>VDFB02000008.1:147992035-148105784 GCA_007258455.2 Sequoia sempervirens
TGATCCCCACCCCTAACCATATCCTAATTGAATTACAAACCTAATTGAAACTTAATTAAATTATAACCTTTACCTAGTCTTAAATGTATTCCTATATTATATTATATTTAAATTAATTTATATTTGTATTATAATTATATTAATATTTACTATATATTCCTAATTGTAACCTAACTATTTACTACAAACCTAATTGAATCTTAAGCCTAATCCTCATTAAAACCCCAAGTAAATTGTAGCATTACCTATCCTTAATTGTAATCTTATATTATATTTTATGATATTAAATATTTATATTATTTAATATATTATATTAAATATAATATATTAAATAATATAAATATTTAACTATATTTCTTTTATATGAATCATCCTCCTAGATCTCTAAATTGTAATAATGGCATGTAGTTCCTCCAAACTATCATGATGTACTTCCTCCCTTTCCCATGTAATAGGTGTACCTTGTAGGTGTTAAATGGTTCCATCACAGTGTCCCTTATTGATGCATTTCTATCCTTCCACATAAATCTATGTAATTATCCAAAATATAGGTAATTTTATGGTTATTGAATCTCTTAATTGCTGAGAATCCATTATGATTGAGGATGGGTGGATTATTATCTAGGATCACATCTTAAAAATCTTATAGAGGTCATGTGGTATGTGTTTCTTAATACATATATTCCCATACAAACCTCTTTCCATGTATTATCAGCTCTCCTATATAATAGACACCTTACTAGATTTAAATTTCATATGATATATACCCAAGTGTTTCCAATTGGAATTGCTATAATTATACTTTTATGGTATTCTAGATATTCATAATAGTTTTCATAAATCTACCAAATAGACCCATTCTTGACATTGAACCTACATAATTTTAGGTATGTCCAATGAAAGATTAGGGTCTAGGGTTCATAAATTTCAAATGCTTTAGTATTATGGGTTTAGATTTTACAGTTTAGGGTCTAGGGTTTAGCAAGCTTAGGGTGAAGTTTGGGTGGCCCTTGGCATAATTTAGACTTGCAAGTTAGTGTCAATTGGAATTGATTGTACGTGTTTAGATTTATGAATTTGCTAACTAAATTTGCAAACAAACATCAAGATAAACTTTATGAATTTTAACTATTCTTTAACATATTGATTTCTAATCTAATTATAATTTAATATTGAAACTAAAGTTTAATATATATCATTTTTTCCATACAAAGCAGATAAAATTTAAAACATTTAAGCAATGCGAATGATTTTTTTTTAGCTCGAAATTACCTAGTTTTCAAAATCAAAATGATTTGTTCGATTCCAATTTAGGGTTTTAACAATTTTTTTGTTCCAATTCAATTTAGGGTTTCAATTTTAAACAATTAGGGTTTTTCATGCAATTTTTTCATTTCAATTCAAACTAGGGTTTTCAAATTCAATTTTTTTTGTTTGATTTGAATTCAGGGTTTCGAAAATCTTTATTTGGATTTGTAAATGCAATGTTTTTATTTCATTTCGATTTCTAGGGTTTTGAAATGCAATTTTTTCTTTCAATTAGAGGGTTTTCAAATTCAGATTTTTTGGGTTTAATCGAGACAATTTAGGTTTCAACAATTAAATTTTGTTTCTAAAACACAATTCAAGGTTCATTTTTCATTTTTTATTAAAAACCTTTAAGTTTCATTGCATTTTTAGAGTCTATTTTTACAATTATTCAATTCTACTATACTTAGGTTAAAAAAATGCTTAGAGGCGATGAAATAAATTTTAAAAAACATGCTAAATTAACTAATTTTTTTCAAAATTTCAATTCAAAGCAGAAAAATGCAAAAATATGGCATGTAGGTGGGTACCTGTATTGCTGATGTGGGGGTGGATTGTCGCCAATGCACCGGGGTCTTGTCAGCGAGAAGCGGTGAAATCTTTCTTTTAAAAATATATCGGTATAAAATGGGATCGATTTCATAAGTCGGGGATCCCATTTTTATAAATTAGGATCGTTTTTGATGTCGGGATCTGGATTCCTTTTCCTTTGGTTCGGGGTCCTATGGGAAACGAGATCCCAAGTTTTAAAAAGCGGGATCCCATTTCGTCTCAGGCTCGGGATCCCGTTTATTAAAATGCCAATTTCAATTTTTTGGTTAAGGCAAAAACTTCCACGTTTCGCGGACTCAACTTTGTGCACTTACCCTTACATGGCTTGTCATCAAGATAGATAATGAAAGAGGGTTTAGAGAGCCTTAGTTATCTCTTGTAAACGCTCAATTTGTGTTGAGGTGAAAATATTAGCATCATGGACCATGAAAAAGGTTATATGTTTCCATAGTATTTGGTTGAAGCCCCATACAATGGTTCAAGATATCTTTGTGCAATGAGAGAAATCAGGAAAGAGACGTATGTGGATCAATGAGACCCAAGAGTATGATATGGAGGTTGTTGATGATTTGAGTTTTATGTCCCAAATCCCTAAGGTCTGATAGTTTTCCAAGTGCTAGGGGTGTCAAAACCTATGAAGAATATTCATAAAACCTATATTTAGGTTGGGTAGCTTAGGAAAAATTCTTTAGGTGGGTAAGACCTTCACTTTTAATTTTGCAAGACCAAGAGGGGTATCTCTAAGGTGCTACAATAGATATCACCATATAAGCACAACACTCACCCTAACACAAACCATACCCAATGCATAGTGCACCCCTATTTTGTTTATCATGCTTCATACCTATATGTTGGTTTGGGGGACTCAAGTTTAAGCACCTTACTAAATCAGATGATCTACCATATGAGTGTTTGAGAATGTGTTCTATAATAGCCCCTTTATGTTGTTATATATTCAGACATGACAATGATAACACATTAAAATGGATAAAAATGAAAAGAACCATGGTCATTTGTAATTGTAAAAGCTTCCCATGTTTGTTTGCATCACCTTCACATGGCCAAACACTGGAAGCCATGCTCTTTACATCATCAACCATATGATTTTATACATTATCCATGTCTTAAAGGGAAATGTACCAAGAAGCCTCTAAGACTCCTCAATTGTCAAATAATATTCATTTTGAAACCATTAATGGTGTCCTAGGTCATGCACAAAAGTAGATAGGGATTTTCGTTAGAATGGAGGAAAAAATACCTCAAAAGTTAGATAGGAATGACAATATGAGAAAATCCAAAATCTTGAAATCGGAATTATCGAGGAAAGGATGCCAAGGATGCCAAGTTTGACATGCATGACAATATGAGAAATTTTGAAATCTTGAAGTCAAACTTGTTGGGATGCCAAGGATGGCAGGTTGAACAAGCATGACAATATGAGAAACTCTAAAATGTTGAAATTTTCAAAGTGGAATTTTTGGGAAGAAAAATTGGCATTTGAGGAAAGGATGCATGGATTCAACCAAACCTAAAATCTTGAATTTCAAGGAAATTGAGCTTAGAGGGGAAAATCAGACTTTTCGAGGAAGGCATACTAAGGATGAGAGGTTCATAGGCATATGATGGTATGGGAAACTCTAAAATCCCAAAATTTGCAAAGTGGAATTTTTGGGAAGGAAAGCTGGAACTTGGGGAAAGGATGCATGGATGGCCAAACCCAAAATATTTGATTTCAAGGAAAATGGGCTTTGAGGTGAAATTGGACTTGTTGGGGAAGGCATGCTAGGGATGAGAGGTCTATCAAGAATGATGGTATCATAAACTTTGAAATCCCAAAATTTGTGAGGTCACCTAAAGAAAAGCAAAATTACAAGGTATTGACCACGAAATCACCCTATTACAAATTTTACTAAGGATATTTGATAATACACACTTTGGATGAATATCCCTAGATAATTACTCAACATATGGGACCCAACTGAAGACTTCTCAAATTGGTTATTAACAAAGGGTGGGTAGGGTTAAATACACAACAAAATAAATAATAGACAAATAAAAGTGGGTGCCAACAAAGGTAAAGACATGGAAAGGGGGAGCATGATGGTGTAGGAACATGTACAAAAAGAGCCTTAGCACAAGAAGAGTTGAAGTACAAAGACAATGCAAAGTTGATAGATGTGAAATCTATCTTTGAATGGTGTAATGCTAAAATGGGTCCAAGTAATGAAGGTAAATCTACAATTTGTATATAATTTTGGTTGGTAGATGATACAAATATTGCAAAATATAAGGATTTTTATACATTGATAGGATCAAGTGAGCTACACTCTTTCAAAAGCTCTAATGCAGGTTCACGGAGTATCCATATGTGAAACATGATATGATTTTATTCTTCATGTACAAATTAAGCTTGGAATGGTTGTGATTCAAAAGAGTGGGTTGTTGAATGGTTCTTAAGAAGTCTAATCCTATACTTGAGATGTATCGACTCCTGATGGCACTACAAATCACAAAAATGGAATCATCTATTGATTTTGATCACGTATCAGATCTAGTTTAACTAGGTAATATATCTACTTACATAGTTTAAGAAATTACTAATTTTATCTTACTTTGTAGTCTTTTTGATATGTTGACTAAATTAATCTAATTGGATGTACATATCAATGCAGGGCATGTTTATACAGTTATTGCAAATGAAGAGAATGAAGAGGGAACATGTTATTACTTATGTCGTTGTGTTCAGGCCAAAAATAAATTGGAGGCCCCTATTATAGATGGAGAAAATGTCAAATATCCCACAGGGTCAGTGGTTGTTATTGGAACACCGCTTAGAAGGTACCCAATTAAAGAGTTTGATGTCTAGTTGTTTGAGGACTTTGACACGCATCGAAAGATTCTTCATTACTCAAACCTTGTTGTGGCATCCAATATTCATTTGACCAAATATGGTGGTATAATGTTGAACAAGAACTTTTGGAAGGTTCATGAGTCTTACCATGAGATAATACTTGACACAATAAGGATTAGAGCAAACTCGTATGGTTCCATTGATTGATTATAAATGAAAAAATTGTTATACTCAAGTTGATTTGTAAATATGTATATTGGATTTGTAAATTCATGTTATTGATCACTTTATTTTGTTTATTAAAATATTTATCATACAGCTAATCTTGATTAGAAAATACCATCTTTAGATGGTCCCCTTTACCCTTGATCTTTCATAGAAAAATAGACTTCCTTGAGCTCAAGAACAAATCATCAATTAGTGGTGATTACTAGATAACATGTTAACTTTCTCTAATTAAATTCAATTTTTTATAGGATATGCATTAGTTAAGGTATCTCAAAGTAAGATAGTTCTCCTCCCAAATTTCTCACTAAATTTGATAAAATGGACCTCCTTTTCCTCATCTCTATATAGTTTTGTAATAAGTTCTCACTTGAGAAATTTGGCTTAGCAACATTTTTTTGAAAGAGTAATTCCATGGTCATTTTTTAAATATTTTGACAATAAATTAAATTTCACATATAAGTTTACAAGGATCTATATCAAAATTTACAAGATATGTCTTAAATTTTGTATAGCATTTTCATGATTTTTACACTATCTTAGAGTGATATCTCTTTGGTTTTACTAACAAATCCGTCCATTTTCCCTATAGTCTCCCTAAAACCATGATACACCTCCCCTTATTACTATCCATCCATTTCCCATTATTATTCTTTCCATTTTTTTCTACTTATATTTAGTATAGTTGTGCATTTTGTATTAACCTTATAATGTTAAATTTTAAAGATTATTTTTGGATCTATATGATTTTATTAGAAGAGGGATATTCCTTGTTTGATTTGTATTCGCATTAGTTGTTATATGTTGTGTTTGATCTAATTATATTGTGCAAGTACACTTGATGTGTTAATTGAGGTTGCAACTATATGAAACTAATGGTGGTTATTTCAAAGACACATGATTTTCCTAGTTTTGTAACTCATTGTGATCCATGTAGTGTAATAAGACATTATGTTTATTTAACCATTTTTTCCTATTTGAATCATTCATGATTCAAGATCCTTATATATGAAATAATAATAATAAGTGCATATTTTCATGTGTTCATTAGTTTGTATCATGCATTTATGTTTTCTATGAGTTGTGAATACATTAAGGCCTAAGGAAATGATAAAAATGAACTTTAAATATCAAGGGTGTCATTTAGATTTAGTTTGGTGAACCTTAGCATGATAGAAAATATCATTTTTACTTTATTTATGCAAAACTAGAAGGGTTTATGTGCATACATGAGTTATGTACAATCATAACTTCACATTTTGATGGTTATAGGTTTATTAATATTGTCATAACTTTATTAGAATGGTCTAAGATTCATTAGGACATTCATAAATTCATTAGGACTGCCATGAACTCAACATTGTGAGAGTTATAGGTTCATTAGGATAGTTATAAATTCATTAGAATTGGCATAAATTCATTAAGGAAGTCATAACTTGACATTGTATGGTAGGTTCATTAGGAGTGTCATAACTTCATTAGAATGGTCTATGGTTCCTTAGGACACATAAATTCATTAGGACTATCTTAAATTCAATAGGAATGTGATAAATTTATTAGGACGATCATAACCTTGCATTTAATGTGTTAATGGGGCCAAACCAACAATGCCAACACGTCTAGATGGGCAGGCTTATGGTATAAATGTCTTATTTCACACCCCTCCTTGCATGAACATTATAGGCTACATTGTGTCTGCACTTTCTCTTAAGAGTCCCAAGTGCCAAAAAGTGGCAAACTTTGGTCGACTATTTTTTAGAAACCATGGCACCTACAAAAAAAATTGAAGGTACAAGGTCATGTAGGTTCCCACCACAATAACCTTTCTCAGTTTTTGAAATCTCCAATCCAGTTGATCATAGCGACAATTTGTCAATGTTGCAAAAAGTGTTAGATGTGTTTAGTAAAAACTTGTCAAGAGTCATAATTTTTGTTTTGTTCATCATGGGGCCAAACCAATGATGCCAACATATTTGAGTGGGTAGTTTATACTAGGTAAGGTCCCATTTCGCACCCCAACATGTTTGATCATTCCAAACTACATTATGTCGACACTTTCTCTTAAGAGTCCTAAGTGCCAAAAAGTTGCAAACTTTGGCAGACTATTTCTAAAAAATTGTAGCACCTACAAAAAAAAATTCTAAAGGTATAGGGTCATGTAGGTTCCCTCCACAATAAGCTTTCTCATTTTTTAAAATCTCCAATTTGACTTAATCCTAGCGATAATTTTTCAAATGTTGCAAAAAGCGTCATGTGTTTAGAAAAAACTAGTCAAGAGCATACTTTTCATTTTGTTCAACATGGGGCTGAATTGATAGTTCCAAAACATCCAGGTGGGAAATTTTATGCTAGGAAAGTTCCCATTTTGCACCCCAACATGCCTAATCATTCTAGATGACATTGCGTCAATGCTTTCTCTTAAGAGCCCTAAGTGCCAAAGAGGCAATATTTGATGTTCGTTGTTTCTTTGAAACCATGGCACCTAGAAATATTTTTTCTAAAGTTACAAGGTCATGTAGGATCCCTCTACAATAACCTCTCAGTTTTTTATATCTTCAAGCCTTTTGTATGTGGTGACAAGTTTTTGCATGTTAAAAAAGTGTCAAATGCATTGAAGAGAAAGTTGCAAGGTAGCATAATTTTCATTATGTTCGCTGTGGGGAAAAAATGACAATGCTAACATGTCTAGGTGGGTGGTTTTATGTTAAGAAAGGTCCTATTTTACACCCCAAGATACCCAATCGTTCCAAACTACATTATGTCAATGCTTTCGCTTAAGAGCCCAAAGTGCCAAAACTAGAAAACTTTGGTGGGTTGTTTCTCTAAAACTATGAAAATTCAAAATGTTTTTTAATAAATGTATAAGGTTGCGTAGGGTCCCTCTACAATAACCTATCTCAATTTTTTCATATCTCCAAGTTGTTTGGCCGTGGTGACAAGTTTTAACATGTTAAAAAAAATGTCATATGCATTGAAGGGAAAGTTGCAAGGTAGCATAATTTTTGTTATGTTCATTGTGGGGCCAAATCGATAGTGCCAACATGTTTGGGTGGGTCATTTTATGCTAAGAAAGTTCCTATTTTGCACATTAGAATGCTTGATCATTCTAGAATACATTTTGTTGGTGCTTTCTCTTAAGAGCCCTAAATGCCAAAAACTACCAAACTTTGATGAGTTGTTTCTCTGAAATCGTGAACATAGAAACATTTCATCTAAGGTATAGGTTCATGTAGGGTCCCTCTAGAGTAACCTCTCTCAATTGTTTGTATCTCCAAGTCATTTGGTTGTGGGGACAAGTTTTCGCACATTGGAAAAGGCATCAAATGCATTGAAGAGAAAGTTGCATGGTAGCATAATTTTCATTTTTTTCATTGTGGGGCCAAAATGACAGTGCCAAGACATATGGTTGGGTTGGTTTATCCTAGGAAAGGTCCTATTTCACACCCCAACATGTCTAATCATTATAGACTACATTATCTCAATGCTTTCTTTTAAGAGCCCTAAATGCCAAAAATTGGAGAACTTTGACGAGTTGTTTTTCTAAATCATGGCACTTAGAAATGTTTTGTCTAAAGTTATAGGGTCATGTAGGGTCCCTCTACAATAATATCTCTCAGTTTTTTATATCTCCAAGCCATTTGGTCATGGTGACAAATTTTCACACGTTGAAAAAGCGTCAAATGCATTGAAGAGAAAGTTGCAAAGTAGCATAATTTTTAGTATGCTCATCATGGGGAAAAATCGACAGTGCCAACATGTTTGGGTGGGTGGGTTTATGATAGGAAAGGTTCTATTTCACACCCCAACCTACCCGATCATTCTAGACTACATTATGCCAGTGCTTTCTCTTAAGAGCTATAAATGCCAAAAACTAGCAAACTTTGATGAATTGTTTCTCTAAAACCATGAAACTTAGAAAAATTTTGTCTAAAGGTAAAGGGTCACATAGAGTCCCTCTATAATAACATCTCTTATTTTTTCATATCTCCAAGTTTTTTGACCATGGCGACAAGTTTTTGCACATTAAAAAAGTGTCAAATGTATTGAAGAGAAAGTTGCAAGGTAGCATAATTTTTGTTTTTTTTGTCATGGACCAAAATGATAATGAAAACACATCCATGTGGGTGGGTTTATGCTAGGAAAATTCCTATTTCACACCCTAACATGCCTAATCATTTCAAACTACATTACGTCGATGCTTTCTCTTAAGAGCCCGAAATGCCAAAAACTAAAAAACTTTGACAAGCTATTTCTCTGAAACCATGGCACTTAGAAATGTTTCATATAAAGGTACAAGGTCATGTTAGTTCCCTCTACAATAACCTCTCTCAATTTTTCATATCTCCAAGTTGATTGGTCATGGTGAAAGTTTTTCTATTGCCCCAAAAACTATCAGATGCATGCAATGTGAAGTTGCAAGGTAGCCTAATTTTTGTTTTGTTCATCATGGGGCCAAACCATAGACACAAACATATCCATGTTGGAACATATACACTAGGAATGGTCCTATTTTTCACCCCAACTCTCCCAAATGTTTTGGGCTACACTATGTCGATGCTTTCTCTTAAAATTCCTATGTGCAAAAAATTGTCAAACTTTGACGCACTATATCTTAGAGTCGGTGGCACATACAAACATTTGTTTAAACTTATAGGTGCACATAAGGCCCCTATAAACAACCTATCTCATATTTTGAAGATTGGAAACCATTTGATCGTGGTGAAAGTTTTTTTTGTTTCCCAAAAAATTGTCAAATGCATGCAATGTGCAGTTGCAACATAGCCTATTTTTTGTTCAATGTGTCATGGGGCTAAATTGTCAACCCCAACATGTCCAGGTGAGCATGTATATGCTAGGCATGGTCCTATTTTTCACCTCAACTCTCCCGAACATTCCAAGCTACACTATGTTGATGCTTTCTCTTAAGATCTTTCTTGTCCATTTTTCAATAATTTTTGGCATTAATAAAGGTTTGGTTTAGTTAGTTTATTTTTCTTCAGTCTTTATCATTAAATTATTTGAGGGTCATATTGTGTTCTTATGCATGAAACTTATGTCAAAAATCATTTTAATAAAACATATATCAAAAACATATTTTCCCATGCCCAAAGACCCAAGTTAGGGTTTTGGATGAAAGTTTAAAGTTGAGGACATCCATATAATTCACAATCCTATTGAGATTATCTCAAAGTGACAGTGAATGAGAGGTCAGTCACTCCAAAGGTTCAACCCTTATGACAAGATAGTCATATGTGAACATAGAAACAAGGGATAATCATAAGTATAGTGTGGGATGTGTCAAAGTTTTCTAATACATAGTTCATAGTGACAAACAAAAGACCTAGTGAGGGTGTTCACAAGTCAATGGTAGAGTTCAAGTAGCACAAGATAAAAGATATCAGTGATTAAGTCAAAAAAGACAGTCCACACCAAGATTATAGTCATCAAATGAAGAATGTTACAATCATCAAAGTGATAGTCCTAAACATGAGTGAATTGTTCAATAGTAGTGGGATGGTTCAAATGATAAGAAGGTAGTCTACAATGATATTTTACAATATCATGATATAGTGATAGACCTTGTTCAAAAGAAAGATGCACACCTACAAAAGAATATGGTGACAAGTAGGTGATATACCATACATGAATTTTGATTTAAGATTTGGTTTTCATGAATGAGTTTCAAGGTCAACACCAAGAGTGGTAATGGAGAGACATTTTTTTAGAAGAAAGGAAATGATATTCCTTGAAAGAAGCAATCATCATGGAGTATAGGATAGTCATAATAAAATAAATATAACTTATGAAATCATTGTATAGTCATATTCAAGGGTCTTAGTAGCATCAAACGATAAGATATTGCAGGCCCGAGATGGTTTTGATATGAAAGGACACTCAATATGAAGTTCCAAAAGCACAATGAAGATAACATTAGCAAAAAATGAAGATAATAATTTGTTATTAACAAGGGGTGGACACTTATATATCATGATGCTAGGACAATATGCATGAAATATTGGCATAGGGCATGTTAAGAGTAGGTTTGTGAAAATTAAAAAATGGATGACTATCACCATGTAAGGACAGTATAAGTAGAGGACTGTCATAAAGAAGATATTCCATGATAAGGATTCATCAAAGAATCTTTGGACAATTAAGTCAACATGACAAATTTCAAAAAGTAATGGATCACCATGCTAAGGACACTGAAACATGGAGAGTGCAATGTCAAGTGAAAGAGGACAACCACAATGATGAGGTAAGTCCTCCATAAGGAAATTCACCATTAACAAAAGAATAAGGGTGGTAACAACATCAAAAGGGCAGACACATAGGATTACAATAGGACAATCCTTTGTGAGATAGAAGACGCGCATTGCAATATATGACATAAAAGCATGACAGAGGTTTATAGGATTTGAATGGTATATTTAAAGATAATGATAGGGTTTGCTAATGCTTATGAGTTTAGATAGGAAAATTTCAAAGTCAATAACATGCATATTAAAGGTACAAGGATAGTTTGTAATGAATTAACACTTAGGGCACTATTGTGGATAACAAGATTCAAATATGCAACTTGGACAATCATTAAGAAAATTAAATGGCATTTCCTCATAATAATGAGGATAGTCCTTATAAGATGTAAACATCAGGAAAAAGTGGTAATGAAATAGAAGACAAAGATGATGATGGGGATAATAGATTTAAAAAGTTTCAAAGGAATGATACCAATGGTAGTCACACTCATTAGATAGAAAGGGCAGATTTGTACGATCTTGGAGTAGTGGTCTTTGAGATTGTAAGTGGAAAATGCATGAAAATCACTATCTAGAGTCTATAGCATAGTTAAAGAGAAGAATCGCAGGTGTGTAAATGGAGGGTAGTCATCTTGGATAGTAGGAAGACAGTGGTCTCAAAAAAATGAAAGCACAAGACATCACAATCAAAGTGCATCTCAAAGTTATAAATGTCAAGAGAGCTTATGACCATTAAAAATAATATTTTAGACAGTGACCATGAACATGACAATAGGGAAATCACAAAAATCATATTACTCATCCTCTAGGGTCATATTACAAAAATAGAACATAATATTTTTTTCATCATTTAAGTACTATTGTTATCATTCTAGTGAGCCTATGATTCTCCTACATTCATTAGGAATGTCCTAATGAAGTTAAGACAATCCCAATGAAGCTATAATTGATGCACATTCATTAGGACTACCCTAGGGAAGTTATGATAGTCTGAATGAAGCTATGGTTATCCTAAGACAATTATGAAAGTCCTAATGAAGTTAAAGCCTATCTCAACAAGGTTATGACAATCATGTATTGAAACTATGGCAACCCTAACAAACATATGACTTTCTTAAATAGCCTATGACTGTCCTAATGAAGTTATGATTGTCCTAATGAACATATCACTATCCTATGAATGTAACATATAGTCCTAATGAACCTATGACTCTCCTAAGAAAGTTATGACTGTAGACACATAAAATTGACCTAGGTTTGCAAACTTTATTTTTCTCCATATTTCTTCTCAACATAATTATTTAAATTATGTCCTATAGTCCAAATTCAACTATTAATTAAATAATTCTTAATTATTTAATTAATTCATATCTTTTATTCCTCCTGATTCATTTATTATTTAAATATGTCGCTAATTTCTTATGTCTCTATAATTAAATAAATTCCTAAATTTATTTAATTATTATTTGTCCACTATTTCCTCCTAATTAATTAAATAAATAAACTTTATTTATTTATTTAAATACGTCATTAATTCCTTATGTCTTCTTATAATTAAATAAATTCCTATGATTTATTTAATTATTGTCCACCTTGTCCATTTTCTCCATTATTAAATAATTATTATTAATTATTTACTTATCTTATTGATTTTTTTTCTAATTTTAAATAAAGTAATTTATTTAAATTCCCCACTTTTTATTTTTCCACCAAGTAAATTATTTAAAATAATTATTTATTGTCACCTCTTGAATCAAATAATTTTAAATTCTTATTTGATTCTCCAACAGCTTCGTTTTTCATGCCCAATATCTTCTTGTCACATGCATTCTTGACCTTTGATTTGATTTTCCTAAAATCAAATCTCCACCCTTCATTTCAAAATTTTCCCTAACCCTCTTTCATACTACAACTTTTAATCTTGGCCATCAATTAAGACATCTTATTGGCATCCAATCTCAACCATCAATCCAAATCAAACCTTGCCTATAAATCAACCCTCTCATAAGCTATTAGGGGGGTTGATTCTTCAAGTATCCTTATGCTGCCAAAATTATTCTTGAATCATTCATCTATCATCTCCATCTCAATATTATGCTGCTAAATTGAGCAACCAACATATCAAATCAATCAAATAATTCATCTATCATTGTGTCTATTTGAGGTATTGAAGATTTGGATTAGGTAATGCATGTTATTGTTTTATCATTTTTATTTTATCCAAAAAAATTCATATACATTTTGGTGAACTTCACCTGAACCCCCTAACTAATTTTTGGCTCAATATTTTGACAAATTTTGAGGAATTTTGGAGTTGGATCCTTCTTGTTGCAGGCTTTGCATCATTTTTGGACAAAACCCTAGTTTTCAAAGATTCAACCATATCTCTCAAACGGATGTGTATTTTCTAACAAAATTATTTTTGCACATTGGGCACAATATCAAGAGCTTTCAATCTGAAAATCATTTTTTTTGGATCTCTTTTTAATTTTTTATATTTTTTTGTTATTTTTCATGAAAAATCAATTTTGAGAGAAAATTAGAGAATTTTTTGTATTTCTTTATATTTTTGGAAAACTCTCTAAATTATAATAGGGTTATGTTCTTTATGTTTTTAATTTGGATGAAAAATAATTAGAAAAAAAATAGATCTTTGAAAATTAGGGTCTTACAAATATTTGCTTATATCTCACAAAAGGTTGTAGATATTTTCACAAAAAAACTTTTCTACATATTTGGGATGATGTTAGGCATCTTCAGTCCAAAAATCAAAAGTTTTGGACCTATTTTGAATTTTTTTATAATTTTTTAATGATTTTTCATAAAAAATTAAAGCTGGGTGGAAAACAACAAATTTTTTGGAATTCTTTACATTTTTGGAAAGAGTTGGAAATTTCAATAAGGGTCTGTTCTTTGTGTTTTTATTTTTGATGTAAAAAAACATTTTCAAAAATCAGATTTGTCTTGACTAGCTAACCCTCTAATATTAGTGATCAATTATCTTGTTAGGGTTTTGGCTTTGTTGTTGGTTTTGTGAATGTGCAAAAAAAATAAACACTTCAAAAGACAAATTGGATCAAGTGGAAAAAAAATTGGAGCTAAAGAAAGTCTAGGTGCACACATTCCATCTTTCATCTCTAATCATTGCTTGTCAACACACTTCAATTTGGGGCTTAAAAATAACAACTTGTTTGATCACACATTTGGATTTTGGTGTCTGAAATAAATTTTTTTGCTGTCACATAATTGAAATTAGGTTAAAATGAACCATTGTCTTCAATCACACATCTTGATTTGGTGTTAAAAAGAATAAGTGCTTGAACTGTTTTACACACATTTCAATTTTCTAAAGGGAAATTAATCGTTGTGAGTGTGAATCAAGTGTGTGTGTGGTTAAAAGCACCTCACTTGGTTCGCTTTTGTCATACCCTTCTTAGGAGGCCTGCTTGGATCACACACCCCTCCAAGGGACGACCTCAATCAAGGTGTGAATCCAAAGACATGCCTCTTTGGGAGTTGAAATTTTTTTATTCTTGGTTAAGCCCCAAAGAACTTTATACCTTTGGGAAGTGAAGGTAAAGGGTGGGTTACCTCTTTCTCCCAACTATGTGGCAGGATTTTTCTTTCAAATCATCCCTAGTCAACCTTGTGCATCCTATCTTAAGACCTAATTGGTCATACTCACTTGACTATCATTAGGCTTTTTGTTGCGTATTCAAGTGTTTGCTTAATCATAACATTTAATATTGAAAGACAAATTTATCCTTGTGTTTAGTGAGTGTGTTCATGCATTTACATGTGAGATCTTGTGTTTGATATTGCCCAAGTCAAACTTCCAATAAACACTTGCCACATCATCCAAATCATCCAATCTTGTCATTCCACATCATATCATAATCATCATCATCTCTTTAATCCAATCAGCATCATTTTAGACCATGCCAACATTAGAAGACCTAGTACCCTAATTCTGAAACCTCCTCCAAACACTTTATCAAGCATCACAACCCTTAGACCAAAAAATTATACATAGGCTCCAAGGCCTCATCCAATGATTTCAACTTCAAACAAATCAATCACCTCAAATGCAAAAACTCATAGCATAAGCCCAATACCTCATGGCCACTTGTCAAATCCAATAAGCACATCATCAAGTCCAATCATCACATCAACAAATTTCACCTCAATCCTATGTGTCACCTATATCATCATCTCAACCTCATCCATCCACATATCATGTTTCCCCTTCATCAACCTATCACACCTCTTCTAATGTCAACCCTTATCCATATCAATCCACCTTTCAACAACCATTATCCTATGCAACCCCTCCATCATTATCACAACAACAAATCATACCACAACAAGTACAAACACCATTACAACCTCGACACATTCAATCACAATCCTATGTGTCACCTTCATCATCATGCCAACCAAACCCACCTACCTATCATTTCAATGCCACATCAACATATCCACCCATATCACAACAAGAACATAGGAGCCCAAGTCCACCTTGGCAACTAAATCGAGAGCCTTTCAATTCTCATGTTCCATTTGACAAGGGGAAGACCAATCTAGTTCATGCACCCTATAAATTTATCATCCCACCATCCAATCAAATGCCTATCCCTAAGCCACCATGTCCTAGTCCTAATCCTAAGCCTATAACACCATCCACTATCATTGTCCATCCACTAAATTATCCATCCACCCATACGCTTGCAAAGGATGTGATCCAATGGCTACTAGCATGAAATAGACCACCCCCATGTCAAGCACCCATTAATGAGCTTACCAAAGAACCTTTGAATACCATGAATATTCCTCCAACCCCATCATGTAGTCTCCCCCTTGAGCCTATTCAAGAGTCTTCCCCATTGAGCCTAAGTCAACCTCCATCATGTTGCCATGTTGTTAACCATCTAGAACATGTTGATCCCATTTGAGAGTCATCCCCTTCCACTTCCATTCAAGCAAGCCAAGAGTTATGTCAAGATCATTATCCTAAGCATGAGGAAACATTAACCTCTCATTCTAATCAAAATCTAGGGCCATCTAATTATCCCACTCATAACATACTTGATCCTATTTATGATCAAGCTCCCCTCTATGATCTTACCTATGATCAAGAAGGCCATGATGATCCTCTTAGCAAAATTTATGCATTCCATGGTCAAGAGCCTATCACTTCGCATATCCATGAGCAAGAAACCTCCATTGCTCCTATCCACCCCCTACCTATCCCTATCCATTATCCATCAACATCCACTTCCCTTGATGATACATATGCCTCCCAAGCACACATAGAAGATCAAACAAATACCTTGGATCTAAGTGAACACAATCCTAATCAAGATCCTAATGATCCTCCATCACCCACTATCGATCCCATTGCAAGTCCTCCATCATATCCTATTGGTATTTCCACCCTCATTCATGAATGTTCCTCCTTAGAACAAAAACAACCATTATCTTCTCTTTCCTCATTTTCTCCATCCAATAAGGAACTTGTGTCTAGTATTCCACCTACACCTAGTATTGTTGTCCATTGCGTACTCCAAAACATGAACCACCAAGGTAAAGGTTTAAACCTTCATAAATAAGGTATTTTGGAGCCCATACATGTCAAAGTCCCTCCATGCTCTTATGGCCTTGGATATACACCCCAAGGACACCAATCTCAAGATGTTGGTATTTCCTCCATGCATCCTAAGTCTACTTTCCATCATCAATCCTATCATACACCTAAAACATATGTTGACATCCCTCCATCATCTTACAAAGTTCAAAAGCATGTGACCATACACCTTCCACCATACACTTTTCCACCATTGCTTCCAACTCCTAATATACCTCCATCTAATCTACCTCTATTATTCCCAACACCTAATATCCCTACCATCCAATCATCTTATCCATTTATCCATAAATACCCTAACATTCCTAATCATGACCAAAAAATGCACACATTTTCTAAACATGAAGCTTACACTCATTCCACCTATCCCATCAAATTCAAAAATAAAAATTTCAATGCCTCTACCTATAAAGTAAAAATTCCTAAGGGTCCTCATGCCTTAGGACATCAATAAAAAAAGTCAAAGAAAAATACATCCCAAAAGTTATATAATCCCATACCTCCAAAAGAAAAGGCCAAAACTAAAATGGTTTGGGTCCTTAATAAAGAGGAAAAAAAGTCAAATGAGGCATCTACATCATAAAAATCCCAACCATCCACTTCCACCTCACATTCCCACTCTATTCAAGAATCTCATATTCAATCCCACAAGCAAAATAAAAGTCATAAAAATACTAAGTCTATGTGGGTACCTAAAGCACTTCATCACACATCTCCTAAGCAAACATCTCCATTGCTTCCTACACCCCGTTGACATCAAAAGCTTTAATGTTTTTCATAGCGTGTGCAACCATTGGTCATGGTTCCCTTCCATTTCACAACAATTCCACATACCTCCATCCCCTCACCCTTCACTCATTATCCTACATACCTCCCCCATTACCTTCCTATTGTCCATGCTTTTGGCTAAGCCTCCCCATTCATCTTTTGCATAGGTCCTATATAATCCATATCATAATCCACCATCTTCCCTACATAATTTGCATTGTAATACACTATCTTTCCCTCCATAATCCACATCGTAATCCATTATCTACCTAACCCATCTCCCTCTCATGCATCCTCCTACCAACATCTATGAGCATAATGACATTTGACATGGTCCATGCAATGAAATCCATCTCTAGTGGGATTATCACCTTTCATGGAACTAGACACTTGAGTCCCTCCTATCCATGTTCCCCTTCTTCTATCTAAATAATTAAAAAAAAGTAAAGAGAAATCCCTTTGTCCAATGGTGAAAATCTGGTAAACAAGCGCCCTAGATAAGTACCATGATGAAAATCTGGCAAAAAGGCATCACATGAGTAGGTTGATCTTCTATGTCACTTACACTTGGGGGCACAATGTCTTATCTATCCAACCTGCAATTTTCATGTCATATCATTCCCATCCTACCTACCATATTTAGCTATCATACATACCTATCATATTGAGTCCATTCATCCTCTCTTCCTCCTTTTGATCTTGATATAAATAGGGGGGGGGGGGGAATGTTGAAACATGTTTTGGGTATTTCTTGACATACCTCATCTTTCCAACCAATCATATCATTATCTTATTGTCATATGCTTTGTCCAAAAAAATCCTAAGTCTTGTACCTAGAATGGGGCATGCTATTCCTATGCGACATAGTCTTTGGAGATCACATCCTTGCTCTCTTATGATGCATACATCCATTCCATCCATCCATCTATCATGAGCCTTTTATCCCTTATCCTATCACCCACCCTTCCATCCATCAATCCCATCTATCTCCTTGCACCTAGACTTGGTTTTCCCTTGTCATTGGTATCTAGCACAAAGGATGCCCAAATTTCCATCCATGACACCTCAAAACATTTCAAAAAAAAAAATCAAAACATTTCCAAAATCCAAAAAAAATCAAAACATTTCAAAAATCCAAAAAAAAAATCAAAACATCTCAAAAATCCAAACATTTCAAAATCCAAAAAAAAATCAAAATCTCAAAATCAAACATTTCAAAATCCAAAAAAAAATCAATATCCCCAAAAAAATACAAAAAAATAAAAAAAATGGAAAAAGGTCCTAGAAAAAGACAAAAAATCAAATATCTATAAAAAAAAATTCAAGCAATAAAATCAAACCAAATCATTTCTTCCAATTAATCCTTCAAAACAATTCAATGGATCAATTCAACTCCTTCAAATCAATCTTCAAATTATCAATCACACAATCCTCTAATCAAATCACTCCAATCTAAATCATTCCAATCACCTCAATTCTTCTATTCAATTCATCACATCCTATCATTCAATCAAATCATCATATCATTCCAAACCACTTCTTCGAATCAAATCAATTGAATCAACCCAAGCAATAATCCAAATGCAAAGCAGTCCTTAGTCCATACCAATCAAGTTGATCAATCTTTCCAAATTATCCAATCACATCCTCTGGCGTTGATCCTAATCTTGTTGTAAACCCAATCAATCAATCAATTATCATCATCCTTGTGTTGATCTAGGGATATGTCATTCTCCATAATGACAACACTATCATTATCAATCAAAATCAATCAATCAATTACTCATCGGTTTGGAATTTGACAAGGGCAATACCTTGTTTATTTTTGTATCATTTGTGCATGCTTGCTTGCTTGCTTGCTTTTGTGTGTTATAATTTTTATCTTGCATTTGCATCAAATCCGAATTATTCCTGCTAATATTCATATCTTGTAAATAGAAAAGGTTTTATTACACTAGGGCATGAGACACACCGTCACCTTGGTCCTTATACCTTGGTGCATCATGTCTAGTGTTACATCAAACATCATGGTTGTTCACTTTCTTGTAGCATAACATATCATTCATCTCCTTCATCCACTTTCTATCTTGCATCATTCATCTTGTCCCTTCTTATCATTTCATTTCAAGAGCATACTTGTGTTTGTCCAACCTGACTATCCTCTCGAGGGGGCATCATCATCCTATTCTTATATCATCATCATCCCACCTATATTTTGTCATCATCCTATCTTTCTATCATCATCTATTTTCCTCTATCCATACCTTAGCTTCTTTGAGATGATGTTACTTGACACAAAGCTCATCATCTCAAACATCATCTCAAAGAGAGGAAAAATGTAGACACATAAAATTGACCTAGGCCTACAAACTTTATTTTTCTCCATATTTTTTCTCAACATAACTATTTAAATTATGTCCTATAGTCCAAATTCAACTATTAATTAAATAGTTCTCAATTATTTAATTAGTTCATATATTTTATTCCTCCTAACTATTTAAATAAATAAATTTTATTTATTTTATTTTAATATGTTGCTAATTTCTTATGTCTCTCTATAATTAAATAAATTCCTAAATTTATTTAATTATTATTTGTCCACTATTTCCTCCTAATTATTTAAATAAATAAACTATATTTATTTATTTAAATACATCATTAATTCCTTATGTCTTCTTATAATTAAATAAATTCCTATGATTTATTTAATTACTATCCACCTTGTCCATTTTCTCCATAATTAAATTATTATTATTAATTATTTAATTATCTTATTGATTTTTCTTCTAATTTTAAATAAAGTATTTTATTTAAATTCCCCACTTTCTATTTTTCCACCAAGTAAATAATTTAAAATAATTATTTACTGTCACATGACCCCACCACTCTTGGATTAAATTAATTTTTAATTCAAAAGGTCAACATCACCTCTTCAATCAAATAATTTTAAATTCTTATTTGATTCTCCAACATTTTTCCTGCCCAATATCTTCTTATCACATGCATTCTTGACCTTTGATTTGATTTTCCTAAAATCAAATCTCAGCCCTTCATTTCAATTTTTTCCCCAACCCTATTTCATACTACAACTTTTAATCTTGGCCATCAATTAAGACATCTTATTGACATCCAATCTCAACCATCAATCCAAATCAAACCTTGCCTATAAATCAACCCTCTTGTAAGCTATTAGGGGGGTTGATTTTTTAAGTATCCTTATGCTACCAAAATTATTCTTAAATCATTCATCTATTTCTATCTATTGTCATTCATCTATCATCTCCATCTCAATATTATGCTATTGAATTGAGCAACCAACATATCGAATCAACTGAATAATTCATCCATCAATGTGTCTATTTGAGGGATTGAAGATTTGCATTAGGTAATGCATGTTATTGTTTTATCATTTTTATTTTATCCAAATTTTTCATATACAATGGAAATATTAACAATGAAGCTAAGACAGTCCTAATGAAGTTATCTCAATCAAAATTTTATGAACTAATCTCTACGTCTTATTTATGTATACATGTAGAAATCATCATCATGATAATGAAACAACCAAAGAATATAACACTAGATGAGTGTGAAGATAATTATGTTAGAACATATATAGCACAAATGTGAGGACATAGGTCATTGTAAAATGTAAAGACGGTGCAATGGAAGCTCTATGTACAATGATGTAGAGCATGATGTGCCTAAAGTAAGGGTAACTCTAAAAGTATGATGTGGTAAGCTAGGATGACAATGTGATCTCTACACATGTGATATAGTAAATTAGACCCAATAATAAATCTTTTATGAATATATTATAATAATATTTAGTTTCATTATGTTACCAAATGCTTGTGATCTCAAATTCATCCATAATATATATAACAAAGATTTCAAAAATTCACATGCTCGTGCTACCAATATTGTTTAAAGTAAAAGGGGTTGCCCCCTTAAAGAGGCCTAGGATATTTGTAACAATTTAATGGTTAGTAACTGTAGACATCCAAATTTGGACACTTAATTTATCCAAATTTATCACTTTTCATCTAAACATCCTCTTATCTGAGTTAATTAAGTAATATTACTATTATTTAATTAATATCTTTAATTTGCCAAATCCTTAAGGTATTTAATTAATAATTAAATACTTTACCCTCCTTAATCCTCTTTTCATCAAATAAATTAAATAAATATTAAATTTATTTAATTTCCTCACGTCATTTTCATCTAATCCTAATCCATTTCCTAATCTCTTCATTAAGGATGTGCACATGCCTAATCCTTGATTAGGATGTGTCACATCCTCCAACTTTTGCAAGTTGGCTTTTAATCTTAATTAACCCCTAATTATCTTCTAATTACTGATTAATTAATCTTAATCAGTACCTTGGTCAATTCTCTCCATCCTCCAAGGAATTTTCAATTCCTTTTTATTCTTCTAAGAATCCCCTTTTCCCATGCATCTTCTAGAACCTTTGACTTGTCACATCAAGTCACATGTGACAAACTCCCACCTTTTGGGAACATTGTCTTATCCACTAGATTTTTCCAATCATTGTGAATTTAAAATTCACTTTTATTCACCCAAGGTTCTTCCCACCTCCCAATGTACTTGGAAGGTACTTGTCCTTCCTCCACCTCATGTACCTTTTTGCCACCTCACTTATACCTCATCTCCTCCTAGCCACTTCACCATCCACATGTCAAGATGTGAGGGCTTGTGAGTTCTCAACCCACCATAGCCCTTCATCTTGTCCTTGTTGGATGAATCTTAACCGTTGAATTCTCTAGAAAATTCAAATTCTTCTATAAATACCCCCTCCTCAAGAGCATTTTCAACACTTTCATTTTGGAGTAACCTTATGCTGCCAATTTGCATTCTCAAGCACTCACTAACACTTAGCCATTTTACAACTACATGCTGCCAATTTGCATTCTCACTCATTTACTATCATCTAGCCATCCATTCTAATCATCTTGCATAAGTTGACCTTGCATTTAGTCACTCAAGAAGTTATCTAAGGAACACACAAAGTCATCCAAATTAAGGGCCAACCAAGGAGTATCTAACAGCAAGGAAGGTATAACCATTTGCATTTTGTTTTATCTAGTTTCTTTCTTGTTTTATCACTCTTTAGGCTAATCTTGAAGTGTCCTTAGTCTTTTATCATTTGCATTTTAAGTTATTTTGCACATTAGAGTAGGGTAGAACATTAAGGTACACATTTCTGGCATGCCCGGTGGGACCCACAAATGGGTTCTTGCATTTAACCTTCATTTTTGCTAAGTATTTTGAAGAAGGTCGCAGAAAGGTGGAAGCGCCCCTGATTTTATAGCAGAAAGGTGGAAGTACCCCTGATTTGCTGCAGAAAGGTGGAAGTGCCCCTGATTTTACCGCAGAAAGGTGGAAGCGCCCCTGATTTGCTGCAAAAAGGTGGAAGCGCCCTGATTTACTGCAAAAAGGTGGAAGCACCTCTAATTTTACTGCAGAAAGGTGGAAGCGCCCCTGATTTGCCGCAGAAAGGTGGAAGCGCCCCTGATTTGCTGTAGAAAGGTGGAAGCGCCCCTGTTTTGCTGCAGAAAGGCAGAAGCGCCCCAAAACAGCATAGTTTGGAAGGTAAAACAGTCATTTTAGCGTCGTCTTCGCTCTCGTTTTTAGCTATTTTCAAGTAATAACCCTCTAACATTGTTTTGGCAAGGATATTGGTATTTTTTGCTAACATTTTGTAGCATATTATGGCATAATTGACCAAAAATGAAGGAGAAGATAGCTAACGTTTGCTTGCAGGGCCATCTATTTGATCAAATTTCTGAAAAACTATCCTTGTTGTTTGCACATAGTCTAATTAGGGGGAAGTAACCTTTATTGCTTGTTGTGCTTGTCTACTATTGTGTCACCCAAGGGGGCATTAATTTGTTTCTACTTTCTCCTTGCACTTCGTGTGAGCCTGGGGAGTAGTTGGAAGCGGTTAGTGTCTTCTTTTAGGTGGGACTTGCTTGGGGATTTTATCACCCCAAGGGACGATTCCAACCACATGTACCGGCGGGGTATATAAAGGGGGGAGAATGAAAGTTGTACCCCAATCCAGTCACGTCATAATTGGCGGAGCATCGAAGCTAGGGTGATACCTAGATAGACGTGAAGAGTTGGTCCAAGCCTTTCAGTCTCTCACTGGGGTTCCCGACTCACGCTTGTGACGAGCTGGTGTTCACGATTGTGCCTCACATACTGAGAGTATATCAAGGACTCCCTAGAAGCCTTGTGCATCCTAGATTAAAACCTTGTCTGGCAATACCCTTAATATTAATCATAGGATTGTGCTTGCTTGAAGTGTTTTCTTGTGAAAAATCTGTCAAATCTTTGATACTTTGGCCTTACTTTATCATTTTGCGTCGTTGTCATAGCCATTCCCATCAAAACCAAGCTCTATCTTACCGCAGAAAGGCGGAAGCGCCCCTAATTCTGCTGCAGAAAGGTGGAAGCGCTCCTGATTCTGCTGCAGAAAGGTGGAAGCGCCCCTGTTTTGTTGCAGAAAGGTGGAAGTGCCCCTATTTTGCTGCAGAAAGGTGGAAACGCCCCTGTTTTGCTGCAGAAAGCTGTCAACACCCCTGATTTTTGCTGCAGAGGGGCGGATTTGCCCTCCTGAACACTCGAAATTGCCCCATTTGGATCCATTTAGCCTCTAAACCATCATTTAATTATTCCCAACCATTATCTCATTATCCCAAGCCTATGTTTCGTCACTTTAAGTCTCCCAAAACCTCCATTTGATCCATTTAAACCTCCATCTTATTATTCCAAATCTTTGTTTAACCATTCTAAATCCCCACTCATTCTCCACAATCATCTTCAATATGCCCGTTCATTCTAATTTCCTCATATTCCATTCAAAAGTTCATACCCTCACCTAGTAAACGTCATAATTTTTACCATTTACATCACCAAACACCACTCATAATCAGCGTAGAAAGGTGGAAGCGGCCCGTTTTTATGCAATGCCCCCATTTTAAGCAGCCCCCCGTTTTTATGCAGCGCCCCCGTTTTACGCAACGCCCCTGTTTTTACGCAACGCCCCCATTTTATGCAGCGCCCTATTTTTACGTAGTGCCCCATTTTTACGCAGTGCCCCATTTTATGTAGTGCCCCTTTTTTATGCAGCGCCCTCATTTTTACACAGCGCCCCGTTTTTACGCAACGCCCCGTTTTTACGCAGCGCTCCCATTTTTATGCAGTGCCCCGTTTTTACACAGTGCCCCATTTTTACGCAACACCCCCATTTTACGCAGTGCCCTCGTTTTACGCAGTGCCCCCTTTTTACGCAGTGCCCTCTGTTTTACCGCAGAAAGCTGACTACGCCCCTTTAACTTCCTGAGGCCATCATTTACAAACTGTATGTCGAATCGAATTCGTCCAAAAACAAAAGTTGCTTAGTTTTTCAAGATCTATCCAGTGGTACCTTCCATTTCCTCCTATCAAGAATTAGACCATCCCGGGGCGGCCACGCCCCACATCGCAGGGTGGACATGCCCCTAACTTCCCAGGGCTGTCATTTACAAACCGTATGTCGAATCAACTTCATTCAAAAACAAAAATTGCTCAATTTTTCAAGCTCTATCTAGTGGTACTTTCCATTTTCTCCTATCAAGAATTTGACCATCCCAGGGCGGCCACGCCCCGCATTGCGGGGTGGACACACCCCTAACTTCCCGAGGCCATCATTTACAAACCGTACGTCGAATCAACTTTGTTCCAAAACCAAAATCGCTCAATTTTTTGAGCTCTATCTAGTGGTACCTTTTTTTTCTTCCTATCTAATCAAACCAATCCATTCCTCTAATCAGATACATACAATCATCTTCATCTAATCATAATTATCCAATCAACATCATCTAATCATTTGATCCTATCCAATCAAATTGATCTAGTACTTTAATCAGATTCATCAAATCATCTACCTGATCCAATCATCTATCTACCGAATCCCATCAAAATCAAAAGCAATCCCATCCAATCATCCTAATCTGAGCTTTTGTCCAATCCTGATCTAAGCTTGACCAAAATCCCGATTTGAGCTTTAATCTGTTCCCATCCAAAATCTTTTATCCATCCTCTTTATCCTGTCATCATCATGAATCCTCGTCCTCCATCAATAGTGGTCAAGGGAAACCCTAATTATGTTGACACTGATAACGAAAGTCTTGTTGATCAAGAGGTATATGACATAGATCCCCTTGACACTATCATATGTAGTAAGCTTTCTCCACCCACTTTCCAAAATCCAATTACTCCTATGAGGTATCCCGTTATGTCTTCATTCATGCATAATCATGCTCCTTATGCCACCTTTGACAATGGATATCCAGTATCTTCTTCATCCCAATATTTGTTATGTCCTCCATCTACATCATCCTCTTATACAACATCTACATCCTCTTATCCTAATTTTCCATCTCAATACTCCTATTACAATTCCCCATACATGACCCCCTATCCTAATCCTCTTTTCCAGTCTGTCCATACTAATCTTACATCCACACCCTTTTACCTTAATCCTACACCCACATATCCTAATCATAATCCACCATCCCAATACCTTTATTATATTCCATCCCCCGCATTCTCTTGTCCCACTACACCACCTATATCCTCTTGTCCTAATCCACAATCCATGTCCTCCTATCTTAATTCACCACTCCAATATCCTCACCTTAACCCTCCATCCAATCCTAGTCCTCCATCTACTCCTAGTCCTCCATCCAATCCCATTCATCCATCTACTCCTAGTCCTCCATCCAATCCTAATCCCCCATCTACTCATAGTCCTACATTTGATCCCATTCCTCCATCTAACCCTAGTCCACCAATCCATAATCCCTCATCCATTTCTACCACCCCCAAGCCAACCATATGCAAGTCTCATTCTCGAGTTCTCCAAGGACTCATTACAAAGCCATCCCCAACTCCACATCTTGGAAGTCATGGAACCATGCCATCTAGATCCATCATCCACTGGTCACTAGTGATGAGACCCTTCTCCATACCACACCTATTATTGATGTTACCACCCCTAGTACTTCTCAAACCATTGAAACCATTGAACCCACTAAATCCATTGAACCCCCACCTCCTACTCCAAGAACCACCGAATCCATCAAGACACCCAATTCCAATCCACTCTACTCCTAGATCCACCAAATCCAATCCACTCCTCCCACCCCTAGTAGCACCAAAACCCATTCCAATGAACCTCATGAATCTTCCATCCCTCCATCTTCCCCACTTGAAGAGTCCCAACAAGACTCCATTACCATGCCTCCCGCACATGATGAGTCACGCCAAGAGTCTAATCCAAAGCATGCCAACATATCCACTTCTCTAGATCAAGATCCTACAATCCCATCTAGTCCACCTCAAGATCACAGTCCCCCATCCATTCCATCCCATGATCCCCTTGTCATTCAAGCTTCCACTGCTCCATCTCCATCTCCATCGAATGAGCCTACTACCACAAATCCATATCCTATCATGGCCCCTACTCCCTCTCTTGATGTTGCTATCCCATCATCTCCTTCTCATGATCCCCCATCATCGCCTAAAAATGCTATCCCCACACCGCTTGCATATCCCCTTGGTCCTCTCACATTCCTCCATGGTGGTCTCCTCACAGAAGAAAAATAAAGCATATACACCAACCCTCCTCTTCCACCTAATAATGAACTCACATCATTCTTCAAGAATAACAAAAATCTTGTCCTAGATCGAATGCTCAAGAGAATGAACTATTAAGGAAAAGGTTTAGGCCTTCATGAGCAAGGTATTATACAGCCCATCCAAGCTAAAGAACATTTGTATCTACAAGGTCTTGGATGTACTACTCATGACTCGCAATCTAAAAATGTTGGTACAACCTCTAGACATCCTCAACAAGCCTCTTCCAAAATAAATATAGGCTCTTTCCATCGCTCCACCAAATCATATGTTGACATCCCTCCTCCTCTATCGTATCGCCTCAAAACCACCGTCCATATTCCTCCTTCATCTGCTCCATCCATTTTGGGCCCTTACATCCCTCCATCTACCATCTCCAATCCTCCATCTACCGTGCCCACGTTTCCTCCAGGTCCTACATCTATTTTGGGCTCCTATATCCTAAAATCACCTCCTCCATCTCATCCTATCCATCCCTTCATCCATTCATCACCTATCCATCTCATCCATCATAAACATCCCTCTCACATACCCCATAGTCAAGATCAACAAAGGAACTTACCTAAACATCCTCCATCTACACATAATCCCCATACTCCTACCCCCATCACTCCACATCATCCATCTCCTCACGCCCATCGCATTGCTACTAAAAGCACTTTGGCTGTTAAAGAAAAAATGCATAAATCCAAGCATTCACATGAATCTACGACTCCCCATGTCCCCTCCAAAAGACATGGTGAAGAAAAGAAAAATTTAAATATACATCAAATCCATAGGCCACAAAGACCCACCAAAGCAAAGATCAAAACCATGTGGATCCCAAAGAAAAAAGATGTAATGCCATCACATGAAAAATCAGTAAGACCATCCAAAGTCACTAATCCAAAAGCTAATCATACACCCCTTTCATCTCCTAAGTCTGTTTTGGGTCCCTATGTCCCGAAATTCACCATTCCATCTCCTCCATTATCCCCACATTCTCCATCCCTTAATCCTCTTATCTTTTCACATCCACCACCACATGTGCCAATGTTGGTCCTGAACACATCTCCCCATCACATATCCACCCCATCATTCCATCCATACCCTTTGCAACATCCCATCCATTATCCCATGTATCTCCCCTCTCAAATCCCCCTAATTCATCCTCTTGCATAATCCATTTATCCTCATAAGGTTGTACCAACATCCAATAGTCGGTTCGAATATGGGCTCTTACTACCTCGTATAGAACTTGATGCTTGAGTCCTTCATCCATATCCTTATCATGTATCTTCTAAATTCCCTTATCCACATCCCTATCCTTATCCATTTTCATCCCCCTACTATCCAAAAATTCAAAAAGTCAAAATCCATAAAAAAAAAAAAAACAAAATAGTAAAGTGAAATAATTCGTCCAATGGTGAAAACTTCGCAAACAAGCCTTGGATAAGTACCATGATGAAAACCTGGAAAACAGGCGTCATGCATAAATCCCCATCTGCACTTGGGGGCAACTTCCTGATATGCATTCCCTCTATCCACTATGCTTCCAGCTATGCACCTGTCTCCCTGTTATCCGTCCTCTTCATAAATCCCCCCATCCCACCTATCTTCTGCATCCTACCATCATATCCCATTTATCTCCCATCCCTCCATCCTTCTTGTGATCTTGATCAAAATAGGGGCACCTATCTCTACATGCTTTGGACACCTATTGGTATACATTCCCTTCATCCATGCTTTATCATATTCCTTAGTCACCCTTCCTATCCTCATCTAATTATCTCCTTTATCTTCCCATCCACTTGTCTTCCATCCCTCATGCCTCCTCATATATGACATATCTAGAGTGGGGGCATCTGCTTCCTTTGTGACATAGTCCTTGGAGACATCCATCTATCCTAGCATCCCTTTCATTTCCCAATCCTTATGTTCCTATCCATCTATCATAACATCCCTCCCATCTCCCCATCCTTATCTTCGTATCCATCTATCCTAGCATCTCTTTCATCTCCCAATCCTTATATTCCCATCCATCCAAACAATCCCTCCCATCCTCCATCCCTATCCTATATCTTTATGCAATCTTCCATCTTTATCCTCATCCCATCTCACAATCCCTTGTCATTGGTATCTAGCTATAGGCCTCCCCCCATGCAACCCAATGCCATTTATCTCATCGTCATCACCCCTGCTTCTCTTGCACATCTTTCCAATCTCCTATCACTTTTCATCACTCATCTATCTATCATATCATCCTCCCAAGTCATTTTAATGCTTTGGATAACTATCCCATCCGTGAGCTTTATCTAATCATCATCATCCTATCCAATCCAACAGGTCTATCCTATCTTGTATCGGTCCCACCTTTTTATCCACTTATCTTATCATCTTATCATCCTTTATCCATTGTTTGCCTTTGGTTTTGTCGCACTATGTTTCCCCTGCGCTTTCACGTAGGCAAGGTCGATCATTTGATCCGCCCCCAGGGTTCCATCATCGATCTTCATTGTCCACTTTTCCCTTCTATCGTCTATCATCGGTCTTTCTCCTTTTGTCCATCCTATCTTTACCATCCATCACGGTCTCCATCTTGGTCAGTCATCCACCTTTCACCGAACTACGAGGGCTCTGCGCTTTCACGTAGGCAAGGCTAATCTTTGATCGGCCCCCAAGCCCCTAGGTCTTTAGGGTGTGTCAATCCCATGTTTCATCTTCCTTGTGTCATGCCATCAAGTTATGCCCTTATCTAGCCAGTTCTTCACAAACAAGATTCACTTGTATCAACAAATCCAATCAGTTTTGAATATCCTATATCATATCGATCTTCTCGCTTAGTATCCATCATCTTTGGTCTCAACAGGATGCATCCTTCCTAACAGACCTCATCAATCTCATCCATCCCCTTGATCCTATGGCATTGGACGTTTGAAATTGATTGTGATATTTTGATACTTTTGGATTTTGTTTATCATTTGAGCTCCCTATCATCACTTGTCAAGGCTGCCATGATCCATCATATTATGGTGTGTTTTGATTGGTCAACATAGGGGCATATCTTGCTCTTTTGTTTGATTGTGTCTTCTTGGTTGTCCCACGTAGTACCCACCAAGATCCCTGAGGTCTTGTGTTATGCTGGGGCATCCTTTTATGCTTGTGGTTATCTCAATACCTGGCCCGACCAAGGTCTTTATGACTTTGGGGTGTTGGGATAGCCTTCTTGTCTGTTGTGTTTGTTTTATGCATTAGACACTAATTCTCCTTGGTTCTTCATACCCTGGAACTTAGTGTCTTATGCTATAGCAAAACTCAGTTCTCTGAAGATGGCAAATTGCATTAGGATTGCATTTCATTTTCCATTCTATCGTCTTGCATGTATCCCCCCATCCATTCATCCTTCATCCTTATCTCACATCTCTATCCAAACCCCATCCATTCCATTTAGCCTGAATCATCTAATCATATCCTTGGTCTTGTTCTTAGTCTTGTTACAAGCATGGATCCCATCATCCTCATCATCATCATCATCATCCCATTTTATCCTTCCATATCTCTTTGGTGTTGTTTTGGGATGTATCCTTCCCTCATCAACAACACTTTTGTCATCATCATCGGGAGGCATCGTTCCCTATCCTTTAGTGGTGTTTTGGGATGTACCCTTCCCTCATCAATACCACTCAGTGGGATGTATCCTCCCCTATCTTCGTGATTCATTGACAACACTCCATCCATCACCAACCCCTTTTGGCTTGTACCTTGACTGGGGCAACATCATCTTCGTCTTTGCATCCGTTTGTGCTTCCCAACCTCCTGTTGCTTTTTCATCCTTTCATATCCATCCCTTTACATCCTCCTCCTCATTTCCCATTTCTTCATCTCATCCATTTCAAGAGCACATCTGTGTTCTCTTGAACCCGCATGTCCTCTTGAGGGGGCATCCTCAATCTCTACTCTTCATCTTCACCCCCATCATCTTTCTTCCTAGTCATCCCTTGGATGACTGGTGCATCTTTTCCAATCTAACCATCTTCTTCTAGGTTCTATATTTTAATATTCTTTGAAATGATGCTACTTTGTAACACCATCTCAAAGAGGGGCAAAATGTAGACATCCAAATTTGGACACTTAATTTATCCAAATTTATCACTTTTTATCTAAACATCCTCTTATCCGAGTTAATTAAGTAATATTACTATTATTTAATTAATATCTTTAATTCTGCCAAATCCCTAAGGTATTTAATTAATAATTAAATACCTTACCCTCTTTAATCCTCTTTTCATCAAATAAATTAAATAAATATTAAATTTATTTAATTCCTCACATCATTTTCATCTAATCCTAATCCATTTCCTAATCTTTTCATTAAGGATGTGCACATGCCTAATCCTTGATTAGGATGTGTGACATCCTCCAACTTTTGCAAGTTGGCTTTTAATCCTAATTAACCCCTAATTACCTTCTAATTACTGATTAATTAATCTTAATCAGTACCTTGGTCAACTCTCTCCATCCTCCAAGGAATTTTTAATTCCTTTTTATTCCTCCAAGAATCCCCTTTTCCCATGCATCTTCTAGAACCTTTGACTTGTCATATCAAGTCACATGTGACAAACTCCCACCTTTTGGGAACATTGTCTTATCCACTAGATTCTTCCAATCATTGTGAATTTAAAATTCACTTTTATTCACCCAAGGTTCTTCCCACCTCCCAATGTACTTGGAAGGTACTTGTCCTTCCTCCACCTCATGTACCTTTTTGCCACCTCACTTATACCTCATCTCCTCCTAGCCACTTCACCATCCACATGTCAAGATGTGAGGGCTTGTGAGTTCTCAACCCACCATAGCCCTTCATCTTGACCTTGTTGGATGAATCTCAACCATTGAATTCTCTAGAGAATTCAAATTCTTCTATAAATACCCCCTCCTCAAGAGCATTTTCAACACTTTCATTTTGGAGTAACCTTATGCTGCTAATTTGCATTCTCAAGCACTCACTAACACTTAGCCATTTTACAACTACATGTTGTCAATTTGCATTCTCACTCATTTACTATCTAGCCATCCATTCTAGTCATCTTGCATAAGTTGATCTTGCATTTAGTCACTCAAGAAGTTATCTAAGGAGCACACAAAGTCATCCAAATCAAGGGCCAACCAAGGAGTATCTAACAGCAAGGAAGGTATAACCATTTGCATTTTGTTTTATCTAGTTTCTTTCTTGTTTTATCACTCTTTAGGCTAATATTGAGGTGTCCTTAGTCTTTTATCATTTGCATTTTAATTATTTTGCACATTAGAGTAGGGTAGAACATTAAGGTACACAGTAACAATGAACTTAGTGTAATTATTTATTTATTCAATTAATCATTTATAGTGCAAATATGGATAATAGTGGTAAAAGAGATTTACATTAACCAAAAAGAGATAAGGGGCCATACAACATTATATGTCAATAAAAGTATAAAATATATCCAATAAAGTCATATAGGCTTGCAAAAAGTCCATATGGACATAAAATGTCACATCTGTAATACAAAACATATGTTCAAAAATACCACATAGGCAGACAACAAAGCACCCTAATGTAGTCATTTCCCACTAGGGAGAGGAAATAAATCACGAGCTACCTTTGACTATTGACTAGATGGAGATGCATATGTTTCTAGTGTCTTTCTAGTGCACTCACTTGTCCTCCTCTCTAGACTTCTCTAGGGGCCCATCTAATATAATAAAAAGTATAGACATTAATATATACATATATATATATATACACACACATATACATATATATAAATTGAATTATAGAATAGCATATAAAAAAATAATCACTTGTTGCATACCAATAATCAACATGATCATTCACAATAGAGGAATGTTAATGATCTTGAGTCACAAGCCCATGTAGCAAGCATCAAAATAGCAATTAAACTCCATACAAAAATCATTAAATTTTTCAATAATAGACCCGATAAAAGAATAATATATAATCTGAAATTTACTAATCTATCTCATACCTCTATCAAAGGAGCGGAAATTGCTACTGCTACAACAACACCATGGTCCAATGTGGCATGAACATCAAGAGGAGTATCTGATGTCAACATATGAAAATGAAACAAAAAATGTTGTTCAATTACCAAAACTACTTAACACTATTTTACAACACTATTAATGAATAAAGGTTACTTGGGTGAAAGTTAGTTGATGATGACTACTGTGAGGTGTTGATGTTGAAGGTCTACCATCAAAATATTTGACATTCAAATTGAGTTATGAGAAAACCATTCAAATGAGGTTCAATTATTCATATGTAATAGTTATATTCCTTTACTAGTTACATACTTGTGGACTCGATGATGTCATGAAATAGGGGGTTGAGGGAACACTACAAGTAGCATGAACACTCTAACCCTTTATTTTCATCATAATCATTCTACTAATCTAGTTATTCTTACATTTCAGAATAAAATTTAATAAATATTAATTAAATGAACTTGTTGAAATTTACTTGAGTATCAATGTAGAATGTTTCATTCAATAAAGACTCTATCATAACCATCCCTTGTGAAGTTGATGTATCATGTGTAGTTTCATCTTGACTACTTTCGGAATCATAAGTGCAAATAGTGTTGCAAGATTGAAAAAAATGGAATGGAACTCAAGGCCTAGAAGACTCACCCACATCACCTTGTACTAGAGACCTCACATATTGTGTAAGGATCTAAGTGTGCAAGCTAATGGATTCTAAGGTGTCCACCTCATTAATTTCCTTCACAATGGATTCTAAGGTGTGCCCAAAAATTATTCTTTATCCCTTTGTGGAGGCACCAATGGATAGGGAACCTCTTATATCCAATTGCTAAGGTTTGATTAGTTTGTGAGTTGATGAAGAGGGCACACAAGTCGGATTTGTTAATTTGTTTTCTTTACTTGCTCATAGTATAGTTTGTTTGCATAAAAATATTTTTATTCTTCCCTCTTATTTAACAAAAAATTAATTTACACACTCATCAATCCTACATGAGACATGATTGATTATATGGATTCAACAACGCATGTCTTATGAGGGTTTGTTGCAACAGGATCTTTCAGCCTTGTAATCAATTCCTAAAGCTATTTTTTATTGTCTTCCATTTGCCCTAGTATGTTTTCTTGTGTTCTTGAGGGATGTCTAGGAATTGATGGAGGTGTTTCCTGTGGTTCTTGTTCAAGAGGGTCTTCATGAGGAGGTGATGAAGGATTTTCAATATTTAGGGGTGAAATATCATTTCCTAGAAACTAAAACAAATTTTAATAAAAAACCTAATTCAATCTATAATTTAATCAAATTTTGAAACTAAAAAGAAGAGATACTTACCTCTTTGACCTTCTCGACGTCTTGGCAACATCTTGATGAAGATTTCACAACCTCTAGATGAAAAAATGATAATTATTTTGGCGATCACAGGCTGAGGAGCAGAAAATACATAGGTTGCAGGTTGAAGAGAAAAAAAATGAAAAGAATGTTTAGGTTTTTTGTTTTTATAACATCTTTCAAATTTGGTGCTCACCATATTTTAGGCATAAAAAAGAAAGTGACATATTTTTTGTGTCACATATTTTTACATATAACCATATATTTAAAGGAAAAATTATTTTTGGATATTTTGAGTGTCATTCCAACATATATGAGTAGGGAAGATTGGTTTGCAACATTATCAAGAGTTATGGTTGTAAGATTTGTCAAAATAAATAAAGAATTCCAGGTTGAAAATATAAAAAACTATAAAATTTGACATGGACATTAAAATTTATACTATTCTATCATAATAAAACCTTAAAGACTTTGCATTGTGATTAACACTCTTATCAATAAAAAATGAAATATCATATGAAATGAGTTTTGTTAAATCCCAATTTTATGTGTATGTATCCTCCTAGATTATTCAAAATATTATTTTCTTACTTTTCTCTATTAACAATGGAAGAATAAACTTGCTAAATATAATAAATAAACATTGCTTAACTTATGTAGTAGATATAAATATAATAAATAAGCATTGCTTAACTTATGCAGTAGATATGAAAGTGATGAAAGATTAACTTTAGGGTAACTATATCATATTATAGTAAATTGAAATGGTCTTTACTCAAACTTTGTTTGAGTGTAACATAATTATGGTCAAACATTCAATTTGTATTACATTCATCAATAAGAAGGAAAATGAAATAATCAAATAACTAAATAAACTTACCATAATTCTAAATTAGAAATGTTTTATTTTGGACTCTGTTAATCAATGCTAAAATTCAAAATTTTGTTGAACCATAATCAATGATTTCTCACATATCATCTTTGGAACTAGACTTGCATTACCTTTCATTGGCATCTATATTTCTTCAATTTTTTGTCAAGATGAGAGAACTTAATATGTGTCAACTATTCTTTTATTTCCTCTATAACCATATAAAATATTTCTTCTGTTTGGTTTTACACTCACACTTATTTTTGATTTTCTATTGTGTTGAACTTGGAGGTGATGCTATAAATAGACCACCTTTAGCTATAAATATTATATATTATTGAATTTCACAATAAATGTAATTCATTGTTAATTTTTAGTTTAAATAAGAAATAGGCAATTATATTATTTCTTTTAGTTTCAAAAATAAATGCCTTATTTTATGCACCTTTTTACATAATGTACTCATTGTTTTAAAATAATTATAGTGACAATTGAAAGGTATAGAGAATTAAGAATATGAAATTTAAACTAGTAAAATAGATTTAACGGCCAAACACTTCACAAAACAACCTTTTACAAAAAAATAAATAAATGTACAATGTTTGGTTGATAAAACTTTTCATATGTACCTGTCGTCCATCCATTAACACCTTTAGATACTCTTACTAATTCATTTTAATATGTTTCTTTGAATTAAACTAGCATACATATATTAAATATTAATATATATAAAATACGTCAAGAGTTATCATTATCAAGGCACCTATTTCACTAAGAAAAATGAAAATAGGCGCCTCGAGAAGGACAACTCTTGGCATATTTTATATATATTAACATTTAATATATGTATGCTAGTAGCAGTCGCAGTGCAATATGTAAGAGATTAATATAATAATATATAAAAACACCGAGAGATATCCTTCTCAAGACATCTATTTAATTTAATCAATTACTCACATAAAAGTGCAATAGATGCCTCGAGAAGGATATCTTTTGACGTTTTTATATATTACTAATAAATAATATATATGCTAGCAACATTCGCAGTGGGACATGGATGACAAAATTATTATTGTTAGGGTTAGGGTTAGTATTAGGGTTAGGATAGGTTTAGGGTTATGGTTGAGGGTTAGGGTTGTGATTATGATTAGAGGTAGAATTAGAATTTGGGTTGGGGTTACCATCACAATTAGGGTTAGGGTTAAGATTAGACATAAAATTAGGATCAAGGGTATGGTTAATGTTAGGGTTAGGATTAGAGAAGAATTAGGATTAAGGTTGGAGTTAACGTTATTATTGGGGTTAAGGTGAGGCTTACATATTAGTGTTAGGGTTAGCATTATTATTAGGTTTAGCATTAGGGTTAGGTTTAGGGTTATGGATGACGGTTACAGTTAGGGTTAAGATAAGATAAAAAAAAATAGGGTTAAGTTTGGGATAAGGGTTATGGTTAGGTTTAGAAATAGAATTGATATTAGGGTTGAAGTTAGTATTAGAGTTAGGTTTATGATTATGTTTAAGGTTGTGATTATGATTCTAATTAGAGATAGAATGAGAATATGGTTTTGGGTTATAAAGATAATTAGGGTTAGGGTTAGGATTAGAGATAAAATTAGGATCAAGGCTAGGGTTAGGGTTAGAGATATTAATAGGTTTAAGTTTGGGGTAAATGTTAGTATTGGGGTTAGGGTTAGGGTTAGGGTTTGCATTAGTATATTAGGATGACCGTTACAGTTAGGTTTAGCATTACAAATGAGGGGTAGGGTTAGGTTTGGGGTTAGTAAATATAAAAATGATTAGGTTTAGAAATAGGGTGAGGGTAAGGATTACAGTTAAATTTAGGGTTAGAGATTAGGGGTGGTGTTAAAATTAGGGATAGGGTTAAGGTTATGGTTGGGGTAACAATTAGTGATATAATTAGGATGAAGGGTACACTTAGTGCTATTATTTGTGTTTCGTATTAAACCCTTACCCTGACCCTACTTGAACCCTAATTGAAGTTAACTATTATCCTAACCTTAATTGAACCCTTACCTTGACCCTACTTGAACCCTAATTGAAGTCTAACCCTTTTCCAAAACCTTATCCTGATCTTGACCCCAAACTTTATCCTACAACCATATCCCTTATTGAGCCCAAACCTTTACCCTAATTGAACCCTAATCCTAATGCCAACCCTAACCCTAACATTGACCCCAAGGTTTATCCTAGAACCTAAACCCTAACCCTAATTGAATCCTAACCCTAACCTAATCTTAACCCTAACCCTAATTGAACTTGATCTCAAACTTTATCATAGAACTATAACCCTAATGCTAATTGAACACTAAACCTCACCCCAATTAAACCCTACCCCTAACCTAACCTTAACCATAACCCTAACACTAACACAAAGATTTATCCTAGAACCCTAACCTTAATCCTATTCCTAACACTAACCCCAAGATTTTGTTGATTATCAAGGTGAAGAAAGCTTTCAATATGAACTTAAATAAGTGTATGCAAATCTAAAATAATACATGCAACAATAGACTTCTCTTATCAAACTCTATAAAATTTGGCAACACCTTGTTACGCTGCAAACTTGCAAAACTGAATTGAATAACTCTAGCTCAAGGCCCCAAGTTATAGAGATTTGTGAGGATGAAAATCACCATGGTTTCACCAAAAAATAGGCAGCAATACCACCTACTCCTTGAAATGGTTAAATATACCAAAAATAACCTTTTACAGATCATGCTCTTACAACTATCATAAGGCATCTCTCATGCATGGGCGCCTGGGGTCCAAGAATAGCATATTCTATCATAGGGAATCTATCATATTGTCATAGCATCTTATAAAAACTATCATACATGTCATAGATGTTCTTACAACATCCTATTTTGACCCAACAACCTCATTCTAGAAGATTGCAAAGTCGGATTCCTAGCTATTTTTTCCTTTTCCAAAAGGACAAACGGTAAGGGTAATACTGTATTTACATTTTCTCTTTCACCACCATTGGTCAAACAGTTTCACCTCTTGTGGGTAAATGTACAAAACACTTTAGGAGAATAATTAAATAAAGGAATTACAAGGTTGATGACACCTAAATCCTAACATTCTCCCACTTGACATCATACATTGTAAATTACACCCATAGAGATACAATTACATAGAATCAACTATAGTGATCAAGGATATGGACTTCCTGCACCAAGAGAACTTATCCATGGTGACTGGCTTCGTAAGAGAATCTACAACATTATCCAAAGTGTCAACTTTTTCAATCAAGACTTGTCCATTCTCAACCATTTCTAGCACAAAGTGATACTGAGCATCTACATGCTTAGTACGAGCATGATACATAGGATATTTAGCCAAACATATGGCACTTTGACTATGACATCCAATCCTCAATATTTTTCAATCAAAACCAATAGCATTACCAAGTCTTTGCAACCAAACCGCCTCCTTAGAGGCATGTGTTGCAGCCATATGCTCTGCTTCAGTCGTGGACAAAGCAACTATAGGTTGACTTTTACTCATCCAACTCATTGCACCTCCAAAAAAAGTAAACACACAGCCACTAGTGGACCTTTGACTGTCCAAGTCACCTGCCCAATCTACACCAACAAAACCCTGTATGTCCAATGACTTATCAATATTGTTAGTACCATGATAAACCAAACAGTAATTAAAAGTGTCTTGCAAATATCTAAATACCCTTTTAACAAAATTCAAATGTTTTTTTACCAGGGTTAGACATAAACTGCTTAGAACTCCCACTGCTTGAGTTATATCTGGTCTAGTACAAACCATTGCATACATTAAACTACCGACAACACTAGCATAAGGAACATTATACATTTCATCAATATCATCATCTGATTTGGGAAAAATATCTAAACTTAACTTAGTACCAACATGAAATGGAATATTTACTAGTTTACAATCCTGCATATTAAACCTCTACAAAATAGTGTTAACATACTTACTCTGACTTAACCAAAGCTTTATGTGAACTTGATCCCTAATGATTTCCATCCCAAGAATATGTTTAGCAGCCCCTAAATCTTTCATATCAAATGTGTCAAAAAGTTGAGTTTTAAGTTCCCTAATCATTGCCTTATTGGTACCAATGAACAACATATCATCCGCATATAAGACAATAATCAGTATACAATCATCAATAACTTTAAAATAAACACAATGATCCTCTTCACTACTAACAAAACCCAATTTTAATGCAAAAGCATAAAACTTCTAGTACCACATCCTAGGTGACTGTTTTAAACCAAATAGAGACCATTTTAACCTGCAAACCAAGTGTTCTTTTCCTTTCACAACAAAACCGAAAGGTTGTTGCATATAAATTTCTTCCTCAAGATCCCCATGCAAGAAAGCAGTTTTAATATCCATTTGTTCTATTTCTAAATCATAAGCAACAACAATAGATACAAGGAATCTAATAGAAGTTAACTTAGCAACAAGATAGAATATTTCACCAAAATCAACTCCTCTTTGGGCGTAGCCCTTTGCCACTTATCTAGCCTTGTACCATTCCAACTTACCATTTGCACAAAACTTCTTTTTATATACCCACTTACAAAAAATGGCCTTTCTTCCTTTGGGAAAACTAAGAAGATCCCAAGTGTTACAATTTTTCAAAGACATCATCTCATCTTGCATGGGCTACATCTAGGACTCACATTCTTCTGAAGAGAGAGCCTTCCTGAAAGATCTAGGTTCATCATCAGTATTGAACAAAGCAAATTTACAATGAAAATTAGGTGGGCTATACCTTTCAATTGGATTTCACTGTCTTGTGGACCTTCTCAAAGGTGGAGTTAGAGGTTCCTCCTCATGTTCATCCTCATTGTTTTCAACTTCTTCTATTACAAAAGATTCTTCAGAACTCTCTTTTTCTTCTCCATCTTGTCCATCTCTCTATTCTTCCACACGTGCATCTTCCTGCTTAGTTTCAAAATGCGTTGTCTTTGAATTTTTCTTTGGTTGCTCATCTTCAGAGTTAGCTCTAAATTCCCTAAAAATTACATCTCTAGAAAATATCATCTTTCGTGTTAGTGGATTCCAAAGTTTATAACCGTTAACATTTTCACCATAACCTACAAAGATGCATTTTTGAGATTTGGGATCCAATTTAGACTGTTTCTCTTGAGGCACATGAACAAAGGCCTCACAACCAAAGACCCTTAAATGTGAAACTGAAGGCTTTTTACCCAATCACATTTCATTAGGTGTTTTATCAACAAGAGCTTTACAAGGAGATTTTTTCATTAAATAACAAGTAGTACCAACAACTTATGCCCAAAAGCATTATCTAATTAGCACTACTTAGCATGATCCTAGGTCTTTCCATTAATGTACGATTCATTCTTTCTGCTACCCCATTTTGTTGGGGTGTGTAAGGTGTAGTCTTTTGCCTATCATTCTTGCATGTTTGCAAAACTCATCAAATTCCTTAGAACAATATTCACCCCCATTGTCATATCTCAATACTTTTATCTCATAATCAATTTGCTTTCAAACAATGCCTTAAATTCCTTAAATTTGGTGAAAACTTCAGATTTTGTATACATAAAATAAATCCAAATATATCTAGGGCAATCATTAATGAATGAAATATGGTAACAAGATCTACCCAAAGAATTTTTATCTACTGGACCACATACATCTAAATGAATTAGTTCTAACAATCCATTAGCTTTATTAGTTCCTTTAGGAAATGATGACCTGTTTTGCATACCAAACACACAATCCTCAAATAAATCATTTTTACCAACAGAATAATTAGAAATACCATCTACTAGTTTCTTATCAAGTATGGTCCTAAGACTTTTTTTAGCAATGTGATCCAATCTATGGTGCCACAACACACATGAATTTTTAGTGCTAGTTAGAAAAGAGGAATTACAAGAAGTAGAGGCATATATCCTAAACAAAATCCCTATCTGAGATCCTTTAGAAACCACAAAATTTCCCCGTACCATCTTGCAACCAGACTTGCCAAATATCACATGCATTCCAGAATCATTCAACTTGGAAACCGAAATTAAACTTTTTGTAAGTCCTGGAATATGTAAAACATCATCAAGGATTTTAATCCTCCCATCACTGAAACACAACTTTACCTTTCCCTTACTAACAATCTTTTGTGAGCTGTCGTCACCCATGAAGACCTATCCTCCATATTCTTTGTATGTAGAAAACCACTCCTTGTGAGGAGTCATATGGAAGGAAGCACTTGAATCAATAAGCCAAGCATCATTACAAAGTGTGTTAGCTGAAATAATCAAAGCATCAGAATCACTGTTATCAGAGGACTTTTCCGTGGAGGAATCTGCATTCTTTCTCTTGTTTTTACATTCCTTCTTCACATGTCCCTGTTTACCACAGTTCCAACACTTCACTCTATTTTTTCTGTGGGTCTTAGATCGTCCTTTAGACTTATCCTTCTTATCGCCTTTAGGCCCTTTCTCCTTGGACCTACCTCGCACATGCAAGGCATCTTGGGAGCCACTATGCATGGTCTTTCTCCTCATCTCCTTTGAAATAAGTATGGGAATAATAGTATCCATCTTAGGTTTTGCACCACCACTTGTTATAGCAACAATTAAATTTTCCCAAGATTCCGACAAAGAGCAAATCAATAAAATGCATTTATCCTCATCTTCTATTTTAACATCAATAGATGCAAGCTAACTTATAATCAAATTAAAAGCATTCAAATGTTCATCAATAGAATCACCATCCTTCATCTTTAATCAATATAAACATCTTTTGAGATACAACTTGTTAGACAAACTCTTAGTTTGGTAGATTTCACCTATCTTCCTCCAAAGCTTGTATGTCATGTCTTCTGAAGAGACATTCAAGAGGACATCTAGTCTATGAGACACAATTGAATGGTCCATCAAGCCTTCTTGTCTAACTTCTTCCAATCTTCATCTAACAAGGATGAAGTAGATGGCTTCATCTGAACTGAAACTTGTAACCACTTATCTCTCTCCTTAAGGAGACCGTCCACTTTCAACTTCCACATCTTGTAACCAGTGCCATTGAATTTCTCAATATCTTAACGAGAGGTGGAGGTTATGGTATGCAATTTTTCACAAATCTGCAAAACCCACAACACAAGCTCCCACTGCAACAAAAAACCTTCAACACTCTAAAAGGAAAGCGTCCCTTAACATAACCATTACCTATGATACCAACTATTGATTATCAAGGTGAAGAAAGCTTGCAATATGAACTTAAATAAGTGTATGCAAATATGAAATAATACATGTAGCAATAGACTTCTCTTATCAAACTCTGTAAAATCTAACAACACCCTGTTACCCTGCAAACCTGCAAAACTGAATTGAATAACTCTAGCTTAAGGCCCCAAGTTATAGAGATTTGTGAGGATGAAAACCACCATGGTTTCACCAAATAATAGGCAGCAATAAGGTCATCCCAAAATAATGGGTTACACTTTTTGGCCAAACTTGACATTGAAATCAACATTTTTAGAGAAAACTTCACTTTCTGACACTTATAGTAGGTAAACTATTAGGAATTTGAAAATTATGTAAACTAGTGATTTGTGATATTTTGTCAATAGATTTTAAATGTATTTTTTTTTTAAATTGAAATTAAATTGTAATTTTTTTGCGTCTCCCTTGATAACTAGTTTTTAATAGTAAACAACATTTTTAAAAAGTGGTGTGTACTTCGGCTCGCATAACTTTTTTTCTACAAAGGATAAAAGTCTAATTCTTTCAAATTTAGGTTGGTAACACAAGTATCTTGGGCTTTCATTTTGTTTCATAGCATTTTGTTGAATATTTTTCTTTTAATTATGTTTTGAAGTCAAAACATTTATAATTTAGACATAGGTGCACTTCGGCTTGCATAACTTTTTTGGTATGTATTGAAATTCAATTTTTCTTTTTTTGTGAGAACGAGGAAATCAATACCTAGTGGATATATATTTTTCAAATTTTTTTCCTCAAATTTACTATTTTTCCACAATGATTTTTCATCGAACTTGACATTCGGTGAAAAACCTATGTACAATAAAACCAAAAATATAAAATATAAAATAAAAACAAAATATATTAAATTTATAGTTGTTGGAAAGCATGTTTCGATCACTATAATCATCCAACTTGGTTTATCAAGTTGACTCCATTTGCACCTCCTTCCCAAGCTTCGATAGTCAAAAAAATGCATAAATTTTGAAATGGTGGAGGGGAAGGTGAAAAAAGGGGGTTTAGTAGAACCCCCCTTCTAATGAAGGGGGTTTATTCGAACTCCCTTCTAATGAAGGAAAGCACATTTCGATCACTATAATCATCCAACTTGGTTTATCAAGTTGACTCCATTTGCACCTCCTTCCCAAACTTCGATAGTCAAAAAAATGCATAAATTTTGAAATGGTGGAGGGGAAGGTGAAAAAAGGGGGTTCATTAGAACACCCCCTTCTAATGAAGGGGGTTCATTTGAACCCCCTTATATGGTGCAAAAGGGGGTTCATTAGAAGGGGGGAAGGTTCATTAGATGGGGGGGTTCATTCGAAGGGGGGTGGTTCATTCGAACCCCCTTCATTAGAAGGGGTAAACCATTTTAAATTTTTTGATGAGAATTTATAATTATTCTTCGTTCAAAAAATTGTAACCCACTATTGTGGGTTTACCCAATACCACCTAGAAAAACCCACGCCACCCTCCTTGAAATGGTCAAATATACCAAAAATAACCTCTTACAAATGCTCTTGTAGTTGTCATAAAGTATCTCTCATGCATGGGCCCCTAGGGTCCGAGAATAGGATATTCTATCATAAGGAATCTATCATACTGTCATAGCATCTTATGAATATCATACATGTCATAGATGCTCTTACAACACCCTATTTTGACCCAACAACCTCATTCTAGAAGATTAAAAAGTGGAACGCCTAGCTATTTTGTCATTTTTCAAAAGGACAAACGGTAACGGTAACACTGCATTTATAGTCTCTTTCACCACCATTGGTCAAATGGTTTCACCTCTTATGGATAAATGTACAAAACACTTTAGGAGAATAATTAGTTAAAGGATTTACAAGGTTGATGGCACCTAAATCCTAACAAATTTATCCTAAAATTTTAACCCTCACCTTAATTGAACCCTAACCCTAATTGAATGTTATCCATAACCATGACTCTTAACTCTAATTGAACCTAAACGCTAACCCTAACCCTAACCCCATTCCTAACCCTAACACTAAGCCCAATATTTATCCTAGAACCCTAAACTTAACTCTAAGCTTTATCCCAGAACCCTAAACTTAACCCTAATTGAAGCATAAACCTAACCCTAATTAAATCCTAACCATTATTGAAACCAAACACTAACTGTAACCTTTATTAAACCTTAGCGCTAACCTAACCTCAAAGATAGTCCTAATTTAACCACAACCCTAACCTTGATCCTAACACCAAGCTTTATCCTTGAACCCTAACCCTAATTGAATGTTATCCATAACCATGACTCTAACTCTAATTGAACCTAAACGCTAACCCTAACCCTAACCCTAACACTAAGCCCAATATTTATCCTAGAACCTTAAACTTGACTCTAAGCTTTATCCCAAAACCCTAAACTTAACCCTAATTGAAGCATAGAACCATAATACTAACCCTAATTGAAGCATAAACCTAACCCTAATTAAATCCTAACCATTATTGAAACCAAACACTAACTACATAACCTTTATTAAACCTTAGCGCTAACCTAACCTCGAAGATAGCCCTAATTTAACCACAACCCTAACCTTGATCCCAACACCAAGCTTTATCCTTGAACCCTAATCCTAATTGAAATATAACCCTAACCTAACCTTAACCCTAACCCTACTTGAACCCTAATTTAAAACTCTAACCATAAATGAATTATAACCCTAACCCTAACCCTAATTAAACATTAATTTTAATCATAAGCCTAATCAAACCTTAATCATAACCTTGAATCCTAATTGAATCATAATTCTATTTCAACCCTAATCAAAAGCCTAACCATAAGTGAACCTAACTATAACCCTAATTAAATTAACCTTAATTGAACCCTTAACATAACCTTAAATCTAACTCTAACCTTGATTGAACCCTAACCCTAATTAAATTCTAGCCTTGATTAAACCCTAACCCTAGTTAAACTCTAGCCCTGATTAAACCCCAACACTAAGCTAAACTCTATTTGTTCTTGACCCTAGTTGAATCCTAACCCTAACCCCAACCTATATCGTGTAACCCAAATGGCTAACCCTAACCCTAATTGAACCCTAACCATTATTAAACTCTAATCAAGAATCCTAATCCTAACATAACCTTAACCCTAATTGAACCCTAACATAACCTTAACCTTGATTGAACCCTAACCATAATTGAAGCCTAATACTAACTATAACCCTAATTAAAATAACTATAGTTGAACCCTAACCATAACACTTCACAAAACAACCTTTTGCAAAAAAAATGTACAATATTTAGTTAATAAGACTTTTCATATGTCCCTGTCAGCCAGCCAATAACACCTCAACTAATACATTTTAATATTTTTCTTTACATTAAATAATTGAACATTTCCATATATTTTTCATTTTTACTATTATGAATTTCTCAACTAATTCATTTTGATAGATTTGTTACCATCTTGCAAATATGCAATTAATTGAGTTCCTTATATCAACGAATATATACCCCCATCGTTGGTCTATGTAAGAGAGAACTTTTTCCAGTATGCGAGATAGATTGCGTAGACTAACGTTCAAAGCTGCTAATTTATCTTTTGTTTCCCATTTTGTTTTACATATTGGGTAGATTAATGATAAGATATGGCTTAATAAGTTTTAACAATTTTGTGAACACAAATTTACCCATTTCATAACCTTGAATACATCAATGTAACATGGTCTTAGGCATATGACATAGCTCCAATGTATCCTGACATTCACCCCACCTCTAACATTTTTTACCCTTAAAACTCAAGAAAGTAACAAATTGATCCATTACAAAAATTACACATTGCATCCATACCCCATCAAACCTAAATTATGCATACTCCGTATCAGCCACTCCATAACCTCATAGACATCAACAATACCATATTCTAGACATATAACCCACCTCAACATTTTCCACTCCCAAAATGTAGAAAGGTAACAATGCAATACCATGCTTGAAATCCAATCATCAACATATGATCTTGACAGTAAAATTCTTGATGATGCCATACTTTCTATTCATCAAATTCCTACTTTTTTATTTTCACTTGAATATTGAACATAAGATTCAGTCCTATATTAAGTATCAAACATTTGTCAATGATAGTTACTTTCATATGTAAGCAAAACAAAAATATGTTATGCCAAAAGCATTATCTATTTTGGCATTAAAAATTATGAAAGTATTATATATCTACTTGTGTATAAAACTATAAAGCAGCATTGTATTTATATTTACATTATATATTTGCATTATACAAGGCTCTCTCAGTGACTTGATAGGTCTTGAAAGGGGGTTTACCAGAAAGTAAGAACCATTTAGAAAACTGTGTGGGATTAAATGTAAATGCCTGCAATCTATGCAAACTCGGACACAAGACTTGAAATATCTAAACCCTCCTTAAGTTTATTCCCATTTCCACATTGTTTTGTTTTCCTCCTTTTTATTGCCGCATGGCATAAAAATTAAGTGAAAGAATCAGATGATATTGTTTGAACAACGACAGTTCATAGCCTTGCAAACATTTTGTACAAACCTGCGACTCCAGCAGATAACAAACAATTCTTGCCGGGTTTTCTTCTTTAGACTCCTGCAGCTGACGGAAAATATAAAAAGACAATGAAATTAAATGGAGAAACAAAACTCAGTTTGAATTTCAAAAGATTACCAAAAAAAGACTTCCAGAATTAGAGATTATATAATTGAAAAAAATTCCAAATTAATGTTATACAAGAGTAAGCAACATTAACCCAACACGCATCATCAGGTATCCTCTGGACATTTTTTCGAAGTCATTTGTAACGATCATGTTTCAGAATTATCTGTGGAAAATGCAGAAGTAATATTCATGCCATGTTGCAAAAGCGAGGAGAAAATGTCATGCCATGAAATACTTCTGAAACTGCAAGGTTCTTTGAAATTTGTTTTATTACAAATCTTTCGAACTTAGAAGACTGTAAAAGCCGTCCAGTTAACTTGGATGGCATATCAATTCATCCTATATTCTCCTGGTCATAGAGAACAGCCCTTGCATTTCCCTTCATGCGTTAAAGCAGACTTGGAAGTTCTAGTAACAACAATGCCAGGACTTAAGATAAGGAATGCAGCTGCAAGTATAGCGAAAAGCAGGGCTCATCAATCCAATGGTCCAGCGCACACACGCATACATTGTCTATAATACAGCAATTAATTTGAAAATAAAAGACGTATGCAATCCTTTTATCTTCAAAAGATTTAGGTACATTGAAAAAAAATCTTCGGAAGGCTAATGAACGAGCAAGATTCAACAATTTTCTTCACCCCACAACATGCGGAATTCAATTCAGCAGCTGACCAATTATCTTCATAAGGCAAGATACCTGGGCCAACTTCTTCATAAGGTACAGTACCTAGGCCAACTACTTCATAAGGTAAGGTAGCCTGCAAAATATGATAAAATTATAAGGGTGTTAGGCTCACTTGTGACAGTGTCCAAACAAAAAAGCTTCCTTCCATAAAACCATTCAATGCACAATTCAAAATGAAGCATTCATTCTTGCAGAAAAACCAACTCTTCAGAGGAAAAAGCGCATAGAACCAAAGACATTTATTTTATACCCAAAAGCTTCCTTCCAAAAAAAACCATGTATTTAAACGCATCCAATTGCCTCGCCTATTAGATTTACAATTCAATTGCTGCACTGAAAAAAACATCAGTGACATCAACAACATGATCTACGACATCTACCTGATTTCTTGCTGCCTGCCAGTTGTTTGCACAAACATAAAGCTAGTCATTTTCGAAGGTTGACCTAGGAGACAGCCTTTTACAGGTATTCTTGTATACCGGCAATTCTTTCAGCAGATCAGATATCAGTAAACCCAACGAGCTAGAGAGCAGATGTGCAGAAGTTGAAAAATCATATCTCTACCTGTAGAATTTTCACAAATCTATAGATTCAGGCTGGGGTCTCATGGGGAGCTTCAGGGTTTATTTTGTAGGAGCCGGAGTTCCTAATCCTATTACACAAAAAATGAATATGCTATAAGGTTAATTAGAACCTTTCCCTGAGTAATAGCAGCCCCTACTTTCTAGTTTGAAGATTTCAGCAGGTGCATTTAGGGTGGGCTAGAAATTTCTCCACCAACTTAGGCTTCTTTTTGCCACTTGTGGGGATTTATTAATTCTCATCAAATTTTTTAATATTTTATATTTATTTACTGTGTTAAATTGAATATGCAAGATAATAAGATTTATGAGACCACTAGCTTCCATAAATTTCTTAGCTTAAACTTTTAAACTTAAAGTGCACTACAAAACTCATGCAACCACCTGCTTTAAAATATTCCTAAAAAATCTCAACAGCAGCCACTAATTTTTTTTAGAAAGCTCCCATCCTTGGGACCCCACCATTAGGGTGCAGATGGATGGACGGGCTTCAAGAACTATTTTTATGTAGAGGGGCTCTTGTGAGCAAAAAAAAATAAAGAAAAAGTTATGAGGATTAATTAGAATCTTTTCCTCATAAATAAAAGCCCCTAGTTTTTAGTTTGTAATTTTAATGGGGTGCATTTGGTGTGGGGCTAAAAATTTCTCCCACCAACTTCAGAAATTTTCTGCCACTTGTAGAGTTTTTGAAATCCCGGGAACTAATTTTTTTATCATTTTATATTTATATGCTCTGTTGAATTGAATACAAACAAAATTCATGGGACCACCCACTTTAAATGTCCCTAAAATATCTCAACAGCGCACATTCAATTTTATAGGAAGTCCCATTGGAAGGGACTGCACAACTTTACCCAGCCAAAAAGCAAAGTCTTGTGCAGAATCCAAGGTAAAACACAAACAAAGAGGATCCACTTCTGGTCTTAGGAACATCAGATTCAAATACTGTGTCAGTTTCATTTTTTTCCATCAAGTCTAGATCTATGTACAAATATTCATAATTTTATTGCATTTTACTCTTCTAAAAATAACATTAATTTCAAATTATCCATCATTTATTAATCTAGATTAATTTATAATGCATCTTCTTGGATTAGCATAGATTATGTTTAAGGAAAGTTTATTTTCCTTTACACATATATTCATGTACAAACACATAGATGTATGTGTGTGTCTTTACACACACATAGATGTACAATTATGCTAGGAGACATTCTACAATGACAGCAAGGAGTCTCATGTCATGATTGTATACATAAAAATAAAAATAAACTGTAAATATAAATAAGTACGAGGTATTTTTTTTTGCACTGTGTCAAACCGAAAACTTAAAGCCAAACGCGAATGGAGAGGAACAAGCTGCGACCTCAAAAAAAAGAAGAAGACAAATGGAGTCAAAACAGAAGCTGCAGCGGGTAGATCGGCCAAACCTCCTCAATAATTTTAATTCTCTATCATGAAATTTCGAGTTTTTTTGGTTTCCTTTTGTTAAATTTGGTGTTAAACATTGTGGGGGATTGTAGGAATGTTGGTGTCGGATTGTAAGATAGTTTGTAATTAAATGAAAAAATTGTGAATGTAATTTTGAGTGTTAATTTTGATTTTGAAGTAGATGTTAAAAATGAACATATCTGTCCAAGACCGGAACTTGTTTCATATATTAGATGCCTATCAAAACTATATTTCAACAAAAAAAAATTAACAGTAAAATCTTACCCTTTGGAAATGGTAGACATTTATGTCGCACAATACAAGATCCTTTTGTTCCCAAATAGTTCTTATTCATGTTTGTATGCCCAACCATTGTCCTTGAGATAAGCCCTTACAGCTGCTTTGATGGCAAAATTGGGTATAATTTGATCGGCTAGCAGTGGTGCTCAGGTAACTGGATCAAACTCTCCAACCTGGTACAAACTGCATGTTTGAAGTTAACACTAAACACAAATGCAACAACAACCACATGAATGAGAACTCAGGTGGGTGTCTAAACCACTAATAACCTCTAATAACCACCTTCTGAAGATGCTCCAAAAGAGAAGATTTTTCATATGTTATGCCACTAGGAGTTATTACAAGGTCATTTAATATATCCAATGTGATTCTACATGTCAGGTGATCTGGAATCTCCATAACCACCACCAACAACAATTTAGATAAAATTGTTGAATAAGAAAAAAACTGATTCTACTGGGAAGAAACAAACAATTCATTTTATTTCTTCACAGCAGCTATCGCACTAACAAATGCATTAAGTAATATCACCTTTGATGGTGTATCACACTGAGTTGCCTTATCAAACACTTTAGGAAGAGTGTGGCATCTTTCCATATACATTGCACTCAAATACTCAGCTCTTTTGGACCTCCTTAATCCTTTGTTGATGTTCTTGTGCTTGAGCTCTTCGAACTGAAAAGTTATGTCTGCCTTTTTTATTTGGAAGTTTACCGAATGAAGATGGAATGGTCCCATTGAATAAGTTTGCTACTAGGCTTACTGTTGCCAAGTTTGTCTGGTTACTAAACATCTCAGCTGCTGCATTTTCCCAAATTCTAGGGGCATTTTGCTGCTCAGTTGGTTGTTACCCAAATCCAACACTTGCAGCTCCAATTACCTACTGAGCTGGGTATTTCTCCAGCGAGTTGGTTTCCCCACAAATTCACTCCTTGCAACATTTGGAGATGAGTGTAGTTTGAAAGGGCAACAGGGAGTGACCCTATTAATTTGTTGCTGCAAAGATTAAGCTAGTTTAGGTGACTAAGCATACCCAACTCAGCAAGAATACCAACTTGGAGTCTATTAAAGTCCACGATGATTAAAAAGGACATGTTTCCTAAAGAAGGTGGGATAATGCCTATCAATTTGTTTACTCCTAATGCCATGGTTTCTAAATTTGAAAGAATACTAAATTCAGAGGTAATGCTTCCATTTAAATTGTTAAACGACAAAATGATAGATTGTAAAGAGACGTTGGAATGGGACCTTCCAAATAGTTTTGAGACAACTTAAGCTTTCTCAAGCGAAATAGCCTTCCAAGCTGATACAGAATATGGCCCTCAAAGCTATTATTTCTGAGAGCAACTACTCTTAAAAGGAAGGAAATATTTCCCACTAAGGAAGAGATAGGGCCAAGTAATCACTTACCTGTGAGATTCAAGGAAAACCACATGCTGTAGAGCATGTAATATCAGTCCAGCTGCAAAAGGTGTGATTGGGAGACCAATCCAGCTAGGAATTATATGGATTAAAAGAGATAGCAGCTTTGAAACCCATCAGAGTTTAGCAATTTTCTCCCTTGAATTACCTCAAGTTTATGCACAAAATTGTGTCCTGCTGTATACACATGCCCATTGTTGTAGAAAAGAAAACGGTCAATGGGGTATTTGAAACTGGATTAAATTTCCAAGAAATATTATACTCAAAAAATCTGAACAAATATTGAAAGATGAATTTAGGGAAAAAACAAAAAACAAACAAGAAAAGTTGTGGGCAACCTACGGGAAAGGAGATTAGAAATGACGGCCCATTTGGTGTCGTTTTTGGGATGAGATCTCGCCAAGATTCTCTCGTTTTTTTTTCCATTCTCCTTTCTTAATAATTGGATCAAGATGATTACACCACCTGAAGATTTCAACCACAATCCAAGAAAATAGACAGAAAAGAATCATGTGAAAAATTCTTCTATTCTTGATTGATACCCACCGAAACGGATCTTTTCTCTTCCTAGGGTAATAAGATAATGGCTCCAGCCTCGAGTCTTATTTGGGCTACTTGGCGAGAGCTTTCGTGTTGCAGTTGTCGAGGGCGTGCATACCGCCGTACAAAATGACTCTAAAATAAAAGTTCCAACTGTTTCATCAACAATAAGCTAAACAAAATGACTACTATTTTCGACAGCGTGCATACGGCGGAAAGAGCTGTATATCGGTGGGAAATAAAATTGTTTACCGATAAGAAAAAGTTGTATACAGGCGTGAGACAGGTTGTCTCAAAGTTCATTGTATATATAGCCTATCGGCTAATAAAATAAAATAAAATGAGACGAATCCAATCAGTCTCCTACAGCTGCTGCTCCAATCTATTCACAATAAACAATTAGTAGATCTATAAACACCTGGGTTTAGAGCTACCAGATTCTTGAGCTCGATAGAAGAATTTTGCAAAAAAACAGTACATACACCTGGTACTAGAGTTGAAATAAGTTGGCGTCCCATGCTTGAACAAAAAAAATGGAACTCACAACGGATATTTTCCCTTAAAAAGGGCATTTTTTGTAATATACATATAGGCATCGTCTAGTTCCTTATTTATCGCCATCAGAAAGCTAAAATAATTTTCCTCTGTCTCTTTTAATTTATTCGATACCAAATCTTTCTCTCTCACGAGTGTAGAAACCTCATTTTTCAGTTTGGCAATTCTAGTGCCATGATCTCTCTCCATACTACAAAGCAATTCTTGAAGGGTTCAAATTTTTTGCTCTACTTCCAAGGGTATCCGTGACTGTAGCTCTTTCTCCTTTTCAAGTAAATACTTCTCCAAATCTTTAGATTTATCCTGAAAATTAGTGAAGCCAAGTAAATACTTCTCCAAAGCTTTAGCTTTATCCTGAAAATTAGTGAAGCCAAAAGTCATAAGACAATATAAGAGAAAAACAACAGAAAAATTAGTTGAAATGCTTAATAGACAGTATAAATTCACAGCAATGGAAACTTTACCTTCTCCATATCAAGCTCCAGCATCAGTAAGTCACATCTTTCGTGGAGTTCCTCTAATGGCAAATATATTCCAAAATAGATTTCAAGATAATGAGAGGAATTAGATGTATCCAAACAAATACAAACAACATCATTGAGCATTTGAATATTCAATTGTTTTCCCAGTAAAGAAAACCAAAAATGACACACTAATACAAAATTCCTCACCGGCTGGACTCCTAGGTTTTCCCTCGAGTCGTTTTCGATTCCTCAAAAGGTCGAATAAGGATATAGGTACACCAAGCGCTGACGCCCACGTCTGCAGAAAGAATTGAGAAGTTTTAGGCACTTAGGGTATAATTGTACCTAGATTGAGAAATAAAGCATTCTTTTTTATTTGCACCTTTAAAATGCGCTGTCGGAAATCAAAGACGTCTTCCCCCGAATTCAATCTGGAACGTATACAAATTGCTTTCTCCTCTTGACGGAGATAGATTTCTTTATACTTTTCAATAATCTCTCTCCGTCAAGAGGAGGAAACAATTTGTATACGTTCCAGACTGAATTCGGGGGAAGACGTCTTCGATTTCCGACAGTGCATTTTAAAGGTGCAAATAAAAAAGAATGCTTTATTTCTCAATCTAGGTACAATTATACCCTAAGGGCCTAAAACTTCTCAATTCTTTTTGCAGACGTGGGCGTCAGCGCTTGGTGTACCTATATCCTTATTCGACCTTTTGAGGAATCGGGAACGACTCGAGGGAAAACCTAGGAGTCCAGCCGGTGAGGAATTTTGTATTAGTGTGTCATTTTTGGTTTTCTTTACTGGGAAAACAATTGAATATTCAAATGCTCAATGATGCTGTTTGTATTTGTTTGGATACATCTAATTCCTCTCATTATCTTGAAATCTATTTTGGAATATATTCGCCATTAGAGGAACTCCACGAAAGATGTGACTTACTGATGCTGGAGCTTGATATGGAGAAGGTAAAGTTTCCATTGCTGTGAATTTATACTGTCTATTAAGCATTTCAACTAATTTTTCTGTTGTTTTTCTCTTATATTGTCTTATGACTTTTGGCTTCACTAATTTTCAGGATAAAGCTAAAGCTTTGGAGAAGTATTTACTTGGCTTCACTAATTTTCAGGATAAACCTAAAGCTTTGGAGAAGTATTTACTTGAAAAGGAGAAAGAGCTACACGGATACCCTTGGAAGTAGAGCAAAAAACTCGAACCCTTCAAGAATTGCTTTGTAGTATGGAGAGAGATCATGGTATTAGAATTGCCAAACTGAAAAATGAGGTTTCTACACTCATGAGAGAGAGATTTGGTATCGAATAAATTAAAAGAGACGGAGGAAAATTATTTTAGCTTTTTGATGGCGATAAATAAGGAACTAGACGATGCCTATATGTATATTACAAAAAAATGCCCTTTTTAAGGGAAAATATCTGTTGTGAGTTCCATTTTTTTTGTTCAAGCATGAGACGCCAACTTATTTCAACTCCAGTACCAGGCGTATGTACTGTTTTTTTGCAAAATTCTTCTATCGAGCTCAAGAATTTGGTAGCTCTAAACCAAGGTGTTTTTAGATCTACTAATTGTTTATTGTGAATAGATTGGAGCAGCAGCTGTCAGCTGTAGGGAGACTGATTGGATTTGTCTCATTTTATTTTATTTTATTTCCTTTCTTGTTTTTAAATTCTTCTTCGATAGTGTTTCGTAATAATATTTTTCCCCCAAACTCCTTTCCCTCTGGTATTGACTTTTCACATCTCCAATTTCGCAAGCTACAGCCTGAATATAAGGTATCCATTGTGATTTTAGGGTATGTTTATTAAAATCAAAATTGCCCTCAAGAATGACCACATTTAGGTTTTAGCAATTGCAGCGTCCTTTAGGCTATACGTAGTAAAGTATATATCAGCAAAATTTATGTGAAATTTCAAGATGAACATTATTTTTCGGTTACACATTAGTATTCTACATTAAATGAAAAAAATAAAAATTAAAAATTAAAATCCACTTGACTTGTGTATTTCAAGCATAGGAGTTGGTTTCCCTACAAACTGTTTGTAACCATGTCAATTGCCTTGAACTCACTCGGTCAAGTTCTGCCTCCTAACATTATCATGTTATTCAGTGCTTTTGCAGCCTGTCTGAAGATGCACTATTTCGTTCAGATACAAATTACCATTGTGTTGTATATGTCATGTATTTATTTGTTCAAGTGATTAAAAAATATATATATATTTATTTATATAGAAAATAAAAGTTCAAAGCTATTTGTAAAGTAAAAAAAAAAAAGTTTTGAGGCGACAATTTAGGTATGAGGATGTGGTCTTATCTAGGAAAGGCTTTAAATTTGATGATCATTTATGGCCGCCAAGAAAAAGATTGAGGCACACTTGATTTTTCCATATGGCCTCATCATACCGTACGGGGATGTAGGAATTTTTTTATATATATTGGTAAAATGTGAAAACTGTAAGTGAAGCAAGATAGGCTAGTGACAATTTTGTTACATTAATTCTAACCTAGGGAATTAGTAATCAATTTTAAAATAATGTACATTAAATTTTGAATCTGAAATAGTGATTTTTATTTACTGGTAGCAAATAAAATAGTAAAAGAAGAAATATAGTAAAGGAAAGAAAGGAGTAGGTTTCTCCCACTATTTTCCTTTAGTTTTATTTTATTTTATTTTACATTTTTAGTTTGCAGCACACTCCAATATTATATTTTATAGCAGCTTCAAACTTTCCAGCAATAAAGTTTTTCTTTGTTTGTTTCTGCTAATTTCCTTACTTCAGTTTTAGATTTTCAGTTTGTAGCAGTCTCCAATATCCAGATTTTACCATCTAAACAAAAGGAATAATAGTGCAATTCCAATTTTCTCCCGCTACTTTCTTTACTTTAGTTTTGTTTTTAGTTTTAAATATTAAGATTTCACAGCAGCTTCAAAACCTTTCAGCAGTAAAGTTTCATATGTTTTAACAGTTTAATCTTGTTGTTCAAGTTTCATATTTATTTCAATTTTACTTTACATATGATCGGACATTTATTATATTTGTAGAAAAAGGTTTTCCTATGAAATGATCCATTTCTCCTTCACCACCTAAATACTTTATGCTGCAGTGTCCAAACCATTTTCTACCATACTGAAGAACTTTTTATTTTTATATCTAAAATCAAATATTTATATGAGTGCTATTATATCTTTGAATCTTCCATATAAAAAAAAAAAAATGTTGTTGTCCTCTAAATCAGAGAGAGGTTATGAAAATAATTAAATTTATTAATAAGTAATTTTTTTTTTCCGTATTACCTTTAAAAAAAATATAAATAAAATTGCACACTTTAGAAATGAACGTAAGCTAAAGATTAATTTGGTAGATATGTACATAATATTTGTAGTTCTATTGATATATTTTTAAGAGTCTTTTTATGTAATTTTTGGTTAATAAGATATGAATTGGTTTATCATTTGGTGCTGATTTCTTCTAAATATGATTAATTGGTAGATTGTAATCTGTCCATGGAAATTAGTTATTTGGAATACTTTTGCCTTGCAATTAATATGTGTATAATTGAAGTAGGGATCAATAAGGTAATATTTGATTTAGTTATAATTGTAGACTTTAAAAGATTAGGATTGAGTGTGTATGCTAATAAATATATATATATATATATAGGTGTGATTTTCATATGGTTTTGTTCATTACATAGATTAGGGAATAATGAAGAGATTTAAGGAAGTTTAATTCAAATAATGAAGTATCCAAGTTGTGATGGATAAATGAATTAGATAATTGGAGTACTGTAATGATAAGTTGTAAGTTAGCATGAAGGTTCGTACTAACTAGTTAATAGTGAAGATTGTCTTGTGTAATCAATAGGATGATTATTAGGACCATTGCATGTTGTGTAGTGGAAGTGTAGAGTAGTAGTTTGGAAACTCTGATATTTGAATATTATTGTGTGGATGATGTATTAAGTGAAATTAGTGAGTATAATGATATGTGAAATAGTGTTTTCGTGGTCGATTGGTTACTTGCTTAAATTATGGTGTTTGATTAGTAAAATCATTGTGTTTCTAGTTATTGTCATATAGAGGGAGCCTGTTTGATTTGTAACATAAATAAACTAATATCTTTGGGTGTCTTTCACATAATATTTTATATGAATTTATCTAAAATAAATAATTTAATTACATATACATAGGGGAGAGGACCTAGTAGTTGAGCACCCTAACTTCGCACTTCTCAAAATCCTAAGTGGAAATTTCAAATCTTGGCAAGACTCCTACTTATAACTAAGGTTTTGGGGCCACATCATCAAATATGATGCCACACCAACATACTTGTTGTTGAATTGTCCAAAACAACCCAAAAAAAAGTGAGACCAATACTTGTGCACTAATGTTTTATTGGTGCATTGATGTGGCATCACATGATTTGTTCCTTTTTAGATCTAAGGAATACATTTTATTCAACTATGGGTAGTTATCATCAACACTAACAACTTTAAAGTCACAACTATTGAATCAATATTGATAAAAGTATTAGGTGCTAAACCAACAAATGTTATAACTATTGGAACATGCTCAACCACTACACCCTTTCCCCTATATAAAAGAGATTCTTCTCCCTTACATCTACATAAACATATATATATACATATATACACAAACAAACAAATTATCTAATGTATATGTAAGAGAGATTTTAAAAGAGTTCATTAAATGAACTCGAAACTCGAAATTTACATAAGTGTAAGGTACAAGTTTATTCTAAGGATTTGAGAGTGCACTCGCGAGAGCTTGGAGTGCAAGTACAACATTCCATTCAAAGGGCCTAATGCAAAATTTTAGCCTGCTTAAGAAATTCTGATTTTATTTCCACACTAGCACATGTATTTTTTGTTTTTTAGTGGGAAGAAACTTGTTTTCTCCATTTGCAAGATTGAGTTGGACTTTTGGGGAGAAAGAGGGGCCAATATTCATATGGGATAACTTTGAGAGCATGTAGTGGTTGCATGGAATATAATAAGACCTCCATTTTTAAAAAAAATGTGAATTGGCCTCTAAACTATCTACTACTAAGGTTTGGAGTTGTGACTCATCACACAACTTGTCACATCACTTAGAGAAAAGTGTCAAAATATAGAATTTTAAGGGTTCAATTGAAACTTATTCATGGTATCCCAAATGTACATAACTTTTTATATTAGTATTTAATTTTTTTTAAATTAACACATTAATTTTTTTTCATTTTCATATGAAGCTATTCAATGAAAGTGAAAAATAGCCCACTCAGATATACGCTCCCGGGCTGGAATGGATTAGAAGAATATTACCGTCAAGGAGACAATAGTTGTGGATTGGATTGTGAATGGGGAAGCAGATATGACATGGGCAGACAGGAGGTGCCTTAATTTTACTACAGCATTTTAATTTAATCTGACTAACTTTTAGATATTACTGTCCACTAATTGCAAAAAATATAATTTATTCAGGCCCTAATGTGCCTCAACTTATTCTCAAATGAAATGAAAAAACAGAATGTAGGCCTAATCTTTGGTAGTCATGAAAAATACTGAGAATGCGTAATGACAGATGAATGCCATGAATAATTTATGGAAAAGTGGACGAATTTGTAAAGACACGGACAAGCTTCATAGCCTAAGCAAGGATTTATATAAATCCTTACCTGTCTGTCCAGCAAAGCCCTTTCAGAGTTCCTGCTCTTGCCACCACCACCACAACGCTAACAGCACCGAGAAAATGTCGAAATTGTAGCCCTAAAAACCCAAATTCAAAATAAAGTTATACACAAATTTAGGTAGTCTTAATTTTTATGTGAGAAATAAATATTGAAATTAAAGAAAAAACACTGGTAAGACCCGAAATAAATACTAGCATTTGCCCCCATAAAAGATTTAAGAGTTACGCATACGCTGATAGGAAATTAAAGACAAAATTTCATTGAAGATCCACTTTGGAACTTTAATTTAAAAAACAGAGAAAATGCCATTTAAAGAATAAAAAATGCATCATCCAACTCAACACAAAATTTAGAGGAAGTGTTGAAAGTTTAAATCAATGATGGCATTCAAAAACATCGTGAGACAGCAGTGATGAAAAATGACCTAAATATCGAAGTACATAGACAAGTAGATGGCCAAAAGAAACGAGTAGATATGGGTGCAAGTGAGATTAAGGAAAAATATACATAAAATCCTCTGATAAGAAAGAGGAGATAAATTTCAGTGAGTTTACAATGAGTGTTAAAAAGAAAAACATTGTTGCTACTCCTAAAATAAATCATATGAGGTCATATTTGAGGAAAGAGAAGGCTACAAATCATCCTGAGTTCCATGCAATAGGTGAGTCAGGTGTGAAGATAAAAAGTGGCTTTAGGATGTCATTTGGAAAGGGAAAAGTTATGTTTATGAAAATGGTACATCCTTTCCTTAAAGAAAATGGTACATCCTCTCCAGACACAACACCCACTTTATAGTGCCCTACGACTGCGCATCAGTTAGTGCAAAAAGAAAAAATCATTCCAGAAGAAATACGACTGTTATTTTGTAACTGAAAGTGATCATTTACAAGGGAGAAAAAATGGTAACAAATATAACTGCCAAAAAAATTGAATATTTTAATTATGTAAACACTGAATGGTACAGGTAATTTTTAACCGTAAAAGATAATGTAAAAGAAGTGCAGGATTTTGAAAATATGCATGCCAACCCTATTCAAGGAATAATAAGACTTTTGCTTAATGAATGTGTCATTATCAATTGTCATACCATATGAAACAAATAGAAGGAATAAAAACAAAATGGTAAAACACAAAGATTTACTCCTCTATACTAATAAAATTCTTCTTATAAAATTTAACCTAACATACTTGAGCTCTCTTTACACTACAGATACAGGATAAGATATAGGTTTTTTTAAACGTAGATATACCCATACACCCCTGCGCAATAAGATCGATCCCTTGTTTTTATACACAACAGAGCACCGAAAAAGATAATATAGAGAGAGGCATACACCTGGACCCAAAAAAAAAATTTAAAAAAAAATGGAGAATGAGCATGATAGTAGAAACAGTGGTTGGTAGCTTATAAGTAGCTGCAAAGTGTCAAAAATAATCTCCAAAATGTTTCAACGGATACAACTATCCATGGCTGAAAATCTCCTTTGTTAATAGCTTCTGTGTATTTTACACAAAGATTTTTATCTGCACTACATCAGAGAAAAATAATAGCAACACAGACTTTTCTTACAAGGGAATAATTAATTATTTCTGATGTGCTCTTGAACAGGTGAATGCAGTATAAGTTTGTGTAAAAAAATGAGAAAGTTTACATTTTACTGTGGCCAACTTGAAGAATCTAATCTTCGTTTTCTAGGAGGCAGTGCTTGTATCACTGGAGGGCCAAGCAAAGGAACAGTGATAAGGAAGTCAAATGATAACTGCGAGTAAGCATGACAGTCACTCAAAAATGTGACAGAGGGACGGATGTAAATGGTAACAGATGTAGCTCCATGACAGTCATGTAGGCTGTAGGATTTTAGTGCCACGAGACCATAAGTGCACTCTCATGTTCATAAGGGACAGACATACATCGATATAAAGGGCGAGCATACAGTGCTTTTCGAGAAGAATTGGATGAGACAGTTGGTACAGACAGAAGAATGGAAGAATCTAACATTGACGTATTGCCTTATCTCCAAGCAGTGGTGAAAGAAGTGTTTCGATTGCACCCAACGGTTCCATTGCTACTGCCCCACAAAGCTGAGAGCTCTTGTGAAGTTGGGTTTTTTATTCCCAAACACACCCATGTTACAGTGAATGTGTGGGCTATTGGAGGGGACCCTGCAATCTGGAAGGAGCCCTTAAAATTTATGCCAGAGAGATTTTTGGAAGGTGAGAACTGCAAGATAGATTACAAAAGGTCAAAACTTAGAGCCTAGCCATAGTGCACCATAAGCATACCTGAATTGCATCATAGAGATTTTCATGGAAGGCAGCTTTCAGCGATAGTGTTAAGGACAAGACGCGCTCTTTTCTGCAATTCCTATAAGACCACGTATCCCCTTACATGGCCAATTTTTATCCCCATTTTGTGTATCTCGCATTTTACCGCATCGTTTTTCTGCTCCTTGCAACTCTTGAACTCCAAATCTGCAATCTCTCGCGAGCCGGATATAAGAGGATGATTAATAGAAAATTGGTTTTTGCAGAGCATAAGTGGACAGAAATGTACACTTTGCTTTGAAGCTGAAATCTTACGATAGATTTGATCATCATTGCTAAATATCACCGACTAAAGCATTTACGACACACATTAATGGGGCAGATTTGATATGATTGTATAAAAGATTTCATATTAAATGCCAATTATTTTACTCATCGCATATCTACATGCGGTGGCTTCGATCTTTTACATTTACCTAGATAAGAATAAATCAACGACTTCAACATTTTGCCTCCAAACAAAACCCTAAACATGCTTCTCCACGTGACCAATGTCTGAGACGTAATTGTATGCACCCGTAGAAATCTCATATGTTGACATGAACACACAACAAATCTACGCATGTGCATTCAAATTCGAGATGAGATCCGCATTCTCTCAATATAAATTAGTAAAAAATTTAAAAAACTGAGATCCCATGTGTCTCCGGGTCAAGTACATGCAATACGTATTCGCTTGAGGCGCAATAAAACTTTATGCTATGTTGCAGTTCTGAACCATTCAGAAAAAGAAAGGACAGTGCAGGAGAAATATTATTATTTTACTATCGTTGTCAGATCAGAGCAATAAACCAGGGTTACCCAGGGACGCGTCCCCCCCTCCCCCCAAAATCCCCCGTCCCGGTTCCGAGGACGTCCCGGGTACCAGGGGACGGCAAGGGGACGGGGGGGGACCATCCCCTTTTTTGCAAAATACTGGGAAACGTCCTTGGGACGGGGGGACGGCTTCAGCCAAAATAGGGACTGCTGACAGTCCCGGGGACGGCAGGGTGACGGCTGAGCCGTCCCTCGACTGTCCCGGGGACGGCCAGCCGTCCCCCACGTTTTTAAGCGCCCAAACACAAAAAAAAAGCAAAAAAATTAAAAATAACGCCCTGCCTATGTGGCATGTGTGGGCCCTACCATGTTTTACTCTTTTATGAATGAAAGGAGGCCTCGAAAAGTTCATTATTTTCATTTTGTTTGTGTAGGGAGCCAAGGGTTTGAGAAGAAAAAAAATTGCAGCCATTGAAGGAGAAGGAGCAGCTGTTTGAAGGAGGAGAGGAGGTTGAAAGAGTGTTGTTGGGAGTGCAAATCCATAAAAAAGGTATGCATTTTCTTTCACCATTCTTTTTTTTTCATTTTTTTGCAAAATATGAAGTATGCATAGTCTGATTTTTTTTATTTTTTTCATTTTCAGTCAACACTTGCATTCTAAAAACAAAAAACATGAGCAACAGTGAGGGTGGGAGTGATAGTGAAGTTGAAATGCAAGTTAGAAGGCAAACTAGAGAGCAAATAACCCCTACCCAACACCATCATTCATCAACCAATACCAAAACTATGAAGGACTATGCAAAACACCCAATAGACAAAAAAAAAACCATTCCTTCAATTTGTGACAGCCATGGGTGAAAGACAAAAAAATTCAGGGGGGAGTAGGGTTTGGTTGTGCCATGTTTGTGAAAAGGAGTTTAGGGGCAGCTACACTAGAGTTAGGTCTCATTTTTTGGGTGAGGTGGGCCATGGAGTTAGAACGTGTCCTGCATTGACAGATGCACTATTTATAGAGTGCCAAACAATTCAAATGGAGTGTGATGGTGGGGTTCAAACTGGGTCTCCTTCTTTCCCAAGTTCACAATCGTCTATGCCTACTCCTACTCCTAGTCCTTCCACGGTTGGTAGTAGTGTTATCTTAAGAGGAAAGAGGAAGGTGATTGGTGGTGATAAGGGAGCCTCAGTTGAGTCCATGTTTCAAAACCAAGCACGAGAAACCTCTGAATCCTCCATTGTCAAATTCTTTTTTGCCCATGCCATTCCATTTCATGTGGCCCGTTCCTCTTATTTCAAACAAATGGTGAAAGACTTAGTCGCTGTTGGTCCTTCATTTGTACCCCATGGAGATCATAAGCTACGCACCACCCTCCTAGACAAAGAGTACTCCAAAGTTAATGTGTTAATGGAGGAGATGAGGCAAACATGGATGAGGACGGGGTGCTCTATAGTGATGGATGGGTGGACTAATTGTAGACGTCGGCCACTCATCAATGTCATAGTCACATGCCCTACTGGTTCTTATTTTCTTAGAGCCGTAGATTGTTCAGGGAGACGTAAGGATGCTGACTTCCAATTTTCCATTTTGAGAGATGTCATAGAGGAGGTTGGGGCTGCAAATGTGGTGCAGGTGATCACCGATTCAGCACGTGTGTGCAAATCGGCTGGGTTGATGGTGGAGGGTACTTACAGGCACATATTTTGGACCCCATGTGTTCATGCATTGAACAATACATTGAAAGACATAGGGAAGATGGATTGGGTGAAGAAAATGGTGGCAGAAGCTAGAGAAATTCAGATGTTCATTTGCAACCACCACACCTCACTTGCTCTTTTCAGGACATTTTCAAAGAAGGAGTTTCTCAAACCTGTTGATACAAGGTATGCCATTTACTTCATTTTGTTTCACTTTCAATTTGTATTCATAATCTGATTTTGTTTTAAATTTTTATTTTTTAATGAATCATTGAATTAATGAATGTAGATATGCCACATACTTCATCCTATTGGAGAGGATGCTTGAGGTGCATGAGCCTCTACAACTGATGATGGTCAATGCTGAGTGGACTAGATGGCCTAATGCAAGTTCTACTCAAGGAAAGAGCATCAAACAAAAGATCCTCGATGATGATTGGTGGGCCAATGTGAGGTAAGACATATTAGATGGCTGATTTTCATATTAAATTTCTGATTTTAATATTTTAATTTTATTGTCCAATGTTCCAACTTTTGAAGTTTCTAACATGTCAAATAACTTGTCAACTAATTATTTTGAACTTTTTGTTTGCATTTTGCAAATATATTTGCTCCTTTATCTCGCCCATTGTAGATGTCATTAGATATGCTGATACAGACTCTCCTAGTCTTGGAGAGATATATGAGACATTTGACACTATGCTTGGGAAGATCAGGCAAGTTATTTTGGCAAAGGACCCCACTTTGGATTTATATGAGCAACACATTAGGCCCATTGTGACGCGGAGGTGGAATACAATGAACACCCCGCTTCATATGGCTGCCTTTGCTCTAAATCCAAAATGGTATGCACCAAGGGATGGTAGGGTGCCTCCATGTGATGATCCTGAGGTTTTAGATGGGTTCACACGGGCCATTGAAAAGATTTATCCAGCTGAGCAAGCTTCAATACTTCGGTCACAATTTCTAGACTTTGCTAATCTTAATGGCCCAAACTTGAGCAAACCACAGGCGAGGTTGGATAGAGCTATATTAGCTCAAGGGAACCCTATTGGATGGTGGACCTATCATGGGAGAGATACACCGCAGTTGAAGATACTTGCCACTCGCCTTCTTGCACAGGTTGCTAGTTCCTCTGCTGCAGAGAGGAATTGGTCCACATATAGCTTTATCCACTCTGTCAAGAGGAATAGACTTACCTCTAGACGAGCAGAGAAGCTAGTGGCCGTTCATAGTGCTCTTCGGCTTCAGGATCGACAGACTCCAGAGTATCGACAGACTCCAGCTCTACGGTGGGATATTGATCCCGAGGACGCGGCTCAGATAGATGAGGAGGAGACAGCTGAGGGCTTGGTTGGGGTCCCATTGGCTGAGGAGGAGCATTACGGTGGCAGTGACTCAGAGGATGACTCTGATTTTGATGCAGTTATGAGAGATGATTAGGGGCAGCAGTGCTCTTTGTTTATTTTGTAAATTTGTATTCATTATTGACATACGATATTGTATTTTGATTTTCATAGCAAACTAAAACTTTAAAACTATATGGCAGCAATGTAGCCTTTGGGCATTTTGATATAAGTTTATAAATTATAACTTGGAGGTTGTTTCATGATTCGTGTATGTTAATTTTGAATGCGTATTGAGTATTGGCATAATGTTGAACACAAATGTTATATGTTAATGTTCTATAATGTGTATTATGCATGCCTTATTCATGTTATCTATTGAATATTTAAAATTTCCCTATATTTTTTAAATTTTCCCTATATTTTTATATAGCCGTCCCCTACCGTCCCCATCCCGGAAACTTGGGGTAACCTTGGTTTAAACTTGGTTGTTTAAACCAAGTCGTGTTCACAACTGTAAGGACATTCTTGCAGCCACAATCTTGATCCTTCTAAATGCAAAATCAAAACAAAACATTTCACCAAACTGGGCCCCTTTATAATTTGATCGCAAGATGATTATGCACAGAACTTTGCTATTTAGTGTTATGTTCATGTATAAAAAACATCAATTTACATTCATTACACGCATGAAGAAGAGGAACACAAGACAAAGATCTCTCAATGCAAGGACATTCAAGAACAATAATTCACATTTTACATTTTGGGATCAAGCAAAGAATCTACCATCCAAGTGCACGTGGATCACCTTGTGGTCATTCTAGATTTCACGTTTCATGTGTGTTCGAAGCATGTTGTCTGTGAAAGAGAGTTTCCATATCTAGTAGTTTATTTTATAAGAATCTGCAGCAGAATTTATTAAACGAGAGAGATTTTAAAGAATTTCATTAAACGAACTCAAATTTCATTGTTGTATGGTCCTATGGGGGGTTTGGGCTTCTATTTTCATGGAGCAGGAGGTCCCATGGGAAAAAAAAATTTATGCTACGGGATTAATTGAAATCTTTTCCAGAAAAATAGGAGCCCCTACCTTTTAGGAATGAATATTTCAGCTGGTGAAATTGGTGTGGGACCAAAAATTGCCCCTACAGCTTAGGAGTTTTTTATGCCACTTGTCTCTCATCTAAAGTTTTAAATTCTTATTCGAAAATAAAAATGAGAGAATTTTCATTTATTTTATTTTTTATCAAAGTACTACAGTTCATTCCTTAAATCTTGGAGCTTAAAGTTTCAAGCAGAATTGCAAGATTAAATCCATGAGACCAAGAACTTTAAAATACTCCTATTTAAACTAAGCAGCATACAATGAGATTTTTAAGAAAGCCTCCCTCCATGAGACCTTACCCTTAGAAGTAAAAGTGTACTATTTAGAAGGAACTAGAGGAATAGAATTTGAGGTAAAAGTCAGTGAATCATTCTCGAAGAGCTACTGTTTATTCTTATTGCGTAGGGAGAATCGAAAGGTAGAATTACTTGGAATGCACGCCACGTGAAAGGCTATGGCACCCGTCCCCACGCAGATATCCCAATTTTTTTTTCCCTTCCAACTGCTTAAGCCTTAAATAGATACTAGGTCTACAGTTACTAGGTAACAACAGCAATGTGCAGAGCAGTAGTCTACGTGGCTTGCCTACTAAATATGCGGCTGAGAAAGACATCGCGCATATCACTCTTCCCTGCGCTCTTCTGTCTCATCTCTTGTCTCGCCCATTTTAAGCAGATGCGCTCCAGCCTTGTGCAGAGGTTGGAAGGGAACAAAAAAAAAAGAGACGGGCAGTTTGTTTTGAATCTCTGCAAGTAGTGGGCAAGCCACGTAGGCTGCATACACGCTCTACATATTGCTGTTGTTTATCAAATTTAGGACATCAGGCAAATTTATTATCAGCAATTTATCTTTTGGAAAATTCACTATCAACAATTCATCGCAAAAAAATTCACCATCATGACAAAGTCACCTCAAGGAAAATTCACCGTCATGATAAATTCACCACCAACAATTCACTGCCACTGAAAATTCATCACATTAACATTTTTAATATATATTTAGTGGATAAACCACATACATTCCTGTTGTTGTCAGACCTAGTAACTATGTAGACAATGTAAACCTACTAGGGGAGAGGACAGCACCCTAACTTCACGCTTCTAATTATCCTATGTGGTAATTTCAAATCACTCCCAATTTTTTACAGCAGCTTACTTGGCAAGTCCCATGCTTATAACTAAGGTTTCAAGGCCACATCATCAAATATGATGCCACATCAGCATGCTTTTTGTCAAGGTATTCAAAAAGACCCAAAAAAAAAAAGTGAGAACAATACTTGTACATAAACAAAAAAAATTGGAATATGTGCATGGAAACAGATGCCATAGCCAAAAAATTTGGGATATGTGCGTGGGGACAGGCGGCCTGCAACCCAACCAATTCTGCCCCCGGATTCTCCCTACGCAATAAGAATAAACAGAAGCCCTTCGAGAATGATTCACTGGCTTTTACCTCAAATGCTATTCCTCTAGTTCATTCCAGGAATGTGAGAGTGTGTCCGCGCGAGCTTGGAGTGCAGGCACACCGTCCCGTTCAAAGGGGCTCGAAATTTGAGCCTCCTTAGGATATTCTGATTTTATTTCTACGCTAATTTTTAGAGGCATATGGAAGAGACTTGTTTCTCCCATTTAATTTTTACATTAGTATTTAAATTTTCTATTAATTAAATAATCTATTTTTTATAATTTTATATGAAGCTATTCAATTGAAAGTGAAAATAGCCCCCGGATAAACACTCTCGGGCTGGAATTGTGGATTAGAATAGAAAAGAAGATTTTTACCGTCCACCAGACCAAAGATTGGAAGGGGAAGTAACTTGGGATTGGGGAAGCAGACATGAGATAGAAAGCTGGGAGTGCCATAATTTTTCGAAGGCATTTTAAATCTGATTAAATTTTAGATATTGGTGTCCACTATTTACAAGAAAAATAATTTATTCAGGCCTTAATGTGCCTCAACTTATTCTCAAATGAAATGCATAAATAGAATGCAATTTTTGGTAGTCATGAAAAATACTTGAGAATGTGTTATGACAGATGCATGGCAAGAAATGAGTGGAAAAGTGGAAGAATTTGTTTAGACACGGACAAGCTTCATAGCCTAAGCAAGGATTTATATAAATCCTTACCTGTCTGTGCCAGCAATGCCCTTTCAGAGTTCCTGCTCTTACCACCACCACCACAACGCTAACAGCACCAAAAAATTGTCGAAGTTGTAGCTCTATCTGTGTTGGGTTCTGTAGGAAAGAAAAACCCAAATTTAATATAAAATTATACGATAATTTACTCTTAATCTCGAGGGAAAAATAAAAATTGAAACTTAAAAATAAACACTGGTAAGACCCGAAATAAATATAAAACCACCAAAAAGAAATAAATGTCTGTCACATGCACTAAACTTCAAAAATAAAATCCTCAAGAATGAGCTTTTTTAAAAGTAGGCTGGAATGCGATACTACCTTAAAACGCAAAATTCCTCCAACGGCACTGGTAAAAGCAATGGAACCATCGCGTTATAACGAAAGCTTAGGCATTAAAACAACGCACAATGAAGCAGCGTGAATAATGAAATAGAAATCTCCTTGACATCGTTTGTTTGCTTGCTCTCCTTATTATCATGACCAGTCTCATCCAGAAGGTAGGCCGCTTGTAAATAGCACCGGAAATAGGTAACGGAGTATAAAAGCAGAGGCTACTTTACCTGGTCTGCAAAAACCCGAAAGCCGAGGATATAACTCAAGAAACCTGCAAGCTCTAGCTGGCACTTTTTACGGAGATTAATGATCCCCACAACCATTGTTTACCAACCCCGCATGCGCGTTTCCCAATGCATTAAATGCTATGCGTCATATTTGTGTGGATGGTTTTACAGCGAATCGACGATTTTGAAAAATTTTAATGCTTTCTTACAAAATTAAAGGGCAGTTCATTAAAACCCATCATACCTATACAAGTAGGTAGTTGTGGCGCTCAAGGGAGGCTGTTAAATGTATATATCCTCTAATCTTTTTGTTGTTCAAAGATCCTTTATGTAGGGGAAAAAGGAAAGGAAAGGTCCTTTTATAGTCCACGATACCAGGTGATCTGTTTTTGGGTTTACAAACGGCTTGCAATATATGGGACTCCTAACTCGTGTTCCACAATACAAGGTGTGCATACCTTACCCCCTACAGGATTTGAACTTGTGACCTTTCTTTCAAGAGTACAAGTTTTCTACCATTAGGCCAACTCAGGTGTACATCCTTACTCCCCCTATTTTAAGATCTTAAACAATATATTGGATTGATTTTGATTAAAAAATTGGGTTTCTTTGTATGTGACTTGAGAATTTAAAGCTATTGTTTCACCTTTTGGGTAGTTATGATGAGTGCACGAGGATTCATTATATGCACAAAGGTCAACAAGTGATCATTTAAAAGTGATGTCTAATACATATTTATTATTGTTCCAATACTTGTGTGCTTTCACCATCACAAAAAATCTAAAAATGTTTCTATTAATAATCATATTGATACATATGTATTTTCATCGTCAACTTATGCCGCTTGTTTAGTAACATATTAAAATCTTTTTTTTATTGTAAAAAGTTCGACGATGTGTTGTTTCCTTGTTCCAACTGCCATGTCAACGACCTACGTTGGCACAAACTGCACTCCTCGTAAAAGCCAGTTAATATTCATTGAGGTTTGATTAGGGGATTATTTCCCATGCTTTTTAACCCTTTTCTCATTTTTCATCATGCATCGCTCTTAACCTACTACAGTCTCCATCATGTGATGCCTATGGGATACTCTCCATGGTTTCAAGTAACGTCAAGCTATTATGTTTCTTTTCAATTTGCAGACAATGGTACTTGTGAATCTATTTTGCTCCAATAATTGTATTTTTCTCCCATCATTGTGCAATCTGTTTAGGGTTTCATTCTCATGACCTCATTGCCCTTTTACGGTGATATAATTGACTGAGCGTGTATAATCTACTATGATATAATTCTGAAAAACCCATGTTTCTATTCATGAAACTATATGATTAGGAGCTCATTTCCCACACATTTTCCATTGTTTTCATCATTTCTCATCATGCATCACTTTCAACCGATTGGTGTCTCCATCATGTGATATGCCTACGTTATACTCTCTAGGGTTTCAAGTAACATCAAACTATCATTTATCATTTCAATTTACAGACAACAATCTACTTATGAATCTATCATGCTCTAGTAATTGTATCTTTCTCCCATCATTGTGCAATTTGTCTAAAGTTTCATTCTCATGACCCCATTGCCCTTTTTAGGGTGATACAATCAAAATAGCGTGTATAATATGATACCCCCATTATTTAGGGTTTAATTCTAAAAACCCTTGTTTCTATTCATAAAATTGTGTAAAAATTTTTATGGGTTTAATTAAATGTTTATTCCAATGTTAATCAATGGCATTAAGAAGTCATAGCATTTGCTTTGGAAAAGAAAAAGAAGTTGTTTTATGCTTTTCTATGAAAGCGCTTGTATTTACTCCATAATAGGAGTGTTTGTTTATCAATGGTATTATATACTCAGAATGATGAAATATGATTAAGGGAAGTATCCCAATACTCCTATATATCCTATATGAGAATTAGATATTAATGTTCTATACATAGATAGTTTAGACTACGTGTATAATGTGAGTTGTATCAACCTCATGAAGTAACTTGACGTTGTAGCTTAAGATGCTAGGGAACCTTAGGAATGAAATGGTTTGCATTACGAAGGAGGAAGTATGAAAGATATGATGTGACATTATGCAAACCTCATCAACTATCTTTACTTGACTGATCACTTGATCATACATCACTCTCAAATGAAATCCTAGGTTTGGAATAACATATTGAATCGAGAAATGTATTTGAGGAAACCTTAGGTTGGGATTTACCTACCAAGATATGTACTAGACTACTCGCCGAAACCTATATGTAACATCCCTCCATTTTGGATGTTTGGATTGGTAGTGTTTTCTTTGTAATGCTTTGTTTTGTTTATGCTGTGACTTTGGAACTTGGTTACTTTTCACTGCTATCTATTAAGCGATGTGAATGTTATATTTTGATGTGATGGTATTTTATCTAGATGTTATCTTTATGGCATGTTTTGGATTAATTTAGCAGATATTTGATTTAAGGATGTTTTATGCTTGTGATCATATCATTTATGTTATAATCGTTAATTAGTAATTGTGTATTGGTGAAGGGGACAGGATTGTATCATTCGCTTGCAAGTGCCCTACAATTCTGAGATTTCCTCTTCACGGTGTGTTTGATCATATTATATATATATGCATGTTCGATGTACTCTTTGTTCGTAGGTTGACAGGTACATGACATTGACTCCACCTGGTTCACAGGTTTGAGCGTGTCCATTGACCAACAGAAATCGATTAAGAGATAATAGCTAGGTTTTATGTGCCAAGTCATCACCCTAGCCATAGTTTGTCATCGGGTTTAGTGGTTTTGATTTGGTTCATTCCTCCTTGGTTAGCTATTTCTTTTCTTAGTTTAAAGGTTATTAAATGGTGGGTATAGTTAAAATAATGATTTAACATATCTAGTTTCAATGTTGAAATGTAATTTATTTCATTGATTATTTTGATTTAATTAATAAAATCATTTTTAGTTTATTGACTAACTAGATTAATGGTGATACATTAAATGAAATAATTATTTTGCCATTATTGTATATTTAGATTCAAATTTAAAATGAAAATGGAAACCATATTGGATATTCAAAGTTAAATAAAAATAAAAATAAAAATGTGTTTAAATTTCATTTTTTTGGAAATTGTAGATAAAATTAATTTTTTGCAAACTTTGTAATGCTTTTGTTTAAATGAAAATTTCAAAAATGCATGAAATATCATTTAGAAAGAAAAATTGTTTTAAATTTAAAAGAAATGGAAATATCCCCAAATTTTGGCAATAAATTTAGTGGGTGAAATATTTTAGGGGTTTGACCAAAATTGGGGGAAACTCTATGTGAGCAAATGAAATTTCATTTTCAATTTTTAACTTCCAATTTGGTGGAGAAAAGATTGGCTGTGGTTTCCTTTGGATTTGAAGAAGCAATTTTGGATTCCTTAAAGTGAAGTTTTGGAAAAAAATTTGCAGCCAACACTAGATTACTTCTTTTGCTCTTGCTCCTTTGGATTTGAAGAAGCAATTTTGGATTCCTTGGAGTGAAGTTTTGGAAAGATTTTTGCAGCCAACACCAGATTACTTCTTTTGCTCTTGCTCCAGCTTCTCATCACAGGTTCCTTCATGTCTTATTGTTTTAAAAATTGCTTGGAAATCATTTTGAAACCTTGGTTAAAATTTTGAAACAATTTTGAGATCTTGAAGAAAAATAATATCTTTCAGCAAAAATTTTCCAAGTTTTAACCAAAGAAAATAGAGAGGAAACAAATGAAATCAAAACAAACCTTGTGTTTAGATCTGAGAAATTTTTCATTATGCTTGAGATTAAAATTTGTTGTGTTTTAATTTTTTAGAAAACTTGCCCAATTTGCGCTGGGAAATGAAATATATATATATATATATATATATGTTCTCTTGAGGTTTGCATATAGAATTTATATGCTTTAACCTGGAAATGTTATTTTCTTTAAAAACAAATGAAATTGTTTTTTTTAATCCAAAAATTTTGTCTTTTTGTTTGGGTGCTAGGGGAGACTGTTTTCTATTAAAAATCAAAAAAATTATATCAATTTTTTTTTATTGTTCTTGTGGGGAAGGGGAAGAGGGAGGGAGGAGAGGGCGGCGACGCAGCTGCAGCTGTGAGGGGAGGAGAGGGCGGCGACACAATTGTGGTTGCTCACAGCCACACCCTATGGAGGGTGTTGTTGTGTGCAGTGCTGCCCACAGCAGCGCCGCCTCCACAGGGGGAGGCTGGGCGCAGCCATGGGCTGCATCCTCCTCCCTTTTTGGGAGGGGGGCTCGGCCCAACATAGGGTTTAGTTTATTTTATTTTTTTATATAAATTATATGATATATTTATATATATTATATATAAATGATATAGATTATATTTGTTTTTTTAATTATTATTTATATATATAATATATTTATTATATATTTTAAATTATTATTTTTTTATATATATATATTTAAATATTAGTAATATATATATTGAATATATATATATATGTAATTATATACACATTAAGTATATAATTATATATGTATGTTCAATATATATTTATATTTAAATATGTTTATTAAAAGGTTATTGTATGAGAATAAATGAGAGATTGATATGATAATCAAATGTGTTATTTAAAAGGAGGATTTTAGACAATCAAATGATTTATTTTAAAAGTTGATTTTTTTCAATCAAATGACTTTATTTAAAATTTTGGTTTGATTACTATGTATAATCGGGAAAGCATGAAATTAAATGGTTAGGTTTAAATTCCTCAATGTTATTTATGTAATCTATTTACTCTTGAGTGTTTGTAATAATGTTAATTATTTTTATGATTACATGCAATATAACTTTGCATTGTTTGGATTTAGGAAATCCTAAAGTAGGTTATTTAATTGCCAAAAGTATTTTTCGTTTTGTGTTTTCTCTCATTGTCGTGCTGGGAAAATGGGGTGATTTGTTTATGTAAGTCTTCTAGAGGTTCCTAGAGGATAGGGGTTGTCGTATTATGATGTCAACCATTTGTATTTTCGTTGGGTAGTGCGTATAGAGGTATTATGTTGTTGTACCCGGTTGTCACGAACGGGGATGGTTTGTGCCTCCTTGGATTAGTAGCTTGTGGTATGTGCCTCCTTTAGAAGGAGTGGATTATGTGCTTTTATTTCCTCTAATATTTGGAGTGAGTTTCCTTTGTTCGTTGCCTCTTTGGATTGGAGAGGTTGTCTTATCTGGTTACTCATTGTGGTTTATACCGTGTATGTTGTCAATAAGAGAGTGGCTCTTTGTGGGGGTCCGGCACACAAAGGGGCGCCAGGGTAACTCACATAGGGTTTAAGTAAGTGATAACTAAAAAGAATTAATGAAAAACTCTCAAACTAATTAAGATAATAAATGCCTCTCATGACTTATTCGCTTTTTAGGTTTGAGGTGAGACGAGAAGCATAGTTTGTATGAGGGTCCGACAGCTGGTGGAGTTGAGCCAAGGTAACCCAAGATGGGGGTTTGCTAGCCTAGGACAGCTGAGCTTGGGTAACTCATAGCAAATGTCATGTGACACTCTCTCTATGTCAACCAGAAGTCAGTTGTTGTACTGTGTAGATGATCATTGTCCTCTGGAAGCATTGTAACCTTTGTGTTAAGTGATGTTGTACTTATATCCTTTTTAGTTCAGTTATGTTTTAGCTTATGTCTAGTGGTAGATGGTCTTGTATAGGAATTGCTTGTTACTATCTCCTAGCACGAGGGGTGAGCCTTTGGGTATCACATGGTTGGGTGGAACATGCACCTTAATCCGTTGGGTCATCTTCTTGTTCGTGTGGATGAGATTTCCAGTTGGAGAGCTTGTAACACCCCTCCATTTTGTTCTTTTGATCGAACAATGTCTGTTATGTATGTTTTGCCTTGTTAGCACGTTGGGTATAAACTTAATTACTTTTGTTCGCTAATTGTTAAGCGATGTAAACATTATGTTTTGATGTGATGGCACTTTAATCAGATATTATTATTTCATATTATGGATTAAATTAGCATGTATGTGAATTATTGATGTTTATGCTTTGATTATATCAGTGTTGATTAGATGCGTCAGTTAGCGATATTGTATTGGTGAAGGGGACGGGATCACATCACTCGCATGCGAGTGCCTTGTGATTCCGCGATTTCCTCTTCACGGTGTGTTTTAATATATATATGCATGTTTCGACACTCGTATTGTATGCAGGATGCAGGTACAGGACATTGACTCCACCTGGTTCCACAGGTCTGAGTGTGTCCCTTGTCTAACGGAAAACGATTGGGAGATAGTAGCTAGGTTTTATGTGTCGTGACATCACCCTAGCCATAGTGTGTAGTCGGGTTTTTAGTAGGGATAAGTTATTTTGTGGTCTCTTCTCCCCTTGCCCTTGTATTTAAATTTGCAATTTAAATCGGTGCTTATTTTATTTAATTGCATTGTCAAAATAAATAAACGAGTGACTATTAATTAATTAGTTAATTTAATTCAATCAATAAAATAATCTAATCATGGATTAGATTTATATATTGATTAATTAAATTAAAATGATTGTGCTAGCATTAGTAAATATTGAGATCAAATCAAAAAATAGAATTTTGCCTTACATTCCTTTTTGAAATAAAATTAAAAATGATTTTAAATCTAATTGTTAAATTCAATTTTGTGGAAGAAAGGGAATTTAATTAACATTTGTGGTGCAAAATAGAATTTTGTTTTAAATAAATATTATGCAAATTGCAATGGGAAATATAAATTGTTTTATTAATTTGCAAAAATAAAATATCTAGTTTTAGCAACAAATTTTGGTGGGTGAGTTCAAAATTAGGTTTTTGACAAATTTGGAGAAGGGATTGCATAAGGTAATTGTTGTTTTATTTTGAAAAGGAAATTTTGTAATTTTGGAGAGCAAAAGAAAATTGGATTGAAATTCTTGGAGAAAAGTGTGAAGAAAAGATTGGAGAAATTTGGGTGAAGCTAAATTAAAACAAGAAAAGAAAAAGATCTCCATTGAAGGATTTGAAACTTGGAGAAAACATAAGGTGCAATTTCTTTTAATTCTTGTGCAATTTTTTATTTGAAAATCTTGTTTTTGAATTGGTTCAAATTGGTTATGGAGTTCAAGTTTTGATTTAGAGGAAAACCCATGACAAAATCTCCATTCAACTTGAACAAAAGAATTCTCAACATATTGTGGAAACAAGGAAAAGATTCAAAAATTCATCCTCAAACTATCAACAGAAAATTTGAAAACAAGCATGAGGATTCAAATAGATTTTCTTAATAAATTGTGTTTGCTTGGAAAATCTTCATTTAATTTGTGAGAAATCTTTTATTGCTAGGTTAAATCTTGTAATTTCAAATGGCAAAATTATTTTATTTCTCAGTTTGAGCATTTGCCCAATCTGGGTATTGAAAAAAAGTATTTTTACAGTCATTTATTATGACTGTGTATATGTATATTTATATATATATATACACCTGGGTATATGTATATATATATATACATATATATTTTGTGAGTTTCGTTTTAAACGAAAAATTCGAAGAAATGAAAAATCGTGTTGTTTTTATCATTCTGATTTTACCAGAAAATCCGTTTTATTTTTACCAGTCGAAAATTTTATTTAAATCCGCGCATGGCGGATTTGTTTATTTTTGGGCTGGGCGAAGTGTATGGGGGTGGGGTTTCAACCCCACGCATCCCCATTGATGGGCGTCGGCGGCCTGTGGAGGCAACGCCGACGCTGCCCACACAGGTCGCCACCCCCATCAATGGGGGTTGCATCCCCTGTTCATAGCAGGGCGCGGCCGAACCCTAAATGATGTCGCTTTTTGTTTTATGAAATTTGTTTTTTTTTTTAATTATATTTATTAAATATAAAATATATAATATATTTCATATTATATATTTTATATTTAATACATATAATATGAAATTTGATATTAATGTTTTATTTTATGAATTAAAATATAATTTATATATATATTTTTTAAAATATATGTTGTATATAATAATTTAATATTATTTATATATAATATATATATTATAATATGTGTATATTATATTTTAATAAATGCTTAAGTAATTATCATTCATATTTAAATATTAATAAATATATATGTATATTTAAATGTGATTTATTTTCTTAAAAGAGAAGAAGTATTTAATTTATAAATGAGATATTCGTAAAGGGATAGACGAAAATTTGTTTATGGAAAATCATGGTATAGCAAAAGAAAGATTGATTTAATTTATTGTGTGTATTGCGTCAACAAGAATCAAACGAATAATCAAACCCTTTTGTGATTGTGCAAGAACATAGTTTATTTAATTTGATTAAGTGCACTAATGTGATGAATGATTGGATTTATAAAATCCGAAGGTAGATTACCTTATATTGTTTGCAAGCTTCCTTTCGTCATGGGGTGTTCATTCTTGTTGGGATTTGAGTCAGATTTTGTAAGTCTTCCAGATTGAACTATCTTCCATGTTTTGGGGTTGTTGTCATGTCGACCAACCTTGTTTGCCTTGGGTAGTGCGTAATTATGTCCAGTGTTGTACCCGGTTATCTTGGATGGGCTATGTTAGCTTCCTGTTGTGATTAGGGATTCATTATCCCTAGGTTGCACTTGAGTACCCTTTGGTTGTGATATAGTTCCACGTGTTGTCTTAGAGAAGTGGCTTACATTGAGGGCTGACACACAAAGTGGTGCCAGGAGATCTCAATGTAAGTTGGTTAATTCAATGAAAACTTAAACCAATTGATTAGTGTAGGTGGTACCAACATTTAAAAAGATTAATTTTTTCCTCGCTCATAGACGCAAGTGCTTGTATAGACTTGGGATGAGATGAGAAGGCCTGGAATGGCAAGATCATTATCTTGTCCCTTCGAAAGATAACTAATTCCGCATTGGTTTGCATGTGGGGCCGGGAGTCATTAGAGGTTGCCAGGATATCCCGAGATGGGGGCCGGGACCTAGGAAGACTTGCCAGGATATCCCATGCGACATTGTGATGACACTTCTCCTAAGTCAACAATATGTTTGTATTCGTGATGTGATCATTTACTTAAAATCTAGAAGCGTTGTAACCTTTGTGTCATGTGATGTCATGTTCGTATCTTTTTCAGTTGAGTCATGTTGCCTATGTTTAGAGGTTGTTGATCTTGACTTGAAATCCATGTTACTATCTCTTAGCATGGGGGGTGAGCCTTCAGGTATCACTTGGTTGGGTGGAACGTGTACCTTGCTCTGTTGGTTTCTTTTCTCTTGCTCGAGTGGACGAGACTTTCATGTAGGAGAGCTCGTGGGATCCAGTTGCTACCTTGGCTTCATTTATGTTAGTTATTCTTGTATTTTATTTTACCCCTCATTGTTATCGAGGTGGAAATTGTAATAAGCAATCATGTTATTGATTTACCTCATTCTGGGAATGAGTGATGTAATTGTAATTGTATAACTTCTGTTATTGGTAACCATGAAGGATCTCATGGTCTTAAATGAAAATCTCATGTATGGAATGTATGTGCTTTAATTATTTAAGTGAATGTTGTTATGTTTCATTTCATGCATGTTGTTTTAATTTTTGATTTAATTAATCTTGTCTCGTAACCTTAGGGGATTGTTGGCTTGGTGTTGTAATCTTACATGTAATTGTAATTAAACAAACAAAAAATAAAATTGTGCATTTGTTTAGTAGTTTGCAACTTCCCCTAGGGTTGCGTGGCGAGGCATTACAGAGCTCGTGGGTTCCTGTATCTTTTCATGCTTTATTCATTTAAGTTAATATTGTAATTTTATTACCCCTCATTGTTATTGAGGTGGAAGTTGTAATCTGTAACCTTACTTATTGGATTTATCTCATTCGGGAAATGAGTGTTGTAATCATGTTGTAAATTATATTATTGGAATCAAGTGGTATCTCATATTCTTTGATGTAAATTATTATGTATGGAATGTATTTGAACTTAAATTGTTAAGTATTTAAATGTTTGGTTTTGATTCATGTTTCTTGTTTGGGTTTAAGTAACTTAGTCTCGTAACCTTAGGGGATTGGTTGGCAATGGTTAGTGAACTTGCATGTTATTTGTATATTAATTTTTTTTTTAAAAATTAGTTGGTTTGTGTAGTAAATTGCAGCTTCCCCTAGGGTTGCATTGCGGGGCGTTACACATGGTATCAGAGCCAAGTTTAAACACTGGGTGCTCTGGGATAATGTGGACCCATTAAGTTGTTAGCTGCATAGGATGTTTTGTTTGTGTACCTTGTCTTATGTTGTGGTGTGTATCTTTTCAGGATCATGCCACTTAGGCGAGGTCGTAAGGGTCGTGGCCATGTAGGCGGTCAAGGAGGTAATCAACAAGATACACCTCCCATTGTTCCCCATGTTTTTTATCATGAGGAGCATCAGGTTTCTCAGTTTGTGCCAGTGGTTGGTAGCCAGCATCAGGATCCACCAGGGGTCGGGGATGCTTAGTTGCGTCGCTTGCTTGAGGAGACCCTTGCTCATATGGGCCCAAGGCAGGATAGGGATCAGGAGGTCATAGGAGAGAAAGATCAGGTTCTAGCTCCATCTAAGGCAGTCATGGTTGCTCACATGAGAGATCTCCTTAGAGCTCGTCCACCCACTTTTGATGGTTTGGGCAATGGATCAGAGGCCGAGACTTAGTTGTTTGATTTGAATAGGTGTTTTTCCATGCATCCGTATGGTAGCAACACCAAAGCTAGGTGTGCGATTATGCATTTGAGGGATTTCGCATATACTTGGTGGAGGTTAGAGGAGCAAAAGCTCCATTTGGATATCGACACTATATCTTGGGAGTTGTTCCCAGAGTGATTCAAAGCTCGATTCCTTTCCGATCATTGGCGTCAACGTCGTGGAGATGAGTTCCATGCCCTACGATAGATGGATATGTCAGTGGAACAATTTCAGTGTCGTTTCTTCGAGCTCAAACAGTTTGCGGGCATAGGTGATGACGAGGGTATGTTAGTCCAACATTTCATTAGGGGTTTAAACCCCCAAATCAATGGTGGAGTTCGGGTATTTGAGCCGAAGACCATGGAGGTAGTTGTAGATAAGGCTCGTATTGTTGAGGAGAATTTGGCTTTGGTTTTAGGTGGTCAGGTGGGAGTTCAGTTTGGCAGTGCTCCTTCTATTGGTGTTGCATCTCAGGGTGGCCGATCTTAGGCTACAGGGTTTTCTAGAGGGCATCAATCACCCGCTAAGGGTGAGCAGCAACAGCCTTCGCAGTCTAGGCAGCATAATCCTCAGTCCCAACCTGATAGAAGTTGGAAGCAGAAGACGAGAGATAGGAGTTGGATGCGAGCTCATTGTGATCATGTTGATCAGCCTGCTTAGAGTTCTCAGTCGGCATTCAGTGGAGGTGGTTTTCCACGACCTAGTGGGCCTCCAGTTGTTCAGGGTTTTAGTAGAGGGACATGATGTTTCTCTTGTGGTCAGCAGGGCCACTTTGCTCGTGAGTGTCCTCAACAGGGCAATTCTGGTTTTAGTCAGAGGCTGGCAACTTCAGAGCTGACAGTAGGAGATGTAGGCAAATTGCATAGGGCATTCACTGCGGTGGATACCCGTCAGGCTGAGCATCTGGGTGCAGATCATCCTTCGGCCTCAAGAGTTGCTCCTCGCGGATCGAGGTTCTAAGTTAGTTAGTGTTTAGTTGGTTTTGAGGGAGTTCTATCCCTATTTTGTTTGCAGGCTTCCAGGAGTAAGCCTGACCCTAGGGGGGAGGATGTAACACCCCTCCATTTGGGATGTTTGGATCGACAGTGTTTTCTTTGTAATGCTTTGTTCTGCTTATGCTGTGACTTTGGAACTTGGTTACTTTTGACCGCTATTTGTTAAGCGATGTGAATATTATATTTTGATATGATGGTATTTTATTTAGATGTTATCTTTATGGCATGTTTTGGATTAATTTAGTAGATATCTAATTTAAGAATTTTTTATGCTTGTGATCATATCATTGATGTTATAATCGTCAGTTAGTAATTGTGTATTGGTGAAGGGGACAGGATTGTATCACTCGCTTGCAAGTGCCCTACAATTATGATATTTCATCTGTATGATGTGTTTGATCATATTATATATATGCATGTTCGATGTACTCTTTGATCGTAGGTTGACAGGTACATGACATCAACTCCACCTGGTTCACAGGTTTGAACGTGTCCATTGACCAACGAAAATCGATTGGGAGATAGTAGCTAGGTTTTTCGTGCCAAGTTGTCACCCTAGCCATAGTTTGTCGTCGGATTTAGTGGTTTTGATTTGGTTCATTCCTCCTTGGTTAGCTATTTCTTTTCTTATTTTAAAGGTTATTAAATGGTGGGTATAGTTAAAATGATGATTTAACATATCTAATTTCAATGTTGAAATGTAATTTATTCAATTGATTATTTTGATTTAATTAATAAAATTATTTTTAGTTTATTGATTAACTAGGTTAATGGTGATAAATTAAATGAAATGGTTATTTTGCCATTATTGTATATTTAGATTCAAATTTAAAATGAAAATGGAAACCATATTGGATATTCAAAGTTAAATTAAAATAAAAATAAAAATGTGTTTAAATTTCACTTTTTTGGAAATTGTAGATAAAATTAATTCTTTGCAAACTTTGTAATGCTTTTGTCTAAATAAAATTTTCAAAAATGCATGAAATATCATTTAGAAAGAAAAATTGTTTTAAATTTAAAAGAATGGAAATATCCCCAAATTTTGGCAATAAATTTAGTGGGTGGGATATTTTAGGGGTTTGACCAAAATTGGAGAAACTCTATGTGAGCAAATGAAATTTCATTTTCAATTTTTAACTTTCAATTTGGTGGAGAAAAGATTGGTTGTGGTTTCTCCTTTGGATTTGAAGAAGCAATTTTGGATTCCTTGGAGTGAAGTTTTGGAAAGATTTTTGCAGCCAACACCAGATTTCTTCTTTTGCTCTTGCTCCAGCTTCTCATCACAGGTTCCTTCATGTCTTATTGTTTTAAAAATTGCTTGGAAATCATTTTTAAACCTTGGTTAAAATTTTGAAACAATTTTGAGATCTTGAAGAAAAACAATATCTTTCAGCAGAAATTTCCCAAGTTTTAACCAAAGAAAATAGAGAGGAAACAAATGAAATCAAAACAAACCTTGTGTTTAAATCTGAGAAATTTTTCATTATGCTTGAGATTAAAATTTGTTCGTATTTTTATTTTGTAGAAAACTTGCCAAATTTGAGCTGGGAAATGAAATATATATATATATATATTCTCTTGTAGTTTGCATATAGAATTTATGTGCTTTGACCTGGAAATGTTATTTTCTTTAAAAACAAATGAAATTGTTTTTTTTAATCCAAAAATTCTGTCTTTTTGTTTGGGTGCCAGGGGAGACTGTTTTTCTGTTAAAAATAAAAAAAATTATATCAAAATATTTTTTTATTGTTGTTGTGAGGGAGGGGGGGAGTGCAACTGTGGCTGCTCACACCTGCACCCTATGGAGGGTGCTGCTGTGTGCAGCGCCCCCCACTTAGTGTGGGGGAAGCACTGCCCACAGCAGCGCCGCCTCCATAGGGGGAGGTTGGGCACAGCCATGGGCTGTGTCCTCCTCCCTTTTTGGGGGGGGGGGGCTCGGCCCAGCATAGGGTTTTTTTTATTTTCTTTTTTTATATAAATTATATCATATATAATATATAATATAATATATTTATATATATTATATATAATATATATATGATATAGATTATATTTGTTTATTTTATTATTATTTTTATATATATTTAAATATTAGTAATATATATATGTAATTATATACACATTAAGTATATAATTATATATGTATGTTCAATATATATTTATATTTAAATATGTTTATTAAAAGGTTATTATATGAGAATAGATGAGAGATTGATATGATAATCAAATGTGTTATTTCAAAGGAGGATTTTAGATAATCCAATGATTTATTTTAAAAGTTGATTGTTTTCAATCAAATGACTTTACTTAAAATTTTGGTTTGATTACTATGTATAATCAGGAAAGCATGAAATTAAATGGTTAGGTTTAAATTCCTCGATGTTATTCATGTAATCTATTTACTTTTGAGTGTTTGTAATAATGTTAATTATTTTTATGGTTACATGCAATATAACTTTGGGTTGTTTGGATTTAGGAAATCCTAAAGTAGGTTATTTAATTGCCAAAAGTGTTTTTCGTTTTGTGCTTTCTCTCATTGTCGTGTTGGGAAAATGGGGTGATTTGTTTATGTAAGTCTTCCAGAGGTTCCTAGAGGATAGGGGTTATCGTATTACGATGTCAACTATTTGTATTTGTGTTGGGTAGTGTGTATAGAGGTATTATGTTGTACCCAGTTGTCACAAACGGGGATGGTTTGTGCCTCCTTGGATTAGGAGTAGCTTATGTGGTCTGTGCCTCCTTTGGAAGGAGTGGATTATGTGTTTTTGTTTCCTCCAGTGTTTGGAGTGAGTTTCCTTTGTTCGTTGCCTCCTTAGATTGGAGAGGTCGTCTTATTCGGTTACTCATTGTGGTTTATACCGTGTATGTTGTCGATAGGAGAGTGGCTCTTTGTGGGGGGTCTGGCACACAAAGGGGCGCCAGGGTAACTCACATAGGGTTTAAGTAAGTGATAACTTAAAAAGAATTAATGAAAAACTCTCAGATTAATTAAGATAATAAATGCCTCTCTCATGAATCATTCTCTTTTTAGATTTGAGGTGAGACGAGAAGCACAGTTTGTATGAGGGTCTGACGGCTGGTAGAGTTGAGCCAGGGGGTCCGGTAGCCTAGGACAGCTGAGCCTGGGTAACTCATAGCAAATGTTGTGTGACACTCTCTCTATGTCAACCAGAAGTCAGTTGTTGTACTACGTAGATGATCATTGTCCTTTGGAAGCATTGTAACCTCTGTGTTAAGTGATGTTGTACTTGTATCCTTTTTAGTTCAATTATGTTTTAGCCTATGTCTAGTGGTAGATGGTCTTGTATAGGAATTCCTTGTTACTATCTCTTAGCACGGGGGGTGAGCCTTCGGGTATCACATGGTTGGGTGGAACGTGCACCTTAATCTGTTGGGTCATCTTCTTGTTCATGTGGACGAGATTTCTAGTTGGAGAGCTCGTGGGTTCCTGTATCTTTTCATGCTTTATTCATTTAAGTTAATATTGTAATTTTATTACCCCTCATTGTTATCGAGGTGGAAGTTGTAATCTATAACCTTACTTGTTGGATTTATCTCATTCGGGGAATGAGTGTTGTAATCATGTTGTAAATTATATTATTGGAATCAAGTGGTATCTCATATTCTTTGATGTAAATTATTATGTATGGAATGTATGTGAACTTAAATTGTTAAGTATTTAAATGTTTGGTCTTGATTCATGTTTCTTGTTTGGGTTTAAGTAACTCAGTCCCGTAACCTTAGGGGATTGGTTGGCAATGGTTAGTGAGCTTGCATGTTATTTGTATATTAATTGTTTTTTTTTTTTAAATTTAGTTCATTTGTGTAGTAAATTGCAACTTCCCCTAGGGTTGCGTGGCGGGGCATTACACTATAGGTTGGGAAAAACCTACTTGGTTGAGTTGTACAATTGGTCTTGATTGGGTCATATAGGGTTAGATTAACCTATATAATCAGACTAGTCATTGGTTGATGACTCTATCCTAAGATTAGGATGTATCAAGGTTAAAACTCACCTTTATGATTAAGCTAAATCACTTGAGATTATGTAATTCTATATGTTTGGAAACATAGGTGGCAATTACCTATTAAGTTAGATTTGCTACTTGATTAGTGGCATTACACTCTTAATATGAAGTTATAGTATTAACGATTGTAGAATCTTGTTTAAACCCTTTTAGTTAAGGAGATTATGCTCTCGAATGGAATCATCTATTGATATGATTATTCTTCGATTGAGGTCATTCATTGTTGTGGATATATTCTTGATGTGAATCACTTATTAATGTGACATATTACTAATTAGAGCCAGTTACGTATGAATATTTAATCTATGAGTAGATGAAGCTTATGTGGCTATACTTTAGATTATAAGTTATACTTGAGACTAGATTATCTTTTGAAGCGAACTACTTGTTTATGCAAATTTAATGTGTAGAATAAAAAAGCTCTTACATTATACCTGGGATAGGAATATCCATTAAAGGGGTAACTTGTGCTTAGGATTTGTTGGTAGGAATACCATAATGTTTTGGGAAAAAGGGGAATAGGTTATTTTTGAGGTTAGGGATTACCTATGGAAGGAAATTACCTAAGCATGGTATATGATCGGCCATAATCCAAACCAAGCTATAGAAGTGTATGTGAATAGGAAGACTGTCACTCGAAGTACTAGGTGAGAATACTTTGGCCAAATTAGTGTAAGTTGCCACTGTTTACATTATCAATTCACCATGATCCATTTATTTGCATGCTAGTCCTAGATTGTGGGTTTACAAGTTTTAGACATGTAGGACACAACACTAAGCTCAAATAGACTATTGTTATGAGGTTTACCAACCAATCTCTTTGTCGAAGGGTAGGGCCATCTTGTCATATGTGACAAATGTGTAGGGGACTACATTTGAGTCTGTGGTTGGTAGAAAAGCGCTTGAGTGATGCTTCTCCTCATCAGTTGGCAGTCGAGGTTTGCAGATGTTTGTGTCAACATTGGGCACAGCTAGAGTGTATGCACCAGAGAGCAAGGACATTTAGAAGGTATGCACCATTACGGCAGCATCAAGACCAATTTGAATATATACTGCTAGATGAAACTTAGAAGAGCTATGTGTGTATCATGTACCCATTTATGTGGAAGGATGTAATCTTGAATGATAAACTTGAGTCTATTCAATATGAAGTCTATGTTAAGGAAAGATTTGTGAAATTGCAATGGAATGCAATGGAAGTTTGGAAATAGTGTTATTTCAGATATGCATGTAATTTACATTATGAAAAGAAAACAAAATATTGCTATGTTTTGGCATCATGGTTATTCACTTGAGGTGAAAACATTGAAAATTTTACTGAGCAGAACACCGGGTTTGTTACACTTTCCTTATGCGTTTAATTAAAAAAAAAACCCTTTATATTCAAGAAATTGTGTATATATTTATGCCATTTCATATAATTCCTAAAACCCCCATTTATATTCATGAAATTGTGTATATATTTGTGCCATTTCACTTATCAACTAAATAGACCACTATACATATTCATTATCATTCATATATATATATGTATATTGTAGTGTAGGAAAAATTATCCCTTTTTCACATTTAATTTGGGAATTAATAATAATAAAAAGGACTAAAGTATGCCTTAATTTAGTGTTGTAATATGTATTTCACATATTCACATTAAGTTTAGGGCCTGGTTAATTAAATGGACTTAATTGTGCCTTATTTTTGGTGTTGTAGGTGTACCTTTACACTTTCACACTTATTTAGGGCTTTATTAATTAATTGAGGTTAATTATACCTTAATTGGCCCCTTTAATTCAAATCCAAGCCTAATTAATTGCATTCTAAAGGGTAAAACTTGACATTCATTAATGTCATGGCATAACACTTAACATTGGAGAATGTGTGGCCTAGGTAAGTGACTTAGGACCCATTTGCCCTTGGGCGAATGGGTCCTCACTTAGACGTAGGACCTAAATTTCAAATATGTTTTTGGTGGTATTTCAATGATTTCAAATGTTTATTCACATGTCGGCTTGTGTTTTTTGAATTTCGGGAATTGATTTTAACATATGTATAAATACAAGGTCATTTCAGTATGTTTTGTCCTAGCAAATCTAAGACTTTCAAGCAACCTAGCAATCTTTCATGAGATCAAGAGTATTTTCACAAGAGCATTGATAGAGCATTTCAAGAGCATTTTCAAGGCATTCAAGAGCAGATTTGTTGAAGAATTACTACAACATTCAAGATTCCATTATCATGTCAAAGTCTTCTTGCATCATGCATGTTATTTGAGCTAATATGTTGATGTAGTGTTCAAGATCCATTCGAGCATACAAAGGCATTGTTTCAAATCAAGTTTCATGATCAAGATCCCTATCCATTGAAGTCATTTAATGCAAGTTGCAGATCTTTATTCCAAGGTTCAAACAAAGGTTTGGTGAGTCATGACATTGCATTTGTTTATTCATCATTCTTTCATGCTATTTCATTTCATTACAAGGTTTAATTACCAAAACAGTGTTTGACCAAGACAAACCCCCATTCACCTAACAAACAACATTTTTCTCTCTTAATGTGTGATTGCAGATTTTAGGTGGAAGATCTCTTAGAGAGCAAAACTTGCAAAGTTGTCAAAGTTGTCACCATTCTTGTAATTTTATGAAAAATTACCTACATAATTTATTTCTGACTTTTTGACTGCAAGATTCGGGAATCTGGGAGTGCAAACACAACATAACAAAACCCATAAACCATTTTTTAGGAGCCCTAGATAGGACCCATTCACCATAGGGCGAATGAGTCCTCAGTTTGCTTTGAAAAAGCACTTTTGGTGATTGGTACACATCATCTTCCCATTCTTAGATCTACAATTTGACTGTAGGTTCCATCAGAATTGAGAAAGTAATCTTCTAAATGCACTTTATAGATCACAATTTAGAGTTGTTTTACTATTTTTAATCTTTCTCCCCAAAGTGTTGTTTGACTCATACCCCTATCCTAGCATAAAAAGGAAATTTGCAGATTCACACCTTGATTTGACTCACCTTTTGGTTGATAGTCATTTCATTGTTTGGATCTCAATTCCTAAATGAAATTAGAGAAATACATCACATTTGGGACTCCCAACCCTATTTTTCAATGTTTGGTGAACCCGACCTTTTGATCATTGCAAATTTATGATTTTGGAGTCCATTTGCACCCTAGATTTAGATCTTGCATTCATTTTTTATTTCATTGCATTGAATTGAGTCTCATTCAGGGTGTCTAGTTTGCATTAAACTTTGCATTTCATTTAAAGGTTTTAGGATTGCATCTTTGCATTCTTTAAATCTAAAAAATACAAAAAATCAATCATTCTGCATATCACTTACATAACATTCAATCATTTCAACTTGCATTTGAAAATTGAAACAAAATTTCATATCAAATTAGGTCTCCTAGTCTGTCATTTTATCACATTTTGCACTTGTATTTAACATCAAATTCACAGAAAAATCGAACTGTAACTTGTTGTTTCTGATTAGAATCTAGAAACCACTAAAATCATCTCAGAAATTTGTAAAAACACTTTTCAAAACCCTAACCTAGGACCCATTCGCTCCTGGGTGAATGAGTCCCTGATTAGGGTCATTTCCTATTTTTTTGGGCAATAAAACATCAGTTTTTGCATTCCATTTTGTTGTTTTCAATTTTATGTTTTAGTTTACAATTTTTTTGTTAAGTGAAATTGATCATATTTAGCTTAATTTCATAAAATTAGTGCATTGCATGATTTCAAAATTGAATTTATGAGACATCATTTTTAGGTTTTTGCATTGTGTAATCAAAAAATTACCTTGTTATAAATCTAAAAATCCCCTTGCAGTGGACATGTGCATAGGTAACGTATGGAAGTATTTGACATCTTTAGTTGATGTTTCAAGTTGTGCTTTTGGCAATGATCGTAATGCAATTGAACCTAATCATACTCAATCAACTCCTAATGAGTGTCCTCATGAAGTTTACATCATTGGAGGAGATGATGATAGCATAAACAACTTCATAAATGATTGCCTTAACAATTTTGAAACCAATGCATCCTTTTACCCATCCATGCAAAAACCAATACCCCCTACCATCCCACCACTTGAGGTGCTTTATGTTTTACATCCTGAAATTGAGTCACAAACTAAGCCTAAAATTCCAACAATGAGTAAACCTAGCTCCTCTAACCAAGTGCATAACCATCCATCTTATGTTAACAAAGTGACCAACACAACGATCAACCTAGAAGAGACTTATGGCCAAGGTTTTAAAATCTTAACTAAGCAAGGATGTGACATAACTAATGAGTGTGAAATTCACAAGCTCCTAGAACAACTTCCTACTGAAGACACTAATGGACTAGGATATCAAAATCCTTATCCCTCCACCTCTTCTAAGGATACAAGTGTCCTCCCTCATAATGATGAAATAATGTCTCACAAGGATGATAGGATCACTTTAGGTCCTTCTCCTTCCTATCCACCTCAACAATATCCTCAAACAAGCAATAAATTCAAACCTTAGAAACTCAAAAAATTGCCATTCCTACATACTAAAACACAAATTGAACAAAAAATGGAACACCTTCTCCAAATAGGATGGCTTACATTGCCACCTCCCAGTAAGGGTAACAAGCCTAAGAACATGAATTATTCTGCATATTATAGAACTCTTTGTCACTTTATTGATGAGTGTCATGGCTTAAGAGGAATCTCTGAGAATTTTGATATGATAGAGATAATCCCTTAAAGCATGCACTTTGCTCCTTGTCATGTAATAGTTGTAGGATCGTAGTATGCTCACTATTACATGTCTAACATTCATTGCAAATCATTTTCTTTATCACAAGGAGCTCATTCTCATCACTTATCTTGGCTCATCCTTGTCCTCCACTTAGTGGGGGCAAGGGGTTAGATAGCCTTGTCCTAGTTTTGTCACTTGATGTTGTCCCTTTGGCTAGTTATCTGCCTTTCGTATATACTGAACAAGATTGGGATGCAAATGACCTGCTATAGGTTGAATTGCATGTGCCTTACTAGTATTTTTCTTTGTTTTCTTTTGCATGTTCTTTGTGTGATTACATGTGCATAATGTGATCCCTTGTACTATTTTGTTTGATGTATCTCTCTCTTTGTGTGCATTCCTCTCTTTGTGTGCATTCCTCTATTTGTATCTACATTCTTTCCTTTTGGGGATGACACAAGGCGTCGAGACATTTAGGTCTCTTCCATGTTGACCCAAAATATTTTCTTTGTTTTTTCACTCTCTATGTGTCATTCTCCCTGTTCTGCGAGTATTTGGGAATGATGATGTTTTTGAGCTCTATAACCACATTGTAGCAAAGATATACTGACCCTGAATCTATAGATCCTTTATGTGTTTTTGGGGGAAACCCCTTCCTTTTTACATGATGCAACTTCATTTGGAAACATATGACTTGGCATAGGGCTTTCTGAGTAAGCTCTCATGTATTCTTCTACTTTAAATTTATTGCTCACAACAATGGTGTTAGCAATTCCTTTAAAGTGAGGGAGCAATTCCTTTAAAGTGAGGGCATACATCAGTGTCCCTATGTTCTTTGTGCAATTTTATTTCTTCTTGTGATGTGTTATTTCCTTGGTGGTGTCATTGGGTTTGACGTCCTTTGAGAATGTGATACCTCTTAACATACGGATTTCCTCTTAGTGGTGATGTTGTATGTTGTATTCCCTAAGTTGTGAATCTTTTATCTTCGACTTGTCCTCTCTTGGAGACATTAGGCACAATAATCCCTAAGAAGAAGACCTTACACAAACTAAGCAAGATCCCTTTAAATAAAATCATATATATTGTTCATAAGTGTTTAGCATGATATAACTTGTTAACCATGTGAAGCTCAAAACCGAAATGCGTGTGGAACCCTATCAGAGTTACCAGGAGGATAGCTTTGGTATGGTAAGTACAGTGAGAGCTAAGACAAAGGCATGACTTTCTCACTAAGCCACTTCCCTGGGGGCTCACCTAATGGATGACATGAGGTTCCATTACCCCAGAGTGAGTGTGCACATCATTTGCATAGTGGACATTGAGTTTCGCTTGTGAATGAGAAGAATAAACAACTACGTTCCACATTGAATTGGGACAGTTGAAGCTTGATCTTCCCTCCCTCTTCTCCTATACTTTGATAGTGTATGATTGAGTATCTTTGTCATTATTGCATACATAAGTGTCTTGAATGTCTACTTTAGTGTGAGTTTGACATGGGATCATACTCTCACTAAAGTGGGGGCTAAATATGGTGTAGGAAAAAGTATCCCTTTTTCACACTTAATTTGGAAATTAATAATAATAAAAAGGACTAAATTATGCCTTATTTAGTGTTGTAATATGTATTTCACATATTCACATTAAGTTAGGGTCTTATTAATTAAATGGACTTAATTGTGCCTTATTTGTGTTGTTGTAAGGTGTACCTTTACACTTTCACACTTATCTAGGGCCTTTCAATTAATTGAGGTTAATTCTGCCTTAATTGGTCCCTTTAATTCACATCCAAACCTAATTAATTGCAATTTATGAAGGGTTAACCTGACATTCATTAATGCCATGACATAACACTTAACATTGGAGAATGTGTGTCCTAGGTAAGTGACCTAGGACCCATTCGCCAAAGGGCGAATGGATCCTCACTTAGACCTAGGACCTAAATTTCAAATATCTTTTTGGCAGTATTTCAATGGTTTCAAATATGTATTCACATGTAGGCTTGTATTATTTAAATTTTAGGAATTAATGTTAACATATGTATAAATACAGGGTCATTTTGCTATGTTTCATCCTAGAAAATCTAAGACTTTGAAGCAACCTAGCAATTTTTCATGAGATCAAGAGTATTTTCACAAGAGAATTGATAGAGCATTTCAAGAGAATTTTCAAGGCATTCAAGAGTAGATTTGTTGAAGAATTATTGCAGCATTGAAGATTCCATTATCATGTCAAAGTATTCTTACATCATGCATGTTAGTTGAGCTAATATGTTGACGTAGTGTTCAAGATCCATTCAAGCATTCAAAGGCATTGTTTCAAATCAAGTTTCATGATCAAGATCCACATCAATTAAAGTCATTTATTGCAAGTTGTAGATCTTTATTCCAAGGTTCAAACAAGGGTTTGGTGAGTCCTAACATTGCATTTGTTCATTCATCATTCCTTCACGCTATTCCATCTCATTACAAGGTTTAATTACCAAAACGGGGTTTAACCAAGACAAATCCCCATTCACCTAACAAACAACATTTTTCTCTCTTGATGTGTGATTGCAGATTTTAGGTGGAAGATCTCTTGGAGAGCAAAAATTGCAAAGTTGTCACCATTCTTGCAATTTCACAAAAACTTGCCTACAAAATTTATTTATGACTTTCTGACTGCAAGATTCAGGAATCTGGGAGTGCAAACACAAAAAAACAAAACCCAAACTATTTTTCAAGAGCCCTAGCTAGGATCCATTCACCATAGGACAAATGAGTCCTCAGTTTGCTTCCAAAAAGCACTTCTGGTGATTAGTACACATCATCTTCCCATTCTCAAAATCTGCAATTTGACTGTAGGTTCCATCAGAATTGAGCTTAATCTTCTAAATTCACTCTATAGATCACAATTTGGAGTTGTTTTTCTATTTTTAATCTTTCTCCCCAAAGTGGTGTTTGACTCATACACCTGTCCTAGCATAAAAAGGAAATTTGCAGATTCACACCTTGATTTGACTCACCTTTTGGTTGATAGTCATTTCATTGTTTGGATCTCATTTCCTGAATGAAGTTAGAGAAATATGTCACATTTGAGACTCCCAACCCTATTTTTCTATGTTATATATATATATATAAGGTTTGATTTATAATTTGTATATAGTCATGTTTACTTTGTGGGGTTTCGATTTTAACCAAGGTTATCTTTTGTTATGGGTTTAATTCCAAAAACTCATGTTTATATTCATGAAACTGTGTATATATTTGTGTTGTTTCGTTTGTCAATTAAATAAAGTAGCACATGCATTCATTATTGTATATGTGTGTGTGTTTGTTCCTGAGGAAGTTTTTTAACTTATATTTATGATTTTTGGCTTACCAAAGAATAAAGCACCATACATATTTATTTATATATGTCAATGGTTTGATTCATAACGAATATATTTAGATGCATGATGACAACTCATGAAAATGGTGAAAAGATTGTGGGAAATAATCCTCTAATCAAAAATAAATATAGACTAGATTTTATGAGGACTACAGTTTGTGCCAACACAGGTTGTTGACATGGCTGTTGGAACAAAGAAACAACACACTATCAATCCTTTTACATTAAAAAATATTTTTAATATTAATAAATTATATTTTAAACAAATTTATATTGTAGATAGACATATATATATATATGATCTATAAACATATAGACATTTTTTTAGGAAAAATATTGTTAGGAGGTAGCTCACTTTATATTATATCAAAAAGTAGAATAGGTGCAATGTTCTTTACATGGCTTGTCATCAAGCTAGATAATGAAAGAGGGTTCAGAGAACCTTAGTTACCTCTTGCAAACACTCAATCTGTGTTGAGGTGAAAATATTATCATCATGGAGCATGAAAAAGGTATATATGTTTCCATATTATTTTGTTGAAGCCCCATATAATGGTTCAAGATATCTTTGTGCAACAAGAGAAGTCAAGAAAGAGATACAAGTGGATAAATGAGACCCAAGAGTATGATATGGAGGTTGTTGATGATTTGAGTCATATGTCCCAAATCCCTAAAGTCTGATAATTTTCCAAGTGTCAAGGGTGTCAAAACCTATGAAGAATATCCACAAAACCTATATATAGGTTGGGAAGCTTAGGAAAATTTCTTGACGTGGGTAAGACCTCCTTCACTTTTGTCTCTACAAGACCAAGAGGAGTATCCCTAAGGTGCTACAATAGATATCACCATATAAGCACAACACTCACCCTAACACAAACCATACCCAATGCATAATGTAGGTCCCTATTTTGTTTATCGTGCTTCATGCCTATATGCTGGTTTGGGGGACTCAAGGTTTGGGAGACTAATATTGTGCGCAACACTTTTATTTCATTATGCTTTATCCATTAATCATATGTTATGCATACTCAACACATTATATGCAAAGATAATATATGCAACTTTATGCAATAAGTTAACATTCACTATACAATATACCTGTGATTTATTATTACCAATTGTTTCAAAGCTTTCATGTGTGGATTATATATTAACATTGCACCATAATATGAAGTGTCATATGTTCATTAAATCGGCCACTATATATATATATTTACATTTCTAAATAGCATGAAATGCTTATATGTATATATGTATATATATACTCTTTTGACAAATATATTCATTTAAATAATTCATTCGATGTTTGAATGAATATGTCAATGTTATCATTTTTATAAATAATATCATATGTATACTTACTTATACATATATCGAGATACTTGTATGAACATTCCTTCACTCAACACATACCCGTATATTGACATGTGTATATATATGTATATATTCATATATCTCATATATATACATTCGATTATAAAATCAACCACACATATAATTGCTAACTTATCGATAGACATATATGCATGTGGTGTATATAGACATATATCTATACATGTCTTATTGTCCATTCGATACCCCCATGGCCATGAGCAATCCATCCATGAGCATGTGTAGGCACGTCTACCTATGTATACTCATGTACATATTAACTTATGTGTATGGGTTATCATCAACATGTACACGTATACATATATACACTTCACGTATATATATCTCATCAATTGAATATAGCCATACAAGGAAGAACTCATAAATACCAAACACTTATCACAACCAAGAATGCTCTCAACATAAATCATGATCCTTTCTAATGCAATCACAACATGACTAAGGAACAACTTACCCATTTCCTGAAACTATGACTCAACTCAACCATCTTATAAGTGAGTGTGTGAAAGCTCAGTTAGGATTCATTAAAGGTTTTGACCAAGTCCTTCTCCTGAGTGATATTCCCCTTCTCTTCTAGAGGATTGATCTTGTATCTACATTCAACTTAACACATTTTCAATAATAGTTAGTCATTCATCAAGACAATCATTTGCATTATACATTTCATAGTCAGAATATCAAATTCAAACAATATTCATTCCACATATTCATTTCATTATAAACATCAAATGGAATTAACATTCATTCATCATTTTCCCAATGATACAAATAAACAAAGCACAAAGACATGTATTTCAATTAGAGTTACAAAGACATTCACTTATTCAGTATTTTAACCTACCATAGTAATAGTAAATAGATAAACACACAATGGGGTGTAACATACTCCCCCCGTTGTGAACTATCGTCCCCGATGATTTTATGTAGCAAACATGAAACAATCCAAAAACAAACACATCATTGTTTTTCAAGCACTTTAAAAAGCATGTAAGAAATGTGGAAACTTTTTCTCCATTTCAACATAGTCTTCCCAAGTGACAGAATCTTCTGCATATTGGTCACTTTGTACTTTGTCTTGCAGAGCCTCCCTATTATGCAAGTGAAGCTTAAGTGTTCCGAGCACCTTGATAGGATTGATTGTTACCACTCTAGGGTCATGTACCTATAAAGCATTCCAATCAATTACATGATTATCACTGGTATATACTTCTTTAGGTAAGATATGTGAAAGACGTTATGCATCCGTGCAATAGCTGGTGGCAACACAATTTGGTAAGAAACAAGATTTACTTCCTCAAGGACCTCAAAAGGACCTACGTAGCGTGGAGCTAGTTTGGATGACTTTCCAAACTTGATTGAACTTTTATGAGGCTTAACTCTCAACAACACCTTATCTCCTACAAAATTTCTGGATACCCACTTAGCATCTACATACCTTTTTTACCTACCATTGGCTTCTACTAGCCTTTGCTTAACAGTTTTAATTTGTTCCTCCATTTCAGCCAGTGTTTTTGGCCCAAGACTTACCCTATCCTCAAGATTATCCCAACTTATAGGGGTTCAACACTTTCAACCATACAATGCTTCAAAAGGAGCCATTTTAATTTTAGAATGATAGGAAATGTTATATGCAAATTCTACTAAAGGAAAGTAATCTTCCCACTTGTATTGTTGATCCATGCAATAAATTCTTAGTAGGTCTTCAAGTACTTGGTTCACCCTTTTAGTTTGTCCATCCATTTCCGGATGATATGTTGAACTTATATTCAACTAAGTCCTGAGTGCAAAGAATAAGGTTTGCCAAAACCTAGAGGTCACATGAGCATCCCTATCCGAGATAATCTTCTCAAGAATAACATGCAATCGAAACACCTCTTGTGATAAATTTTTGAGCTATGACAGGAGCTCCATCAATTAAATTCCTAGGTATGAAATGTGTTACCTTAGTAAGCTTATCTACCGCCACTAGAATGGCATTGTGCTTGTTCCTTGACATAGGTAATCCTTGCACAAAGTCCACACTAATGATTTTCCACTTACTTTTTGGAATATCATGTGGATACAATAGGCATGCAAGGTGATTATGTTCAACTTTCACCCTTTGACATTCTAAGCATCTAGCTACAAATCTATTAGCATCCCCTTTCATCCCTTTCCAAAAATATAATGGCTTCACATCAACCAATATTTTTGTCACACTAGGATGTCCAGAGTATGGTGCTTCATGAACTTCCTTCCACACAAGATTCCTTAACTCCTCAGAGTTAGGCACATACATTCTTCCTTTAAACCTTAGCAATCTATTTGGTTTAAAGTGAAATCCCTCGTACCTTGCATCTTGCGGATTAGTGCTTACTTAAATTGCTCATAGTATTCATCCTCCTTGAATTTTTGCAATACTTGGCCTTTAAAGTCGGTTTGAATTGTCACCATTGAAGCAATATGCCTCCTATAACTTAAGGCATCTGCGACCCAATTCTCTTTTCCCTTGGTGTAGTTGATATTGAAGTCATAATCAGATATCAACTCCAACCATCTTCTTTTTCGTGCATTCAGGTTGGGTTGGGTAAACAAATATTTCAAATCGTGATGATCAGTTTTCAACTCAAAAGGCTTTCCCAAAAAATAATGCCTCCACATTTGCAATGCATGAACCATTGTTGCTAACTCTAAATCATGCAATGCATAATTTTGTTTATAGGGATTCAAATTTCTTGATTTATAAACTATAACTTTCCCTTCTTGCATCAAGACTCCACCTAAGCCTTCTCCCGATGCATTTGTGATAACAGTGAAGTTACCATCAGGATCTGGTACCTTCAAAATCAGAGTGGTAGTTAACTTCTCGAGTAGATCAAATTCTACTTGGCATTTTTCCATCCACTCAAAATTTTCCCTTTCCTCTATAAATATGTAATAGGAAAGGCTATCCTGGGAAAGTTTGCAACATATTTTCGATAGTAGCTTGCCAAACCCATAAATATTTTGAATTTTGGTACATTCTTAGGCATTGGCCACTCTAACACTACTTTTATTTTGGTTGGATCAACTGAAATCCTATCAATTGAAATCATGTGACCTAGGTACTACACTTCCTTTTGAACAAAGGTACACTTAGAGATTTTTCCATATAGCTTATGTTCTCTTAACTACTGGAGAACTATCTCTAAATACTTGTAATGATCCTCCTCATTCTTGGAATAAATTAGGATGTCATCCAAGAAAACCAAGACAAACTTATCTAGGAAATCGCTAAACACGTTCATTAGGTTCATGAATGTTGCCGACACATTTGTAAGTCCAGATGGTAGAACTGTGAACTCATAATGCACATATCTAGTTTTGAAGGAAGTCTTGAAAATGTCTCCATCTTTGAGCCTTAGTTGGTGGTATCTTGATCAAAGATCAATTTTTGAAAACATAGTTGCACCTTGCATTTGATCAAAAATATCATCAATACACGGCAACAGGTACTTATTCTTTATTGTAGCTTTGTTAAGCATCCAATAATCTATACATAAGCACAATGTATCATCCTTCTTCTTCACAAAGATCATTGGCACTCCCCAAGGTGAAACATTGGTTCTTATCAATCCCTTGGATAACAACTCTTCTAGCTATACCTTGAGCTCCATTAACTTTGTTGGTGTCATCCTGTAAGGCACTTTAGAAACAAGTTCTAATCTTGGCACTATATCAATGGAGAAATCCAATACCCTCTTAGGTGATAATCCAGGTAGTTCTTCTGGAAATACATTTGCAAATTTTTTTAAGATTGGATATTTCTCCATATCCGACTTTCCAGTTTCCATCACCTCACCCATCTCTACTTCTTGGTTGTCTTGTGATTCATAATAGACGTCATTTTGAGAAATGGGTTCTTCACATTCCTCAAGTTTTTCCATCTTAAATGCAAAGAGTTTGCATCCTTTCTTTTTTTCCCTAAGCAATTGCATAGCAAAGATTTGAGGCAACTTGATTTCCCTAGGTATCCCTTGCAATGTTACCCAATTACCTAGGTCATCCAAGCATTCAACAATTTTGGCATGACAATCTACTTTGGCTCGACGTTTCCAAAGCCAGTTCATTCTTGGGATGACATCATAGGATCCTAAGGGAGCTATGTATAAGTTAACCTCGGTTGAAAAACTTAGAAGTTTGACCTTTTCCTCAAATAGGCATTGTTCCACCATTGCTCTTGTCTAGTTTGTATATTATACAACCCAAGACTTTGCCATATAACCAGATTTCCTAGATATTTGATTAGCTACACTAGGTGAAATAAAGTTTTCAGTAGCTTTAGTATTAATAAGTATGGAAATAGTCATACCAAAAAAAATACTTGGAGTTTCCACTGGAGTAATCTGATACTCCACTTGTCAATCATCCAGGGCGACATAGATCTTTTGTTGGAATGTCATTTCATGGGAAGGTAAAGTGTTTTTGTGAGGTCGTGACCTAGAAGATTTTTTGGGGCAATTTACAACATTATGGTTTCCTCCACATGTGAAGCATCCCAAGCATCCCGTTGTTGGTCCTTTCTTCCTTGTGGACCCATCAGGTCTACTAGAATTTCCTCCAATATCGTTGAAATTATTATTATTATCCCTTTTGCATTCCCTCCTTGATTCTCTCCCATTATTTTGGGGTCCCTTATCCACTTGCTTTTGAGAATCTTGCACTCCATCAAACTTCTTTGGAGTCTAAATAACTTGGGATCCTCTGAACTTCTTTTGGTTTCTATATTCTTGGCGGATTGAGATGGCTTTGAGCTTCTGCTTTTGCTTGACAACCTTTTCATAGACTAGGTCCATAGTGGTTGGACCATGTACATCTACTGCTCCACCTATTTGGCTATTAAGCCCCATAATGAATTTCCTAATACAAAATCATTCATCCTTCTGATACATTGGTACGTATCGTAACAGACAGGTGAACTTTTCCCAGTACTCATTTAATAGCATCTCTCCTTGTCTCTGATTTTAGAAATCAGTGAGTTTTTTTATCATAAAAGAGTTGGGCTAGCCACCTTTTCTTGAATATTTCCACAAAATCATTCCATGTAAGTTTCAAAGAATTAAGTTTGATTTCCATTTTCTTGTTCATCCACCAATTAGAGGCTTCTCCAGCTAACTAGTAGGTTCCCCATACAACTTTCATGATCTCATAATAGTTTTTGATCTTGAAATATTTTTCCATCTATAGCAACCAAGCCTCAGCTTCTTCCTCATTGGTGCTTCCTTAAAATTTTTGTGGAGTTATTTTCCTCATGTCCCTAGAAATTTTGGTTGCCAATCGCTTCCTACTAGTTCCCTTAGTCTGATATTGAGAGTTCCCATTCTCATGCTCATGAGTTTGAGTGTGATCACGGGAATTTTCCCCCTCATCCTCTTTATTGGAAACTTCATCTTCCTCATTGACTGGAATTTCTTGCTCCACTCTTTCTTTCCCTCTTGCTTCCTACTCGAGGTTTCCCAACTTTGTTCTGGTTTCATCCAAGAGACCCAGGATACAATCCAACTTGGCTTCAACACCTTCTGGGACTTGTCTGACTTCATGGCTTCCTCTAGGATTAGTCCTTGTTCTCACCATCATTTGCAAGAAAAGGGTTTATACCTGAAGGTTTATCTTTATTATATTCAATTATGTTCTTAATAATACTTATGGAAAACATTCAAATGGAATTCATTCGCTCATAAAATAAATTTCTCATAAGATTTTGAGCACAAGTTTAGATAAACCCATTATTTTTATTTATTCATAAGGATCTCAATATCCTTTCAATTACATTGATAAATTATTCAAATAGTTGAGTGGAGAGTATCCATCGGGTTCACTCTCAGACACATAACTCAACGAGGTGTACCCCTCATATTTTTGTTCATCTCTCATTTGCTCCTCTCTATCTGAAAAGGGGTAGTAACCTTCAGATTTATATTTTGACACATAGTTATGGGGGACATATCCCCCCGATTCATTGCTTGAGGAAATTACAATCACTTTCGATAAAGGAAGAACTTGAGGGTCCCTAAAAATAAATGTAGTATTAATGCTACATTTCAAGGGAATATCCCTAAAAAGTGACAAGGTGTCAAACTTTGTTGGTGAGACTGGAGGTAAGTGGTTGAAATTGGCCTCCTCCTTGATCCTTCTCTTTTCTTGACTAATTCGAGAAAGGGTGTGACTGATTGTCTCAATATCACTCAACCAGACAAAATTTTCATAGTTGGTTCCCTCTATCATACAAAAAATGGCCTCTTTCTCCTTCTTTGCCCTCAGGTAGTGCTCATTCCCGATTATTGAATTCCTTGCAGTTAACCTGAGATGCACCATCCTAGCACAAGAAGTTCCAAACATTATATTTAATAAATTTTGGATGGAAATTATGGTGAGCACATAGGTTCCAGAGTTAAACCTGGTAGCTCCGATACCATGTGTAGCATGCCAATTGTTCTCGCAAGTAAATTTCCTAGGTTTTAACCTCAAGTAAATAAACTATGTTTCATTCTCATTGCAATAAAAAAATTCTTTTTCGAAAGAGAATTTGAGCATATATGACATAACATAATTCCAAAGTAATGATTTCATTCTCAATATAATATTTCACATCTTACAATTTTCCAAAGATTGCATACAAAGATACATACATGGCTCAATTGAGCTTCATAGCAATAGATATCCAAACGGTCTAGGAAAAAATCCTTTTCAAATCTTGATCGCCATTTGTTGAGGGGAAGCATCACTCAAGCGCTTTTCTGCCAACCATGGACTAACTGTGGTCCCCAACACATCTATCAACTGATAGATGACCTTACCCTTCGACGAAGGAATTGGTAAGGTAACCTCATAATTATAACTTTCCTAAGCTTAGTATTGTGCCCTACATAACTAGAACTTGTATACCACTACAATTCTGAACTAGCATGCATAAAGGAACACAATGAATTCATAGTGTATCCAAAGGAAAATTACACTACTTTGGCCAAAGTATTCTTCACTCAGTACTTCAAGTGAAAGTCATCCTATCCACATACACTATCCTAGCTTGATTTGACTTAAGACCATTTAAATACTGTGCATAGGTAATTTCCTTCCTTGGGTAATCTTTGACCTCAGAAACAACCTATTCCCTTTTTCAAATCATAATGGTATTTCTCCTAAGTAATCACATGGATAAACTATCCCCTTCTTTGGACAATCTATTCCCAGGAATAATCTATGAGCTTTCTAAGATTACACAATAACCTTATATTAAATGACTTTGTAAGTTATTTAAGCCTTATCAATCCTAGTATGTAATACTATTGATAACATCCACTCCTTAATATGGAGTATGTGCAAACACTCATAAGGAAATCATAACAACATGATTCTTTTCCTTTCAATGAGCATATATAATCCTTTCTCTAATCTAGCAAGTTAATGCATTTCTCCAAACAATACAATCAAACACTCAATTTTTCCAAAAACATATTAAACACAAAGAGAGTAGAATCTCATGTCTGTTATACCCTATAATCCAATTGACTGACTAGTTCTTAGCTAAATCCTTCCTAGAATCAACTTGTAACTCTTTCCTCTTCTCAATTCCTCTTCACATAAATTTTCCACAATAACTCTCACTATATGACTCACTCTCCTCACAAATAAACTCTCAACTTCAAACCAAAATAACACAGATAAAATGCAGCAGATTGCAAAAGAATGTGTATCTAAAGGAGGAAAACCTCTACTCTATTTATACAAAATTTATACAAAAACATGAGCCTTTGCTGCCTATGAGCTAGCTTCTCAAAGTGACATTTCTTAGCTCACTTTGATCAACTCAACAAACAAACAAACAAGAAGGTGGCAGATTTCTAACATAAGACTCAACAAATTAGTACAGCAAGTCGCTTCATTCATGGACAACAAAAGTGTTACTCATATATGCAAGGTAAGTATTCACACAAGTCGACTCTTTCTATGAGAGCTTCCAATTGATCAATTCATATTTACACATGCTTTTACTAATTGGTAATCAATTTGCAGGTTAAAGAATTCTACTTGGATTATATAGTTCATATTTTTGCACCACCATTTACCATGTTTCCTATTCTTTTGGTCGTTTCTTTCACAGAATCGGTCAATGTTTATGTATTCAACACATATCATATGGATTGACTTTACTTTAAGCGTTGCTTTATTCACTTATACAAAACATTGCAATATTAACAAGTACCACCTTAATATTGTGCACAACACTTTATTTCATTATTCTTTATCCATTAATCATATGCTATGCATACTCAATGCATTGTATGCAAAGATAATGCATGTGACTTTATGCAATAAGTTAGTTCATTCACTATACTTGATATACAATGTGATTTATTATTATCAATGCTTTCAAAGATTTCATGTGCGGGTTATATATTAACACTATGCTATAATATGAAGTGCCATATGTTCATTAAATCGACCACTATATAGATGGACATTTCTAAATAACATGAAATGCTTATATGTATATTGTATATATATATATACTCTTTTGACAAATATATTCATTTAAATAATTCATTTGATATTCGAATGAATATGTCCATGTTATCATTTTTATAAACAATATCATACGTATATATATCTATATACATATATATGTACTTATACATATATCGACATACTCGTATGGACATTTGTTCATGCCAACACATACACATATATTGACATGTGTATATATGTATATATGCATATATTTCATATATATGCATTCAATTATACAATCAATCACACATATAATTGCTAACTTATCGATTGACATATATTGTGCGGTGTATACATATACATGTCTTATTTTCCATTCGATACCCCCATGCCCATGAGCAATCCATCTATGAGCATGCATAGGTACATCTACCTACATATACTCATGTACATATTAACTTACGTGTATGGGTTATCATCGACATGTACATGTATACATATATATACACTTCACATATATATCTCATCGATTGAATATAGCCACACAATGAAGAACTCATAAATACCAAACATGTATCACAACCAAGAATGCTCTCAATAGAAATCATGATCCTTTCTAATGCAATCACAACATGACTAAGGAACAACCTACCCATTTCCCGAAACTATGACTTGACTCAACCATCTTCTAAGTGAGTATGTGAAAGCTTAGCTATGATTCATTAAAGGTTACCTAACCAATCCCTTTTCCTGAGCGATACTCCCCCTCTCTTTCAGAGGATTGATCTTGTATCAACATTCAACTTAACACATTTTCAATAGTAGTCAATTGTTCATCAAGACAATCATTTACATTATACATTTCATAGTCAGAATATCAAATTCAAACAATATTCATTCCACATATTCATTTCATTATAAGCATCAAATGGAATTAACATTCATTCATGATTTCCCCAATGATACAGATAAACAAAGCACAAAGACATGTATTTCAATCAAAGTTACAAACACATTCACTTATTTAGTCTTTTAACCTATCATAATAATATTAAATAGATAAACACACAACAGGGTGTAACACCATGTCACAAATATTATTTTTGTAATGCAATGACATCTCACTTATTAAGATCTTGGTGCAGTATCTTGTACTTTGCCTTGCAAATACCCATCATAGTCCTTCACATGGTTTGCAATATCAATAATACTCATACATGCATAATCTATTTAATGAAAACTAGGAGGGTTCCTTCCCTTCAGATAATTATACAACCATGAAAGACCAAAAAACATTGCAAGACTAATACCCCCTGCCAAAAATAGACCTGCAACTACCACTAAGAGCAATATTCCCTAAGTTCCAATATGGGATTGAACAAAATCAAAAGAGGTGTCAAAAGCACCAATCCCACCATAGTTCTTGCCACTATGAGCCTAGTCAAGAATAACAAAATTGCACCATATATAAACAGTGTTACAAAACCCAAAACCTGAGTGGAATTGGGTGCATTCTCATTGATTATGCCCATTACTACCTAATGTCATTCAACCATTTTATGGTCTCAATGCTAAAAAAACCTAAAAAGCGAAACACCCCGATAGCCTAAGCAAACATGAAAACCAAACCCAATATATATATTTTCCCTGAACTAAGAATACTTTGTGTATTGAAGACCCTAATTAAATTTTAGTGGGTGTTGGATTAATGAATTAGCTCACAGACAGACGGATCACTACATGTTATTGTGAATATATTGTTGGTTTTGTAAGGAACTATAAAATTGTAATTGTAAGTGTGGAGGGATGAGAAGGATGGAATCCATGCAGAAGAACAAAATATGAGTCGACTGTTTGGCTAGGCATTTAGACCACTATCTTACACGTATTATTTGTGGAAATCACCAATTGGCAGCCAATGCATCAAGAAGATTATAAATAATTATGGGATTACTCTTAGTTACTGGTTAGCAATGTTGAAAAGAAAATGATATATCTTCTTGTTATTGTAATTATCAGAAAAATCATCGCCCCATTTAAAACCATCAACAATCATGGGTCGCTTAACAGGTATGTGTTTGTGGAAACCACATAAGTTAACCTTATATCTTTATGGACTTTAGATTATTTCTAGTCGATAAGGCTACATATAGTGTGAGATTTGAGTCTTACTGTTGTTTAACGACAAATCAACTGCCATTTAATGATAAAAGCTTCCAAAATATGTAAAAATCAAATAAATATTGATTTTTCAATTAAGTGAGAATATTTTATTTCCATTTGCAATATTTTTTGTCAATTTGATGACAACTTTCTTTCTTAATGTGCACTACTTTATGTTTTAAATTTGTATGCAAATATTTCAAAATGAGATAATTTGTCAAAGGAAAAAATCTTGATTTCTTTTAATTTATTTCATTCCATTATTTAACACTTATTATTAATTGTTTAATTTAACCACGTGCAACTAAAATTTACAACATATGGCACCCATACACACCCATGCTATCATGAACCTCTTTTTGTTAAAATTTTAGATATTATAATTTTGTGTGGAAATATTATGTAAGTGGTTTTGTACAATTAATTTATGTGTAAAGAAGGTAGAGACTAAATAAAGAACACAATTTTTTTTATTAAATACACACTCCTAAAAATGAACAAATAAAAGTTAACAATATTAATAAATAAGTGTTTCATTAATAATTTCAACACATGGTGTTGGAGAAATGGAAAAATAAGAAATAAAATAATTTTGAATAAAAAATAAGTCATTATGTGATAAGTGTACCCATCATATCCTAAGCATTATTAATTAGCATAATCTATCAATATACTTAATTAATAAAATTAGTCACTTTCCTAAGTCACATTAATTAATATAATACATCATTTAATCTAATTAATCAAGATTAGGGAGATGTCACTATCCTCCATAATCCATTAATAAATTAATCCTAGATTAATTGATTAATTAATATTCATTATCATTTTCTCAAATTTAAAATTAATTCTAATCTCCATAACATGCGACTTGCATGTGCAAGTCATTATCACCCTACAACTCATCCCCACTCAACCTTGTGTGGGAGTTCACACCATGCATGTGACATTTCCTCTTTAAGCCATTTAGCTTCCCCATATGTGTTGTGTGAGCACACATGGTCAAATCCCCCTTTCTTACATGTCACATACATGTTATTATCAAGCCACCCTCTCTCTTGCATGTCATAGACATGTCAACATCTCCTCTACCCAAGGTGTGCTCACAAATCAAAATTTGTATTTTAAAATTAGAATTCTCTTGCATAGGGTTATTTGGGTTTGTTTTATTGACTTTAGGGTAAAAATGAACCCTTAGGGTGAGTATCTATGGGGTGGGAACTTATTGAGAACATAATATGACCTTTTGGGCAAAGTATGAACCCTCAAAAAATCCATTTAAAGAAGAGTGACGAGTTTTATGGTCTTGGAAAAGGTGTGGGGGACTTGTCATATCCACCTTTCCCAAGGTGTGTGAGCACCCTTGGATCCTCTCTCCATGCCATGTGGGCCTATTTTTTAAAACCTTCTCCTTGTGACACTTGTCATAAGGTGAGGCTATCAATCCAAACCTCATATTTTCAAACAATTCTAGCCATTGAATCAATCTTTAATCTTGGCCCTCCATTTACCTCCCCTCAAATCTATAAATTGAGGTCATTTATTCTCTCATCAGGAATACATGAATGTTATATTTATGCTATCACTTTGAAGAAAGATTTTAGATAAGATTTAAGGAAGGAGAATCAAGTTGAAGAAGGCATAAGGAGAAGATTTGTTGCAACTCCATCAACATTCAGGTTCCATTTCTTTTGATTTTCTTTTAGGAAACTAATTAAATCTAGAAAATTAGTTAGAATAAAACTATTACTCTCTTTCTTATCTTTGTTTGTGAAAATAAAATTTTAAAATAAAATTAGAATCAATCTATTATTGTCCTTACCATTCTTTGTTTTTCCAAACTAAATCTAGAATGAAAATTAATTTTCTTTTCTTTTTATCTTTAAATCAATGTATTTAAAAATAAATAAATAAATTTATTCTCATCTATATTTATTTACAAAGAAATATTTTTTCTTTTAATTTTTTTTATATCATTACAAATATAAATTAATTTTTAATAAAATAAAATTTACAAATAAATAAATTGTTATTTTATTATTGTTAAAATAAAATAAAATAAAATATATTTAAATACATATGTTTTATAATATGGGTTTTTATATTAAAGTTCTTTATAACATTTAATTATTTTAAGTTAAATTTGGAATATATATATATACAAGAACTAATATTCTTTTAATTTAGTTAAGTCATAAATAAATTAGTTTTTTTTATCTTGAAATTAGATTGTCCTTTGAAAATAAATAAATTGATAGAATTTTCAAAAGGGGTATCAATTTATTTGGTCTAATAAACAATCAAAGGATGGGCTTATTCATTAAATGAATTCAAATTATTAAAGAAATTCTATGAACTTCTTAATTTTAATAATGTTACCTTAATTTAGTAAGACAACAAATTAACTACCATCTATGATTGATGAAGATTTGGTCCAAACCATGGTTCTATGAGATAGTATTTAATTTTTTTTGAATAAAAGATGAAAATGATTACTAGCTTTTGTTGAATATAATTAATAAACTTATAATATACCTCTCTTCTTCATAAAATGATGATAAACTATAAGTATGGACCTAGTTATAGAAGATTTTAAAATAGAGGAATGGCAACATTTATATCGAATGACAACATTTATATTTTATGACAACACTATAACTTTATAATAATAATTACAATTCTATGATAACAATTATGACATTAGACATTAAATTTTAAGCTTAAATTTACATTTCATTAAATGAGAAGTTCCTTGTTTTACCGAATGGTAAGTAGTAAAATTGAATTCATGCAAACAAAATACCATCTAACTTAAGGCATTAATAATATCTCTTTAATAAAATTGCTTCTTGTTGTGCCACAAACTTAACTCTTAGATTTATTGTTATTCTTCAAATAAAAATAAATTCATTATTTAATAAATTTACAATAAACTTAAGCCTTCAACATCATAGTTATTTTTTAAATTAATTTTCTCCCTTAATATGCAAGTAGATTCAATTCTTTTTAAAACAAGGTTGATTCATTTAATTACAAGGGCATAGTGTATAAATCATTATGTAATCATTAGAATATTATCAAGAATAAACTTATGCAAATTAATGCAAACCTACTTTAGATAGATCATCAATCTTGAGACATTAGTTGTATAACTTATACAATTAAAATCAAGACTCTTATTAGATTAAGGCATTATATCGATTTATATATCTTAAGACATTAGTGAAATAACTTATACAATTAAAATTAAGTCTTCTTTAGTTGGATTATTTATTCATGCAATTCAATCAAAAATAATAAACCTTTTGTCTTGAAACAATAGATTATGCCATGAAGTCTCCTTGAGTTGGAATTATTTATGCTTTCTTAGATGGATATTTATCTTGAAAATATTAGTGTTATGCAATTTAAATAAAAAATACTTTAATTAGATTACTCTATGACATAGATTATGCAAATAGATTCAAGTTTTTTTTCTAGGAAATACTAACATTGCAATATAATTAGATTCATACCATCTCTAAATTAGATCACCCATCTTGAAAAATTTAACATTATGTATAAGTGTTTTTATTTCACAAATGAATTCGACTATTTTCATGATTCAATTCATTGTTACAAAAAAATTTCACTTTCATAGGATGTAAGTAGATGCAATACTTTTTTTCTAGCAAATGTACTTTGAATAAATAGTCTTTCTTTTTAGTAAGTTCACTTAATTTTACTTCCTTAGCAAGAAGGCATAAAGTTTTTATATTACCATTTAGTTTATGTGCACAAGCTACTTTTCTTATTGTTGATAATGCATTTAATTTCCTTCTTAAATAGAAAACTTAAATAAGAGGAGGAAAACAAAAAAAAACCAGCAGTGTTTGATATTAATGGTGCCTCTAACTCACGTTTATGGGTAATGTCATTGCGCTTGAGTTACTGCACTTATGGCCTAATAAATCTACAACAACAACGTCTATGGCATTGTCCCTATAAATCGCCGAGGAGTAATAAGGAACACCTTTGGAGTTAAAATCCAAGGGGCGGGAAATCCCTCTTCAATCGATAATCTAAAAAGATAATACTATAATGGACTTACATCCGCTAGTGAAAATCATAGAAAACCCCAATAGGGTTTGGGCATGTGAATTGGTTTTTTAATTCTTTAATCTTTGATGATTTGTTATTTAACGGGCAACGGTGACATGACTTATAGGAATTTAGGACATAGATGAATTAGGAAACAAGCAAAAGATCACCATGAATCTTTATGCTTTATATGCTCCCTTATGTGGGTAGCAACCAAAAAGAAACTGTCTAGGGCAATGGCCCAAGAAAAGGTTCCGTACCCACAAAACAGTTTATATCGAACAATAGCTTAGAAAATAGAACTACATATTATATGCCTTGATCGCATGCAAAAATGGTGTATTTAGGAAGTCTAGGGATGGAGTTGTCCCTAGTACGTACGCGCTCGGGATGGGGATTTAGGATTGGTTGAGGGTGTTTTCCTTGTTGGTCTTTCTAAGATACCTTGAGTTAAAGAAAGATAAATAAATATTAAAATTGAAGTTGGAAATTACTTGTATACTCAGAAGGAATCCCAGATGGATTCGCTTGATTCCCTGAGGCTTTAGACCAAATTCTGAGGCGAGACTCAAGCTTTTATTATTTCTCACATACTCCTAAGGACGTCGACCTCGGTGCACTCCTAGTAGGGGAGTGTAGTCTTTAGAGAGTGACTCAAGACCCGGATGGTCCCAATGAGTCTAAGTCTCTAGCTAGAGCATTTTCTAACCCATGTGGTTAAATGTCTACCTTATTTGGATAGATAAATCTTGGTCCTGTATGGACATTAACCTAACCCGAATGGTTAGATGCCTATCTTGGATGGATAGATGAGTCTTGGTCCCGTATGGACATTAACCTAACCCGTATAGTTAGATGCCTATATTGGATGGATAGATGCCTATCCCGTAAGGATAAAAGTTCCTGAGTATACAACTAATTGAACAAGACATTAAGAGATTCACTTTGTTAAAAAAAATAGAATTTTTGGATTAAGTGTGGGTCTCTTACACATGCACACATACTCTCTAACATATTAACATACATATAATTTTCCTGCCATATCAAAAGTGTCACGCACCAAACAATGAGCTACATTCCTCATGACAACATTTACAAAAATGCCATCATATTCTAGCGATATAAGTTTGAATCCCCTCCCCTACCTATTTCAAAGAGGAATATTTTAATTTCCAACAACCATCGAGATTTAAGGGAGAGGGAGTAGAATTCCTACCATGCAAAGTTGTCACTAAATGCTATTTTTTGTATGGATCTAGTGTTAGTGAAGAGTTTTTCCTATTCCCATTTTAAATATTTTCCTTGTTACCAGTTTTCATCCTCAATTTTTCCATAATTTTCCTCTTCAATTCATTTTTTTTTGTGTCTTTGTTACTTTATTGACAATTTTTTTATTGTTTTAGTTTCTTTGTAGATGAGCTCAATTTTCTAGAGAAATTATGCTTTTATCGTATTTGATTTCAGGGATTATGCTGAAATGGAGAAAGCATTCAAGATATTTGCATACAGAGAGTAAGAACCGCCTTTAGTCCATCATAGGTTGTGTAAGGACATATAATTGACGAAGTTGAGCTAGGGAACTTGAACTATCCATCAAATATGGAAGGAGCATGTGTTTATTTCCTTCCCTTGGAGCTATGAATTGGAGTAGGATTTTTAAAGGGTCCCAAAACTTGTTATAACATAAACAAGTAGCAACCACATGAGACAAGAAAACTGAAACAAGAATGATGAAACTAGCAAAAAACTAGAGAGACCTCAAAGAAACAACCCAAATACGATCATGGGGTTTAAATCCAAACCTAGCCAAATAATTATGAGTATAATCTTAGATCTCAAGGCCCAACCTTGAAGAAGAGCCAATTTCAACTAACTAACGCTTAAATGTTGCATCAAGCTTACTCTTGTCTTAAGGGCATATCCCCACACTTCCTCCATAAGGCTCGCCACCAAAATATCAAAAATCTTTCATTTGTTTCTTATATTAGGTTGCTTTTAACAACATTCTAACTTTCTTTCTCAACCACAGAAGAAATCATGGCATTGATTTTCTAATAATGGTGATGTTCGTCATTTTTTTCTTGTAATAGGTTGCTTTTAACAACATTCTAACTTTCTTTCTCAATCACAAAAGAAATCATGGTATCAATTTTCTAATAACGGTGATGTTCTTTAAAACCTTGGCATGAATGGGAGAAGTGCCCAACTTTTTGTCAATACATGCAAATTTGCGAGGAGGACTAGTAGTAGATTTTTTGCTTCCAAACACCGTATTTGGAACAAAGTTGCATTACCTTTGGTAGCTTCTTGTCAGTATCGATACAAATACAAAATCTAGGAAAGACCAAACATTTCATAGACTTCGTGACATCATCAATAGATAAAAACTAACCATAAATTATTTGCAATACCACAAAAGATTTGTTCATGCCAATGCTCCAAAGATAGCCTTGGGAATCTAACCCGTATAAAGACCAAACCAAGGTTTTCCTTGGTAACATCAAAACTAATAGACTAATATTTTAGAAAAATGACAAAATTACTAAGGAGCCAAGGACCTTGGGCTATAGAATTCTCAAGCTTTCCTCCAAAGATTGGAAGGAAAAAGGAAAGAATCCATTTGTCATTATAGCCACCTAAACTTGACTAGCCACACACCATCTTTTTATAATCCAACTTTGAACAACATCAATATTCAGATGGAAGCTTGAAAACCACCCAATGAGACCATTCCCCATGTAAGCAACAACATGATCAACATCCTCATAAAAAACCTTCAAAGTAACGCAACAACTTTTTAAAGCAAGATGAGCTTCACCCAAACAAAGGTGGGGAATGGATTGAAACCCCTCCCTTATTAGACCACATAATTAGCCCTAGTTTGCACCTCAACCCCATCCAAGACCCCTAAGAATTGGGCCTAACTAGGAGCCAGTAAACCTTGAGCCTATGAAAGGGGGGACTCCTAAGAGGAGTGAAACCCAATGATAAATTTAAGAAATCCCCCTCAAAAAAAGATATAAAATCTTGGTGAATCTTTCATTTTTTAGGAAAAAATATTAATTTCTATTGGAGAATCTTTCCTTTTTTCAAAAAAAAAAATCTTATTGGTGATTTTTTTTACATCATTAAAATTTTATAGAATTTTTTTAGCAAATCTTGAAAAATAATAGGAAAATGTATTAATTATGATGGTGAATCTATCCAATATAAGAATAATTCTCATGAAAAAGTAGGGGCTTAAGAGTGGAAACTATTGATTGGTTTAAGGGGTAGACTATAATATTTACTTGCCACCATTGTTTTAAAATATACTATAATGGCCCTTATTGTATTTTGCAAGGTAAAATGTACCCATGATCTATAATTCTTATGGGGCTCAAAATTTCTTTTAGATAATTGATCTAACGACCCTCGTTGTACTCTATTAGGTAAAATGTACCCACAATCTATAATGCTCATGAGACCCAAAATTGTGGGGCCCATGAGCATTATAGATCGTGGGTACATTTTACCTTGTGGAATACAACAAGAGCCATTAGATTATATTGTAAATCAATGGTGGAAACTAAAGATTAGAAATATGGTCCTAAAGCAACTAATAACTATGATATACTATTGGCGAATTAATATAGATTTCTACTATAATTTATAAAATTTAGACGAATCTCATATAATCATGTATTGAATATTGTGGAAAATTTGTGTTAATTTTTTTAATAAAATGAATTCGTTGGCGATTTAAATAAGACTATAATAATTTTTTGTAAAAATGTGGTGATTCAAGTCACATTTTAGCTCAAAATATTAGCTAATTTTGGATTCCCAAATTTTGACTATTAGCCAATTGGCAAATATTAGCCACTAAAAAAATCACTGGTGAAACCCCACAACAAAACTTCCAACCCTCGAATAAAGCCTTGTCACAACCTTAATAAGGTGCACACAAACGCTCTCTTTTACATTATGGTTTAAAACAACACCATAAACTAATTTAGCAAACCCCTTCACTTCTTGAGCAGAGGCCACAAGCATCATATGGACAACATCATTATGATTTTTTTCCGAGGGATACACCATGCATGGATCAAAAAAGGAGACCTCGATCCAATTGTCGAGGGTGAAAAAAGTGTTTCCTTAGCCTCCAAACTTGTAACAATCACAAGGTCATGCCCCTACCAATAAATCAAGTAGTAGTTCATCTTATTCCTCAATCTGAACATTCAACCAAAATTTTGCCTCTCAACCACCATTATTTGAAATGTCAACATCTAGATCATCGTCATCTGAAACATCGTCCCCTAAGTCATCATCGTTTGAGTCACCATCGCTAGAGTCAAGAATTTTCATAGTCTCCACTAGGGTATTTGCAAACATTTCTAAGGTTTTTGTTTTCTCAAAATTTGACTTCATCGTTGCCTTCAATCATGCCTCCTTAGAACTTGATTGTAGGTTGAAGGAAGCAAAATGTCCCTTGAGAGAGCACTTCCAAAGTCCCCCATCATAGATATAGACAAAGTAAGCTTCCAAGTGTAAGATGGGGGAAATCAATCTAGCCTAGATAAAGTGACAGCCAAAACACTTCTAAGCTAAATACCTCATCTAAAACAAGAGAACACAAACAAAGAGGAATAAACCAAATACATTCAAATAAAGAAACTCCCCATTGCAATTGATTTCTTCTCTTGTCTCTCCTATTTCTCCTTTTGCAAACTTTTCCCTCAGATTTGAAGTAGAACTTGTGCAATAACTTGCAAATAGT
>VDFB02000008.1:148105884-148206691 GCA_007258455.2 Sequoia sempervirens
AAGAATAGACAATTATATTATTTATTTTAGTTTCAAAAATTAATGCATTATTTTAGGTGGATTTTTACATAATGCACCTATTTCTTTCAAATAATTATGACATTTAAAAGCCTTGTTCTTGATAAAGAGCTAGAATATAAAATTTTAAACTAGTAAAATAGATCTATTGGCCCAAATGACTTTCAAAAAGAATTTTATGAATGTAGAATGCTTGCCAAACAAAACTTTTATATGTACCTATTGATTGTCCAATAAGATCTATAGATACTGCTACTAATTCATTTCAATATTTTTCCTAGAATTAGATAGTTTGTATAGATTTTGATTATTTTTAGCAAGCCCAAAAATATATTGCCATCATCAAATTAACCCAAGCTGCTCTATTTGTAAAGAGAGTTATTTGGATATAAATGTGTTATTGTTTTAGTGTGCAAAGAAGATTATTTTATTATTTGAACTATCAACTATTATTTTGTGATATTGCTATCAAATTAACCCAAGCTGCTCTATAATGAATGGTTCATAAGGCACGACAATTGTTGAAGGTTTTGTGGGTGACCTCCCGGGAAGGCCCAGTGTTTCACCTCTGTGAGCATCACCCAAATGCAATGAGTGCTAAGTGAATTACTCATGAAACATGGGTCAATGAGTTTGACTCGTAAAACTACACAGTTGAATCCTGATAGCAATATCACAATTTGACACGTGGAAAATACCTAATACTTATCAATTGATGAGCTAAAGGGGCTCTATAATAATAGTTCATAAGGCACAACACTTGCTAAAGGTTTTGCAAATGGGGTTGCAAGCTAAGTGGGTTTAACCTTGGGGGAAACTTTGTGGTTAAGCGCATTTGAGAACTTGAGCTAGAGTAGTACTAGGATGGGTGACCTCTTGGGAAGGCCTAGTGCTTCACCTTTATGAGCATCACCTAGATGCAATGAATGCTAAGTGGACCATTCACTATCATGAGAGATGGGTTCTTGTGAACCACACTCATGAAACATGGATCAATGAGTTTGACTCATAAAACTACACAATTGAATCTTGATAGCAAAATCACAATTTGACATGCTGTGTAAAATACCTCCTACTTATCAATTGATGAACTAAAGGGGCTCTATAATGAATGGTTCATAAGGCACAACACTTGTTGAAGGCTTTGCAAATGGGGTTGGAAGCTAAGTGGGTTTAACCTTGGGGAAAACTCTGTGGTTAAGCGCACTTGAGCTAGAGTAGTACTGGGATGGGTGACCTCGCCGGAAGACCCAATGCTTCACCTCTATGAGCATGACCCAAATGCAATGAGTGCTAAGTGGACAATTCACTATCATGAGAGATGGGTTCTTATGAACCACTACTCATGTAACATGGGTCAATGAGTTTCACTTGTAAAACTACACAATTGAATTCTAATAGCAATATGACAATTTGACACACTATAGAAAATACCTCCTACTTCTTAACTAATATTCTCCCATTTGCAATCGTTGATAGTTGAATTTTGGACTAGTCACAGTTATTTTATTATTTGAACTATCACCTAATATCTTTCCCTCTTCCAAAACTATAATGTGATAGATTATGCATTTTTCACTCAACTTTAACGAGATTCTCAACTAGCTTGGAGATGACAACTACTACATTAAAAAACAAGATAACAACAAACATTTTTCATCTGAATAATAGTAAATATATATTTTTGTTTAACATTCTAAGCTTACAAAAAAAAAATCAGATTTAATATTACAACATGAATTTTCTACGAATGCAACAACTTTGAGATTTAATTTTACAACATGAATTTTCTACAAATGCAACAACTTTCTCTGCTATTGGAAATTTTTTTACTTGACAAATCTAATAGTTCATATGGAGCTATCCAATCGAAAGTGAAAAATACCCATAGAGATACGCTCTACGTACATCTCCTACTGTTACTAACAGTGTACACTTCATATTCATAGGGATTATAGAATGAAGAATGAGGGGACTTATGAATGGGAAAGTAACCGGGCAATTTGTTGAGGCATTTAAATTTTAATTATTAATGTTCAATAGTTAAAACAAATATACTTTGTTCAGGCATAAATATGTTTTAACTTATTTTGAAATCAAGCGTATAAATAGAATGCAATTCTCATTAGTCATAAGATGTATTTAGAAAATGAATTGCGGTACACACATCACATGAATAATGAGTCAAAAAGTGAATGAAGTTGTTGTAGATGCTGACAAGTTTCATGTATAATGAGTCAAAAAATGAATGAAGTTGTTGTAGATGCTGACAAGCTTCATAGCCTATATAAGGCTTCATAAACATCTTAAATAAACACTCATGTGTCAGCCATGCACTTCTGTTGTATACAGCTTTAATTTTTGGAAAAATAATATTTTCAAAAAATTAAAAATTAATACTAGTGACAAAATAAATTATGTTTCTAACACATTCAATAATACTTCAAAAAAATAAAATCCTAAACGAATGGGCTTATTTGAAAATTCTCTAGGAAAGACATTTATTTTAAATTAAAAAATTATTTAAAGGGTTAACTAGACATTGCCTTATAATTAAAGGGTTTGAATTATATTAGCAGACTGTAGTTTTTGTCAGCTTATTGCAAATATGCAATGGTTTGAGTACCTCGTATCATCAGTATTTGAAGAAAGAATTTCCTGCAATATGGAAGGGCTTCACAATAAAGATATGCCGAGTAGTCTCCGGAAGGGATGGATGAGCAAGATAGATTGTCTAGACTAACGTTCAAAGCTGCTAGTGATTGTTTGTTTGCCCATTTTGTTTTGCATATGGGGTGGACTAATGATTAGATATAGCTTATTTCATAAGTTCAACAATTAAATCAGCAATCTATTTCAAAAGCAATTCATTGGACTATTATTAAATAGATCTAAATTCTGTGAACACTACTTTAACCACAAATTTAGCCACTCCATAACTTCGAATACATCATAATACCATGGTCCTAGCATATAGCATGCTCTCAATGTATCCCAACATTCACCTTCATCTCGACATTTTTGACCCTAAAAACTCAAGAAGGTAACTAATAACCCATTACAAAAGTTACTCATTGAGTCCATACCAATCAAAGCCAGGTTCTGTGTAATCCATGTCAGCTACTCCATAACCAATACATCACAACACCATATCCATAGATATATATATACATCCGATTATGTACTACATTCAAACAACCTCAAACATTTTACACTCCCAAAGTACAAAAAGGTAACAAAAGTGGTGAAGCGTACACTAGATACCATGCTTGAAATCCAATCATCAATGTATGATCTTTTACAGGTGACATTCTTGATGATGCCATACTTTCTTTTCATCAAGTTCCTAGTTTTTAATTTGAGCTAAATATTGAGCATTGAATCTCAAACCTGACCAAGACTCAATCTTAAATTAAGTACCAAACATTTGCCAATGATAATTACGATCGTGCGTAAGCAAAACCCATAAAATGTGATGCCAAAGCATTATCGATGTTGGCAGAAAAATGATGAAAGTATTATATAAGGCTCTGTGAGTGTGCGTGTTTTGAGAGAAAGGTGGGTAGAGAGCGTAGTGTCTTGATAAGTCTTGAAAGCGGGTTTGCCACAAAAGAAGTGGGTTTATGCAATTGCCTGCAATCTATACAAACACGGACAAACAAATTAAAACATCTAAACCCTAATTAAGTTTTTACCCATTTCCCCGGTGATTGTTTTCCTTCTTTTTATAGCCGCATGGCATAAAAATTAAGTGAAAGAATAAGAAGATATTGTTTTAATAATGACAGTTCATAGCCTTACAAACATTTTGTACAACCCTGCAACTCCAGCAGATAACAAACCATTCTTGCCGGGTTTTCTTCTTTGAACTCCAGCAGCTGACGGAAAATAAAGTTGATGAAATTGAATGGAGAAACAAACCTCGGTTTGACTTTCAAAAGATTACCAAAAGAAAGGACAACCAGAATTAAAGATTATATAATTGATAAAAAATACAAATTAATGTTAGAGAAGACTAAGCAACATTATCCCAACAGTAACACGCATCATTAGGTGTCCTGGAATTAATTTTTTTCAAAGCCATTTGTAACGATCATGTTTCAGAATTATCTGTGGGACATGCAGAATTAATACTCACGCCATGTTTCCAAAAGCGGGGAGATGAAATGTCATGCCATGAAATACTTCTAAAACTGCAAGGTTCTTTGAATTTTGTTTTTATTACAAATCTTTCGAAATTAGGAGCCTGTAAAAGCCGTTTAGTTAACTTCGATGGCATATCAATTCATCCTATATTCTCCTGGGGAAAAGGCTACAGACATACCCCAAACTGGTCATAGAGAATAGCCCTTGCATTTCCCTTCATGCGATAAAGCAGACTTCTAAGTTCTAGTAACAACAATGCCAGAACTGAAGATAGGGAACGCAGCTGCAAGTATAGCGAAAAGCAGGGCCAGTCAATCCAATGGTCCGGTGTGCATAAGCATACATATTCTATAATACAGCAATTAATTTGAAAATAAATCAAGATGTATGCAATCCATTTTTCTTCAAAAGATTTAGATACATTGAAAAAAAATCTTCGGAAGGCTAATGAACGAGCAAGATTCAGCAATTTTCTTCACCCCACAACATGCGGAATTCAATTCAGCAGCTGACTAATTATCTTCATAAGGCAAGATACCTAGGCTAACATCTTCATAAGGTAAAGGTAACCTGCAAAATATGATAAAATTATAAGGGTGTTAGGCTCACTTGTGACAGTGTCCAAACAAAAGCTTTCCTCCAGAAAACCATTCAATGCACAATTCAAAATGAAAAATTCATTCTTGCAGAAAAACTAACTCTTCAGAGGAAAAAGCACATAGAACCAAAGACATTTATTTTATAATCAAAACTTCCTTCCAAAAAAAACAATGTATTTAAAGGCATCCAATTACCTCACTTATCCTGAATAATTTGAGCATTCAAGGAGTGCCTATTAGCTTTACACTTCAATTGCTGCACTAAAAAAAACATCAGTGACATCAACAACATTATCTACAACATCTACATGATTGCTTGCTGTCTGCCGGTTGTTTGCACAAACATAAAGCTAGTCATTTTCGAAGGTTGACCTGGGAGACCATGTCCCCTAACAATCTGACAGCCTTGTACAGGTATTCTTATATACCGACAATCTTTCAGCAGATCAGTTATCAGTAAATCCAACGAATTAGAGAGCAGAAGTGCACAAATTGCAAATCATATCTGTGCCTGTAGAATTGTCACAAATCTGTAGATTCAAGCTGGGGTCCCATGGGGAGCTTCAGGATCTATTTTGAAGGAGCAGGGGTTCCTATTACACAAAAAATGAATATGCTACAAGGTTAATTAGAATCTTCCCCTGAATAATAGCAGCCCCTACTTTCTAGTATGAAGATTTGACCAGGCGCATTTGGGGTGGGCTAGAAATTTCTCCACCAATTTAGGCTTTTTTTTTGCCACTTGTCAGGATTTACTAATTCTCACCAATTTTTTTTATTATTTTATATTTATTTACTATGTTGAATTGAATATGCAAGATAATAAGATTCATGAGACCACTAACTTCCATAAATTTCTTAGCTTAAACTTTTGAACTTAAAATGCACTACAAAATTCATGGGACCACCTGCTTTAAAATATTCCTAAAAATGCTCAACAACAGCCACTAAATTTTTTTAGAAAGCCCCCATCCTCGGGACCCCATCATTAGAGTGCAGATGGATGGAGGGGCTTCAAGAACTATTTTTATGTAGAGGGGGTCTCGCGAGCAAAAAAACAATTTTTTTTATCATTTTATATTTATATGCTCTGTTGAATTGAATACACACAATAATAAAATTCATGAGACTACCAGCTTCCATAAATTTTGGAGCTTAACTTTTAAACTTAAACTACACTACAAAATTCATGGGACCACCCACTTTAAATGTTACTAAAATATCTCAACAACACACATTCAATTTTTTAGGAAGTCCCATTCGATGGGACTGCACAACTTTAACCAGCCAAAAGCAAAGTCTTGTGCAGAATCCAAGGTAAAACACAAACAAAGAGGATCCACTTCTGATCTTAAGAACATCAGATTCAAATACTATGTCAGTTTCATTTTTTTCATCAAGTCTAGATCTATGTACATCTATTCATAATTTTATTTCGTTTTACTCTTCTAAAAATAACATCAATTTCAAATTATCCATCATTTATTAATCTAGATTAATTTATAATGCATCTTTTTGGATTAGAATAGATTATGTTTAAGGAATGTTTATTTTCCTTTACAGTTTACACATATATATTATGTTTAAGGAAAGTTTATTTTCCCTTATACATATATATTCATGTACAAACACAAATGCATCTTATTGGATTAGCATAGATTATGTTTAAGGAAAGTTTATTTTCCTTTACACATATATATTCATGTACAAACACATAGATGTATATGTGTGTGTCTGTACACACACATGTATTAATTATGCTAGGAGGCATTCTACAATGGCAGCAAGGAGTCTAGTGTCATGATTGTATACATAAAAATAAAAATAAACTGTAACTATAAACAAGTAGGAGATATTTTTTTGCAATGTGTCAAATTATGATAATTATATCAAGGTTCAACTACATAGTTTTTGAGTCAAACTCATTGATCCATATTTCATGAGTAGAGGTTCACACAAACCCATCTCTCATGAGAACGAATGGTCTACTTAGCACTCATTACATTGTGATGCTCACAAGGGTGAAGCATGAGGCTTCTCAAGAGATCAACCATCCTAGTACTACCATGACTCAAGCATACTTAACCATGAAGTTTCTCCCAAGATCAAGCCCACCTAGCTTGCTACCCCGTTTGCAAATGGAAACACTACTTATGGAATATGGGTTAATGACTTAAAAAGATTGACTCAAAAGCATTGTAGCTGAATCCTAATATAAATATAATAAGACTATAAAATTAAACTTTTAAAAGGTAACATATAAGTATTTAATATAAATATCTTAATATATAATATCATTTTATCTTCTCTACCTGTTTCATCTTGATGATGATGGATCATGGAGTATGATTCACAACATTGATGTGGGAAGCTTTCATCCTAATGATGGATCATGGAGTGTGATCCGAAATGTTGATGCAAAAATTCTGACACAATCTAATCCAGAAACCATTAAAAGAGAACTTTATGAATTGTGGAAACTTGATCTTATTAAAGCTTACATAGTCAAATCCAAAAATATTGCCCAGATTTCATTTTATTGCCAAGATTTTTAGAAGTAAAATTAAAATTTACATATAAAAATAAAAGTAAAATAACTCTTCAAATAAAAATATAGTAAATAAGACAAACTAGTATAGATATATTAAATACATCTATTTAAAGAGCTATTTTTATTTACTTATAGAGTTATTTTATTTTACTTTTACAACCATTTGAATTATTTTATCTACATTGTTTACTTTATTTTTATTTGAAGAGTTGCTTTTATTTACTTAAAGATTATTTTATAGTTTAAATTGTTTTTATAGTTTTAGTTTTTATGTACACAGTCACAACATGACAATTTGTGCCTTGTTGTCACTGTAGAATGCCTCATGACAATGATAAAATGTTTGTAAAGTAAAATAAAATAACTCTTTTAAGTAAATAAAATAGCTCCAAACTGATAACTCTCAGTGTGTTTTAGATGGATGTATTTAAGATATCTATACTAATATACATAAATGCATACATATATGATATACATATAGCTTGCAATGATAAAATTTGCATACCCATGCCATTCCATTTAGTTTTAGGCTCATTTTTATGGAATGCCTCAATATAAAATTACATATCAACAAGTGTCACACTCTTGTACTAAGATTGGTTCATTACCCAATAATGACACCAACTCTCCTGATTTAAAATAAGAATTTTGTATACTTGTTGTTTGCATTTATTTAATTAATTTGAATTTATGTAAAAGGGATTTCATCCTTTACAATTCACGTGTGTATGTGTATATACAAAACTGTCATTTACTGATCTAGGTTAATTCAAGCTTATGCATATTGAATCTAGGTTATTTTATGCTTAGATGTATGCATCTTATTAGATTAGCTTAAATAAAGCTTAGGCAAGTTTGTTCTCCTTTACATATATTATTTGTAGATGTAGACACATACAAATACATCTGTGCATATCTGTAATAAAAAATGCATCGTTGATGAATTTTCTCAATGACTTTTTAGTTTTTTATATGCAATGTTGGGTCTGCATACCTAAGCTCGCTTATTTATGTGCACATTATTAGAGTCACATATAGCTCGTCCAACTGGCTTATCTATCTGGTTTTGATCATTAACCTCATCATAATCATAATCCAGAGGATTTATCCAATTTGGTTTAAACTTGGTTGTTTAAACCAAGTCGTGTTCACAACTGTAAGGACATTCTTGCAGCCACAATCTTGATCCTTCTAAATGCAAAATCAAAACAAAACATTTCACCAAACTGGGCCCCTTTATAATTTGATCGCAAGATGATTATGCACAGAACTTTGCTATTTAGTGTTATGTTCATGTATAAAAAACATCAATTTACATTCATTACACGCATGAAGAAGAGGAACACAAGACAAAGATCTCTCAATGCAAGGACATTCAAGAACAATAATTCACATTTTACATTTTGGGATCAAGCAAAGAATCTACCATCCAAGTGCACGTGGATCACCTTGTGGTCATTCTAGATTTCACGTTTCATGTGTGTTCGAAGCATGTTGTCTGTGAAAGAGAGTTTCCATATCTAGTAGTTTATTTTATAAGAATCTGCAGCAGAATTTATTAAACGAGAGAGATTTTAAAGAATTTCATTAAACGAACTCAAATTTCATTGTTGTATGGTCCTATGGGGGGTTTGGGCTTCTATTTTCATGGAGCAGGAGGTCCCATGGGAAAAAAAAATTTATGCTACGGGATTAATTGAAATCTTTTCCAGAAAAATAGGAGCCCCTACCTTTTAGGAATGAATATTTCAGCTGGTGAAATTGGTGTGGGACCAAAAATTGCCCCTACAGCTTAGGAGTTTTTTATGCCACTTGTCTCTCATCTAAAGTTTTAAATTCTTATTCGAAAATAAAAATGAGAGAATTTTCATTTATTTTATTTTTTATCAAAGTACTACAGTTCATTCCTTAAATCTTGGAGCTTAAAGTTTCAAGCAGAATTGCAAGATTAAATCCATGAGACCAAGAACTTTAAAATACTCCTATTTAAACTAAGCAGCATACAATGAGATTTTTAAGAAAGCCTCCCTCCATGAGACCTTACCCTTAGAAGTAAAAGTGTACTATTTAGAAGGAACTAGAGGAATAGAATTTGAGGTAAAAGTCAGTGAATCATTCTCGAAGAGCTACTGTTTATTCTTATTGCGTAGGGAGAATCGAAAGGTAGAATTACTTGGAATGCACGCCACGTGAAAGGCTATGGCACCCGTCCCCACGCAGATATCCCAATTTTTTTTTCCCTTCCAACTGCTTAAGCCTTAAATAGATACTAGGTCTACAGTTACTAGGTAACAACAGCAATGTGCAGAGCAGTAGTCTACGTGGCTTGCCTACTAAATATGCGGCTGAGAAAGACATCGCGCATATCACTCTTCCCTGCGCTCTTCTGTCTCATCTCTTGTCTCGCCCATTTTAAGCAGATGCGCTCCAGCCTTGTGCAGAGGTTGGAAGGGAACAAAAAAAAAAGAGACGGGCAGTTTGTTTTGAATCTCTGCAAGTAGTGGGCAAGCCACGTAGGCTGCATACACGCTCTACATATTGCTGTTGTTTATCAAATTTAGGACATCAGGCAAATTTATTATCAGCAATTTATCTTTTGGAAAATTCACTATCAACAATTCATCGCAAAAAAATTCACCATCATGACAAAGTCACCTCAAGGAAAATTCACCGTCATGATAAATTCACCACCAACAATTCACTGCCACTGAAAATTCATCACATTAACATTTTTAATATATATTTAGTGGATAAACCACATACATTCCTGTTGTTGTCAGACCTAGTAACTATGTAGACAATGTAAACCTACTAGGGGAGAGGACAGCACCCTAACTTCACGCTTCTAATTATCCTATGTGGTAATTTCAAATCACTCCCAATTTTTTACAGCAGCTTACTTGGCAAGTCCCATGCTTATAACTAAGGTTTCAAGGCCACATCATCAAATATGATGCCACATCAGCATGCTTTTTGTCAAGGTATTCAAAAAGACCCAAAAAAAAAAAGTGAGAACAATACTTGTACATAAACAAAAAAAATTGGAATATGTGCATGGAAACAGATGCCATAGCCAAAAAATTTGGGATATGTGCGTGGGGACAGGCGGCCTGCAACCCAACCAATTCTGCCCCCGGATTCTCCCTACGCAATAAGAATAAACAGAAGCCCTTCGAGAATGATTCACTGGCTTTTACCTCAAATGCTATTCCTCTAGTTCATTCCAGGAATGTGAGAGTGTGTCCGCGCGAGCTTGGAGTGCAGGCACACCGTCCCGTTCAAAGGGGCTCGAAATTTGAGCCTCCTTAGGATATTCTGATTTTATTTCTACGCTAATTTTTAGAGGCATATGGAAGAGACTTGTTTCTCCCATTTAATTTTTACATTAGTATTTAAATTTTCTATTAATTAAATAATCTATTTTTTATAATTTTATATGAAGCTATTCAATTGAAAGTGAAAATAGCCCCCGGATAAACACTCTCGGGCTGGAATTGTGGATTAGAATAGAAAAGAAGATTTTTACCGTCCACCAGACCAAAGATTGGAAGGGGAAGTAACTTGGGATTGGGGAAGCAGACATGAGATAGAAAGCTGGGAGTGCCATAATTTTTCGAAGGCATTTTAAATCTGATTAAATTTTAGATATTGGTGTCCACTATTTACAAGAAAAATAATTTATTCAGGCCTTAATGTGCCTCAACTTATTCTCAAATGAAATGCATAAATAGAATGCAATTTTTGGTAGTCATGAAAAATACTTGAGAATGTGTTATGACAGATGCATGGCAAGAAATGAGTGGAAAAGTGGAAGAATTTGTTTAGACACGGACAAGCTTCATAGCCTAAGCAAGGATTTATATAAATCCTTACCTGTCTGTGCCAGCAATGCCCTTTCAGAGTTCCTGCTCTTACCACCACCACCACAACGCTAACAGCACCAAAAAATTGTCGAAGTTGTAGCTCTATCTGTGTTGGGTTCTGTAGGAAAGAAAAACCCAAATTTAATATAAAATTATACGATAATTTACTCTTAATCTCGAGGGAAAAATAAAAATTGAAACTTAAAAATAAACACTGGTAAGACCCGAAATAAATATAAAACCACCAAAAAGAAATAAATGTCTGTCACATGCACTAAACTTCAAAAATAAAATCCTCAAGAATGAGCTTTTTTAAAAGTAGGCTGGAATGCGATACTACCTTAAAACGCAAAATTCCTCCAACGGCACTGGTAAAAGCAATGGAACCATCGCGTTATAACGAAAGCTTAGGCATTAAAACAACGCACAATGAAGCAGCGTGAATAATGAAATAGAAATCTCCTTGACATCGTTTGTTTGCTTGCTCTCCTTATTATCATGACCAGTCTCATCCAGAAGGTAGGCCGCTTGTAAATAGCACCGGAAATAGGTAACGGAGTATAAAAGCAGAGGCTACTTTACCTGGTCTGCAAAAACCCGAAAGCCGAGGATATAACTCAAGAAACCTGCAAGCTCTAGCTGGCACTTTTTACGGAGATTAATGATCCCCACAACCATTGTTTACCAACCCCGCATGCGCGTTTCCCAATGCATTAAATGCTATGCGTCATATTTGTGTGGATGGTTTTACAGCGAATCGACGATTTTGAAAAATTTTAATGCTTTCTTACAAAATTAAAGGGCAGTTCATTAAAACCCATCATACCTATACAAGTAGGTAGTTGTGGCGCTCAAGGGAGGCTGTTAAATGTATATATCCTCTAATCTTTTTGTTGTTCAAAGATCCTTTATGTAGGGGAAGGTTCAGTAGTCTCCATCCTAACCCCTATTTTAAGATCTTAAACAATATATTGGATTGATTTTGATTAAAAAATTGGGTTTCTTTGTATGTGACTTGAGAATTTAAAGCTATTGTTTCACCTTTTGGGTAGTTATGATGAGTGCACGAGGATTCATTATATGCACAAAGGTCAACAAGTGATCATTTAAAAGTGATGTCTAATACATATTTATTATTGTTCCAATACTTGTGTGCTTTCACCATCACAAAAAATCTAAAAATGTTTCTATTAATAATCATATTGATACATATGTATTTTCATCGTCAACTTATGCCGCTTGTTTAGTAACATATTAAAATCTTTTTTTTATTGTAAAAAGTTCGACGATGTGTTGTTTCCTTGTTCCAACTGCCATGTCAACGACCTACGTTGGCACAAACTGCACTCCTCGTAAAAGCCAGTTAATATTCATTGAGGTTTGATTAGGGGATTATTTCCCATGCTTTTTAACCCTTTTCTCATTTTTCATCATGCATCGCTCTTAACCTACTACAGTCTCCATCATGTGATGCCTATGGGATACTCTCCATGGTTTCAAGTAACGTCAAGCTATTATGTTTCTTTTCAATTTGCAGACAATGGTACTTGTGAATCTATTTTGCTCCAATAATTGTATTTTTCTCCCATCATTGTGCAATCTGTTTAGGGTTTCATTCTCATGACCTCATTGCCCTTTTACGGTGATATAATTGACTGAGCGTGTATAATCTACTATGATATAATTCTGAAAAACCCATGTTTCTATTCATGAAACTATATGATTAGGAGCTCATTTCCCACACATTTTCCATTGTTTTCATCATTTCTCATCATGCATCACTTTCAACCGATTGGTGTCTCCATCATGTGATATGCCTACGTTATACTCTCTAGGGTTTCAAGTAACATCAAACTATCATTTATCATTTCAATTTACAGACAACAATCTACTTATGAATCTATCATGCTCTAGTAATTGTATCTTTCTCCCATCATTGTGCAATTTGTCTAAAGTTTCATTCTCATGACCCCATTGCCCTTTTTAGGGTGATACAATCAAAATAGCGTGTATAATATGATACCCCCATTATTTAGGGTTTAATTCTAAAAACCCTTGTTTCTATTCATAAAATTGTGTAAAAATTTTTATGGGTTTAATTAAATGTTTATTCCAATGTTAATCAATGGCATTAAGAAGTCATAGCATTTGCTTTGGAAAAGAAAAAGAAGTTGTTTTATGCTTTTCTATGAAAGCGCTTGTATTTACTCCATAATAGGAGTGTTTGTTTATCAATGGTATTATATACTCAGAATGATGAAATATGATTAAGGGAAGTATCCCAATACTCCTATATATCCTATATGAGAATTAGATATTAATGTTCTATACATAGATAGTTTAGACTACGTGTATAATGTGAGTTGTATCAACCTCATGAAGTAACTTGACGTTGTAGCTTAAGATGCTAGGGAACCTTAGGAATGAAATGGTTTGCATTACGAAGGAGGAAGTATGAAAGATATGATGTGACATTATGCAAACCTCATCAACTATCTTTACTTGACTGATCACTTGATCATACATCACTCTCAAATGAAATCCTAGGTTTGGAATAACATATTGAATCGAGAAATGTATTTGAGGAAACCTATAGGTTGGGAAAAACCTACTTGGTTGAGTTGTACAATTGGTCTTGATTGGGTCATATAGGGTTAGATTAACCTATATAATCAGACTAGTCATTGGTTGATGACTCTATCCTAAGATTAGAATGTATCAAGGTTAAAACTCACCTTTGTGATTAAGCTAAATCACTTGAGATTATGGAATTCTATATGTTTGGAAACATAGGTGGAAATTACCTAGTAAGTTAGAGTTGCTACTTGATTAGTGGCATTACACTCTTAATATGAAGTATAGTATTGATGATTGTAGAATCTTGTTTAAACCCTTTTAGTTAAGGAGATTATGCTCTCGAATGGAATCATCTATTGATATGATTATTCTTCGATTGAGGTCATTCATTGTTGTGGATATATTCTTGATGTGAATCACTTATTAATGTGATATATTACTAATTAGAGCCAATTAATTATCAATATTCAATCTATGAGTAGATGAAGCTTATGTAGCTATACTTAGATTATAAGTTATACTTGAGACTAGATTATCTTTTGAAGCGAACTGCTTGTTTATGCAAAGTTAATGTGTAGAATAAAAAAGCTCTTATGTTATACTTGGGATAGGAATATCCATTAAAGGGGTAACTTGTGCTTAGGATTTGTTGGTAGGAATACCATAGTGTTTTGGGAAAAAGGGGAATAGGTTATTTTTGAGGTTAGGGATTACCTATGGAAGGAAATTAGCTAAGCATGGTATATGATCGGTCATAATCCAAACCAAGCTATAGAAGTGTATGTGAATAGGAAGACTGCCACTCGAAGTACTAGGTGAGAATACTTTGGCCAAAGTAGTGTAAGTTGCCACTGTTTACACTGTTAATTCACCGTGATCCATTTATTTGCATGCTAGTCCTAGATTGAGGGTTTACAAGTTCTAGACATGTAGGACACAACACTAAGCTCAAATAGGCTATTGTTATGAGGTTTACCAACCAATCTATTTGTCGAAGGGTATGGCCATCTTGTCATATGTGACAAATGTGCAGGGGACCGCATTTGAGTCTGTGGTTGGAAGAAAAGTGCTTGAGTGATGCTTCTCCTCATCAATTGGCGGTCGAGGTTTGCAGATGTTTGTGCCAGCATTGGGCACAACTAGAATGTATGCACCAGAGAGCGAGGACATCTAGAAGGTATGCACCATTACTACGACATCATGATCAATTTGAATATCTACTACTAGATGAAACTCATAAGAGCTATGTGTGTATCATGTACCCATTTATGTGGAAGGATGTAATCTTGAATGATAAACTTAAGTCTATTCAATATGAAGTCTATGTTAAGGAAAGATTTGTAAAATTGCAATGGAAGTTTGGACATAGTGTTATTTCAGATATGCATGTAATTTACATTATGAAAAGAAAAAAAATTATTGCTATGTTTTGGCATCATGGTTATTCACTTGAGGTGAAAACATTGAAAATTTTACTGAGCAGAACACCGGGTTTGTTACACTTTCCTTACACGTTTAATTAAAAAAAAAAACCCTTTATATTCAAGAAATTGTGTATATATTTATGTCATTTCACATAATTCCTAAAAACCCCATTTATATTCATGAAACTATGTATATATTTGTGCCATTTCACTTATCAACTAAATAGACCACCATGCATATACATTATCATTCATATATATATGTATATTGTAGTGTAGGAAAAAGTATCCCTTTTTCACATTTAATTTGGGAATTAATAATAATAAAAGGACTAAATTATGCCTTAATTTAGTGTTGTAATATGTATTCCATATATTCGCATTAAGTTTAGGGCCTGGTTAATTAAATAGACTTAATTGTGCCTTATTTGTGGTGTTGTAAGGTGTACCTTTACACTTTCACACTTATTTAGGGCTTTATTAATTAATTGAGGTTAATTATACCTTAATTGGCCCCTTTAATTCAAATCCAAGCCTAATTAATTGCATTCTAAAGGGTAAAACCTAACATTCATTAATGTCATGGCATAACACTTAACATTGGAGAATGTGTGGCCTAGGTAAGTGACTTAACATTGGAGAATGTGTGGCCTAGGTAGGCGAATGGGTCCTCACTTAGACCTAGGACCTAAATTTCAAATATGTTTTTGGTGTTATTTCAATGATTTCAAATGTTTATTCACATGTCGGCTTGTGTTATTTGAATTTCAGGAATTAATGTTAACATATGTATAAATACAAGGTTGTTTCACTATGTTTCGTCCTAGCAAATCTAAGACTTTCAAGCAACCTAGCAAATTTTCATGAGATCAAGAGTATTTTCACAAGAGCATTGATAGAGCATTTCAAGGCATTCAAGAGCAGATTTGTTGAAGAATTACTACAACATTCAAGATTCCATTATCATGTCAAAGTCTTCTTGCATCATACATGTTATTTGAGCTAATATGTTGATGTAGTGTTCAAGATCCATTTGAGCATACAAAGGAATTGTTTCAAATCAAGTTTCATGATCAAGATCCATATTGATTGAAGTCATTTCATGCAAGTTGTAGATCTTTATTCCAAGGTTCAAACAAGGGTTTGGTGAGTCATGACATTGCATTTGTTCATTCATCATTCCTTCATGCTATTTCATTTCATTACAAGGTTTAATTACCAAAACGGGGTTTGACCAAGGCAAACCCCCATTCACCTAACAAACAACATTTTTCTCTCTTAATGTGTGATTGTAGATTTTAGGTGGAAGATCTCTTAGAGAGAAAAACTTGCAAAGTTGTTTGTCACCGTTCTTGTAATTTTATGAAAACTTACCTACATAATTTATTTCCAAATTTTTGACTGCAAGATTCGGGAATCTAGGAGTGCAAACATAACATAACAAAACCCAAAAACCATTTTTCAGGAGCCCTAGCTAGGACCCATTCGCCATAGGGCGAATGAGTCCTCAGTTTGCTTCAAAAAAGCACTTTTGGTGATTGGTACACATCATCTTCCCATTCTTAGATCTACAATTTGATTGTAGGTTCCATCAGAATTGAGAAAGCAATCTTCTAAATGCACTTTATAGATCACAATTTGGAGTTGTTTTGCTATTTTTAATCTTTCTCCCCAAAGTGTTGTTTGACTCATACCCCTATCCTAGCATAAAAAGGAAATTTGTAGATTCACACCTTGATTTGACTCACCTTTTGGTTGATAGTCATTTCCTTGTTTGGATCTCATTTTCTAAATGAAATTAGAGAAATAGGTCACATTTGGGACTCCCAACCCTATTTTTCAATGTTTGGTGAACTCGACCTTTTGATCATTGCAAATTTCTGATTTTGGAGTCCATTTGCACCCTAGATTTAGATCTTGCATTCATTTGTATTTCATTGCATTGAATTGAGTCTCATTCAGGGTGTCTAGTTTTCATTAAACTTTGCATTTCATTTAAAGGTTTTAGGATTGCATCTTTGCATTCTTTAAATCTGAAAAATACAAAAAAATCAATCATTTTGCATATCACTTACATAGCATTCAATCATTTCAACTTGGATTTGAAAATTGAAACAAAATTTCATATCAAATTAGGTCTCCTAGTTTGTCATCTTATCACATTTTGCACTTGTATTTAACATCAAATTCACAGAAAAATGAAACTGTAACTTGTTGTTTCTGATCAGAATCTAGAAACCACTAAACTCATCTTAGAAATTTGTAAAAACACTTTTCAAAACCCTAACCTAGGACCCATTCGCTCCTAGGCGAATGAGTCCTTGATTAGGGTCATTTCCTATTTTTTGGGCACTAAAACATCATTTTTTGCATTCCATTTTGTTGTTTTCAATTTTATGTTTTAGTTTATAGATTTTTTGTTAAGTGAAATTGATCATATTTAGCTTAATTTCATAAAATTAGTGCATTGCGTGATTTCAAAATTGAATTTATGAGACATAATTTTTAGGTTTTTGCATTATGTAATCAAAAAATTACCTTGTTATAAATCTAAAAATCCCCTTGCAATGGACATGTGCATAGGTAACGTATGGAAGTATTTGACATCTTTAGTTGATGTTTCAAGTTATTCTTTTGGCAATGATCCTAATGCAATTGAACCTAATCATACTCAGTCAACTCCTAATGAGTGTCCTCATGAAGTTGACATCATTGGAGAAGATGATGATAGCATGAACAACTTCATAAATAATTTCCTTAACAATTTTGAGACCGATGCATCCTTTGACCCATCCATGCAAAAACCAATACCCCCTACCATCCCACCACTTGAGGTATTTTATGTTTTACATCCTGAAATTGAGTCACAAACTAAGCCTAAAATTCCAACAATGAGTAAACCTAGCTCCTCTAACCAAGTGCATAACCATCCATCTTATGTTAACAAAGTGACCAACACAACGATCAACCTAGAAGAGACTTATGGCCAAGGTTTTAAAATCTTAACTAAGAAAGGATGTGACATAAATAATGAGCGTGAAATTCACAAGCTCCTAGAACAACTTCCTACTGAAGACACTAAGGTACTAGGATATCAAAATCCTTATCCCTCCACCTCTTCTAAGGATACAAGTGTCCTCCCTCATAATGATGAAATAATGTCTCACAAGGATGATAGGATCACTTTAGGTCCTTCTCCTTCCTATCTACCTCAACAAGATCCTCAAACAAGCAATAAATTCAAACCTTAGAACCTCAAAAAAATTCCATTCCTACATACTAAAACACAAATTGAACAAAAAATGGAACACCTTCTCCAAAGAGGATGGCTTACATTGCCACCTCCTAGTAAGGGTAACAAGCCTAAGAACATGAATTATTGCACATATTATAGAACTCTTGGTCACCTTATTGATGAGTATTGTGGCTTAAGAGGAATCTTTGAGAATTTTGATATGATAGAGATAATTCCTTAAAGCATGGACTTTTCTCCTTGTCATGTAATAGTTGTAGGATCGTAGTATGCTCACTATTACATGTCTAACATTCATTGCAAATCATTTTCTTTATCACAAGGAGATCATTCTCATCACTTATCTCGGCTCATCCTTGTCCTCCACTTAGTGGGGGCAAGGGGTTAGATAGCCTTGTCCTAGTTTTGGCACTTGATGTTGTCCCTTTGGCTAGTTATTTGCCTTCCGTATATACTAAACAAGATTGGGATGCAAATGACCTGCTATAGGTTGAATTGCATGTGCCTTACTAGTATTTTTCTTTATTTTCTTTTGCATGTTCTTTGTGTGATTACATGTGCATGATGCGATCCCTTGTACACTATTATATTTGATGTATCTCTCTCTTCATGTACATTCCTCTATTTGTATCTACATTCTTTCCTTTGGGGATGGCGCCAAGCATCAAGACATTTAAGTCTCTTCCATGTTGACCCAAAATATTTTCTTTTTTTTCACTCTTTATGTGTCATTCTTCATGTTCTATGAGTTATTTTGGGAATGATGATGTTTATGAGCTCTATAACCATTGTAGCAAAGATATACTGACTCTGAATCTATAGATCCCTTATGTGTTTTTGGGGCAAACCCCTTCCTTTTTACATGATGCGGCTTCATTTGGAAACATATGACTTGGCATAGGGATTTCCGAGTAAGCTCTCATGTATTCTTCTACTTTAAATTTATTGCTCACAACAATGGTGTTAGCAATTCCTTTAAAGTGAGGGAATACATCAGTGTCCTCGTGTTCTTTGTGCAATTTTATTTCTTCTTGTGATGTGTTATTTCCTTGGTGGTGTCATTGGGTTTGATGTCCTTTGAGAACGTGATATCTCTTAGCATACGAATTTCCTTTTAGTGGTGATGCTACGCGTTGTATTTCCTAAGTTGTGAATCTTTTATCTTCGACTTGTCCTCTCTTGGAGACATTAGGCACAATAATCCCTAAGAAGAAGACCTTACAAAAACTAAGCAAGATCCCTTTAAATAAAATCATATATATTGTTCATAAGTGTTTAGCATGATATAACTTGTTAACCATGTGAAGCCCAAAACCGAAACGTGTGTGGAACCCTATCAGAGTTATCAGGAGGATAGCTTTGGTACGGTAAGTACAGTGAGAGCTGAGACAAATGCATGACTTTCTCACTAAGCCACTTCCCTGGGGGCTCACTAATGGATGACATGAGGTTCCATTTTCCCAAAGTGAGTGTACATTGTTTATAGTGTACATCAAGTTTAAAGCTTGTGAATGAGGAAGGATAAACAGCTGCGCATTCCATTGCATTAGGACCAGGTGAGCTTGGTCTGCCTCCTCTTCTCTATACTTTGATAGTGTATGATTGAGTATCTTTGTCATTGTTGCACACATAAGTGTCTTGAATGTCTACTTAAGTGTGAGTTTGATGTGGGGTCATACTCTCACTAAAGTGGGGGCTAAATGTAGTGTAGGAAAGAGTATCCCTTTTCACACTTAATTTGGGAATAATTAATAATAAAATGAGTCTAATGTTGCCTTAATTTAGTGTTGTAATATGTTTTTCATATTCACATTAAGTTTAGGGCCCCTTTAGATTAAATGGACTTAATTGTGTGTTATTTAGGGTGTTCTGGGTGTGCTACACTTTCACACACTTATCTAGGGCCTTTTAACTAATTGAGGAGTTAATTATCTTGTAATTGGCCCTTTAATTCACATCCAAAGCCTAATTAATTGCATTTTGAGGTAAACGCGTTTTCAGTAATTCTTGGCATAACACTTAACATTGGAGAATGTATTAGTAAGCTAGAGTAAGTGACCTAGTCCTCACTTGAACCCTAGGACCTAAATTTCAAATACCTTTTTAGCGATGTTTCAATGGTTTCAAATGTCATTCACATGTCTAAAACATGTTATCTAAATTTGGGGTGAAAGTATTTAACATATGTATAAATACAAAAGGTCATTCACTATGTTTCATCTAACAAATCAAGACTTTCAAAGCAACTAGCAATTTTCCTTGAGATCAAGTATTTCACAAGGCGTTGATGAGCTTTTCAAGGCATTCAAATGGTGCTGAAGGTGTGCAACATTCAAGATTCATTATCATATCGAAATATTCTTACATCATGCATGTTAGTTGAGCCTAATATGTTTTGTAGTGTTCAAAGATCCATTAAGCATTCAAAGGTGTTTCAAATCAAGTTTCATAGTCAAAATCCACATCCATTGAGTCGACTGCACCAGTTCACGAGATCTTTTATTCAAAGGTTTAAACCGGTTTGATGAGTCGTGACATTGCATTTGTTCATTCCATGTTCCTTCATATATTTCATTTTCATTTACAAGGTTTAATTACCAAAATGGGGGTTTGACCGAGACCAATCCCATTCACCTAATAAACAACAGCTTTCTCTTGATGTGCGATTGCATATTTGGGTGATCTCTGGAGAAAAATTAGCAAAGTTATCAAAGTTATACCATTCTTGCAATTTCGAAAACTTACCTACAAAATTTATTCGACTTTCGGTAAGATTCGGGAATTTGGGAGTGAAAACACAAAAAAACAAAAGCAAACTATTTTTCGGGGAGCCTTAAGCTAGGACCCACATTTGTCCTTAAGGGAAAATGAGTCCTCAGTTTGCTTCAAAAAAGCACTTTTGGTGACTAGTACACATCATCTTCCCATTCTCAAAATATGCAATTTGACTGTAGGTTCCATCATAATTGAGCTTAATCTTCTAAGTGCACTTTATAGATCACAATTTGGAGTTGTTTTGCTATTTTTAATCTTTCTCCCCAAAGTGTTGTTTGACTCATACACCTATCCTAAAATAAAAAAGGAAATTTGCATATTCACACCTTGATTTGACTCACCTTTTGGTTGATAATCATTTCATTGTTTGGATCTCATTTCTTGAATGAAGTTAGAGAAATATGTCACATTTGGGACTCCCAACCCTATTTTTCTATGTTATATATATATATATAAGGTTTGATTTATAATTTGTATATAGTCATGTTTACTTTGTGGGGTTTCAATTTTAACCAAGGTTATCTTTTGTTATGGGTTTAATTCCAAAAACTCATGTTTATATTCATGAAATTGTGTATATATTTGTGTTGTTTCATTTGTCAATTAAATAAAGTAGCACATGCATTCATTGTTGTATATGTGTGTGTGTTTGTTCCTGAGGAAGTTTTTTTACTTATATTTATGATTTTTGGCTTACCAAAGAATAGAGCACCATACATATTTATTTATATATGTCAATGGTTTGATTTATAACGAATATATTTAGATGCATGATGACAACTCATGAAAATGGTGAAAAGATTGTGGGAAATAATCCTCTAATCAAAAATAAATATAGACTAGATTTTATGAGGACTACAGTTTGTGCCGACAAAGGTCGTTGACATGGTTGTTGGAACAAAGAAACAACACGAGATCAATCTTTTTACATTAAAAAATATTTTTAATATTAATAAATTATATTTTAAACATATTTATATTGTAGATAGACATATATATATGATCTATAAACATATAGACATTTTTTTAGGAAAAATATTGTTAGGGGGCAACTCACTTTATATTATATCAAAAAGTAGAATAGGTGCAATGTTCTTTACATGGCTTGTCATCAAGATAGATAATGAAAGAGGGTTCAGAGAGCCTTAGTTATCTCTTGCAAACACTCAATTTGTGTTGAGGTGAAAATATTATCATCATGGACCATGAAAAAGGTATATATGTTTCCATATTATTTCGTTGAAGCCCCATATAATGCTTCAAGATATCTTTGTGCAACAAGAGAAGTCAAGAAAGAGATACAAGTGAATAAATGAGACCCAAGAGTATGATATGGAGGTTGTCGATGATTTGAGTTATATGTCCCAAATCCCTAAAGTCTGATATTTTTCCAAGTGCCAGGGGTGTCAAAACCTATGAAGAATATCCACAAAACCTATATATAGGTTGGGAAGCTTAGGAAAATTTCTTGACGTGGGTAAGACCTCCTTCACTTTTGTCTCTACAAGACCAAGAGGAGTATCCCTAAGGTGCTACAATAGATATCACCATATAAGCACAACACAAACCATACCCAATGCATAATGTAGGTCCCTATTTTGTTTATTGTGCTTCATGCCTATATGCTGGTTTGGGGGACTCAAGGTTTGGGAGACTAATATTATGCGCAACACTTTTATTTCATTATGCTTTATCCATTAATCATATTTTATGCATACTCAACACATTATATGCAAAGATAATATATGCGACTTTATGCAATAAGTTAACATTCACTATACAATATACAACGTGGGATTTATTATTAGCAATTGTTTCAACGCTTTCATGCGCAGGTTGTATATTAACATTGCGCTATAATAAGAAGCGTCATATATATTTACATTTCTAAATAGCATGAAATGCTTATATGTATATATGTATATATATACTCTTTTGACAAATATATTCATTTAAATAATTCATTCGATGTTTGAATGAATATGTCAATGTTATCATTTTTATAAATAATATCATATGTATACTTACTTATACATATATCGAGATACTTGTATGAACATTCCTTCACTCAACACATACCCGTATATTGACATGTGTATATATATGTATATATTCATATATCTCATATATATACATTCGATTATAAAATCAACCACACATATAATTGCTAACTTATCGATAGACATATATGCATGTGGTGTATATAGACATATATCTATACATGTCTTATTGTCCATTCGATACCCCCATGGCCATGAGCAATCCATCCATGAGCATGTGTAGGCACGTCTACCTATGTATACTCATGTACATATTAACTTATGTGTATGGGTTATCATCAACATGTACACGTATACATATATACACTTCACGTATATATATCTCATCAATTGAATATAGCCATACAAGGAAGAACTCATAAATACCAAACACTTATCACAACCAAGAATGCTCTCAACATAAATCATGATCCTTTCTAATGCAATCACAACATGACTAAGGAACAACTTACCCATTTCCTGAAACTATGACTCAACTCAACCATCTTATAAGTGAGTGTGTGAAAGCTCAGTTAGGATTCATTAAAGGTTTTGACCAAGTCCTTCTCCTGAGTGATATTCCCCTTCTCTTCTAGAGGATTGATCTTGTATCTACATTCAACTTAACACATTTTCAATAATAGTTAGTCATTCATCAAGACAATCATTTGCATTATACATTTCATAGTCAGAATATCAAATTCAAACAATATTCATTCCACATATTCATTTCATTATAAACATCAAATGGAATTAACATTCATTCATCATTTTCCCAATGATACAAATAAACAAAGCACAAAGACATGTATTTCAATTAGAGTTACAAAGACATTCACTTATTCAGTATTTTAACCTACCATAGTAATAGTAAATAGATAAACACACAATGGGGTGTAACATACTCCCCCCGTTGTGAACTATCGTCCCCGATGATTTTATGTAGCAAACATGAAACAATCCAAAAACAAACACATCATTGTTTTTCAAGCACTTTAAAAAGCATGTAAGAAATGTGGAAACTTTTTCTCCATTTCAACATAGTCTTCCCAAGTGACAGAATCTTCTGCATATTGGTCACTTTGTACTTTGTCTTGCAGAGCCTCCCTATTATGCAAGTGAAGCTTAAGTGTTCCGAGCACCTTGATAGGATTGATTGTTACCACTCTAGGGTCATGTACCTATAAAGCATTCCAATCAATTACATGATTATCACTGGTATATACTTCTTTAGGTAAGATATGTGAAAGACGTTATGCATCCGTGCAATAGCTGGTGGCAACACAATTTGGTAAGAAACAAGATTTACTTCCTCAAGGACCTCAAAAGGACCTACGTAGCGTGGAGCTAGTTTGGATGACTTTCCAAACTTGATTGAACTTTTATGAGGCTTAACTCTCAACAACACCTTATCTCCTACAAAATTTCTGGATACCCACTTAGCATCTACATACCTTTTTTACCTACCATTGGCTTCTACTAGCCTTTGCTTAACAGTTTTAATTTGTTCCTCCATTTCAGCCAGTGTTTTTGGCCCAAGACTTACCCTATCCTCAAGATTATCCCAACTTATAGGGGTTCAACACTTTCAACCATACAATGCTTCAAAAGGAGCCATTTTAATTTTAGAATGATAGGAAATGTTATATGCAAATTCTACTAAAGGAAAGTAATCTTCCCACTTGTATTGTTGATCCATGCAATAAATTCTTAGTAGGTCTTCAAGTACTTGGTTCACCCTTTTAGTTTGTCCATCCATTTCCGGATGATATGTTGAACTTATATTCAACTAAGTCCTGAGTGCAAAGAATAAGGTTTGCCAAAACCTAGAGGTCACATGAGCATCCCTATCCGAGATAATCTTCTCAAGAATAACATGCAATCGAAACACCTCTTGTGATAAATTTTTGAGCTATGACAGGAGCTCCATCAATTAAATTCCTAGGTATGAAATGTGTTACCTTAGTAAGCTTATCTACCGCCACTAGAATGGCATTGTGCTTGTTCCTTGACATAGGTAATCCTTGCACAAAGTCCACACTAATGATTTTCCACTTACTTTTTGGAATATCATGTGGATACAATAGGCATGCAAGGTGATTATGTTCAACTTTCACCCTTTGACATTCTAAGCATCTAGCTACAAATCTATTAGCATCCCCTTTCATCCCTTTCCAAAAATATAATGGCTTCACATCAACCAATATTTTTGTCACACTAGGATGTCCAGAGTATGGTGCTTCATGAACTTCCTTCCACACAAGATTCCTTAACTCCTCAGAGTTAGGCACATACATTCTTCCTTTAAACCTTAGCAATCTATTTGGTTTAAAGTGAAATCCCTCGTACCTTGCATCTTGCGGATTAGTGCTTACTTAAATTGCTCATAGTATTCATCCTCCTTGAATTTTTGCAATACTTGGCCTTTAAAGTCGGTTTGAATTGTCACCATTGAAGCAATATGCCTCCTATAACTTAAGGCATCTGCGACCCAATTCTCTTTTCCCTTGGTGTAGTTGATATTGAAGTCATAATCAGATATCAACTCCAACCATCTTCTTTTTCGTGCATTCAGGTTGGGTTGGGTAAACAAATATTTCAAATCGTGATGATCAGTTTTCAACTCAAAAGGCTTTCCCAAAAAATAATGCCTCCACATTTGCAATGCATGAACCATTGTTGCTAACTCTAAATCATGCAATGCATAATTTTGTTTATAGGGATTCAAATTTCTTGATTTATAAACTATAACTTTCCCTTCTTGCATCAAGACTCCACCTAAGCCTTCTCCCGATGCATTTGTGATAACAGTGAAGTTACCATCAGGATCTGGTACCTTCAAAATCAGAGTGGTAGTTAACTTCTCGAGTAGATCAAATTCTACTTGGCATTTTTCCATCCACTCAAAATTTTCCCTTTCCTCTATAAATATGTAATAGGAAAGGCTATCCTGGGAAAGTTTGCAACATATTTTCGATAGTAGCTTGCCAAACCCATAAATATTTTGAATTTTGGTACATTCTTAGGCATTGGCCACTCTAACACTACTTTTATTTTGGTTGGATCAACTGAAATCCTATCAATTGAAATCATGTGACCTAGGTACTACACTTCCTTTTGAACAAAGGTACACTTAGAGATTTTTCCATATAGCTTATGTTCTCTTAACTACTGGAGAACTATCTCTAAATACTTGTAATGATCCTCCTCATTCTTGGAATAAATTAGGATGTCATCCAAGAAAACCAAGACAAACTTATCTAGGAAATCGCTAAACACGTTCATTAGGTTCATGAATGTTGCCGACACATTTGTAAGTCCAGATGGTAGAACTGTGAACTCATAATGCACATATCTAGTTTTGAAGGAAGTCTTGAAAATGTCTCCATCTTTGAGCCTTAGTTGGTGGTATCTTGATCAAAGATCAATTTTTGAAAACATAGTTGCACCTTGCATTTGATCAAAAATATCATCAATACACGGCAACAGGTACTTATTCTTTATTGTAGCTTTGTTAAGCATCCAATAATCTATACATAAGCACAATGTATCATCCTTCTTCTTCACAAAGATCATTGGCACTCCCCAAGGTGAAACATTGGTTCTTATCAATCCCTTGGATAACAACTCTTCTAGCTATACCTTGAGCTCCATTAACTTTGTTGGTGTCATCCTGTAAGGCACTTTAGAAACAAGTTCTAATCTTGGCACTATATCAATGGAGAAATCCAATACCCTCTTAGGTGATAATCCAGGTAGTTCTTCTGGAAATACATTTGCAAATTTTTTTAAGATTGGATATTTCTCCATATCCGACTTTCCAGTTTCCATCACCTCACCCATCTCTACTTCTTGGTTGTCTTGTGATTCATAATAGACGTCATTTTGAGAAATGGGTTCTTCACATTCCTCAAGTTTTTCCATCTTAAATGCAAAGAGTTTGCATCCTTTCTTTTTTTCCCTAAGCAATTGCATAGCAAAGATTTGAGGCAACTTGATTTCCCTAGGTATCCCTTGCAATGTTACCCAATTACCTAGGTCATCCAAGCATTCAACAATTTTGGCATGACAATCTACTTTGGCTCGACGTTTCCAAAGCCAGTTCATTCTTGGGATGACATCATAGGATCCTAAGGGAGCTATGTATAAGTTAACCTCGGTTGAAAAACTTAGAAGTTTGACCTTTTCCTCAAATAGGCATTGTTCCACCATTGCTCTTGTCTAGTTTGTATATTATACAACCCAAGACTTTGCCATATAACCAGATTTCCTAGATATTTGATTAGCTACACTAGGTGAAATAAAGTTTTCAGTAGCTTTAGTATTAATAAGTATGGAAATAGTCATACCAAAAAAAATACTTGGAGTTTCCACTGGAGTAATCTGATACTCCACTTGTCAATCATCCAGGGCGACATAGATCTTTTGTTGGAATGTCATTTCATGGGAAGGTAAAGTGTTTTTGTGAGGTCGTGACCTAGAAGATTTTTTGGGGCAATTTACAACATTATGGTTTCCTCCACATGTGAAGCATCCCAAGCATCCCGTTGTTGGTCCTTTCTTCCTTGTGGACCCATCAGGTCTACTAGAATTTCCTCCAATATCGTTGAAATTATTATTATTATCCCTTTTGCATTCCCTCCTTGATTCTCTCCCATTATTTTGGGGTCCCTTATCCACTTGCTTTTGAGAATCTTGCACTCCATCAAACTTCTTTGGAGTCTAAATAACTTGGGATCCTCTGAACTTCTTTTGGTTTCTATATTCTTGGCGGATTGAGATGGCTTTGAGCTTCTGCTTTTGCTTGACAACCTTTTCATAGACTAGGTCCATAGTGGTTGGACCATGTACATCTACTGCTCCACCTATTTGGCTATTAAGCCCCATAATGAATTTCCTAATACAAAATCATTCATCCTTCTGATACATTGGTACGTATCGTAACAGACAGGTGAACTTTTCCCAGTACTCATTTAATAGCATCTCTCCTTGTCTCTGATTTTAGAAATCAGTGAGTTTTTTTATCATAAAAGAGTTGGGCTAGCCACCTTTTCTTGAATATTTCCACAAAATCATTCCATGTAAGTTTCAAAGAATTAAGTTTGATTTCCATTTTCTTGTTCATCCACCAATTAGAGGCTTCTCCAGCTAACTAGTAGGTTCCCCATACAACTTTCATGATCTCATAATAGTTTTTGATCTTGAAATATTTTTCCATCTATAGCAACCAAGCCTCAGCTTCTTCCTCATTGGTGCTTCCTTAAAATTTTTGTGGAGTTATTTTCCTCATGTCCCTAGAAATTTTGGTTGCCAATCGCTTCCTACTAGTTCCCTTAGTCTGATATTGAGAGTTCCCATTCTCATGCTCATGAGTTTGAGTGTGATCACGGGAATTTTCCCCCTCATCCTCTTTATTGGAAACTTCATCTTCCTCATTGACTGGAATTTCTTGCTCCACTCTTTCTTTCCCTCTTGCTTCCTACTCGAGGTTTCCCAACTTTGTTCTGGTTTCATCCAAGAGACCCAGGATACAATCCAACTTGGCTTCAACACCTTCTGGGACTTGTCTGACTTCATGGCTTCCTCTAGGATTAGTCCTTGTTCTCACCATCATTTGCAAGAAAAGGGTTTATACCTGAAGGTTTATCTTTATTATATTCAATTATGTTCTTAATAATACTTATGGAAAACATTCAAATGGAATTCATTCGCTCATAAAATAAATTTCTCATAAGATTTTGAGCACAAGTTTAGATAAACCCATTATTTTTATTTATTCATAAGGATCTCAATATCCTTTCAATTACATTGATAAATTATTCAAATAGTTGAGTGGAGAGTATCCATCGGGTTCACTCTCAGACACATAACTCAACGAGGTGTACCCCTCATATTTTTGTTCATCTCTCATTTGCTCCTCTCTATCTGAAAAGGGGTAGTAACCTTCAGATTTATATTTTGACACATAGTTATGGGGGACATATCCCCCCGATTCATTGCTTGAGGAAATTACAATCACTTTCGATAAAGGAAGAACTTGAGGGTCCCTAAAAATAAATGTAGTATTAATGCTACATTTCAAGGGAATATCCCTAAAAAGTGACAAGGTGTCAAACTTTGTTGGTGAGACTGGAGGTAAGTGGTTGAAATTGGCCTCCTCCTTGATCCTTCTCTTTTCTTGACTAATTCGAGAAAGGGTGTGACTGATTGTCTCAATATCACTCAACCAGACAAAATTTTCATAGTTGGTTCCCTCTATCATACAAAAAATGGCCTCTTTCTCCTTCTTTGCCCTCAGGTAGTGCTCATTCCCGATTATTGAATTCCTTGCAGTTAACCTGAGATGCACCATCCTAGCACAAGAAGTTCCAAACATTATATTTAATAAATTTTGGATGGAAATTATGGTGAGCACATAGGTTCCAGAGTTAAACCTGGTAGCTCCGATACCATGTGTAGCATGCCAATTGTTCTCGCAAGTAAATTTCCTAGGTTTTAACCTCAAGTAAATAAACTATGTTTCATTCTCATTGCAATAAAAAAATTCTTTTTCGAAAGAGAATTTGAGCATATATGACATAACATAATTCCAAAGTAATGATTTCATTCTCAATATAATATTTCACATCTTACAATTTTCCAAAGATTGCATACAAAGATACATACATGGCTCAATTGAGCTTCATAGCAATAGATATCCAAACGGTCTAGGAAAAAATCCTTTTCAAATCTTGATCGCCATTTGTTGAGGGGAAGCATCACTCAAGCGCTTTTCTGCCAACCATGGACTAACTGTGGTCCCCAACACATCTATCAACTGATAGATGACCTTACCCTTCGACGAAGGAATTGGTAAGGTAACCTCATAATTATAACTTTCCTAAGCTTAGTATTGTGCCCTACATAACTAGAACTTGTATACCACTACAATTCTGAACTAGCATGCATAAAGGAACACAATGAATTCATAGTGTATCCAAAGGAAAATTACACTACTTTGGCCAAAGTATTCTTCACTCAGTACTTCAAGTGAAAGTCATCCTATCCACATACACTATCCTAGCTTGATTTGACTTAAGACCATTTAAATACTGTGCATAGGTAATTTCCTTCCTTGGGTAATCTTTGACCTCAGAAACAACCTATTCCCTTTTTCAAATCATAATGGTATTTCTCCTAAGTAATCACATGGATAAACTATCCCCTTCTTTGGACAATCTATTCCCAGGAATAATCTATGAGCTTTCTAAGATTACACAATAACCTTATATTAAATGACTTTGTAAGTTATTTAAGCCTTATCAATCCTAGTATGTAATACTATTGATAACATCCACTCCTTAATATGGAGTATGTGCAAACACTCATAAGGAAATCATAACAACATGATTCTTTTCCTTTCAATGAGCATATATAATCCTTTCTCTAATCTAGCAAGTTAATGCATTTCTCCAAACAATACAATCAAACACTCAATTTTTCCAAAAACATATTAAACACAAAGAGAGTAGAATCTCATGTCTGTTATACCCTATAATCCAATTGACTGACTAGTTCTTAGCTAAATCCTTCCTAGAATCAACTTGTAACTCTTTCCTCTTCTCAATTCCTCTTCACATAAATTTTCCACAATAACTCTCACTATATGACTCACTCTCCTCACAAATAAACTCTCAACTTCAAACCAAAATAACACAGATAAAATGCAGCAGATTGCAAAAGAATGTGTATCTAAAGGAGGAAAACCTCTACTCTATTTATACAAAATTTATACAAAAACATGAGCCTTTGCTGCCTATGAGCTAGCTTCTCAAAGTGACATTTCTTAGCTCACTTTGATCAACTCAACAAACAAACAAACAAGAAGGTGGCAGATTTCTAACATAAGACTCAACAAATTAGTACAGCAAGTCGCTTCATTCATGGACAACAAAAGTGTTACTCATATATGCAAGGTAAGTATTCACACAAGTCGACTCTTTCTATGAGAGCTTCCAATTGATCAATTCATATTTACACATGCTTTTACTAATTGGTAATCAATTTGCAGGTTAAAGAATTCTACTTGGATTATATAGTTCATATTTTTGCACCACCATTTACCATGTTTCCTATTCTTTTGGTCGTTTCTTTCACAGAATCGGTCAATGTTTATGTATTCAACACATATCATATGGATTGACTTTACTTTAAGCGTTGCTTTATTCACTTATACAAAACATTGCAATATTAACAAGTACCACCTTAATATTGTGCACAACACTTTATTTCATTATTCTTTATCCATTAATCATATGCTATGCATACTCAATGCATTGTATGCAAAGATAATGCATGTGACTTTATGCAATAAGTTAGTTCATTCACTATACTTGATATACAATGTGATTTATTATTATCAATGCTTTCAAAGATTTCATGTGCGGGTTATATATTAACACTATGCTATAATATGAAGTGCCATATGTTCATTAAATCGACCACTATATAGATGGACATTTCTAAATAACATGAAATGCTTATATGTATATTGTATATATATATATACTCTTTTGACAAATATATTCATTTAAATAATTCATTTGATATTCGAATGAATATGTCCATGTTATCATTTTTATAAACAATATCATACGTATATATATCTATATACATATATATGTACTTATACATATATCGACATACTCGTATGGACATTTGTTCATGCCAACACATACACATATATTGACATGTGTATATATGTATATATGCATATATTTCATATATATGCATTCAATTATACAATCAATCACACATATAATTGCTAACTTATCGATTGACATATATTGTGCGGTGTATACATATACATGTCTTATTTTCCATTCGATACCCCCATGCCCATGAGCAATCCATCTATGAGCATGCATAGGTACATCTACCTACATATACTCATGTACATATTAACTTACGTGTATGGGTTATCATCGACATGTACATGTATACATATATATACACTTCACATATATATCTCATCGATTGAATATAGCCACACAATGAAGAACTCATAAATACCAAACATGTATCACAACCAAGAATGCTCTCAATAGAAATCATGATCCTTTCTAATGCAATCACAACATGACTAAGGAACAACCTACCCATTTCCCGAAACTATGACTTGACTCAACCATCTTCTAAGTGAGTATGTGAAAGCTTAGCTATGATTCATTAAAGGTTACCTAACCAATCCCTTTTCCTGAGCGATACTCCCCCTCTCTTTCAGAGGATTGATCTTGTATCAACATTCAACTTAACACATTTTCAATAGTAGTCAATTGTTCATCAAGACAATCATTTACATTATACATTTCATAGTCAGAATATCAAATTCAAACAATATTCATTCCACATATTCATTTCATTATAAGCATCAAATGGAATTAACATTCATTCATGATTTCCCCAATGATACAGATAAACAAAGCACAAAGACATGTATTTCAATCAAAGTTACAAACACATTCACTTATTTAGTCTTTTAACCTATCATAATAATATTAAATAGATAAACACACAACAGGGTGTAACACCATGTCACAAATATTATTTTTGTAATGCAATGACATCTCACTTATTAAGATCTTGGTGCAGTATCTTGTACTTTGCCTTGCAAATACCCATCATAGTCCTTCACATGGTTTGCAATATCAATAATACTCATACATGCATAATCTATTTAATGAAAACTAGGAGGGTTCCTTCCCTTCAGATAATTATACAACCATGAAAGACCAAAAAACATTGCAAGACTAATACCCCCTGCCAAAAATAGACCTGCAACTACCACTAAGAGCAATATTCCCTAAGTTCCAATATGGGATTGAACAAAATCAAAAGAGGTGTCAAAAGCACCAATCCCACCATAGTTCTTGCCACTATGAGCCTAGTCAAGAATAACAAAATTGCACCATATATAAACAGTGTTACAAAACCCAAAACCTGAGTGGAATTGGGTGCATTCTCATTGATTATGCCCATTACTACCTAATGTCATTCAACCATTTTATGGTCTCAATGCTAAAAAAACCTAAAAAGCGAAACACCCCGATAGCCTAAGCAAACATGAAAACCAAACCCAATATATATATTTTCCCTGAACTAAGAATACTTTGTGTATTGAAGACCCTAATTAAATTTTAGTGGGTGTTGGATTAATGAATTAGCTCACAGACAGACGGATCACTACATGTTATTGTGAATATATTGTTGGTTTTGTAAGGAACTATAAAATTGTAATTGTAAGTGTGGAGGGATGAGAAGGATGGAATCCATGCAGAAGAACAAAATATGAGTCGACTGTTTGGCTAGGCATTTAGACCACTATCTTACACGTATTATTTGTGGAAATCACCAATTGGCAGCCAATGCATCAAGAAGATTATAAATAATTATGGGATTACTCTTAGTTACTGGTTAGCAATGTTGAAAAGAAAATGATATATCTTCTTGTTATTGTAATTATCAGAAAAATCATCGCCCCATTTAAAACCATCAACAATCATGGGTCGCTTAACAGGTATGTGTTTGTGGAAACCACATAAGTTAACCTTATATCTTTATGGACTTTAGATTATTTCTAGTCGATAAGGCTACATATAGTGTGAGATTTGAGTCTTACTGTTGTTTAACGACAAATCAACTGCCATTTAATGATAAAAGCTTCCAAAATATGTAAAAATCAAATAAATATTGATTTTTCAATTAAGTGAGAATATTTTATTTCCATTTGCAATATTTTTTGTCAATTTGATGACAACTTTCTTTCTTAATGTGCACTACTTTATGTTTTAAATTTGTATGCAAATATTTCAAAATGAGATAATTTGTCAAAGGAAAAAATCTTGATTTCTTTTAATTTATTTCATTCCATTATTTAACACTTATTATTAATTGTTTAATTTAACCACGTGCAACTAAAATTTACAACATATGGCACCCATACACACCCATGCTATCATGAACCTCTTTTTGTTAAAATTTTAGATATTATAATTTTGTGTGGAAATATTATGTAAGTGGTTTTGTACAATTAATTTATGTGTAAAGAAGGTAGAGACTAAATAAAGAACACAATTTTTTTTATTAAATACACACTCCTAAAAATGAACAAATAAAAGTTAACAATATTAATAAATAAGTGTTTCATTAATAATTTCAACACATGGTGTTGGAGAAATGGAAAAATAAGAAATAAAATAATTTTGAATAAAAAATAAGTCATTATGTGATAAGTGTACCCATCATATCCTAAGCATTATTAATTAGCATAATCTATCAATATACTTAATTAATAAAATTAGTCACTTTCCTAAGTCACATTAATTAATATAATACATCATTTAATCTAATTAATCAAGATTAGGGAGATGTCACTATCCTCCATAATCCATTAATAAATTAATCCTAGATTAATTGATTAATTAATATTCATTATCATTTTCTCAAATTTAAAATTAATTCTAATCTCCATAACATGCGACTTGCATGTGCAAGTCATTATCACCCTACAACTCATCCCCACTCAACCTTGTGTGGGAGTTCACACCATGCATGTGACATTTCCTCTTTAAGCCATTTAGCTTCCCCATATGTGTTGTGTGAGCACACATGGTCAAATCCCCCTTTCTTACATGTCACATACATGTTATTATCAAGCCACCCTCTCTCTTGCATGTCATAGACATGTCAACATCTCCTCTACCCAAGGTGTGCTCACAAATCAAAATTTGTATTTTAAAATTAGAATTCTCTTGCATAGGGTTATTTGGGTTTGTTTTATTGACTTTAGGGTAAAAATGAACCCTTAGGGTGAGTATCTATGGGGTGGGAACTTATTGAGAACATAATATGACCTTTTGGGCAAAGTATGAACCCTCAAAAAATCCATTTAAAGAAGAGTGACGAGTTTTATGGTCTTGGAAAAGGTGTGGGGGACTTGTCATATCCACCTTTCCCAAGGTGTGTGAGCACCCTTGGATCCTCTCTCCATGCCATGTGGGCCTATTTTTTAAAACCTTCTCCTTGTGACACTTGTCATAAGGTGAGGCTATCAATCCAAACCTCATATTTTCAAACAATTCTAGCCATTGAATCAATCTTTAATCTTGGCCCTCCATTTACCTCCCCTCAAATCTATAAATTGAGGTCATTTATTCTCTCATCAGGAATACATGAATGTTATATTTATGCTATCACTTTGAAGAAAGATTTTAGATAAGATTTAAGGAAGGAGAATCAAGTTGAAGAAGGCATAAGGAGAAGATTTGTTGCAACTCCATCAACATTCAGGTTCCATTTCTTTTGATTTTCTTTTAGGAAACTAATTAAATCTAGAAAATTAGTTAGAATAAAACTATTACTCTCTTTCTTATCTTTGTTTGTGAAAATAAAATTTTAAAATAAAATTAGAATCAATCTATTATTGTCCTTACCATTCTTTGTTTTTCCAAACTAAATCTAGAATGAAAATTAATTTTCTTTTCTTTTTTTTATCTTTAAATCAATGTATTTAAAAAATAAATAAAAAATTTATTCTCATTATGTTTATTTACAAAGAAATATTTTTTCTTTTAATTTTTTTTATATCATTACAAATATAAATTAATTTTTAATAAAATAAAATTTACAAATAAATAAATTGTTATTTTATTATTGTTAAAATAAAATAAAATAAAATATATTTAAATACATATGTTTTATAATATGGGTTTTTATATTAAAGTTCTTTATAACATTTAATTATTTTAAGTTAAATTTGGAATATATATATATACAAGAACTAATATTCTTTTAATTTAGTTAAGTCATAAATAAATTAGTTTTTTTTATCTTGAAATTAGATTGTCCTTTGAAAATAAATAAATTGATAGAATTTTCAAAAGGGGTATCAATTTATTTGGTCTAATAAACAATCAAAGGATGGGCTTATTCATTAAATGAATTCAAATTATTAAAGAAATTCTATGAACTTCTTAATTTTAATAATGTTACCTTAATTTAGTAAGACAACAAATTAACTACCATCTATGATTGATGAAGATTTGGTCCAAACCATGGTTCTATGAGATAGTATTTAATTTTTTTTGAATAAAAGATGAAAATGATTACTAGCTTTTGTTGAATATAATTAATAAACTTATAATATACCTCTCTTCTTCATAAAATGATGATAAACTATAAGTATGGACCTAGTTATAGAAGATTTTAAAATAGAGGAATGGCAACATTTATATCGAATGACAACATTTATATTTTATGACAACACTATAACTTTATAATAATAATTACAATTCTATGATAACAATTATGACATTAGACATTAAATTTTAAGCTTAAATTTACATTTCATTAAATGAGAAGTTCCTTGTTTTACCGAATGGTAAGTAGTAAAATTGAATTCATGCAAACAAAATACCATCTAACTTAAGGCATTAATAATATCTCTTTAATAAAATTGCTTCTTGTTGTGCCACAAACTTAACTCTTAGATTTATTGTTATTCTTCAAATAAAAATAAATTCATTATTTAATAAATTTACAATAAACTTAAGCCTTCAACATCATAGTTATTTTTTAAATTAATTTTCTCCCTTAATATGCAAGTAGATTCAATTCTTTTTAAAACAAGGTTGATTCATTTAATTACAAGGGCATAGTGTATAAATCATTATGTAATCATTAGAATATTATCAAGAATAAACTTATGCAAATTAATGCAAACCTACTTTAGATAGATCATCAATCTTGAGACATTAGTTGTATAACTTATACAATTAAAATCAAGACTCTTATTAGATTAAGGCATTATATCGATTTATATATCTTAAGACATTAGTGAAATAACTTATACAATTAAAATTAAGTCTTCTTTAGTTGGATTATTTATTCATGCAATTCAATCAAAAATAATAAACCTTTTGTCTTGAAACAATAGATTATGCCATGAAGTCTCCTTGAGTTGGAATTATTTATGCTTTCTTAGATGGATATTTATCTTGAAAATATTAGTGTTATGCAATTTAAATAAAAAATACTTTAATTAGATTACTCTATGACATAGATTATGCAAATAGATTCAAGTTTTTTTTCTAGGAAATACTAACATTGCAATATAATTAGATTCATACCATCTCTAAATTAGATCACCCATCTTGAAAAATTTAACATTATGTATAAGTGTTTTTATTTCACAAATGAATTCGACTATTTTCATGATTCAATTCATTGTTACAAAAAAATTTCACTTTCATAGGATGTAAGTAGATGCAATACTTTTTTTCTAGCAAATGTACTTTGAATAAATAGTCTTTCTTTTTAGTAAGTTCACTTAATTTTACTTCCTTAGCAAGAAGGCATAAAGTTTTTATATTACCATTTAGTTTATGTGCACAAGCTACTTTTCTTATTGTTGATAATGCATTTAATTTCCTTCTTAAATAGAAAACTTAAATAAGAGGAGGAAAACAAAAAAAAACCAGCAGTGTTTGATATTAATGGTGCCTCTAACTCACGTTTATGGGTAATGTCATTGCGCTTGAGTTACTGCACTTATGGCCTAATAAATCTACAACAACAACGTCTATGGCATTGTCCCTATAAATCGCCGAGGAGTAATAAGGAACACCTTTGGAGTTAAAATCCAAGGGGCGGGAAATCCCTCTTCAATCGATAATCTAAAAAGATAATACTATAATGGACTTACATCCGCTAGTGAAAATCATAGAAAACCCCAATAGGGTTTGGGCATGTGAATTGGTTTTTTAATTCTTTAATCTTTGATGATTTGTTATTTAACGGGCAACGGTGACATGACTTATAGGAATTTAGGACATAGATGAATTAGGAAACAAGCAAAAGATCACCATGAATCTTTATGCTTTATATGCTCCCTTATGTGGGTAGCAACCAAAAAGAAACTGTCTAGGGCAATGGCCCAAGAAAAGGTTCCGTACCCACAAAACAGTTTATATCGAACAATAGCTTAGAAAATAGAACTACATATTATATGCCTTGATCGCATGCAAAAATGGTGTATTTAGGAAGTCTAGGGATGGAGTTGTCCCTAGTACGTACGCGCTCGGGATGGGGATTTAGGATTGGTTGAGGGTGTTTTCCTTGTTGGTCTTTCTAAGATACCTTGAGTTAAAGAAAGATAAATAAATATTAAAATTGAAGTTGGAAATTACTTGTATACTCAGAAGGAATCCCAGATGGATTCGCTTGATTCCCTGAGGCTTTAGACCAAATTCTGAGGCGAGACTCAAGCTTTTATTATTTCTCACATACTCCTAAGGACGTCGACCTCGGTGCACTCCTAGTAGGGGAGTGTAGTCTTTAGAGAGTGACTCAAGACCCGGATGGTCCCAATGAGTCTAAGTCTCTAGCTAGAGCATTTTCTAACCCATGTGGTTAAATGTCTACCTTATTTGGATAGATAAATCTTGGTCCTGTATGGACATTAACCTAACCCGAATGGTTAGATGCCTATCTTGGATGGATAGATGAGTCTTGGTCCCGTATGGACATTAACCTAACCCGTATAGTTAGATGCCTATATTGGATGGATAGATGCCTATCCCGTAAGGATAAAAGTTCCTGAGTATACAACTAATTGAACAAGACATTAAGAGATTCACTTTGTTAAAAAAAATAGAATTTTTGGATTAAGTGTGGGTCTCTTACACATGCACACATACTCTCTAACATATTAACATACATATAATTTTCCTGCCATATCAAAAGTGTCACGCACCAAACAATGAGCTACATTCCTCATGACAACATTTACAAAAATGCCATCATATTCTAGCGATATAAGTTTGAATCCCCTCCCCTACCTATTTCAAAGAGGAATATTTTAATTTCCAACAACCATCGAGATTTAAGGGAGAGGGAGTAGAATTCCTACCATGCAAAGTTGTCACTAAATGCTATTTTTTGTATGGATCTAGTGTTAGTGAAGAGTTTTTCCTATTCCCATTTTAAATATTTTCCTTGTTACCAGTTTTCATCCTCAATTTTTCCATAATTTTCCTCTTCAATTCATTTTTTTTTGTGTCTTTGTTACTTTATTGACAATTTTTTTATTGTTTTAGTTTCTTTGTAGATGAGCTCAATTTTCTAGAGAAATTATGCTTTTATCGTATTTGATTTCAGGGATTATGCTGAAATGGAGAAAGCATTCAAGATATTTGCATACAGAGAGTAAGAACCGCCTTTAGTCCATCATAGGTTGTGTAAGGACATATAATTGACGAAGTTGAGCTAGGGAACTTGAACTATCCATCAAATATGGAAGGAGCATGTGTTTATTTCCTTCCCTTGGAGCTATGAATTGGAGTAGGATTTTTAAAGGGTCCCAAAACTTGTTATAACATAAACAAGTAGCAACCACATGAGACAAGAAAACTGAAACAAGAATGATGAAACTAGCAAAAAACTAGAGAGACCTCAAAGAAACAACCCAAATACGATCATGGGGTTTAAATCCAAACCTAGCCAAATAATTATGAGTATAATCTTAGATCTCAAGGCCCAACCTTGAAGAAGAGCCAATTTCAACTAACTAACGCTTAAATGTTGCATCAAGCTTACTCTTGTCTTAAGGGCATATCCCCACACTTCCTCCATAAGGCTCGCCACCAAAATATCAAAAATCTTTCATTTGTTTCTTATATTAGGTTGCTTTTAACAACATTCTAACTTTCTTTCTCAACCACAGAAGAAATCATGGCATTGATTTTCTAATAATGGTGATGTTCGTCATTTTTTTCTTGTAATAGGTTGCTTTTAACAACATTCTAACTTTCTTTCTCAATCACAAAAGAAATCATGGTATCAATTTTCTAATAACGGTGATGTTCTTTAAAACCTTGGCATGAATGGGAGAAGTGCCCAACTTTTTGTCAATACATGCAAATTTGCGAGGAGGACTAGTAGTAGATTTTTTGCTTCCAAACACCGTATTTGGAACAAAGTTGCATTACCTTTGGTAGCTTCTTGTCAGTATCGATACAAATACAAAATCTAGGAAAGACCAAACATTTCATAGACTTCGTGACATCATCAATAGATAAAAACTAACCATAAATTATTTGCAATACCACAAAAGATTTGTTCATGCCAATGCTCCAAAGATAGCCTTGGGAATCTAACCCGTATAAAGACCAAACCAAGGTTTTCCTTGGTAACATCAAAACTAATAGACTAATATTTTAGAAAAATGACAAAATTACTAAGGAGCCAAGGACCTTGGGCTATAGAATTCTCAAGCTTTCCTCCAAAGATTGGAAGGAAAAAGGAAAGAATCCATTTGTCATTATAGCCACCTAAACTTGACTAGCCACACACCATCTTTTTATAATCCAACTTTGAACAACATCAATATTCAGATGGAAGCTTGAAAACCACCCAATGAGACCATTCCCCATGTAAGCAACAACATGATCAACATCCTCATAAAAAACCTTCAAAGTAACGCAACAACTTTTTAAAGCAAGATGAGCTTCACCCAAACAAAGGTGGGGAATGGATTGAAACCCCTCCCTTATTAGACCACATAATTAGCCCTAGTTTGCACCTCAACCCCATCCAAGACCCCTAAGAATTGGGCCTAACTAGGAGCCAGTAAACCTTGAGCCTATGAAAGGGGGGACTCCTAAGAGGAGTGAAACCCAATGATAAATTTAAGAAATCCCCCTCAAAAAAAGATATAAAATCTTGGTGAATCTTTCATTTTTTAGGAAAAAATATTAATTTCTATTGGAGAATCTTTCCTTTTTTCAAAAAAAAAAATCTTATTGGTGATTTTTTTTACATCATTAAAATTTTATAGAATTTTTTTAGCAAATCTTGAAAAATAATAGGAAAATGTATTAATTATGATGGTGAATCTATCCAATATAAGAATAATTCTCATGAAAAAGTAGGGGCTTAAGAGTGGAAACTATTGATTGGTTTAAGGGGTAGACTATAATATTTACTTGCCACCATTGTTTTAAAATATACTATAATGGCCCTTATTGTATTTTGCAAGGTAAAATGTACCCATGATCTATAATTCTTATGGGGCTCAAAATTTCTTTTAGATAATTGATCTAACGACCCTCGTTGTACTCTATTAGGTAAAATGTACCCACAATCTATAATGCTCATGAGACCCAAAATTGTGGGGCCCATGAGCATTATAGATCGTGGGTACATTTTACCTTGTGGAATACAACAAGAGCCATTAGATTATATTGTAAATCAATGGTGGAAACTAAAGATTAGAAATATGGTCCTAAAGCAACTAATAACTATGATATACTATTGGCGAATTAATATAGATTTCTACTATAATTTATAAAATTTAGACGAATCTCATATAATCATGTATTGAATATTGTGGAAAATTTGTGTTAATTTTTTTAATAAAATGAATTCGTTGGCGATTTAAATAAGACTATAATAATTTTTTGTAAAAATGTGGTGATTCAAGTCACATTTTAGCTCAAAATATTAGCTAATTTTGGATTCCCAAATTTTGACTATTAGCCAATTGGCAAATATTAGCCACTAAAAAAATCACTGGTGAAACCCCACAACAAAACTTCCAACCCTCGAATAAAGCCTTGTCACAACCTTAATAAGGTGCACACAAACGCTCTCTTTTACATTATGGTTTAAAACAACACCATAAACTAATTTAGCAAACCCCTTCACTTCTTGAGCAGAGGCCACAAGCATCATATGGACAACATCATTATGATTTTTTTCCGAGGGATACACCATGCATGGATCAAAAAAGGAGACCTCGATCCAATTGTCGAGGGTGAAAAAAGTGTTTCCTTAGCCTCCAAACTTGTAACAATCACAAGGTCATGCCCCTACCAATAAATCAAGTAGTAGTTCATCTTATTCCTCAATCTGAACATTCAACCAAAATTTTGCCTCTCAACCACCATTATTTGAAATGTCAACATCTAGATCATCGTCATCTGAAACATCGTCCCCTAAGTCATCATCGTTTGAGTCACCATCGCTAGAGTCAAGAATTTTCATAGTCTCCACTAGGGTATTTGCAAACATTTCTAAGGTTTTTGTTTTCTCAAAATTTGACTTCATCGTTGCCTTCAATCATGCCTCCTTAGAACTTGATTGTAGGTTGAAGGAAGCAAAATGTCCCTTGAGAGAGCACTTCCAAAGTCCCCCATCATAGATATAGACAAAGTAAGCTTCCAAGTGTAAGATGGGGGAAATCAATCTAGCCTAGATAAAGTGACAGCCAAAACACTTCTAAGCTAAATACCTCATCTAAAACAAGAGAACACAAACAAAGAGGAATAAACCAAATACATTCAAATAAAGAAACTCCCCATTGCAATTGATTTCTTCTCTTGTCTCTCCTATTTCTCCTTTTGCAAACTTTTCCCTCAGATTTGAAGTAGAACTTGTGCAATAACCTGCAAATAGTAAGTAGAAAGTTGGAGATAAAATGGTTGTTAAGGAAAAAATGGAGGAAGGTTGTTTTTATAGACAACCATTTGAATGCACAGTCAAGATCAAGCTTCTAGAAAGATACCAAGATCAATGGTGGAGGATTGATGCACCAAGAATATTCTATTCATGGGGGGGTTATTGATGGTTATGAGGCCGACAATTATAACAGAGATGGCTATCACAGGGATGGCTATGACAGGAATTAATGAGCAAGTGGAGGAAAAGAAATGAATTAAAAATTGACAAATAATTAATTCATGAGACAAGGGATATTTGACCACATGGAAAATAAATAATTCATTCAAATTATTTATTTGAGAAAAAGAAGAAATGGGCATTTAATTAAAATGATTATTCAACCATTGTAATTAAATAAGAGAAAATGGAAAAGAGACATTAACTAATTAACTTAGATTAATTATTTAATGGGAGAGAAAATGGCAAGGGATAATTAAATAATTTTGACAATTATTTAACTATAGTAGAATTAAAAGACAAAATGAATAGTTAAATAATTAATAATTATTATTTAACTATAGACGAATGATGAAAGACAAATAATTAAATAAATAATATTTTATTTAATTATTGAAGAAAGGGATGTTAGCTACACGATTAAATTTATTTAATCGATCTAGATAGAATAAAGATTAGAAAGTGAATCAATTAAATAATTAAAATTATTTAATTGATAGGGGAATATGATCAAGGATGATCAAATAATTAAAACTATTCAATTATCGGAGGACGACAATCAAGAAAAATGGTGCTTGCAGACTTGGGAATTTTTTAGTGTCTACATTTTGCCCCTCTTTTACATAATGCAGTTCATCACATTGTGTCAAAGAAATTCAATCAAAGAATGCCCCTGTGAAGTTAAGTTATAGGTATGCCCTCTCAGGAAATTTTTACAAATTTTCAAAAAGTTTCAATTTTTTTTGGAAAATTGTCCCGATAAGACAAGTTGATGGCCAGGAAGTCGATGGTGAAGACATAAATGAGTTTTGAAGTCATTACAAGGGTCAAATTCGGGTTCAAAGTCATCAAAAGGTGCGCCCAATAAACAAGGCAAGTCAAAAATCCTGATTTTGGACCTATAAATAGCAATTTGAGTTTGAAAAAAGGTCATTTGTGTATTCCCAATTTAGAAACTTTTAGAGCTATAAGTGATTTTCCAACAAAGATGTCACTTGTTCCAGAGGCCGCCCACTACGCATATTGGATCTGAAGGGAGTGCCCGCCCCGGTATGTACTACTAACCTTTGTAATTTTTTTGATTTGCATGCATTTAGTTAGGGAAAAAATTTAACATGCAATTACGTCACAGAATTTTGTGACGCAATTGCATGCGCGTTCGATGCAGACGATAAGCGATTTGCCGCAATCGTCTCATCACAACACAATTGCGGTAGGGTTAGGGTAGGGGCATTTGGGTTGTGATGCACAAAATTGTGCGACACAACTGTATTTTTGAGTCGCATATGCGATTGGGAATGCCACAACTGATAGGGTGCGACGCAAGTGATGTACGGAATGATGCATTCGGGAGGCAAGCGACGCAATTGCAGTTGCAATTCAGTGAATGATATGCATGATGCATTTGATGAAACTGCAACGCAACTACCTGGTTAAAAGTTTTCCCCAAATTAGGAAATTTTGACTTGGTCAATCGAGGTCCAATAGGTCAACTAAAGGTCTCGGATTGACATGATGGTGTGCTTCATTATTGTAGGAGCATCTACCTCTGATTTATACATGAGTCTAGACTAGATGTTTTCTGACTGTGGGACCAATTGGGCGATGAGGAGAGACATGCATTGTTGGATCTGGGGTTGTTCTTCGTCACATATATGCTCGAGATTAGGGAAAATAGGGGGATGCTCACAGCATTGGTGGCACTCTGAGATGAGTAGCTTCCATTTTCCAATAGGGGAGGTGAAAATCACCCTAGAGGATGTGTACATGATTCTATGACTGTCGATTTGCGACGAGTGAGTACGATATGACCCTGTGCTCGAGGACTGCAGGCCTTATATGAATACTATGAGTGTGATGATGATACAAAGCTCGGGATCCAAGGTTACGAGATTTTATGGGAGACCCTGACAAAGACATATGACAGATATGACTATGTTCTATGTGCATTGATAGCAGGTGTGATGATTCCTGACTGCAAGGTTCACAGTTTCCCAGTGGGCTGGGGAGAGATGCTCGAATTGATGGTTCCCTTCGTGACAGTTTATGTGTGGGGGCCATGTCTATTGGCCATGCTCTATTTTCAATTGCATGAAATTGCTTACAGGGGTGGGAAAAGTTTGAGTCATGGTGTTACACTATTGATAGTATGGGCTTGGGAGCACATAGCAGTGTTCCAACCTCAAGTTGTTCGACAGTTGGTTGCGGGAGCTCCATATTCATATTTGTACCAGGGGGATCTTACATAGACACATGTTGGTGATGTTGGTTAGTGGTAGCATGGTCTGGATACAGTGGTCAACTTCATCTGGAGGCCCTACAAGATTGCTATCTATGGATCAGGGAGGATGATCATTTGCCATGGTGTCGACAACTGAGGTACCTCATTGGGTACATAGTGCAGAGCCAACATATTATCAAGATGTATCTCTCGGGGAGGGTCAAATGACAGTTCAGGGAGAGGCAGGATATTCTAGTGGGCACGACAAAGTATGGACAGTCCTCGCGAGAGGGGTATCCTTAGGGACCTCAGATTGTGGTCATGATAACAGAGTAGGAGATAGATGCCCTTTAGGCATTAGATTGGGAGTGGAGGGGAGGGGAGATTGGGAGTGGAGGGGAGGGGATGTTGACGCAGGGACACCATCATAGTATGATTCCTGGTGGTTGATACACAAACCCATTCCTTTCACATATCCATAGCAACTAACGCCAGTAGAGTGCAAAGGCAGGGGCCCGAGAGGCCGGTGAGGAGACAAGGGTCAGAGGGGTGGCGGGAGAGGAGATGGTGGATGAGGGGACGAAGGAGGATGGGGAGATGATGGAGGAGATGGACAGGGGGGGAGGAGGAGACCAAAAAAGGGGGAGGAGGAATGGAGGACGAGAGGTGGCTAGAAAGCTACCACCTATCAGGGAGGAGGAGATGGAGGAGGATTAGCCAGAGCAGAGGGTAGTCATGGAGGTAGCAGGGCAAGAGGGAGAGTAGCACGCAGAGGTGCCAATAATAGAGGTGGCACAGCTAGAGGCAGAGGCTATGGAGGTTGAGGCGGAGGGAGAGGTAGGCCAGGAGGAGCAGGAGGTAGGAGGAGAGGATGAGATGGACAAGGTAGAGAGGGTCCTCTACGAGAGGATTATCATTGGAGTTGAGGAGGTAGGGGAGGAGGGCCGAATAGATGAGGGCACTGTTGATCAGAAGATAGCCATGCTACAGGAACGTGTGCAGGCTTTAGAGGCTGAGCTAAGGACAATTACTGTTGAGAGGGATGACCTTAAGGCTGAGAGGGATGCCTTCCAAGTGGAGAGAGACCTAGTAATGATTAGCCGTGAATAGACAAATCAACGGATGATTGACTTTATGGCTACTTGCAGTGGATCCGTTGTGGAGGTCGCACAAGAGTATGCCAGGGTGAGCAGAGCTAGCTAGTATTATAGAGATCTGTATGAGAGAGTGGTACCTCCAGAGAGGAGGGAGCCCTCCTTTTCAGAGATTGACAATGGCTCATAGGGCAGATCATGTAGCAGAACACATAGCAAGCGGACATAAAGCAAGTCTGAGGGGGAGACATTAGATGCCAAATGGGCCATCCCATATGACAGGCCTCCTACCATAGAGCACAGGTCTAGGGATTCACCACGTAGGGAGGACATGGATGCCCCAGGGACAGGAGAGCAGGGTAGCTCGAGATAGGGCACCTTTTATTTATCATGTTGTTATATGGACATTGTTATTTTTATTATTGAGCCTACGAGTTTCACTTTTATTGGATATGAGACATCATGACATTGTACCTGTGACACATTATTTTTTGAGTGATATATATGATGTGATTTTGGCAGTTGTTGATGATATGCATTGGTATATGATTATGCATTTCTATTTATGATGTCGCTATGCTATGTTGTGGATATTTTATGTTGTGATTATGATGTTTATTGATGCATTCTATATTTTTCTTGATTAGATAAACAGGGAAGGGCCCTGATCCCATGGTTACCACAATAGACAAAAAGGAAACAGAGAGGTGGGAAACAACACCACCATCAAACAAAAAATAGTAGCAGTAATAGCACGCAAGCCCACATTTAAAGTAGTAACCATAGTCCAACCAGTACTAATAAAAAACAGTGAGTTTTTACCAACATACTTAGTTCTATCTAAACCATTAATTAAATTGAAAGTGTCCCAGGTGGTGCTCCACTATAACATAGAGATAATAAAACAACAGTCCGAGATGTTAAAACAAAAAGACAAAAAACTCATCATCAACAATAGAGTAGCAACAACACGCCATTAACTGGCTTTCTTCAACAGGTCCCCATACTATATTGTTATATGATGGTTTAATATGGTTATGCTTAGATGACTATGCTATGAATGTTTATGCCCCTTGTGATATTTGTGGATGATAAATGCAATGTGAGTAACCTAATTTGATGAATGCAATGTGATATGGTTATGTGACGCACTTATGATTATGGATGTTTATATTATCATGATATGTATGAATGATGAATGCAATAGAAATGATCTAATTTAATAAATACAATGTGATATGCAAATGTATTGATGTGATGAAATGCTTATATGATAATAAAAAATGTAATGATGGAAAATGTCAAAGGAAAAATGCAATGATTTAGAATGTCTAATATGAATGCAAAGTGTGATGCGTAATGTGATATGTTATGATATTGTTAATGTGACATAATATGTATGGAATGCAATGTAATGTGAAATGCAATACTATGTGATGTAATGGATCATGATGTAAAATGCAATGTTATATGAAATATATAATGCTATGTGATGTGGAATTTAATGCTATGATGGAGTGTACAATGCAATAAAATACTTATATGATGATAAAATGCAAATTCTATATGGATGATATCTATGTTGTATTTTCTTATGCAAATATGTGACCTAATATGATAATGCCACCTATGATGAAAATGCTTTCTATGATAATGTATAATGTGATTATGTATGCAAGATGTTTTTGTGTGCCATAGGACTCTGTCAAGATGTAGTGGAAGAAATGTTAGCGTGGAAGAGATGGAAGTTGGCGTGAAAGAGGGGAAAGGAGATGGAGATGGAAAGTTAGATGGGAAATGACAAGGGACCAACTTTCATGCTTTCATTTTTATATTTATTATCATCAGGCGTCAAAGTGTCGCAAATGGGACACAAACACCATGGTATGACATAGACCAAGGTGTGCAAGGTGACCATTTGTGAGAGACAAGCTGTCAAAAGACAAGGAATGTCTCGGCTCATACTAAGGACCCAATTATCTCAATATTTTTTTCCAAGAAAAACCACATACAACAAGCAAAGAAAAGAGGTCATGATCCATCATCGTCCCTCTAAATCCCTTAATAGAACATCCTCGAGGTAACTAGGAACATGACCGAAGACCAATCAAAAAGATAAGACAAGTTCAAATCAACAAAGTGCTTGCCAATAGAGATAGTGTTTACTAATGATACTGATAAGATTGTTTGAGATGATTGATTAAGTTGACCAAGATGACCAAATTAATTGATAGGTTGACAAGGATTGATTGATAAGTTGGAAAAATGTTGATGAGTTGATTTGATTGATTGGGCCTAGTTTCAGGAAGGACACATCCTGATTAAGGAAAGATTGGTTGATAAGGTTGACAAGATTGATTGATTTTGACAAAGAATTATTGATAAGATTGACAAGGTTGATTGATTGCACCTGATTTCAAGAAAGACACATCCTGATTAAGGCAAGACTGATTGACGATGTTGACAAGATTGATTGATATGACCAAGCGATGTGACAATACCTAATGCTAGGAAAGACATATCTTGTTTAAGGCAAGGAGCACATCTGATAAAGTTGATCAAGTGACAAGTGTTGACAAGGCACCTAACTGCAAGAAAGACACATCTTGATTAAGGTGAATGACCAGATTGACCAAAGACAAAGTCTAATCTTAGGAAGGACACATCTTGGTAAAAGAAAAGAGATAGGACTGAATGAGACAAATGACATGATGCCCCATTCTGATTGAATGACCAGATTGATTGATTGAGGATGAAAGGTTTGGTTGGTTATGTTTGCCTGTTGATTCATGATTTGGTTTGAATGATGATTACTTGCAGACCAAGAACAAGACCATACTCGACAAACCCTAAGGGACTGACCTAGGTGGCCTCGGGGGCTCATCGATTGATGGCCTTTCCTACATTATACACGCAGAGACCTCGTAGTTTGACATGAATTAACTTTATTTTATTTTGATAAAATACTGAGTCATGATTTTATTATTTGACCAAACCTAAAAGGACTGACCTAATGTCTCGGGGGCCCATTGAGGATGAGCCTTGCTTACGTAGCAAATGCGCAAAGACAATGTAGTTTGACCCTACTAACACAAACTGACTCAAACACAAATTTTGACTCTATTTTTGGAAGTTTTTGATTTTGATGTTTTTTGATGTTTTTTGATTTTGATATTTTTTTATTTTTTTGGATTTTGATATTTTTTGATTTTTTTGGATTTTGATATTTTTTAATTTTTTTTTAATTTTGATGTTTTAAAAGGCTGATACCATGTGTTATTTTTCCATGAAGACATAAGTCAAGGAATTGCCTCGAGTCAAGTACATGACCAATTTATTATGCGTGAGGGGAAGTAGCAAACGAGTGCAAAGGATGATCATGAAGGCAACGGAGACTAAATGTCAGTGGCCGAAGCTTTATTATGAGCGAGTGACATGTGCAAAGGGATTATCAGAAGGATGAAAAGACTAGATGGAGTGACAATAGATAAAGGAGCATAGCTTGACTACACATGGCGCCTGTTTGCCAGGTTTTCACCATGGTACTTATCCAAAGCACCACCGAAGTGGTTTTCACTTTTGGACGAATTATTTCTATTTACTTTTTTTTTTTGAATTTTTTGTTGTCACCAAGATGCTTGTTTGCCAGGTTTTCATCAGGGTGACTATTTTTTTTATTTTTTTAATCTTTTTTTATTTTTGACTTTTTAAGGGGATACTCTAAGAATCAAGTGTAGTACTTGCGAAGGTGCATGTTGTTGATAGGATCAAACAATGGTTCTCCTTCAGGAGTAGAAAGCTGATAAGCGCCAGATCCATATTATGTTGTGATGATATAAGGGACCAACCAATTAGGTTCAAATTTTCTGAGCTTTTCTCGTTCTGCTTGATTCTTCGAATTTTCTTTTAGGACTAAGTCACCAATGTCAAAGCTTCTAGTTTGGACCTTCTTGTTGTAGTTGCATCGAAGACGATTCTGATATGCTTGTAAGTGTGTCAAAGCATTTTGTCTCTTTTCATCCAATAATTCTAGCTTTTGTAGATGAGATACACGATACTCTTCTTGATCAATCAAGCCTTGCATAGAGACTCACAGGGATGGTAAATCAACCTCTATAGGAAGTATTGCTTCAGATCCATAGACAAGGGAATATGGTGCGGCTCCTATAGGGGTGCGAACACTGGTGTGATAGGCCCATAAAGTAGGATTAAGTTGTAAGTGCCAGTCTCGGCCAGCGTCATTGATAGTCTTCTTTAATATTTTTAGGATTGTATTATTAGATGCCTTAGCTTGGCCATTACCATGGGGGTAATATGGAATAGCAAAATGGTGTTGGATACAAAATTTTTCACAAAGCTCACAGACATCTTGATTCTTAAAAGGGCAACCATTATTTGTAATGATGGATTGTGGGATACCATAGTGGCAAATGATGTAATTCATGATGAATTTGGCTATTTGCTTTCCAGTAATGTAAGTCAGTCGGATGGCTTCGATTCATTTTTTGAAGTACTCAATAGTGACAAGGATAATTTTATGTCCATTAGCAGAGGTGGGATGGATCTTTCCTATAAGGTTGAGTCCCCATTAAGAAAATGGCCATGGTGAAGTAAGCAGTTGTAGTTCCTGAGTTGGTGCATGTATAAGATCTCCATGAATCTGACATTGGTGACATTTCTTCACAAAGTGGTAAGCATCACATTCCATTGTAGGCCAATAGTATCCCGTTCTCATGAGATTTTTAGCTAAGGTCAGACCAGCAGAGTGAGCTCCACATACCATGGTGTACCTCTTCTAAGGCTGATTATGCTTCATTTGAGTTGAGACATTGAAGGAGGGTACTATCTAGGCTATGACGATAAAAGGTATCTCCGATGATGGCATATTTGGATGCTTGTCGAATAAAGGCTTGGCGTTGGTTGAGGGACAAGTCAGGAGGGATAATCTGGTCATGCAAGTAATTGTAGATGTCTTTGTACCAAGGAGATTCAAGACCAACAATTTTGCACACAAGTTCGGTCTTCGGGACATCAAACGTAGGGATCAACAGTTGTTGTACCAAGAACTCATATTGTGAGGCATTGTTAGGAATATCCAAGAGAGATCCAATTGTAGCCATTGCATCAACTGCTTTGTTTTGGATTCTCGATATCTGTTCAAATGTAATATTGTCAAAGTACAATCTGAAACTATCTACCATGTGCTTGTAGGGTGTCAATTTCTCATCCTTGGTGTCATAATCATCATTCACTTGCTTAATCACTAACTGAGAATCACCATAGACTTGAAGTTCCTTGATTTTCCATTTTATTTCCATTCAGAGTCCTGTTAATAATGCTTCGTACTCAACCATGTTTTTTGTGCATGGAAATGCTATTCAAAATAACTTGGGAATGGAGTCTCCTTGAGGTGTGATGAACAAAATTTCGGCTCTTGAACCATGACTTGTGTAAGATCCATCAAAATACAACTTCCATGTTGTTGGTGTCTTTATTACAAAGATAGAGTCATCTGGGAAATCAGATATGAAAGAATGATCTGCTTTTACCAATGCATTTGCAAGTTGGTCAGCTATCACTTGTCCCTTTATTGCTTTTCAGTCAATGTACTCAATGTCATACTCACTTAGGATCATAACCCACTTAGCTAGTCTTCCTGTCAGAGTTGCTTTACTGAGAAGGTATTTCAGAGGATCAATTTTGGCGATAAGTTTTGCCTTGTGATTCAACATGTAGTGTCTTAATTTATGTGTTGTAAATACCACTGCTAGACATGCTCGTTCAATAGGACTATAGTTCAACTCATGTTAGACTAAGGTGTGACTGATATAATAAATTGCTCATTCATTGCCATCATTGTCATTCTACGCTAACAATGCCCCCAATGCTAATGTAGTTGTTGTCACATATAGTATCAAATTTCTTCCATCGATCAAAGGCATAAGAACTAGTGGAGTCAATAGATACTTCTTGATCTAATCAAATGCTTCTTGGAATTTCTCTATCCAATTGAAGGGAATTCCTTTTCATAACAAGTGTTGAAATGGGTGGATCTTGTCTGCTAGCTGAGCTATGAACCTACAACTTGATTGTAGTCTTCCTTATAATATTCTCAACTGACTGATGTTGGTTGGCGGTGGCATGTCTAAGATAGCTTTTACTTTGGCGGGATCAAATTTTATTCATCTACGAGAGACAATATATCCTAGGAGTTTGCCTGATTGGACCCCAAAAACACATTTCTTTGGATTTAGCTTGAGTTGGTACTTTTCCAATCATGTGAAAATCTTGTCTAATACTGCTAGGTGACCACTGCATTCTAGAGACTTAGAGATAAGGTCATTGACATATTCTTCCATAAGGACATGCATATAATCATGAAAAATAGTTCTCATGTCTCTTTGATAGGTAGCTTCGACATTTTTAAGCCCAAATGGCATGAAATTCCAATAGAAAGTTCCTCAAGTGCATGTGAAAGATGTCTTTGGTTGATCTTCAATGGAAATTCTTATCTAATTATAACCCAAGAATCCGTCCATAAGTGATAGCATTTCGTAACCAATAGTAAGGTTTACTATGATGTTAATATTTGGTAAAAGAAAATCATCTTTGGGAAAAGCTTTATTGAGGTCTTTGAAATTTATACATACTATGATTTGACCATTTAGTTTTGTGATAGGAACGAGGTTTGATATCCAATCTGCATAATAAATCAAGCGAATAAATCCAACATCCAATAGTTTCTTCAATTCCACCTTGACAAGGAGCGCAATCTGTGGGTGCATTTTTCTTAACTTTTGTTTAAATGGATTAGCATTTGACCTAGCAATGGCAAGTGATGTAGAAAAAGTTTGGCATCCAATCCAACCATATCAATATATGACCATGCGAAATTGACTTGTCTTTCTAAAAAGAATGCTATAAACTTAGGCTTTTCCTTGATGGTCAAAGATGTTGCCAACCATATGATTCTGGAATTGTTTTGTGTACCAATGTCTACTTCTTATGTTTCTTCTACAAGCAACAACGATCTCTCTCGATCAGTCTATAGGGAGACAGTTCAGTCCTCCATCCTTGGGTGCCTCAAAGAGGTTTTCACCTTCGGATATGTCCTTTATTTTTACTTTTTCATGATCAGTAGGCGCCTTTCGGTTTTCACTTGAAGACCTATTATTTTTATTTTTACTTTTGTCATTTTCACTTTTGTGACTAGAGGACAAGACGACCTCACCAAAGTATGTTGCATAATTGAGTTCTATAGCAAAGCCAACCTTATGATCCCCACTTGGTATTCCTTCATGAAGTCCCATGAACTCAGTGATTGCTTCGTCATTCTCGAAAGTGTCCAAACTTGGTGGTCCTTGTTAATCCCAATCTATGAGTTGAGGGTAGACAAGGGGTAATCCATCATTGATATTATCAAGATTCATTGTATAGGCTAATATGGTAAAGACAAAAGTAGAGTCATCAGGTTCTCAAGAGGCAGAGTCGATAGTTTCCCAAAATTGTTTTATCCACTCTTCCCTGTTCAAAGGGGCTTTTGGACGAGGACTTGGCAAGCTTGACAGGGAATTAATTGTAAGCATTTGAATGAATTGTTTTTCAAGAGGAGGCTTGTCAAATACTCCAAATATTTTATCAAGGTCCATGAAGGCAGTGGAGGATAGGGAATCCCATTCATATTTAGTGGAATCGACAGTATAATCCCAAGAGTCCTTGTATGTCTCGATCTCATCTGAAGCATCAACAAACTCATTCAAAGGTAACCCGATACCTCGGATAGTCACTTTTACTGGTACAAACCCTAACCCGTGATTCTTTAGTAATTTAGGAGGTTATAAGGGTTCCAACATTCCTTGTTTATTTAGGCCAAGGTCACTGTGTCCATCATATCCCTGCTACTTCATTATTTGGAACCCTTTTGAATATTGTTTAATTGGCAATTTATTAGTTTCAATTTCCTCCTCTTCTCTATACAACCATGTGAGAATATGATCATCTAAAGACTCTTTGGAAAGTTTCCCCCATTTAGTGAAGGTGGTAGGGGATTATGAATGATAACTTTGGGCTGCACGAGATGCAATTTTCCATATGACTTTGGTGATTTAGGAAATTTTAATGTAAAAGATACTCTTCATGTTGTATTATTTGCATCGTTTGTCTTGGATCTAGATCTTTGGTGTTGAAGATGTGACGAATGAAGTGGATGATTGGAAAAGAGTGGATGGATCAATGTAGTTAGATGGTGTGGTGGATACAGTGGAGGGTGAGGCCTCTTGATTGATGGGAACTTGACGTTCAATAGTTCCTTTTAGGTTTGAACAATACTAAAAAGGATCGGGGTCATCTTGAATAGTGATTTCAATGCCATTGTGTGGGAACTTGAGGCATTGATGGTAGGTGGAGGGGATAGCTCTCATGGCATGAATCCATGGGTGGCCGAGGAGAAGATTATAATGCAAATCTAGATCCAAGACATGAAATATTGTGTTTTGTAGTACTAGACCAACTCTCACGGGAAGTGAAATTATTCCTTCCAAAGAACACTCAACATCATCATAAGCTTTGATCACAACTTTCTTGGTTTGGTCTATACAATTCTCAGAGTATCCCAATGATTTCACCAATTTTAGTGAGAAAATATTTAGATTGGCTCCGCCGTCTACTAGGACTCGTCTGATCTTATGTTTATTAACACATACTTCAAGATGTAGGGGGTCATTATGATCAGATTTCAATGCGAAAAAAGTTATGTTCTGAGAAGGTGACATGGTGCAACATAGCTGGGTATCCAACCATGGCCTGAAATTAATTGACATCTAGGTTAGCAGGTACAAATGCTTCTTGTAATGATTTGTCAAGGATAGCCCTATGTTGTGGGGATATGTGGAGGAGCTCTAAGATAGAACTTTGTGCGGGGGTTTTTCCAAGCTGGTCCAAGAGATTATATTGAATTTTTGGCTGTTAATTAGATGGAGGTCCTAGAATAGTTATCTTCGTTTGGCAGGTAGTAACAACACATTCTGAACTTGGCCTGTTTATGGTAATAGTAGCAATGTGATCATCAAGAGGTCTCACATTAAGGATGATAGTGTTGTAATCATGTTTGATGGTGGCATAATTGGTATTATTGTTGTTCCTTGAACTGGAGGATTTTCCTTTATCATGGTCTTGCAAGGGAGTCTCGAATATGGTAGGATCCGCATTGGTTTTTCCTTGTGAATCTCCTACTGATATGGTTCCATTTTCAATGAGGTCTTGAATAATGTTCTTGAGCATCCAACATCTAGTTGTTTTGTGTCCTTTTCCATGTTGGTATTCACAGTATTCGTCTTCTTTCCACCAATCAAGTTTGATTAATGATGGTTCATAGTTTTTAGCGTCTGGTAATGTGATGAAATTGGATTGCAAAAGTTGTTTGAGGATTGATTCGATAGGTTCACCCAAGGGGGTGTATGTTCTCTTGGCACGAGGAGGACCTCTTCGTTGTTGACTATTTTGGACTGCATTTAGTGTTTGGTTTTGACCTTGTGTCTGTGTGTTTGGTGTATTGGATGTATTTGATGAGGAAGGACCTTTAAGTTGAATGGTTGGACCTTTGGTTATCAATTTGGCATCAACAACTCCATCATTTGTGACATTTTTGTTTCAGGACTAGTATTTGCTCTTATCATTGTTGGGTTTCATATTTTCTTTGTTTACCTTGACTAGTCCTTTTTTTATAAGACCTTTCTCAATAAGGACACCTCTCTCAAGGATCTCTTCAAAGGTTGTGCAACATTGGATTTGAGTTCGACTCATTAATTCTTTGTTTAGGTTTTCCACAAACATGGTGACAAGTTGTTTTTCAGGAAGGTGACAAGGGAACTTGCTAACCAAACCTTGCAATCTCTGGTAAAATGAGGTAAGTGATTCCCCTTGTTTGGTTGTGCTCAATGTTGCAAGGGTGACATCATTTTTAATGTTGAAGGAAAAATGATTGATGAATTTATCAGCGAGTTCACCCCATGTTCTAATTCCTGGAGGAAGGTGTGCAAACCAATCTAAGGTTGGCCTTGTGAGCCTTTGTGGGAATAGTCTCATCAAATAGGTAGGGTCATATGAGACTTCCATACACGATGTGTTGAATTCTCGAATGTGTTCTATTGGATTCCCTGTCCCCTTATACTTAGGCAAAGGTGGTGTTGTGAAGTGAGGGGGAAAGGGTGGCATGTATAGAATTTTGTCAAATGGAAAGGGGCACAATTCTTCCACAAAATAGGCCTTCTTGTTGGTCCCCATTTGCATGTTTGTCATTTATTGTTGGAGGGTTTGGACTTGTTGTATCAAAATTTTTGTGAGAGATGGTGTTGCATTGTTTTGGTTTGGTGTCATGATGTTGGTATTGAGGTCATATGTTGGATTTGAATTGGGATTGACGACTTGTGATGTTGGACCTTGGTTGCCATATTGATGTGTGTTGTTTTGATTTGGGATGAAATTGGCATTTAGGTTTGTTCCAAAGGTCATGTTTGCATATGGTATTACGTTTTGGAATTAAGGTGTAGACCCTTGATTTATTCCTTGGTTTTGAAACTTTGGTCCTTGATTTACATTTTGAAAGGGGGGTATAGGTCCTTGGTTGATGTTTTGACATGAAGGAAAGGTCCCTTGATTGTTATTTTGAGATGAAGGTGTAGGTCCTTGATTGGTATATTGAAATGAAGGAAAGATTCCTTGAGTAGAATTTTGGAATAATGGAAGGGACCCTTGATTAGTGTTTTGGAGTGATGGATATGATCCTTCATTAGCATTTTGGAGAGATGGAATAGAGCCTTGATTATTGTTTTGATTTGGGATCCTTCGTGAGATAATGTGAACCTTTCTAGGTTTAGTTGGTGGATTTTGACTTGATGAAGGCGGACTTTGAAATTGGAATAAGGAACCTTGATTTGTGTTGTGAAGTGTAGGTTTAGGACCTTGTGATGTGTAACCTTGATTTCTGTTTTGAAGTGTGGGTATAGGACCTTGGTTTGCATTTTGGATCAAAGGGGTAGGACCTTGTGATGTGGAACCTTGATTTGTATGTTGGAAAAAGGGGGTTTGTAAAGGTCTTACCTATAGAATTTGAGGAATTTCCAAGTGTAAAACTTTGTCCTTGTGTAGTGGTATTGGTTACCTTGTTTCCAAATGTTGAGATGCTTGGGATGTGTGTAGTGGTGGTAGTCATGTGTGTAGTTGTACCAAGGGGCATGTTTGACATTTGTTGTAATGAGGGCATGCCAAGTGCAAATGGATTTTCGGTTTCTTCTTCTACAATGGTTGATACGTCAAAGCCTTGAGGTAATTTGGCACCATTTTTAGCTAATGCATAGAAGAATCTGTTAGGGTCTTCACTAACAAGTTGATCAACTATGCTTAAAATTTTTGGGTCATGATAAGCTTCTTCAATTTCTTCCTGGGTCAATTGTTTGTTGAATTCTTTTAGTCTCAAGTTTTCCCATGTGTTTGTTTGGTCTCTTGGTGGTGTGTCTCCTGGAGGTGTAGAATGATTTGAATCTATTCCAAGTGTAGTGTCATGAAAAGGGTTACTTGAAAAATCCATGTCCTTTCTCTTGGCTTGTGACCTTATTTCAACCATGTGAGACTTTTGCAAGTTGAGGGATAATGCAAGATGATGATGAGACTATGCTATGATTTTTCAATTTTTTTGGATCTTTGGATATGAGGATGCAAGGTGATTATGCAAGGATGATAATGACCAAAGGATGAAGCTAATGAATGCTAAAGGATGCTAAAGGTTGATTAATGGTCAAGGATGATGATAAGGTGACTAAATGATGCAAAATTGAAGATCAAGATAATAATGCAACTAAGGTTGAGATGAAAGTAAACTATGTGTTTTTTTGTATTTTTGGGGTATAAGGATACAAGGATAATGAGACTAATGGATGCAAAAAGGGTATGAAAGGTTGAATAATGATATGATGCTAAGGCTAAGGTGACAATAAACTACTTTTTTGTATTTTTGGGATAAAGGTGCAAAGTGCAATCTAGATTATAAATCAAAGTTTTGGCAAGATAATGATAAAAGTTATGATCAAGGGGATGTAATATGGATCTAAATAAGGTCAAGTTAATGCAATGGAATCCTAAAATTTTAAACAAAGGATGGCAATCAAGCTAATGTGAACCCAAGGTAACCATTCCAAGTGTCATTAACCATTTGTGGTAATCAAGAGGATAATTTTGACAAGGTTGAGTCAAGGTTAGGACACAAGCTTAAGACTCAAAATGTGATAAAGGTGATAATGACAAGGATTGATAAAATGAGGGATAATGGTCAATGACAAATAGAATATGAAACCAAGGATTTTCGAAAATCTCAATGGTCTTCCTATGTTCAAAATCTAAAGGTCAAAATGCAGCCTAAGGATCAAAGTTTAATCTATGAAATGTAAAGGATGGAGGAAGGGTAACCCATAATGCAATGTTTTCCTCAATTATGGCAATGCTAGAACGAACTGGTAAAGCTTGCAAGTATCTGATTTAATAGTCAAAGGTCACTGTAAAATGAAATGATCAAATTTTGGACAAAGATTTTAAAGTTTCTATTTTATCAAAAAATTGTGGCTTTGTTTTCTACAAATGCGATTCAAGCAGACAGATACAATTCTATTTTCTACAAATGTGTTTCAGGCAAACAGATGCATTTATCTAATTATCAGATGTGGCCCAGGATATTAGTTGTGGGTCTGTTTTCTGCAAGTGCGATTCAGTATGTCAATTGCGATTTTCTAGTTATCAGTTGTGGCTTTGTTTTTTATAGTTGTAGTTCACATAAAGTTGTTTTTGATAGTTTTGATGGTTTATGTTCTGGTTTTTGAGTGAATTCTGATTGTTTTTTATGAAATTTGATTGAAAAACACATAATACAGTATCAAACACTTTTTTTTGGTTTGGTTTTGGATGTGAAATTGTTTGAAAAGTAAAACACACATAGACAACAATGCATAAGCCCTATGGTTGGCAAGGAAACCAATGGTTGATATCCCCACTTGGATTTCTCTAGCCACTTAAACAAGGCGGACCACTAGAGACTTGGTGGCATTGGCTCCCCTCCACAACACTCACTTCTTGGGCTCACCAAGTCTCATTCCCCCAATGGAGGAATTCCTATCTCTACACAAGCTCAGTGAAAACATGGGGTGTCTTAAGAGGTTTGACCTCCTACAATCAATGAGCATATAAAAAGGGTTTTTGGCCTCTAACACAAATTGGCTCTTAGTAAGGGCATATGTTCAAAGTGGCCATACATACATCAAAATTAGCTCGAGACTATGGCGAGTCAAGAGGCCTCCCAGTCCTTTCCCTAAGGAAGGATTTTCACATAACTCACGGGACTAGTAAGGGTGGCATTTGTCGGTATGACACATCCGCACCTGTTGCTAAATGACTTTAGTCAAGAAGCACATTTATTTATAGTGGCTTGGAAGAGCTTGGCCTTAGCTTTGTTACCACTTGGGTCATTCCCACCTTTCAAAGCAAGGTGGTAGACCCTCTAATAAAAGGTAAATAACAACGAGGAAGTACACTTATTTTTTTATCATCCCAGATCACACGAAGCATAAGGAGAGAGCATATCTTCGTGCCTTTGCCTCACACTCACATGGGGTTCATTTTAAGCACCAAATCCAAATATGTGGTGTGATTATACAAATGTCAAAGAGGTGCTTTTGGTCACTCAAGATCGCCAGATGGCACGAGAGGAGAGCATATACACTTTGTAAGACTGTTGCAAACCATCAAACACGAAGGACAATTGTTGATTTTAACCTGTGATTATTTGAACACTTGTAAATTTTAAGCCAATGACATTTTATGCATGTTCATTTTAATTCCCATGAGTGAAATATGTAGATTGTTGTTCTTTTTAAACCTTATGAATGAAAATGCAAATTCTTTTTAACCTTTATGACCCTAATGCAAGTTATGGAAAATAGATAATATGGAAATTTGCTTAAAACTAAACTAAAGTAAAGCTCGATTTTTTGTTGTTTCAAAAGAAACAATTTTTGGGAGCTCCAATCCAAAGCCACATGCTAAAAAAAAAAAATTTAGCACACAAAAACCCTACTCTACTCGAAAAACCCAAAAGGAAAACTGAAAACAGTTTGAAAACTGAAAGTTTATACCAGACAAACAAATGTATCGTTCTTTTCAGCAAATGTGTCACTGCATTACGTCACACCAGAACAATTGTGTTGTGATTTTAAATTCAAATTATCTTGCCTACGGTTTCCTCCCACAGATGCGTCAAATCTTTTTTATCAGATGCATCGTTTCCTATCAAATGCATTGCTATTTTGAGCAAATGTGTCGTTTCATACTGGGAATTTGCAAACAAAAAGGAAAGTCGTACAAAATCTTGCAAACTTTTGTCTTCACGTCGGGTTCACCAATATAAGATGGGGGAAATCAATCTAGCATAAATAAAGTGACAGCCAAAGCACTTCTAAGCTAAAAACCTCATCTAAAACAAGAGAACACAAATAAAGAGGAATAAAAATGAAATTCATTCAATGTAAAGCACTCCCCATTGCAATTAATTCTTTCTCTTTTCTCTCCTATTTCTCATTTTGCAAATATTCCCTCAGCTTTGAAGTAGAACTTGTGCATTAACCTGTAAATAGTAAGTAGAAAGTTGGAGATAAAATGGTTGTTGAGGAAAAAATGGAGGAAGGCTACTTTTATAGACAACCATTTGATTGGACGATCAAGATCGAGCTTCTAGAAAGATGTCAAGATCAACGGTGGAGGATTGATGCACCAAGAATATTCTATTCATGGGAGAGTTATTGATGGTTATGACGTCGACGACTAGACGACTATGACAAGAATTAATGAACAAGTGGAGGAAAAGAAATGAATTAAAAATTGACAAATAATTAATTCATGAGACAAGGGATATTTGACCACGTGGAAAATAAATAATTCATTCGAATTATTTATTTGAGAAAAAGAAGAAATGGGCATTTAATTAAAATGATTATTCAACCATTGTAATTAAATAAGAGAAAATGGAAAAGAGACATTAAATAATTAACTTAGATTAATTATTTAATGGGAGAGAAAATGGCAAGAGATAATTAAATAATTTTGACAATTATTTAACTATAGAAGAATTAAAAGACAAAATGAATAGATAAATAATTAATAATAATTATTTAACTATAGACGAATGATGAAAGACAAATAATTAAATAATATTTTATTTAATTATTGAAGAAAGGGATGTTAGTGACACGATTAAATTTATTTAATCGATCTAGATAGAATAAAGATTAGAAAGTGAATTAATTAAATAAATATTATTTAATTAATAGGGGAATATGATCAAGGATAATCAAATAATTAGAATTATTCAATTATCAGAGGACAATGATCAAGAAAAATGATGCTCGCAAACTTGGACATTTTTCAATGTCTACACCAAGAAGAAGAATGCACCTACAACATAATCCTTTGTATCTCTAGCCATAATGCCAACAAGGATTTATTTTCATTGACCCCATCCCCGTCATCCACAATGAGTTAGACCATTCATCTAACACAATGCACTCTCAACATCTTCATCATCTCCTTCATCTGATGCATCGTCGTTGTTGCTCTGCATCTTTCAAGCTCCTTTCCCACTTTGCATTAGTAACAATTCTTAAAATGTAGGCCAAGGATGTACCCCCTAGGCATAATGCAAATGCCCACTCCACATTCCACGAATAAGATAAGATACAAGATCTTGGGGGTCCCTCAATTATTGACACAATAGAGAGTAACCCTTTGAGGTTTGAACCTTGGTTGATGGCACTATAAAGAAGAAGCCCCACCATCACACCACAAGATTAGTGCCTCTTTTTTGCATTGTTATATGCTAACGAAATTTTATTTTGGGATATTTTAAGTGCTATTCTAGTATGAATGAGTAGGGAAGATAAGTTGAAAACATTACCAAGGGTTATGGTTGCATGATTTGTCAAAAAAAATAAAAATAAAAATTAAAAGTACAGAAATATATGAAATTTGACATGGGTATTGAAATTTGTATTATAATGTTGCGCTAAAAATTTAAAAATTTAAAAACTATTTTAAGATCAACAATCTTATTGATAAAAAAGAAGAAAAGTAAAATATCATATAATCGTATGAAAGGAATTTTATCATATGTCAATTTTATGTGTATGCCTCCTCTTAGATTATTCAAAATATTATTTCATTTTTTTTATTGGTGCACACTTTTGACTAGAGCTATGAACCAATGAGGCCACAAATGGGGGACCTCATCCCTAACATGAATGCAAGAACAAGCCACTCTCGTGAGCATGATTACCCAACGAGTACACCAGCCTAGTGAGGGAATGGTAGCCATTTCCCGCAAGCACGACAACCCAGTGAGGGAAGAGGCCTCAGACCTTAATGCTTGGCATTCAAGGATAAATCACATATTTTTAGAAAATATAATGATTTAAGCCTAAAAATTTCATTTAAAGGATTCAAATTGAAGAGGGTTTGATCGAACCCCCTTAACCATACCTATAACGAAGTCCCCTTTACACCTATCAAAATGTTGATAAAAACCACTTTTGATTTACTTTTCAGGGGATCAAATGAATTCATTTAAATTTTATTTTTAGAGTATATAGTCCTTATTATAAGCCTTCCAAAAGTATAATTTTAAATAAAATTTAATTTTGTTATGTTATTTTTTATTTTTTGTGAATGTAAGTTTTCACTTAGAAATCGAAGCTCTTTAATTGCACATGTGGAAAAATAATAGATTATCAATTTTGTTTTGAAAATATCGATGATCCTTGTAGATATAGAAGTCATGATCCTAAAAATAAAATTGAATTTCAATACATACAAAAAAAGTTATGTTATATATCACAGGTTCACCTATGTCTGAATTGTAATTGGTTTGACTTTGAAACTTGATTAAAGAAAAAATATTCAATAAAACCTTTGTGAAACCAAATGAAAGCGCTAGATATTGTAGTTACAAATCTAAATTAAAAAAAATTAGAATTTTATCCTTCATGGAAAAAAAATTTATGTTGTATACGGTGAGCATCACTCCTTAAAAATGGTGTTTACTGAAAAAAATAGTGCAATTTGATTTCAAAAATTTTGAAAAAAATATATTTAAAATCTACAGACAAAATTTCACAAATCACTAGTTTGCATCGTCTTCAAATTCCTCACAGTTTAGCCGCTATAAGTGCCCGAAAATGAAGATTTAGTTTTAAAAAATCAATTCAGTGTTCAGTTTGACCAAAAATTGTAAACCAGTATTGTGGGATCACCTAGTTATAAGGTCAAGTCTGGAGACTTGAACCTTGGTGGGCACAAGTACAACACTATAAAAAATATGAATGAGATATGAAAGCAATGAAAGATAAATTTAAGCATTATTACATTATAGTTAATTGAACTAGTTTTTGCTCAAGCTTTGTTCTCCCTATTCATACATATGTAATGTAGTTATGGTTAAACATTTAATTTGGATTATGTTTCTCAAGAATAAGGAAAATAAAATAATTAAATAAACTTTCCATAATCCCATATTAGATATGTTTTATTTTGAAATCTATTAATCAATTCTCTAACTCCAAATCTGATTATACCATAATCAATAGTTTCTCACAAATCATCTTCTGAAGTAGAGTTACATTGCCTTTCTTAAGGAATTAATGGACATCTATATTTCTTTAATTTGCTTTCAAGATGAGAGAACTTCAGATATGACAACTATTCTTTTATTTCTCTACAATTAAATATAATATTTTTTCAATTTAGATTTTGCGCTTTGAGTATTTTTGTTTTGTCCATTGCAATTATATCATTTTTTTTAATTAAAAAAAATTAATGTATTATTTTATGTGACATTTTGCATAACTTTCCATTGTTTTCAAATAATTATAGTGATATTAGAAAGATACATTCTTGATGGTAAAAAAATCTATTGACCAAACACTTCACAAAACGACTTTAACATAAAATTATAAATGTGTAATGCTTGACTAAAAAGACTTTTTAAATATATATATATATATATATATATATATATATATTATGCACCATCCCATAACACAACATTTACTAATTCATTTGAATATTTTTCTCACAAATGTAACTATTTGGATATACATGTGTTAATGATTTTTGTGTGCAAAGGAGATAATTTATTATTTGAATTGTCGCCTAGTATTTCTCCCATTTGCGATGGAAGATAGTTGAATTTTGGGTTAGGGACTATTATTAGTCCCTACCTGTATATAGGCAAAGAGTAATGTTTTCGCTCCATTATTTGCTATTAGTACTTCTCTAGGAAATCAGGTCAAGAGAGTAGAAAATTATTTATCCTATGGTCTACAGTGATTTCACTATTAAAATGAAATTTTAGCTAAACTTTTCACTTTTTTGATTGGCAACACTTATTTTCGTTGGTGGTTTTTTTTTTCCTATTTACAAATTGTTCTTATGACCAATAAAGACGAAGAGAGGAAAAAATTTCGTAGGTTTTTATTATTTGAAACTGTGGACGTGTCTTCACAATGAGGGTTGCTGGTGGGTAGATGCAATTGTTGAAAGCAGTTCACGTGCCTCGTCTCTACTATTACATTTTGCATACATGCCTAATGGAACATTTTCCCTTTAACAAATTCTGATATTAATGTAGCTTCAACTACAATCTCCCTTCTATTATGTTTTCAGGAATCTCCATTCCCTGTTCTAAAGCTACCATTTTGGTACAGGCAGGGAGGATGTTAAAGGTTGTGGATTTTGGCTTTACACCTACCAATTGTGTTAACTTAAGTTTCTAAAGAGAGGTTGTGGATTTTGGCTTTACACTTGCCAATTGTGTTAACTTGTACTCTTGAAAGAGAGGTCACAAGTTCAAATCCTGCAGGGGGTAAGGTATGTACACCTCGTATTGTGGAGCACGAGTTAGGTGCCTCCCTCATATCGGGAGTACGAGGAGTCCCATATACTGCAAGCCGTCTGTAAACCCAAAAACAGATCCCCTGGTATCGTGGACTATAAAATATTATTATTATTATTAAAGCCTTTTCAACATATCCAAATTGTGAATATCCTACAATCATTGCAGTCCATGAGAGAAGATTTCTTTGAATCAACTGTTGGCAAAAACTAGAAGATATGACAACCCCTAGACAAGCATACAAGATTGATACCAACAATCCTGGATCAGATCTTGTAGGAGAAACAACTGCTACTATGATTTTTACCTTGATAATTTTTAAGGACTCCAAACTTGTTTACTCAAATGAGATTCTCAATCATGCCAAACAAGTTTTTTTGAATTTAGAAAAATGTAAATTCTTTACCTTGATTAAATTAAAATTATCCCATTTCATGTTGCAATAGAAATCTTGCAACTCTTTGACTTTGCTGACAAATATGGGGGAAAGTATGATAGTAGCATTATGAATTTTCGAAAATTTTATGGGTCAATTAGTGGATATGATGTAAGTTCTCATCTATGTTATCTTCCTTATACAAATGCAAATCCTTCTAAATGTTGTGCTTAAAGAACTACATTTTACTTTATACACTGTATATATTTCATGCAAGATGAATTACTGTGGGCAACTACATGGCTTCATAGAGCAACCGAGGATCAACACTACTTCAATTACTTGACCGATAATGCAGGTTCCATGGGTGGAACAAGATGGAGCATGACAGAGTTCTCTTGGGATGTTAAATATGCAGGGGTCCAAGTGCTTGCACCAATGGTCAATAAGGGTGCAAGCCATTCAAAATGTTCAATATGTGGCAATAATTAGAGGATTATATTTGCCATAATATTTTGATGAGCTGAACTTTCAATACCTAAAGATAAAATGTAGGCTATAATGTTGAAGATAAATGATTTAACATGAGTGCTTTACATTTTAGTAGCCAAAACAATAGATTTATCTTGTAACTAATATCATAGAAAATTATGGGTTGTGGCAGTTCCTCATGCAAGGTAAGGGTGGGGAAAATGAAGTTGTACTACAAAAATACCAAGAAAAGGCTAAGTTTTTTATGTGTTCTTGCCTTCAAAAAATGGATACAACGTACAACGAACACCCAGTATGAGACACATTCATCATCATCTTGAGAAAATACATTTTTTCTGTTCATATTTAGTAAAGATGATGGTCAACTTAATCTTTTTTCTTTTTCTTTTTTAGGTGGGCTCCAATATTGGCAGAATTGGAACAACATGCATTTTGTGACAACCGCCTAATTTCTCCTTTACGATCTACCTTGATTATTTGTCTAATGCTGGCAAGAAATTGCTATGCCCAGATGGACAAGTGGACTTATAAGAACTCTTAGCCTTGGATAAATCGCAAGTATGACAAACCCATTTCTTAAAACATTTGAATAAGGTTTGTAACCACAAGTATATCTAGTCCATTTCGTAAAATATTTCAGTTGAGGTTGGTAATCACAGGTCTAGTAAATCCATTCCTTATCAAACATATCAATTAAGGTTTGTTAAGGTTTGTTATCTGAAGTACAATAAACCTAAATCTCTTCTGCCAAACCTTTCAATTAAGGTTTGGTCCAAAAATGATAGTGTACTTGCTGAGTTCACCATAGGGCTTCCTCCATTGTGTCTTACAAAGACAATCCATCATTTTTTAGTTGCAAAGGAGGTTATGCTACATGGTTCAATCACAAAGGCAAAGATCCTAATGTTTTACTTGGTGTCCTTGTAGGAGGACCTGGTTCAACGATAACTTCGCAGATGAAAGAGACAACTATGAGCAGACAGAACCTGCAACTTATAACAATGCTCCAATGGTGGGACTTTTAGCCAGACTCCAACTTGGAAATGGTGGAAACAACCACCTTACTCAAGGTAATGTTATTCTTAGGAACTATATCTTACTATGTTGGAAGTCCATTAATGTTTGTTTTTTATGACCGTTCTAGCAATGTTGGTAGTGATGCTTAAATGGTTGTTGTTTAAGCAGGTACTGTACCTAAGCTCAAACCAGGATCTATTCCCCGAACTACTAAACAAAAACTAAAACCTAAGCTCACACCTACTCCAAAACATAAATATCCTAGTCTAACTTTTCCTCAAATTAAGTTCTACTAACCCCATCTTTTGCTTGCAAAAAGCCAATTTTATTCAAAAAATGAAAGCAATATAAGTAATATTCAAATTTCCTTTTACTTATAAGAAGCATATTTAATGTTCATTAATCTGTTAAATAGCTAAAGTTGGATTTTATGATACTGACATCCTTGTTAGATGTTAGCAATTTGGAAAGGAAAAAATAACAAATCAAATGTTGGTTTTGATTATGCCTTAATCTATGTTCCATAGTGTTTCGGAGACGCGATGGAAAGAGATAGATGGACATGTTTTGAGAATGTCAGTTGGGGGCCAATTTTAGAGGATGGTAGTTGGGGGTCATTTTGAGGGGCACTTTTGGGTGCTCTTTTATTGCTGCTCTTGATCTTATAGATTGATTGGTCTTGTAGACATTCATAAAATTTAAATGTAGACATTCATATAATGTACCAAATTCAATATTTAAATTAGGGGAGAGGGCCTAGTAGTCATACACCCTAACTTCGCGCTTCTAATTATCCTACTTCGAAATTTCAAATCACTCCCAATTTTTTACAGCAGCTTACTTGGCAAGTTCTCTGCTTATAACTAAGGTTTCAGGGCCACATCATCAAATATGATGCCACATCAGCATGCGTTTTTGTCAAGGTGTCCAAAAAGGCCCAAAAAAATAGTGAGACCAATTCCTGTGCATTACATCATGAGTAGTTGAGCGTTGATGTGGTATCACATGATTGGTTGCTTTTTAGATCAAAAGCATACATTTTGTTTAATTATGGGTAGTCAAATCACAACTATTGGACATTATATAAACGACTATTGGGTATTACATTTACGATTGAGTGCACAACTATTGGACCCCGCACGACTATTGGGCCCTCTCCCCTAAATCAAAATACCTATAAGCAATTCAACTCATAGAAGCATAAATCTACAAAAAATCTCGATTAATCTGATTTTAAAAAAATCGACAGCAAGACGATCTTTTCCCCAATTTTTTGAAAAAATATTCAACTTTATGGTCAACAATTTTTCCCTATTTCAAACTGCAAAATCACCAAAAAAATGTGAATAAAATTGTGCTGATTTTCACATGAAAAGAAAACATGAGACCATAGCTTGTTGCTTACTATTATGCTTTGATAAAAAAATTTGAAGCATCCATAGCTTATTTGAAAGCACTTGTTTTAGGCTTTTGGCCATAACAGCAAGGCGATTAACTGTTTGATAAAATGCTTTCATAGACATGTATGAAAAATGTGGTAGCATAGACAAGGCAGTGAACTATTTGAAAAAAATGCCTCAAAGAAATGTGGTTTCATAGTGATGGAATGCCATGACAATCCATAGCAATTTTTATTGCCTTGTCTATGTTATTGTTTACTATTATGTTCTGATAGTTTTTTCCAAGCATCCATAGCTTGTTCAAAAGCATCTGTTTTAGGCTTTTAGCCATAGAAGGCAGTGAATTGTTTGATAAAATGCTTTGGTAGACATGTATGAAAAATGTGGTAGCATAGACAAGGCAATGAACTATTTGAAAAAATGCCACAAAGAAATATGGTCTCATCGTGATGGAATGCCATGACAATCCATACTAAAACAGGTTCTTTTGAACAAGCTATGGATGCTTGGAAAAAATCTATCAAAGCATAATAGTAAGCAATAACATAGACAAGATAGTGAACTATTTGAAAAAATGCCTAAGGAAATGTGGTCTCATGGTGATGGAATGCCATGACAATCCATACTAATGGTTTTTAAACTATCAAATCATATTTTTAAATAGAGTATTATATATTTGTATTTTTTTAGATTATATTTATATTATATTTACATATTTACTATATAAATGTTTATATATAGATATAAATAATATCATATAATATTATATTTATATAATAAATAGTAAATGCAATGTAAATATAAATATAAATAATAGTTTAAAATATATAATATAAAGATATAATATTATAAATATGTAAATATAATATTATATTTATAATAAATATAATATAATTTAAATCAAATTTATGCAATTATAAATTAAGTTTAAAATAAATGTAATTAAAAATTGCACGAGTCTGTGGTGCATTAGATGCGTGGTGGTATTGTTGTGGTCACTAGAGTTCAAATCTCCTAACTTGACCCGTAGTATTGTTGCTACTATTGTTGGTGAAAGGGTGGTGCTGTGACCAAGGTTCAAGTCTCTGGACTTGACCGTAGCATTGTTGCTACTATTGTTGGTGAAAGGGTGGTGCTGTTGTGACCACCAAGGTTCAAGTCTCCGGACTTGACCATTGTTGTTGTTGGAGTTCTCGCCATAAAATTGCATTATATGGTGCTGGCGTGAGCGTGACTTGAAAGGGGCTGTACCAGAAAATAAGTTTTATCCACAATGCCTTGATGAGAACCTTTCAACAAAATGTACGGGTTTAAATGTAACTGCCTGCAATCTATGCAAACAAGGACACAAGAATTCAAACATTTAAACCCTACTTAAGTTTATTCCCATTTCCACGTTGCTTTGTTTTCCTTCTTTAAATAGTCGCAAGGCATAAAGATTAAGTGGAAGAATAGGAAGATACTGTTTGAATAAGGACTGTTCATGGACTTGAAAACATATTGTAAAACCCTGCAACTTCAACAGATGACAAACCATTCTTGCCAGGTTTTCTTCTCTAAACTCCAGCAGATGACGGAATATATTAAAATTTGATGAAATTGAATGGAGAAACAAACCTCAGTTTGAATTTCAAAAGATTACCCAAAAAAAAAACCAAGACTTCTGAATGAAATATTATATAATTGAAAAAAAAATCCATATTAACATTATAGAAGAGCAAGCAACATTACCCCAACAGGCATCGTTAGGTGTACTCTAGATTTTTTTTCAAAGCCATTTGTAACGATCATGTTTTCAAATTCTCTGTAGGAAATGCAGAATTGATACTCATGCCATGTTGCAAAAACGAGGTGATAAAATGTCATGCCATGAGATACTTCTAAAACTGCAAGTTCTTTGAAATTTGTTTGTACTGCAAATTTTTCGAGTTTAGAAGACTGTAAAAGCCGTCATGTTAACTTGAACGACACATCAATCCATCCTATATTCTCCTGGGTAAAAGGGGGCTGCAGACATACCCCAAACTGATCATAGAGAACAGACCTTGCATTTCCCTTCATGCGTTAAAGCAGACTTCGAAGTTCTAATAACAGCAATACCAGAACTGAAAACAGGGAATGCAGCTACAAGAATCGAGAAAAGCAGGGCTATTCAATCCAATTAAATGGTCCAGTGTGCTTAAGCATACATATTCTATATTACAGCAATTAATTTGAAAATAAATCAAGATCTATGCAATCCATTTTTCTTCAAACGATAAAGGTACAGGGAAAGAATCCTTCAGAAGGTTAAATGAACGTGCAAGATTAAACAATTTTCTTTCACCCCACAACATGCAGAATTCAATTCAGTAGCTGACCAAATATCTTCATGAGGTAAGGTACCTAGGCCAACTTCCTCATAAGGTACGGCAAACTGCAAAATATGATAAAATTATAAGGGTGTTAGGTTCACTTTTGACAGTGTCCAAACAAAAGCTTCCTTCCAAAGAACCATTTAATGCATAATTCAAATGAAGTATTCATTCTCATTCTTGGAGGAAAACTAACACTTAAGAGGGAAAAGGAAATAGAACCACAGATATTTATTTTATAATCAAAAGCTTCCTCCAGAAAACCATTCAATTCACAAATCAGATGAAGCACTCTTCAGAGCAAAAAGCTTTTAAAATCAGAGACATTCATTTTCTCTGGATTTTTCAATAGAATGAATGGTCTACTTAGCACTCATTGCATTTAAGTGATGTTCACAAGGGTGAAACATTGAGACTTCTTGGGAGATTACCCCTCCTAGTAGGAGGTATTCTTTTGCAGTGTGTCAAATTATGATAATTATATCAAGATTCAACCACATAGTTTTTGAGTCAAATTCACTGATCCATATTTCATGAGTCATCATTCACACAAACCCATCTCTCATGAGAATGAATGGTCTACTTTGCACTCATTGCATTTAGGTGATGCTCACAAGGGTGAAGCATGGGGACTTCTTGGGAGATCACACATCCTAATACCACTTTGACTCAAGCACACTTAACCATGGAGTTTCTCCCAAGATAAGACCCACTAAGCTTTCTACCCCATTTGCAAATGGGACTGCAACTTATGAAATATGGATCAATAAATTATATTAAAAACTTCATAGTTGAATCCCAATATAAATATCATAAAACTCTAAAATTAGACTTTTAAAAAGTAATATATAGGTATTTAATTTAAATATATTAATATAATATTATTTCTCTTCTCTAGCTAACAGTTTTTCTATTAATATAGAGGATGACAATTAATAGAAAAACTGTTATTTTATTCAGTATTTGAGCATGTTTCAATAGTTGTGATAGCATTTGTTGATTTAATGTCCAATATTTTTAATAATATAGTACTAATAGTTGTGACTTTGAAGTTGCTAGTGTTGATCATGAGTACTAATTGAATGAATGTACTTCTTAGATCTTGAAAGCAACAAATCATGTGATGTCACATTAACACACCAATAAATCATGACTTAGGGGAGAGGGGCCTATAGTGGAGCACCCTAACTTCAAGTTTCTCAAAATCCTACGTGGAAATTTCAAATCACTCCCAATTTTGTACAACAGTTTATTTGGCAACTCATGTGCTTCTATATTTCGTTTTAGGGCCACATCAACATGTTATTTGTTGAGGTATCCAAAAAGACCCAAAAAAAAAGTGAGACCGATAGTGGTGCACTAAGTCATGTTTTATTGGTACGCTGATGTGGCATCACATGATTTGTCACTTGGCATACTTTATGGATAAAAAGTATTTTGCAATTGGCTATTAAAGTGCTCCACTATGAGGGCCCACTGAGGACTACTTCTATCCCCACTATTGGACCCTACTCCATTATCGGCCCCTCTCCCCTAGTACACAACTACCAATCTAACTTTTTTTGGCTTTTCTACACACTATTGTCTATCCAGCTCTCAGAATGCACCTTTGACCATATTTATTAATTAATTGAAAATCATAATACAATGGATTTTTTAATTTTCAATTAATTAATAAATATGGTCAAAGGTGCATTCTCAACCAAAAGCATGCTGATGTGGCATCATATTTGATGACACTATTGTCTATCCAACCCCAAAATGCACCTTTAACTGTATTTATTAATTAATTGAAAATAAAAAATCCCTTGATGACATGGTCCTGAAACCTTAATTATAAGAAAACTGGTCAAATAAACTCTATAAAAAATTGGCAGTGATTTGAAATTGTCACATAAGATTTTGAGAAGCCCCCAATTAAAATGCTCTACTACTAAATCATTTCCCATGAGAGCTTCCTAAAAAATTTAAGTGGGTGCTGCTGAGATTTTTTAAGATTATTTTAAAGTGGGTGTTCCCATGAATTTTGTATCATAATTTAAGCTTAAAAATTTAAGCTTCCATATTTATGGAAGCTGGTGGTCTCACGAAGTTTATTATTTTGAATATTCAATTCAACAACTTAAAAATATAAAATAATAACAAAATTAATTGGTGAGAATTTTAAAACTTCGTATGATTAACAAGTGGAAGAAAAAAACCTACACTGGTAGGGCAATTTCTAGCCCGCCCCTTTTGCACCCGCTTAAGTTTTTGAGCTAAAAAGTAGGGGTTGCTATTGTTGAGGAAAAGATTCTAGTTAATTCTGTAGCATTTTCTTTTTTTGCTTCATGAGACCCCTTGCTTCTTCAAAATAGATCCCAAAGCCCTCCATGGGACCTCACCCCTAGAGTGTCCCCATGAAATTTTTTATTAAGAGAATAGGATAATTTGGAATCTTTTCTTATTTTTGTGGAGCAGCTACTGCTTAGGAATTGAAAATAAGCTGTGAAAAAAAACGAGGTTGGAAATAAGCACCAACAACATATTACTAAAAATCCACATGGCTCCAAAAATTTATTTCCCTTTTTTTAATATTTGCTTTCAATTTTTTTTTCTATTTATTTACTGCACAAATCATTATTAATACTATAAAAACAAATTTAAGATGCTGCTTAAATACATGCTGCAAACCATCAACTCCACAAATAACTCCTAAATAAGTTGAACAATAACTACTATCCAAAATAAACTAATTACATACTAATGTTCACTAATTACAAGAAATATAATTTAATTTATTCAGGACTTAATGTGCCTCAACTTATTCTCAAATGAAATGCATAAATAGAACGCAATCTTTGGTAGTCATGAAAAATAAAGAGAATGTGCATTATGATAGATGCATGACTCGACTACTAAGTGGAAACGTGGATGAATTTGTTAAGACACAGCCAAGGTTCATAGCCTAAGCAAGGATTTATTAAAATCCTTACCTTTCACTCTGGTACGCTGTGCCGGCAATGCCCTTTCAGAGTTCCTGTTCTTAGCACCACCACCACAACAGTAACATCACCAATAAAAAATGTCGAAACTGTAACCCTTTCTGTGTTAGGTTCTGTAGAAAGAAAAATACCCAAATCTAAAATAAAAATTATACATAAATTTAGTCTTAAAAAGATAAACACTGATAAGACCGAAGTAAATATAAAACTATTAAAAATAAGTACCTAATATCTGTCACATGCACTCTATATTAATGTAAAAATTATCACACTTAAATTTCAAAAATTTCATTACATTAATATCAGACTTCGAAAATTTAGGAGTGTGAGGCTTTTTTTAAAATAGGCTGGAAAGCGATATTAACTTAAAACGCAAAATTCCTCCAACGCCACTGGTAAAAGCAATGAAACCTTGGCGTTATAACGAAAGGGTTGATATTAATACAGCGCACAATGAAGCAGCGTGATAAATGAAACAGAAATCTCCTTGACATCGTTTGTTTGCTTGATTTCCTTATCATTACCAGGCTCATCCAGAAAATTACCGATCTCATCCTGAAGGAAGGCCGCTTGAAGAAGCACTGATAAATGCAGAGGGTAGTCTACCTGGCATGCAAAACACTAAAACCGAGGGTAAAACTCAATAAACCTGCAAGGGGTAGCTGTCAAGCCTTTTATGGAGATTAATGATCCTGACTATTATTATTTGCCAACCCATAATGCGAGTCTCCCAATGCATTAAATGACATGTCTCCTATCCTTGTGAGGGTTTCAGAGCGAATCGACGGTTTTCTATTTTTTTAAATATTTTCTTAAAAAAATAAAGAGCAGTTCATTAAAACCCGTTGTATAGAGGTAGTTGTGGCGCTTAAGGGGGACCTTGAAATATAGATTTCTTAATCTATTTTTCATTTACGACTATCAATTGTCGAAGAAGTGAACTTAATTTTTTTAACATATGGGTAAAAAAAAATATATTAAAAAAAATTAATTATAAAATAGATATATTTGTCTTAAAAAGAGTTGTGATATACTAATTTGAGAGAATCGAGAAGGAACTTTAAATAGACAATCAAGAGAGAACCACATTAGCAAGAAAATAGAGGTACCATGGTTAAGGTAAGGTACCTAGGCCAACTTTTTCATAACCTGTAAGGTAACCTGCAAAATATGATATAAAGGTGTTAGGTTCACTTTGGACAGTATCCAAACAAAAGCTTCCTTTCAAGAGAACCATTCAATGCACAATTCAAATGAAGTATTCATTCTTAGAGGAAAAGTAAAACTAACTCTTAAGAAGGAAAAAGAAAATAGAATCACATATATTTATTTTATAATCAAAAGCTTCCTCCAGAAAACCATTCAATTCATAAATCAGATGAAGCACTCTTCAGAGTAAAAAGCTTTTAAAATTACAGTCATTCATTTTCTATGGATTTTTTTTTACACTCACTTAAGCTTATTTAGCATGTTTTTATCTAGTTGCATTTATTTATGCAAGTAATTAGTTTATTAGCTATTTGCTTTAGATTTGGATAACCTTTCTGCTTTATTGCATAGGCTAACTCAGTTGAACTCCATACTTTATGTGAGATCCTGAGTTACCTCATGCATTGTCTTGCCCTATATAAGGCAATGGCTCTTTGTATATTTACACACTCTCATTTGCTATATAGAATACAATTTATTCTAGCATACTTTCTTTCATACTTTCCTAATCTTTTAGAGTATCTTAGATTTATTTAACAGAAAATCTTACATTTTTCACTAGAATTTTTATCAATAAACAATGAATCTCAATCTCAATAGATCTCAGTAAGTTAGCAAAGCCACACCCACCAAGGAACTTCAAATCTCATCCATATAATATAAGCTGCAAAGAAAATCTAATCACATTTAGAAATCATTCGCATAGAGTCTTCTTCATCGAATTTTGTGCATAAAATTTTGTAAAGGTTGTAGCCATCGGATATGGCAAATGTCTAATAATGTCAAGCAGAGTCAATTTCGTGTACCACATAGGTCAAATCAAATGTTATGCAATGCATTAAGGACCTGAGTGTAAAGTGGTATAAAATAAAGCTGTAAAATTATCTATTCAAAGTTATGTTTCACATCAAAAAATATTATATTCTGGATATATGTATAAATATAATATTTTAAAATATTTTGAAGTCTGTAAGTTGATCTATTTGTAAAAAATTATATTCTTGAAAGAGAGGTCACAAATTCAAACCCTGCAAGGAGTAGGGTATGTATGTAATTAGAAGCATAGTTAGATGCCTCTTGTATACTGAGAGTCATCTATAGACCAAAAACAGATTGTCCAATATCATAGACTATAAAAAGATTCTATTTCTATTTCATTTCCATATTAATAATATTAAATTTTTTTATTGTATTTTACTAATTTAAGACAAAGGTGCATAAATACAACAACCATCAAATTTAGCCCCACGAATCTATACACAAGAACTCTTTGCCATTTGTTTCCATGTACGTGCATTTGTATCCACGTGCATTCATGTGTGACAGGTGTAGGATACATACATGTATGTACATGGACCCCCAATGACATCATCATTCATGTAGACCCGTGTGTGCATGTACACCTCTGTGCATCAGCTTTATGGATGGACTTTAATTTGATAGACATATGTCTGTGCATGATTTTTTAAAATAAATGAATTTTTTCAATTTAAAATAAATGATTTTTGTTTAAAGGTTATATCAAAGGGAGAATTTTAAGCATATTATGAATGTGGAGGACAGTAAATATTTAGTCTGTCTGCCTTCCTAATAGTCATATCGCTGTGTATGATTTTTTAAAATAAAATATAATTTTTTTAGGGTTATATATTAAATGAAAAGAAGAATTTTTGGTATATTGTAAAAGTTTAGAGAATTAGACTATATACATATTTAGTCATCGATATTCTCTCTCTTGCCCTCTCTATTTAGAGATATATATATGATGGTGAAATTTACATATTTACGTCAAAAATTTTCATTTGATTGTCTTCATTTTAAGAAAATGTTTTCATATAATATTAATTATTAATTACATATCGACAAATGACTTAATCTACCTTCACCTACGAAGTTGTATTCATTTCCCTAACCTTCACCTATCATCATGTATACATATTCTCACATTTCAAATGCATCTTATTCGTATTTACACATTTTCCTACACATTCTATATTTATTACACCTCCTATATCCAAACATTTATACCCAAACATTTATATCCAACACAGACTTCACCGGTTTGTTATTCTGGGTGATCACTGCAAATGTGGGACCAATGGTTTGTTTGTGGATTTGATCTCTAAATTTTCAAAAATCAAATATAATTTTGACTGATTCTAATCCATTTCACTGATCATTATGAACTGACAAAACACATATTTGTATATTTACTGTTATGCATCTCTGTATTTAAGAACATTCAATTGCACTCATTTCACTGCACCAAAAAAAACATCAGTTATTTCAGCATCATCATCTATGACATCTGAATGATTGCTTGCTGTCTGCAAATCTTTTGCAAAAACATAAAGCATCATTTTCGAAGGTGAACCTGTTAGACCATGCACCCTAACAATCTTAAGGCTCTCTACAGGTATTCTTAAATACAAAGAACAGATACCAGTAAATCCAACGAATTAGAGAGCAAAAGTGCACAAGTTGCAAGATCAGATCTGTGCCTGTAGAATTGTACCAAATCTATAGACTTACCCAATGCATTTATGACATCTGCTTTCTGTAAATCCTTTGTACAAACATAAAGCCAGTCATTTTTGAAGGTTAACCTGGGATACCATGTATTCTAGCAATCTGCAGGCTCTGTACAGATATTCTTAAATACCGACAATTCTTTTGCCAGAGCAGATATCAGTAAATCTAACCAATTAGAGAGCTGAAATGCACAAGTTGCAAATCACATTTGTGCCTGCAGAATTATGTCAAATCTGTAGTCTTACCCAGCCAAAAGCACAGAACGTGTGCATAATCCAAGATAAAACACAAATAAAGAGGATTCACTTCTGGCCTTAAAGAACCTATGTTACCAGAAACGAGAAACGGAAACCGCAACGGCAACGGCAACGTGACGAGAAACGGGATATTTAGAGGTTGCGTATAAGAAACGGATTACTTACATATATATTTTCAAATTTTCATATATATATATATATAGAATGTATGCATATATATATGTGTATTTGTATGTGTTGTGTGTGTATATATATAATCTAAATTATAAAACATATTTTTATATTTTAAATAGATTTATATACATAAATACATTAAATAACTTCAATTATATATATAACACTACAATTTAATTATTAAATAATTTTAGAAATGCATACTAATTTTATTAAAAAATATTTAACACAGCAAAAAAATAAAAATAAAAACCAAAAACGGTTAAAAAACTAATAGCATTATTAATTATACTCACCGAATTCTACAGTTAAACTAATTGAGCATTTATTTTACTCACCGATTGTGCAGTTTAACTAACTGACAGTGTATTAATTCTACTCAGAGAATTTTCCAGGTTAACTGAAAGTGTATGTTAATTACCGGGGAGCCTAAAAACACCAGCAGTTTTTATTTTTTTAACTCCAACGCTTTAGAAACGGCTCGACGGGTTGGAAACGGCCGTTGGCGACGGGGAAACGGGTTTCGGCCGTTGAAACGCGAAACAGCCCTTTGCCGTCGCGTTTCTGGTAACATAGTAAAGAACATCAGATTCTGGTGTTACATCAGTTTCATTTTTGTTATTAAAATTAAATACATCTATTCATTGCTTTATTCTCTTAAAAATAATATTAATTTCAAATTATTCATATTCACAGCTGTCATTTATTAATCTAGTTTAATTTATGTTTATTTATATGTATCTTATTGGATTAATTATTTTCCTTTACACATATATATACTAACACACATAGATTATACATGTATATGTGTGTATGTACACAATACACACACATACATGTATAATTATGCTGGCAAGAATTCTACATTAGGAGCAGAAATATCATGTCATGACTGTGTAAATAAAAATCAAAATTCAATTGACATACTAAGTGTGTTTTTTTTTATTTAACTGTATAATTTATTTACATCAACGTTTTGGATCACACTCCGTGATCCATCATTAGGATGGAACAAAAGCTGTAGGAGCAAAATGAGTGATTGCAGACCAAGATGGGATTAAAAAACAACAATAACTATAAACAAGTAGGAGGTACTTTTTGCAGTTTGTCAAATTATGATAATTATATCAAGATTCAACTACATAGTTTTTGAGACAAATTCATTGGCTCATATTTCATGATTAGTGGTTCACACAAACCCATCTGTCGTGAGAATGAATGGTCTACTTAACACTCATTGCATTTAAGTGATGTTCACAAGGGTGACACATTGGGAGATTAAGCCTCCTAGTAGGAGGTATTCTTTTGCAGTGTGTCAAATTATGATAATTATGTCAAGATTCAACTACATAGTTTTTGAGTCAAACTCACTGATCCATATTTCATGAGTAGTCATTCACACAAACCCATCTATCATGAGAACGAATGGTCTACTTTACACTCATTGCATTTAGGTGAATCTCACAAGGGTGAAGCATGGTGACTTCTTGGGAGATCACACATCCTAATACCACTTTGACTCAAGCAAACTTAACCATGGAATTTCTCCCAAGATAAGACCCACTTAGCTTTCTACCCCATTTGCAAATGGGATTGCTACTTATGAAATATGAGTCAATAAGTAAGATTAAAAACTTCATAGCTGAATCTAATATAAATATCATAAAATTCTAAAATTAGACTTTTAAAAAGTAACATATAGGCATTTAATATAATAATTAATATAATATTATTTCTCTTCTCTAGCTAACAGTTTCTCTATTAATATAGAGGATGACAATTAATAGAGAAACTGATAGTTTATTTGTAGAATAGGGTAAAATCATGGGAAAAGGCATGAATCAATAGTATCAACCACCAAATACATAAAACTCAAGCCCTAAAGACCCTAGTCCAACAATGAAGCACAAATGAACATAGAAACATAAAAACAAAGCAATATTACCATAATTCCTATGCCATGGTTGAATCACCTTCATTGCTCTTCTCCATTTTACTTTATATGTTTGTTTGCCCTCATATTTGTAGTATGCAAGAATAAGCCTAGTGACAATGACAACAAAATATTGAAGATAGTAGTTGTGGTTGTAGCCTTGAAATGAAAGTGATAGGTCTCTTTTATAGAAAACTAAATTCAAATGGAGAGAAAAGATTCAATGATAAAGATCAATGGATGAGATTGCTTTGAGAAGCAAGGAAATAGGGTTAGGGCAAAAATAGGGTTTAATTAAGGATGGACGGTGGAGATTAAAAGGTGATAAAAACTTATCAAGGGTGGAGATTAATTGAGACAAGAGATAAGAAGTGGCACAGAAAAAGAGGTGGCTGGAGTAAACTAAATAATTATAAAATTATTTAATTTAGGAGGGAGAGTGAATAATTAAATAACTAAAGCGATTATTTAATTTTATAAGAAGAGGGAAAGGTTGACTTTTAATTAAAATAATGTTTAATTAAAATGGACGCCATATCCCGCATACAAGCCCACCAATCAACTGCGAGAGCAGAGGATTGAACTTGAGACCTATGGGGAGCAAACCCACGACCCAAGCCAACTCCACTACTCAAATGGGTTTTCCAATATTTTTAATAATATAGTACTAGTAGTTGTGACTTTGAAGTTGCTAGTGTTGATCATGAATACTAATTGAATGAATGTATTTCTTAGATCTAAAAAGCAACAAATCATGTGATGTCACATCAGCACACCAATAAATCATGACTTAGTACACAACTCCAAGAATGCACCTTTGATTGTTTTATTAATTAATTGAAAATCATAATACAATGAATTTTTTAGTTTCAATTAATTAATAAATATGGTCAAAGATGCATTCTCAACCAAAAGCATGGTGATATGACATCATATTTAATTACACTATTGTCTATCCAATCCCAAAATGCACCTTTGACCATATTTATTAATTAATTGAAAATAAAAAAACCCCTTGATGACATGGTTCTGAAACCATAGTTATAAGAAGAGGACTTGTCAAATAAGCTGCTACAAAAAATTGGAAGTGATTTGAAATTGTCACATAAGATTTTGAGAAGCCCCAAATAAAAATGCTGGATTTATATTTATTATATGAATTTTCTCTCAAATGTAGAAACTTTCTATATTTGTAATAAAACTTTTTATTAAATAGCATATCTAATTTTTGATCATTTAATATGAAACTATTCAATTGAAAGTGAAAAATAATTTGCTCGTCAATGGGTCCTTGATTTATTGATGAAGTTGAATGGTTCTTAACGAGCCCATTAGAAATCAAGTCTTGTTGAGTGCAAGGCTCGATATCTTAAGGGATGAGAACCTAAAAGTTTTCAGCTAAAAACTTATACTCCCATATCCAATTATTAAAAAATAATTTATAGATGATATAAAATCTTCCATAATAAAAATAACCCACTCCAATATACTGTATATATACCAAATTGGCCTACACACTCACAAGCTAGAATTGTGGATTTGAATAGGGGAGAGGACCCAGTAGTTGTGCGCCCTAACTTTGCACTTCTAATTATCCTACGTGGAAATTTCAAATCACTCCCAATTTTTTACAGCAGCTTACTGGGCAAGTTCCCTACTTATAACTTTCATTTCAGGGCCACATCATCAAATATGATGCCACATCAACATGTTTTTTTGTCAAGATATCCAAAATAAAAGTGAAACCAATACTTGTGCATTCACATCATGTGTAGTTGAACGCTGATGTGGCATCACAAGATTGATTGCTTTTTAGATCAAAGGAATACATTTTGTTTAATAAAGGGTAATCAACTCACAACTATTGGACATTATATAAACAACTACTATTACAACTATTGAGCATTATATAAACAACTACTATCACAACTATTGAAACATGCTCAACTACTAAGTCCTCTCCCTAGAAGGGAAGATTTTTTCCGCGACAAGACCAAAGATTGTGGATTGGAAAGGGAGGTGACTTGTGAACGGGGAAGCAGACACGACATGGGAAGCTGGGGATGCCTTAATTTTACTACGGCATTTTAATTAAAATCTGATTAAATTTTAGATATGTGTACACTAATTACGTAAAAAAATTAGATATGTCCAGTAGTTACAAGAAATATAATTTATTCAGGCCTTAATGTGCCTCGACTTATTCTCAAATGAAATCCATAAATACAATGCAATCTTTGGAAGTCTGATAGATGCACGACTCGACTAATAAGTGGAAAATTGGATGAATTTGTTTAGACACGGCCAAGGTTCATAGCCTAAGCAAAGATATATTAAAATCCTTACCTTTCACTCTGGTGCGCTGTGCCAGTAATGTCCTTTCAGAGTTCCTGTTCTTAGCACCACCACCACAAGGCTAACAGCACCCAAAAAAATGTCGAATCTGTAACCCTTTCTGTGTTGGGTTCTGTGGAAAGATTAAACCCAAATCTAAAATTAAATTATATACAAATTTAGGCTTAATCTTAGGGAACAAAAATGAAACTTAAAAATAGACCCTGGTAAGACCTAAGTAAATATAAAACCAGTAAAAAGAAGTAAATGTCTGTTACATACACTCTACATTAATATAAAAACTATCGGATACCTAAATTTCAAAATTTTCATTGCATTAGTGTCAGACTGAAAAAATTTAATATTATTAACATGCACTATACTTCAAATACAAAATCGTAATAGTGGATTTTTTTTGAAAATAGGCTGGAAAGCGATATTAACTTAAAACGCAAAATTCCTCCAACGCCACTGGTAAAAGCAACGAAACCATTGCGTTATAATGAAAGGGTTGATATTAAAACAGCGCACAATGAAGCAGCGTGAAAAATGAACTAGAAATCTCTTTGACATCGTTTGTTTGTTTGGTTTCCTTATCATTACCAATCTCATCCAGAAAATTACCAATCTATTCCAGAAGGAAGGCTGCTTGAAGAAGCACTGGAAACAGGGCTACACGCAGAGGCTGGTTTAACTGGCATGCAAAACACCAAAACCGAGTGTAAAACTCAGTAAACCGGCAAAGGGTAGCTGTCCCGCCTTTAATGGAGATTAATGATCCTGACTACTATTATTTGCCAACCCATCATGCGAGTCTCCCAATGCATTAAATGCCGTGTCTCCTGTCCTTGGGGAGGGTTTCAGAGCGAATCGACGGATTTTTATTTTTCTAATATTTTCTAACAACTAGTTTATATATCTTATTACATAATCTATATAGGAAACGCCGAGATATATCAATTTGTACGAATCCATTTTGCAAAAAACTTAACTTGCATTAGTTGTATTATTATTATTATTATTATTATAATATTATTAATTGATTATATTATATTATATTATTATTATGATATTATTAACAGTTGAGGCTTATTAGTGTTACAATTTAAACTAAATAAGATTTGTCATATCATATCAATACAAGGATAAACTCTGAACACTTAGGAAGTTCAAAAAAATACTAAAACATAGTACATATTTATAGATTTCTTTCAAAAATTCAAACTTCCTTTGTTAAGTAATATATCATGAATGCTAAGAAATTAGACTTAAATGATGTTCAAAACTACATTTCATGGTCATCCTCATCAACTATCTCCTCTAAGCCTTCCATGTACATACTCACCAATTGATGGTTGTTCTCATCTGCAGATTTCGCAAATTGATGCACCTCGATTTGGTTGGATTTTGTGGTCCAATCATATGACATCTCCAATGAATTCCTATTTCTTAAAATGACCTTCCTACCACCCATATCACTAAGAGACAAAATTAGAATAAACTTGTGGTTCTATATAAGGTTCTCTCTCTTCTTTTACTGCAATTAGTTATGCTGTGCTTTCTAGAAATCATAACATTTTGGATAAAATAATAAGTAGCTAAGTGTAGAGGCACATTGAGGTTCTTCCATATGCCATGCAATTTATCCTCTATTGATGGTCATGATTAAGACACCATTTGTGACCAATGCAATTGCCTCAAAACAAAGCCCAGGTTCTCAAAAATCATGTCACAAATATGGGTAATCAGCTTATCTAGGAAAGATTTCAATATGTTTCTTCCTTTGAAAATCTTCAATCTAAAAAGCAAATCATGTCACAAATAGGATCAATCAAATCAAACACAACAAGGCATTAGTTCAAAATCAATTCTCACCTCCGTTACATTCTAAGACAATACACACTAAAACGCTTTTAAGCAAATGACTTCTAATTGGTCAAAAAATAATGTGAAAAATAACTCAAACTAAACCAACTAGAAAAAATAAATAAATAAATAATTTCTACTTTGATTTTCATAAAGCACCTAATGTTCTACTCTATATCACAAGGTTTGATTTCAAATTCCAGTTTGATAAAATAAAATAATTTTAAATTCAAAACAAATTCGTCAACTGATAAAATTTCAAAAAAAATCATTGATTAAATTTTAAAAATAAAAATCCAGATTTTTTTCTATTTAGATAATATTTAGAAATATTAAAATTTAAATAAATTTAAAAAATAAAAATCTAACTGTAAATTCTAAATAATAATTTTTAAAATTATATATATTAAATTTTAATAAATAAACCCAAAAAATAAAAATTTTGTTTAATTTTTTTAAAAAAAATATATAAAATTATAAATATAATATCAATAAGTAAAAAAAAATTTTTTGAGGGCAATTGAACCAAACCTCCATGGGATCAATAAAATGTTTCTTCATGTTCCTTTCTTCAGGTCAATCTGGCCCCATCAATCATAGTGGCCCTTCATTGAAGCCTTATAGTAATAGAGACCTTACAATCTATAGGCAGCCCTTTGTGCATTTTGGGGGCACCCTCCCTGGCGAATGAATTGTTTTCAAATGGTAAATGAATCATGCACTAAGGAGGGCATCAAACTAAAACTGGCAACAGAGCCAATGTCAATCCTACTAAGGCTATGTCAGTTGCATCTAACCTTTTATTCCTTTTTCTTTGTATTATTGTGATAGAAACTTAAAAACTTCAAAAAAACAATCCTCTTTTGCAATCCATATGACCACATATGGTTGAATACAATGGTAATTTCAAACGATTTTTAAGATCTTAGAAAATGGATCAACATCCTGCAAAAGTTCCAAACCAACTATGTCAAAAACTGCATGGGTGTCAATCAATGGCACAATCTGACAGGTCAGTTTTATGAGTCCATGACTTTGATTCCATTGAAAAAGGAAATACAATTTCATGTTCATGTCTTAATCCTGGGCACATGATGGACACATTTTGGAAGATGATGGGGTATACCATCTGAGTTTTTTACGTAGCTGCTACTACTAATGACCTAGATGAACAATATATCTCTTTTAAGAGTAAAATTAGAGGCTAGGAAATATCAATTTCAAATGGCCATAACCATAAATTAAAGTTACTTTACATGCCATTATTGTTCACAAATAGGTTAAAGGGCCGTCTCTCCCCAAGAAGAAAGGAATGAATCCCAGATCTATTATCTAGCATGGTCGGGGATCCATCAATGCAAGTGAAATAGTCAGGAATTGATGAATGCAACTGAAAATTGTCCCATAATTAAGTAAATTGAAAACTATTTATTATACCATATATTCCTTGTAGCAGAGAGTTGAAGTAAGAAAGTTGGAATGAATCAACCAAAAGAAGAACCAAATCTGGAGGCCTTCTCCTATTGTTTGTTCAAGAGTAACCTAAGTTTAGATGCATTGCAAAGGCTCAATGAAAGCTGTGGATACAATTATATATATATATACAGTGCATGGGGTGAACTCTGCCCCATCATCTTGAAAAGAAAAGAAAGATGCAGAAAAGAAACATGAGGACTTCTTTGTGGATACCTTCAGAATACTATTATTAGTAGCATCCTTAAGTGTCTCCATCTTTTCTTGTTCAAATGAAACATTTGATTTGTCCTATTCTGTTTCTTTTAATAAATACTCGACTCTCTCATGTTCAATGTCCTTTTTGACCTTTGACTCAGTCATAAAAGTCTCATGATGCCCATATTTAATAGAACTATCTAGCTCCTCCACAACACGGCCAACATGTGAAGGTCTTAAATATGTCTCTTCTCTTACAACAACCTCAAGCTCCAAGGCCATCATGTTTGCAACATCCACATCAACTTGAGCTACTCAGCTTCTACTTGCAACTCTAGCTTCGATGCCTGGATGTAGTACAGATTTGCTCTATGTTTTGCAAGTTCAACCTCACACTTCCTTATCTCATCCTGAATCATGTCCAGTGCCATTTCTTCCTCCAACTTGGGAGAAGATTCCAATTCTTGAGACATTTTTTGGCCCTCTTTTTGTAGTATGTTTCATGGCCATTTAATTTCTCCATATTTTCCTTATCTCCAGTAAACTTAATAGAAACATCAGATGCTACTAATCCTGTTTTTTCCTTGTTCTTGTCATGTACTTTTTGTAATGTTGTTAGAGCTAACTTTGTTTGTGTCTCTACAATAGACACCACCATCTTAGCCTTCTTCAATGCCTCTTGTGCTCCCATTTCCTCACTAATCAACTACTGGACCATGGCTATTGCATCATCGGCCTCCTTACGAGCCTCTTTTGCCTCATCTCTCAATGCAATTGCGATATCAAAGATTCTTTGAGCATATTCTTCAAACTTGTTACTTTTCTTCCTAGCATCCTCCTGTTTCTTCAAAGCATCTTGTAATGACTCTTTTGTTGACTCCAACAAATATCCCTAGCCTTTAATAAAATCCACAAAATCCTTATTTGCCTCCTTATCACCTCTTCCACAATCTTTAACATTCTCATATGTTAAATTTGATGCCATAACAACAAAGGAAACAACATTTTTTGTCACTCCTATAGTATGCCCTGTCAATTCTATTTCAGTGCTTTTCCCCAGGGCTTCACCACCACTTTCACCATAGAACTAACTATAATTTTCACCTTTTCCATTGCCAAAACCCTTTGATCCTTGACCATTGCCTTCCCCAACATTATTATTTTCCATCCTATCAGCATATGCCAGTGAATCGTGTTCCTCTAACTCACACCTCGTTACATACTTCCTTCGTCTAAACTTCAGTGACCCAACAGGTAAATTTAGACAAATTCTATGTATATATGTACTAGTTCTATGATTCACAGTGACCAAAATGAGAACCAATTCAGAATTTTCCCAATTAAATCCAAATATTCAATTAGCTTGCTTTGGTTTTCCATATATAATGGTAATCCAAGCAAGGATAGTGGAATCTTATGAATAAAACAAGAAACTATTCAGAGATTTCCAGTTGAACCCAAATCTCTGACTACATTGCTCTGGATTTTTGTATGATGCACCCATCCCAACAGGGTGGGAAAATGATATGAGGAAAATAAGAAATGATTTATTTTGAGTCAATCTAAGTTTAAATTCATGAGTTTGAATTAATACAACAGTCAATTGGAGTACCATTTCACTGGTTTAGTTATATTTCTATCAATAAACTTACATTGCAATGTCAACTAATGACTTTGCATTTACCAACATGTGATTTTTATCTATGTCGTACATCTTATCATTCATTGTTCTTAGGGTGTTTTCAGATGGGTACATCTACAAGATTTTTTGTGTAGTTTATGCAAATTAGTTCTTAGTTTTGCAGTCATGATTTTCTTTTTCAGTCTGATTACCTTATGTGGGTGAATGGGATGCATTAGTTTGGTACTGATGATATTCTTACAATACTAGATGTTTTTCTTGTTTTCAATTTCCTTATAGGATCTTATTTTTAGCCCATTAAGTCTGACCATCTGTTTATTTATATGTATTTGACCTTCATTGCAACGATTCCCTACATGAAAAATTCCAGCATAGACCCCTGGTTCAAAGTTTATTTTTCAAAAAAGTGGTTGGATGCCTTATTCGTTTCATTTCAGAATTTTCCCACCAAGACTAGGGATTTTACATAATGATTTTGGGTGCATCTAAATTCTACCCAAATTCCAAATTCATAGCTTGGGCAAGGAAAAATTAAAATCAAATACAGTTGAGTAACAATTTGTACCCTTACTTTGAATTAGGAATTTTTTCCTTTATGCTAAATTGCTTGAAACCCTACATTTTATCGCGTCATCCGCTTTTTGCAAACATAACTTCCCAAACTGAAGGGAAAAATGGGCCTTTCTTATCCATGTAATCCCTAACAGCTCTCTCGTCTGCAAGAAATCCCTTGGCCTTGAAATTAGAAATGGTCGTCTTGGCCTCTTCCAATCTCTGCTCCTTGCAAAACCCATCGAGCAAGGCTACATAAATGTCAACATTAGGTTTCCAATCCTTGTTGAGCATCTCTAGTATAAATTTGAGGGTGTCATCGAGCTTTTAATCATCGCACAAGCCCTGAGTCAATACAACATAACTAAAAGCGTTAGGCATGATGTTGTTGTCCTGCATTTTTCTAAAATTCCTCTTGGGATCGTCGAGCTTCGACACCCTACAAAACCCTTCCACCTAGGATGTGTATATGACTACTTTGTGTATGCTTCCTTTCTTTCTTATTTCATCAAATAGTTTCATGGCTTCCCGAATGAGCCTATCTTTGTAGAGGCCGTCAAGCACAGTCGCAACGTTGGAAATAAGTCTCGTTTCTTTCATTTTTGTGATGATTATCTGAGCGTCCTTTGCGGACTTCGAACTTCTCTTCCTTTTTTTTGTTGAATTATGTGTTTCTATTAATAAATAATAACAACGGTTACCATTTTTTTCCTTGGCGAGATTTCAGGAGACATTTTTATGTATACAGATGCCTGCGATTGTAGTGGTACACCTCTTGGCGTAAAAATAAAGAGCAGTTCATTAAAAACCATGGTATAGGGGTAGTTGTGGCACTTAAGGGGGGCTATGAAATATACCTATTTTTCTTAATCTATTTTTTATTTAGTAAACTTAATTTTTTGAACATAAGGGTAAAAAATATATATTAAAATTTTTGATTACAAATTAGATATATTTGTCTTAAAAAGAGTCATGATATAAGTATAATTTGAGAAAATGGAGAAGGAATTCAAGATAGACAATCAACAAGAGAAGGAAGTGTCCAAACTCCATAGAGGGCACTTTCTTTTGACATGATTAACCAAGATTTTAGAGTCATATTCCAAAATAATATTGGTAAAATGCCTTTGCTTGGCATATAAAAGCTTGGTTGTAGCCTCTAAAAAATTATTAGAACCTGTAATGACGGAAATTGTATGCCCTTCTTGGAAATGGTACAATTTCTCACTTAATCTAAGAATGGTTAACATTAAAATGGACCTAATGTCACCTTGATCTAGTGTTGTAATGTATTTTCTACATTCACATTGGATTTAGGGTCCTTTTAAGCTAAATAGACCTAATTTTTCCTTAATTTAATGTTGTAAAGTGTATTTATTTGTACCTTCACATTAAGTTTAGGACCCTTGTAAACTAAATAAACTTAGTTATGCCTTATTTAAGGTGTTGTAAAGTGTTGTACCACACTTTCACACTAATCTAGGGTTTCATTAAATAATTGAGCTTCTTTATGCCTTATTTGGCCTTATTTTGCATCCACAAGCCTTAATTAATGCATCTTTTCAAGGATAATCTTGACATAAACCAACATCCAATCATAGTTCAAGTGTTTTTAGGTTGTGTGGCCCAAATTAGTGATCTGGGACTCATACGCCACCTTGGGCGTATGAGTCCCACCTAGGTTTTTGGGCCTTGATCTTGATTTTACATCATTCTAAGCATTTTTTAAAAATGTGTCCCATATTAAGCCTAAAGGGAGTCCTGTGTGGCCCAAAATCAAATTTAATTCAAATTCTTGGCAATATTTTATTCTCCTAGATCAGATGTTGGCTTGTAGTGTTGTAATTTTGAGAAATTTAGAATAAACAAGTATAAATACAAGGTTATTTCATTCATTTTCACCTAAGACTTTCAAGAGAGCGTTCCTAATAGAAATTTTATGATTGCAAGACTTCACAAGAGCATCAAGGGAGTTTACAAGGGCATTTCTAAGGAATTCAAGGGTAGATTTCTTCATCATTTGTTGTACAGTAATTCAAGATCCATCATCATGTCAAGATCATCAAGCATTAAGCATGTTGTGGAGCTAGTGTTGTGATGTAGCATCTTAGATCCATTTGCAAGCATTGCTTCATATCAAAGTTCAAGATCAAGATCTACATTATACATGGTCACTTCATGTTATATTGTTAATTTACATCTCAAGATATCTTTCAAAGTATCATTGTGCATGTTTCATATTTCATGTTTCATGTTCATATTTCACTGTTTCATCACAAGGTTTAATTACCTAAACGAGGTTTGACCAAGGCAAACCCCTATTCCCTAACAATCAACAAGTTTCTCTTCTCTTTGGTGTTTGATTGCAGATCTAGGTGTCTTTGAGCTTGAAGATCCTTTGAATATTAGGTTGCAAGGTTGAAGAAAGTCATCACTACATTGGCATTTTCAATAAAAGTCACCTATAGGTTGTAAATTAAGGTTTCAAATCTAGAAACAGTGTGAAAGAAAGAGCAAATATAGGAGAGCATAATGAGGCCTTAACCCTCCAAAAAAGTTGAGTGAGACTGATACGCCACTTGTGGCATATGATTCCCAGTACAGGGCTTTTTCCATATTTCAATTGTTTCAAATCATACACTATTAGATTCTAGTTTTGGCACTGAAAAATCCTAGTCTAGGACTAAATCACCTAGACTAGCATATGAGTCCCAGTGGGCATTAAACAACAAGTTTTTAGGGTTTTGGAGCTTTTTTTGACCTCATCACTCTTCTAGATGCACCTTTGTTCATTCCAGTTTGATATCTTGATTTTCAGTTTCATTTCTTAGGTCATTTGGTTAGGTTTTGCATGGTAGTTTTCATCTTGCATTCACTTCTTGTCTTTCCAAGCCCTAGCTTGGTGGTGAACCCCTCATTTAGTCTCCAATCTTACCCAAGGACACTCCTATTTCAGATCTCTCTCCTTCATTTCATCCCTAGCTTGAGATCTGTAAGGGTCTCTTTGAATGTTATGTTAGTGAAATAAGAGGATCCCACATCCCCTTGTGTGTGTTCCATCTTCCAAAAAGGTGGAACCCTATTTCCTACATTACATTTTGGTGAACCTGAATTTAGAACACCTTAATTTTAATTTGGAGTGCATTATCATCCTAGATCTAGCTTTCATTGACTTTGCATTAGGTTTTGCATTAGTTGATTTACATCTAGGGTTTTGAAATCTTGCATTAGTAAAAGTGCATATAGGTTGCATTTTTTTGCATCTTGCATCATTGAATTTCATCTAAAAGCTACATTTTCACTTAGTCTAGACATCATCCAAACCAAAAAGCACAACATTTACATATAATTTGTTGAAAACGGTGCAAAAACCTTAATTTGGGACTCATACAACCCTCTAGGTGATTTAGTCCCAATATAGGTTGTTTTGCCTACTTTTTGGGATTTTTGTGTTGTACATTTTTCAATATTTGACCCCTCAAAAAACCTTGAATGGTAATCATACGCCCCTTTGGATGAAATAGTCTCAGATCGGCCATGAAACTGCCTTTTATAGCATTGAAAACCTTGTTTTTGCACTTTTGTTTGCCATCATTAGTTATCTGTTTTAGTTGGCTAAGTTTCTGTTACATGCATTTCACTAGATTTAGCTTAATTTGGTTTTGGAATGGCATTGTTCAATTTCAAATTTACATTTACAACATTTCATTCTCAGATTGTTTCATAGTGTCATCAACACATTACCTTGTTTTGAATTTGAAAATTGCATTTACACATTTCAATTTAGGTCATTGCATTGCACTTTACTTGAAGCATTGTATACTTTAGATAGCTTACTTTTTCAAGTTATAACATGTTTCCTTTTAAGAGATGTGGTTTTAATATGGTTAAAAATTGATTGCATAAGTACAAAATCGCCTCTTATGAGTTCAATTTAGAGTACAACAATGAGGTCATTAAGAAACATGTTAGTCATCCTTCTATTATCTTTCATAATTATGAGAACATCTTAGACTAAGCGGATCAAACCATTGACACAATCCTTAATATTACATTGCCTATCTCAAACCCTATTATCTTTCCCATTGGTGAGGATGATATGGTAAAAGAAGATACAAGCATAGACAATCATGAAAACCATAATTGTTCTTCTCCTACTAGTGACGAAGGTATCTTGGTGAAAGAAGATACAATCATTGAGAATCATGAAAGTCTTGATTGTCTCTCACCTCCTCCCTCTTGGGAAGATATTATGACACAAGAAGATGAGATCATAAACACATTTCTAAACATCACCTTACCTAGTCTCCATTCATCCCTTTCTTGTGAGAATGTTTTAGTGAAAGAGGATGAAAGCATAGATAACCATGACAATCAAATTTGTCCTCCTCCTAATATCCCTCCTTGATGCGAAGAGAATAGTTTGGTGTTAGAAGATACACTTATTGATAGTCATGAGAATCTTGTTCCTCCCTTCCCTAATGCTCCTACCATTTCAAAAGATCTATTTGGTAAGCATGAAAATCATAGTTGTCCTTCTCTTGATGCCTCCCCTACTTGTGATGAAGCTACTTTACAAAATATAACCATGGAATGTGATGAACATCTTACAAGCTTTCCTACTAGGGTAGATAGTATGGAATAAGAGAATGAGACCTTAGAGAAAAAGGATGAAGTCATGGAAAATCAAATTGAACCTTCTATTAATATCCCCACCATTGATAAAAAAGATATTTCGACCATTGATAACTCCCCTACTTGTGATGAAGTCATTTTAGGAGAACCAACCTTTGAATGTCATGAACATCTAGCTTGTAGTTCTCTTACAAACTCTTCTCCTAGGGAGGATATCATGGTGTAAGAAAAGGATAACATTGATGATAGTGATATAGTTTCCTTAGATGAAGATGATGAAGTAACATTAGACTCTCCTTCACTAAGGGAAGTTAACATTATCCAGCCTCAACTCATCTTTTACCCACCTTCACACAAACCTCAAGACAAACCTAAACTTATCCTTTACCCACCTAAGAATAATGATTCGTAGCAGCCAAGTTATAATACCATTGCTCATACATATAACACTAGAAACAATCTGCAACCAAGACAAACAACCTCAACATCCTTACCTTTTCCTAACTCTATCTTTCCTAGTGCCCCTCGTTTGCCTTCGAATAGTGGAAAGGAGTGTGATCTTTTTGAACAAGTTAAGAATACTCCCGTGAAAATATCTCTATGGGACTTGATTCAAAACTCACCTAATTATCACACTATGCTTTAAATATCCTTACAACAAGTTGTGATCCCCTCTAATACAAATGCAAGTGATGTGGCAGCTCTAATTCAAGGGATGAATATAGTTAACGTAGACATTACTTTTCACCAACATGAGCTACACCCTCTATTGGCCTCCTACAATGATTTAACAACTAAGCCCTTACAGTTGTGATTAAGAGATTGGACATCTAATATGAATAGCTATCTCAACCATCATGAAGGTGCATTTAACTTGTCAACCCAGGGATGTAGACTTGAAATGGGTCAGCATAGTATGTGCACTAGGAATCCAAAGTAACCATATTCATCCTACAACTAAGAAATGCATAATGCTAAAATTGCTTGGAAAGAAGTAATATAAGTGTTGAGCATCAACCAATAAATATACTAATTTGAAACGCATGACAAAAATGAAAATATGAGCAGACAAACAGGAAACTACTATGTCTGCTTTGCCTACAGGAACAATCACATAATGAAATTCTAGTGGTTGCAGGAATAGATAGTGCCTGATTCTTAACTAATTGTTGAACATAAAGTAATAACTAAACTAAAGGATGGAATGCTCACCAAGTGGGCCCCCTTGGATGAGTATCCCTTAAAACAAATGTGAACTCAGATGCACGAACTTATAACTTCATTTTATTAATTGGAAAACATGAGTACAATCGAGCAACATAACTATATTATTGAAAAACTAAGAATGCAAGTACATCATCAGATTAATCAACCTTCCGAGAAGGAGAATTCAAGTCTTATTTATAAGAAGAAGAACTACTAACTAACTACCTAGCAAGGCGGTCAAATCCAACATATTAGGATGCCACTTTAGGGAAAGCATAGAAAGTGGAGAGGATGTTATGCATGCGTGGAATCTGGTCAAGCATGTTCGTCTTAACGCAGATCTAGCACAACAATAACTCCTATATTCACTCAACAAACAATTAAGACCATTTATAAGGTAGTTATAATTCTTTGATTTAAAATAGGAATTTCCCTCTTGCTAAGAGTCTTCCCTCCATTGACCTTTGAACGATCTCCTTGTTGAACTTCATGGCGAATGATCAACTAGAAGAATCTTCCTCAATTTTGTAGTCTTCTAATTATATTTGCATAACAATATTAGTACACATAATAATTGCATATGTGTAACTATCTTAAAGTAACATTCATTAATCCTCATGTAAAATTAACATAGATAGTTCATATAGCATGTCAATGTCATTAAAGATTACAAAAATAAGCTTATGCCCAATGTCTATGGTTTTGAGGAAATATCATAAAAAGGTCAACATCCAAGTATCAAAGTCTATGACAACTACAACAAATGGATGATAAACTATATCAAAATTGAGTCATAAATTGGACTCATCACTCCCCCCAACCTAAGGTTTTGTTGGTCCTCCAACAGAGGAAGGGTTGTTCTTTTGCTTAGTTAATGCCCTGCAATTTGCAACTGCTAGCTATCTTACATCAGTTCTTGCAGTGCATAAATTAGGGTCCCGACAGAACCCTTGCTATCCGTCCAATTTGCTCCATCTTTATCTCTCTACAGGTATATCATACTGGTAATACCTAAAATTTGGCACAGGACATAATAGGATAGGTGGTTGAAAAGTTAGTGGAAGCCAAAATTGTCCCTTTGTCCTTCCAATTTGTATATATCTATCAACTCTTTTAAATGTTGCAACATAGTTCTACAGAGAGTGAGGCTTAGCTTGTTTTAACTCATCATTCAAACCGTTCCACCTCTATTCCAAATATCCCTTTATAGATTCCCCTATGGTTTTTGCTACCTCCTCATATTCTCTATAAACTGCTTCTCTCTCAAGCAGGATCCTACTACCATAACTTGGTCTGCAAAGAATTTTGTGCCAATCACTGAAAATGTACACTAGGTTCCTAGATTCAACCCTGATAGACAGGCGAGTGTTTGATTCTATTTTCCTATAAGCCCTGAACTATTGTCCCCAACTAATTTCATTCTGTATCTAGGACATAAATTCCCTTAATTGGACATCCCCAACATACAACAATGGATTCCAATCATGATCTTGGGTCACAATATAATTATGCAAATAGAATTCACACAACAAATTCTTCATTTCAAGAGGAGCAATCCGATAAGCCTAGAAAAATTCAAGAGGAGTCTCAATGGAAGGATTCAAACCTAAGATAATCCTTGCTAGTTTAAAAGAAAGATTCTTCTCCTTCAAATATAGAGCATAGACCCTTGGAGGAGTCCCGCACTCCAATATCTAAGGTACTAAGGTTGCCATATTGTCCACCTCCTTTAAGGCAACAATTTTTTCATTCTTATCTTTAATCTCTTCATCTCTCTTTTGAATTTCCTTCTTCAACCTATGTTTCTCCTCTTTCCATTCCTCTTCCCTCATTTTCATCTCTCTCCATAAGTTCATGGCTACCATGTGCATTGAAAAATCAGAGGGCTTATGTATTCCTACCAAAAAAATTCCTGGCACTAATGCTTGCTCTTCATATGGCTCCAGCTACAAGGATTCTATTTGTTCAGTCAATTCCGACTGCTAGGGTGCTGATTGTTCTCCCAGTTCTGGCTACAGGGGCTCTTGATCTGGCTCTTGCTCTTGCTACAGGAACTCTTGCTTCTGCTCTTGCTATAGGAGCTCCTGATTTTCCCCATACTCTTGACTTTCAATTTGTTCTGTGATGGTAGCAAGCTCTGCCAACGTTATATTTGCTGCTTCATCAAATATGTCCTTTTCCTCAACATTCATCTGCCCCATTGGGGCTTCTGTGTCCTCATGTGATGTTTCTATAGTCCTAGGGCTTCCCTGCGAAGACATACCAGTGGCTAGTCGAGCTGGTCTTGTTTTTCTAGGAGGGCTCTCATGTTTCTCTTCAGCTATAGGAAGAATAACTGTGTCAGCGTTGCATTTCTTAGAGCTTGGCACTTCCTTTTTTGCTACTTGCTTTTTGGATTTTCCCTTCCTCATTTCTGTCTCTTTCTTTTGTGCCCTAGTTTGAATTAGGATGCCAAGAGGGACATCATCATCAAAATCTGAAGATGAACTTTCTTTGTCTGAATGTTCTATCTCAGAAGAACTAATCTCTATAGTTTGTTTAGCTATGAGAGGGTTTACACTAGGGCCTGTGCCAAAAGTTGAGGTTCCAGGAGTGGCTTCAACAAAACTAACTCTCCTTCTAGTCCTACGAGGTGGAGGAAAAACCCTAGGTTGCAAATGCTTTGGTCTAATTTGATCAATATTTAATAATTCTTCCCAAGTCATGTCAGACACATCATGTAGAGACTTCTCAACTAATAATTTGATCAAAAAATGGTGGGAAATAGAATTATCCCTACCTTTTTGGGTCTCGACTGCCATGATTGAAAGAAGGTGGTATAACACGTTTGGCATATTTATTCTCCTCCATGCCTCATATGATTCAGGAGTTTGAAGTGCACAAAATGTAGATTCGACTGATGACCTTCACAAGTAATGTACTTCATGACATAAACAACTACATGCTTCCATGGCTCAGGTAGAGAGGTTCTCTTCACACCTTGCTTGTCCACACTTAATGGAGGGTCACCAGGTTCTATAAATTCAACCCTAGTTGACCTGGCGTCTCTGGTAGCAGGGTAATGTTCACCGTCGACAAGCAACCCTGTAACTTCTACGATCCTTTCTTCAGTAACCATTACCTCCAATCCTTTTACCGTGGCCTTTCCTTTAGATAATGTTTGCGCAAATTCCAACACAACCTTTTCATTATAGCCATTCAGCTTCAGGAAATAGTCTAACCATCTGCAATTTTTGAACTCGGCCTAGCAAGGTGCATCCTACAGTAATACATCATGAACCGCGGGTTCATTTCAAATTAACCCACCTACCATTGTTTAGTTGTCTATAATTAAACAATCACTCTACAAGGTTTCCCTTCCTGCAATCTTCGTCTGAAAGCTAAACTTCTCCTTCCTACAACGCTGCGAAATTCCCAACGCTAGTGTCGTCTAAATTTTACCTTTTTGGTGACTTAGGATTATGACAGGAGTAATAAAGGCAGTAAAGGAGTAATAAATGAAGGCCATGATCAAGAAAAATGGCAGTGGTTGATGTCATCTCACACATGTGAGTCATCATTCCGCTCAAAATTCAAATTGGCTCAATTTAAACTTTGCTGACGTGAACCAACATGGACTGACACATGGACATGGTATTCACACTTCCCCCCAACCTAAATTTGAGCACGTGTCCTCACATGTGAGGTAGTAATGATGATCTGATGGGGGTAGGGAATAATTACATGTTATGGAGAATGTCTATATTAATGTATAGTAATTAAATGAATGTACTAAAAGACAATTAAGATATAACAAATTGATGCGTACGTACTTGAATTCTTTGAAGATTTGTTGCAAAGATTATGGAGAAAGTACCAGTCACCTTTTAAGAATTTAGTTGAGCAATCAATGAAAGTGGAGTGGAATGAAGTGAAGTTATAGTGTGATGAAAGAGAGAGAGAAGTGGAGATGGATGGGCGGATGGGTGAATGAATGAAGAAGTGGACTCCCACAAAAGTGGAAGTCTTTATTATGACAAGCTATGTACCTTAGTTAGCTAGAAGGAGGGATATTAGGTCCACTTCCTTCAGTTGTAGGATGTTCGGGTGTTGCATGCTGAGTGAATTGCTGTAGGAATTCCTCCTTGGAAGTTGGCTTGTGATACAACCTGAGGTGATGACCGTTGACAAGTAGCTTAAATCTAACAAGGTCAATGGTGGTGAGCTAAATAGCCCCATTGGGGAAAACTTTAGCAACCTCATATGGTCCTAGCCACCGTGTCTGCAATTTTCCTACATTATCTTGACACCTTGAGTCGTAGAGCAGTGCCCAGTCTCTTGGCTAGAATTTCTTGTCCTTGATGAATTTGTCATGCCACTTTATTCTCTAATTTTGCACTACCTCTGTGTGATGCAAGACTGCCTTCCTCATCTCATTCAAAGCATTCAATTGCATGATTATGTCCCTTTGTGCCTTAGAGATATCCATCCCCAAGCCTATTGCATTCTTAAGTGTCTTATGCTCAAATTCAATGGGCATCATAACTGTCTTTCCATACAACAACTCAAAAGGAGTGAAGCTTGTGGTTGTTTTCCAGGTTGTCCTATAGGCCCAAACGACTTCTAGCAGCCTATTTGCCCAATCCTTTCTATGGATAGCCACTGTTTTGGTCATAAAGGCTTCGATTTCCTTGCTAGTCACCTAAACTTGGCCATTGGCCTAAGGGTTCAATAAGGAGTAGACTTTTTGTGCCTTATGTTGTACTCATTGACTAATGTTGTAACAAGGGTTGAAGTGAATTGATCCCTTTGATCAGTCACTATCTCTCTTGGAACCCCATATCATGTGAAAATTTCCTCATAAAGAAAATTTGCATCCTTATTATCTCTTGCATGCTTCATGGCCTTAACTTCTACCCACTTGGTTACATAATCAGTGCATACTAAGATATAGGATTTACCATGGGATGGAGGATCAATGGGTCCTACAAAATCCAATCCCCATTTGTCAAATGGAGTGATTAATACCTGGGGAATCTCATCAAATTTGGTTGGTCAGTCCATCCTCTAACATTTGTTACACTTCTTTGTATATTTCCCTACATCCTTGTGGAGTGTGGGTCAGTAATATCCGGTGTTCAAAATATTCATTGTTGTCCTCTTGGCTAAAAAATTCCCTCCACAGGGTTTATTGTGACATGCATGCAAAATATCATATGTCTCATCTTCCCTCACACATCTCCTAATGACATGGTCTGGTTTAGTGTAGAAAAAACATCCAACAATCCATGAAAAAGGAAAATATTGAGCACCCTTCTCTCTTTTGGAGAGAAATGAGGAGGAACTCTCCCTGTGACCAAATAATTAGCTATGTCAACATACCAAGGTGTATGCACATTGATTGAAAATAAGTGTTCATCAGGGAAAGAGTCATCAATGACTTGATTGTCCTTTGATGTAGTTAGCCTTGAAAGAAAGTTTGCAACAACATTGGCCTTCCCTGGTTTATCAACAATGGTTATGTCAAACTCCTTCATCAACAATAACCATCTTGCTAGCCTACCTGATATCAGGGTTTTATTCATGAGGTACCTAATGGATGCATGGTCGATGTGCACAAAGATCTGATAGCCTGTTATGTAGTGCCTAAATTTTTTAAGGGCATAAACCATTGCCAACATTTCTTTTTTTGTCATTGTATAGTTGAATTCAGCTCCCTACAAATTTTTACTAACAAAATAAATAGCATTTTCAATAGCTCCTTTCTGTCCTAAGATTGCTCCTATAGTGTAGTCTGATGCATCTATATGAATGTGAAAAGGAAGCTCCCAATTAGGACCATTGAGTATAGGAGCATGGGTTAAAGCTACTTTCAAGTCAAAAATGCCTTGTCACAGTTTTTTGTCCATTGGAATTCAACATCTTTAGTTAGGAGAGCGTACAATGGTGTTTCCATTTTGTTGAAGTCTTTGATGAACTTCCTATAGTAACCTGCATGTCCCAAGAAACTCCTAACATCTTTTTGTTTTGCAGGTATGGGCAGATTAGTGATCACCTCAATCTTGGTAGGATCTACTTGAATCCCTTTGTGAGAAGTAGTGGCCAAGGACTACAACTTCTTGCATCATCATGAAGCACTTTTCATTGTTTAAAGATAGATTATGTTTTTCACATCTCTTTAAGACTCTAATGAGATTTTCCAATGCTTCATTGAAATCAACACCATAGGTAGTAAAATCATCCATATAAATCTCCATGCAATCATAAGAGATGTTTGAAAATATGCTAATGACTGCCCTCTAAAAAGTTGCAAGTGCATTGCATAAACCAAATGGAAGTACTGAGTAGGCATAGGTCCCCCATGAACAGGTAAAGGTAGTCTTCTCTTGGTCCTTAGGTGGAATTTGGATCTAGTTATAGCCGTTGAATCCATCTAGAAAAGAAAAGTATTGCTTTCTTGCAAGTGAATCTAGAACTTGGTCTATGAAAGGAAGGGGAAAATGGTCCTTTTTGGTGGCAACATTGAGTTTCCTATAATCAACACAAAATTTCCACTTCCCTCCTTTTTTGGGCATAATCACTAATGAATACACCCATTGGCTATCTGAAATGGGGTAGATAAATCCTACATCTAGCAATTTTTGTAGTTCCCCTTTTACAATTTCTCTCAATGCAAGGTTAATTATTCTTTATAGTTGCCTCACTGGTGTACAATCATCTCTGATGTAAATCCTATGAGTGCAAAGCTTAGGGTCCAATCCCTTTATATCATGATAGTCCCACGCAAATGCATGTTGGGGAGTCCTTGGTAAGTTTGTCAATGACAACTATTATTCTTCACTCAATTTGCTATTAATATTTATATATTTTCCTTTTGACCCTTCACTTGTGTAAAAATTTCTACCATAGATTCTTCACTAATTTTTGGTACCTTGAGTTCAT
>VDFB02000008.1:148206791-148231474 GCA_007258455.2 Sequoia sempervirens
TCTCTCACTCTCCCACCCTCCCACACTCTCCCCCACTCCCACCCTCTCTCGCCCTCTCTCCCATAACCATAAATACATACATATAGGCATACATACATGACACACCAGCATACATATACATACAAACATATGAAAAAACATTCAAAAAACTAGCATTTAACAAAAGGAATAAATAACACGAGCGTGTTATTTATTGTTAGAAATGTTCCACGGAGAAGAAAAAGTGAAAACTAGTAAATAACGTGCTCGTGTTATAATGCGCTCGCGTTATATTTTGCTTTGGGAATCCTCGAGCCTTGGATTTGGTATTTGCCTTGGAATACCAACCCAAAGGTTTCGAGGGAATTCCCAACCACTAAAGACATGTTTTTTGCAAATTCTACAGTTTTTCACATAATCGAGTTCGTGCTCACTGTCAGGATTGCATTTGGTTCAATATCGATGAAATCGAACACATGGGTAATGTTAAGTTCTCTCTTAGCTTTCCAACAATATAATTTTTTTCACTTTCTGACAATGTGAGGGCTTTCATCCATAATTTCTTTTGTTTGTATGTCTGTTTTTTTCAAAAAGTAGTGTTTCATTTTTTTTCGTTATAAATTAATCATTCATTGAAATTTCAAATAAATTACATTTTTAGAAACTAGACTCCATCCTACAAATTTTAAAAAATAAAAAATTTAAAACATCTATTACTTTCCAAAATTGTAGGGGGAGCACGGCCAAAATTCTGCTTTTTAGGAAGTGCCCACTTAGAAAATTAGTAAAAAATCAAATATTCATTAAAAAATTATCAGAAAAATTGTGCACCAACTAGATATTGTTAGCTAACTTTTGACCATAGGGATTTTTAAAATACTAAAAAAAAGGTCACCGTGCTCAGGTCGTACAAGAGTTGCTATGTTATGTTTTTCTGACAAAAACAACACCAATTTGTGTACATCCCTTTGTTGAACCCCTTAATCTCAACCATTTTCAAAATAAATTAGTAGTTTAGAAAGTAGACTCAGAGCACTTCGATCCTTGTTTTTGTTCCATCTCAAAATTTTGAGTGTAACTATCCTCAATTTCACGTCCAAGGTCAGCATTTCCTGATTTTAGAAAAAAGTGGCTAGTTAAGCCCCCTTTTTGGGAACCATTTTGGTGCACTTACCCCACTAATTATGGGGTCCACCAAAAGGTTGCTTACGGACTGATGCAACATGGCATGCAAGCAAAGCTCAGAGGGAGAGCAAAGGGGAAAGGGCTCTCAAAGGCTTGCATTGCTAACACTTGGCAAACGGATGAGGCTCGATAAAGAAACAAGGGAAGAAAACCTTCCAAGGAACGCATGGTAGACACGTGGAGCAAGCGGGAAAAGGTGCTTCAAAAAGGGCCCTGAAGATATTCAAACACATGAGACGCAGGCCAGGGCTGATGCAAAATAAACCATGACCACCCAAAGGGAGCTTAAGGATTTTAATCCACATTAACCATTCCCATATTAAGAGAAATTATACCATCTCCAAGAAGGGTGTATAATTTTTGTCATTACATCTAGCCCCCACTATAGTGAGAGAATGAACTTGCTTCAAAATCACACTAAAGTAGACATTCAAGAGGGGTCCAGTTATACCAATGTGGAGGTCTAGGATAACACAGATCGAGGAGGTGGCTAAGCCCCTAGGATCTGGGATCCTACGTCAAACCAACATAAGCACAAAAGGAAACACACAAGGTGTATGATAGGCAACAAAACAAGATACACAAACATGCAATGTCAATAACTAAAAGAAACAAAAACAAAAATAAAAATAAAAAGAGGTGGACCAAGCTTTGAATATTTTTCCAACATGATGTGGATCAGATCTGAGTTGTTTGTCCAAGAAACGTTTACAAGTGGAATGTGATGTCCACTATGCAAACCAACACATGCTCACAAGGGCTAGTGGAACTTAAGGTCATCCACTAGGTGATCCCTCAAGCAAGTGGCTATGGGAAAGTCACACCTAATTTCGGCTCCCATATGTACAACCATACCAAAGCTATACATCATAATAACTTCGATAAGGTGCCACACAATAATGAACTTCGAACTCCATGAGGAAAGCAAAGCTTTGTATGTTTGAAATTCATGAACAAACAAGATGCCTCCACATACATGCAAAGTATATTACGCAAGGTGGCCATATAACTGAAATTGTAAATGCAAAATAGTGTAAGATATGTTCAAAGGGATTCTTCTTAGTTCATGTAAGGTCTCTTCTTAGGGAACATTGTGCCTAATGTCTCTAAGAGAGGACAAGTCAAATAAATATCACATTCTCAGAGGATATCAAGCCCAATGACACCACCCAGAATAGGACACATCACAAGAAAAAATAAAATCACATAGTGAAACATTAGTGTCGATGTATGCCCCCACTTTAAAGCAGTTGTTAACACCATTGCTATGAGCAATTTCTTTAAAGTGGAAGAAAACATGAGAGCTTATTTGAAAATTCTTATGTCAAGTCATATGTTTATGAATCAAACTACATCATGAATAAGTGTGTCACATGTGAGCCAACTTAAGGCATTTCATCCACATTCGAAGCTTGCTCTTATATGTACATGAAAGGTGTTCAACTAGCCAAAAGAGACAACGATAAGTGACATATAAGGATGAGGCTACTTAACCCCTTGCCCCCACTTAGTGCAAGACAAGGATGAGCCGAGATGATTGATAAAAAACATGCTAGAGTGAAAATCAATATCACTTAGAGGAACAAGGTGCTTCACCACAAGGAAGAGCACCACAATCCTTAAGATATTGAATTTTGTTACTCAAAGTCTTACATTCATTAGTAGAATGACCATGAAATCTATGATATGCACAAAATGAACTCTTGTAGTAAAATTTCTTTCATGTTCGTGGAGGGAAGGATATCAAATGATCTTGGAGGAGTCTCAATAGGACACTCTCTTGGTCAATAGTAGAAGATGTTCCTTTATTTTGTGACAAATATATCTCTTTCTTATTACAAGATGTCATACTTACACAAGACGCTTTAGATTTTGAGATTTTGCACTCTTCTTTAAAGGAAGGTGTAAAATCTAACGAACTCAAATCATTAGTGTTTTGTCTGATGACATTGATATTAAGAGAATATTTATTTGTTTGTTTCATTTCTTTCAAAAATTAACAATCAAGACCACTAGTGTTTATCGGTTCAGGATGCACTAATGTTAAAGTTGGCTTAGAAGAGTCTTTTGTAAGAGTGTTGACATTAAGTGAAGGCTTGCTTGTTTCTTTTGAAGGACAATAACCAAGACCATTAGTCATTCCTTGCATGTTAGGCTCTATAGGGACAAGAATACCTTGTTCTCTAGCACCACATCCTTTCCACTATATCCAAGTTGTTTCATGAGTTCATAAACTTTTCCATCAAGCATTTTCATTTCTTTCGGATTAAGTGGTTGTTCATAGTCAGCTTCATCAAAGTTTGTTGTGTAATTTATTTCTTCTTCTAAAGTGGTTGAGGTGGATACTTTCAAACGTTCTCTCAAATTTTGTGTTAACATTACAACTTTTTCTTTTCCCTTTTTAGACTCTTTATTTGTGATCTTGTACTCACCCATGAATGTAGGTATGAAGTCTAAGGAACCCCAATTATCTTCAAATAACTTCGACACTTTTCTATCTCTTGTTTCTCATCTTTCATAGGTTCTATGTTCGAGGTTGGAATTAATGCATTTAGAGGACTTGTTCCTTTTTCAAATTGTAAGCAACTTCCAAGCTTGGGATCCATTTCAACCTGGTATACTTTTTTGTTATATACATACTTCATGATACAATGAAGAATCGAAGCCACCACATGCATCTCATGAATCGAAGGTCTTCCTAAAAGAAGATTGTATGAAAGATCATGAGGCATAACATGAATAGGAGTTTGTAAGGTAACCTTTCCAACTGTGATATACAAAGTAATCACACCAAGCAGTTGCTTTCCTACATTATCAAATCCTTGAATCAATAAGGAATTAGGTTCAATTCTTGATTTATCCACACCTAGTCTATCCAAAAGTTTCACACTACACACATTCAAAGTAGAACCATTATCAACAAGGGTTCATTTTATTCCTGTCCTATTGAATCTAGCTATTATCATGAAGACATCATTTTTCTTCCTTATTTCCAAAGGGAGGTGATGAGTCTAGTTTATGACTCAATTTTGATAGATTTTATTATCCATTTGTTGTAGTTGTCATGGACTTTGATACTTGGATGGTGACCTTTTTATGATATTTCCTCAAAACCATAGACATTGGGCATAAGCTTATTTTTGTAATCTTTAATGACATTGACATGCTATATGAACTATCTATGTTAATTTTACATGAGGATTAATGAATGTTACTTTAAGATAGTTACAAATATGTAATTGTTGTGCGTACTAATATTGTTATGCAGATATAATTAGAAGACTACAAAATTAAGGAAGATTTTGTCGGCTGGTCATTCGCCATGAAGGTCAACAAGGTGGTTGTTCAAAGGTCAATGGAGGGAAGACTCTTAGCGAGAGGGAAATTCCTTATTTAAATCAAAGAATTGTAATTGCCTTGTAAATGGTCTTAATTGTTTGTTGAGTGAATATAGGAGTTACTATTGTGCTAGATCTACATTAAGGCAAACATGTTTGACCAGATTCCATGCATGCATAACCTCCTCTCCACTTTTTATGTTTTCCCTAAAGTGGCATCCTCCTAATCTGTTGGAGTTGAACGCCTTGCTAGGTAGTAAGTTAGTAGTACTTCTTATAAATAAGACTTGAATGCTCCTCAGAAGGTTGATTAATCTGATGATGTACTCGCATTCTTAGTTTTTCAGTAATATAGTTATGTTGCTCCATTGTACTCATGTTTTCCAATGAATAAAATGAAGTTATAAGTTTGTGCATCTGAGTTCACATTTGTTTTAAGGGATACTCATCCAAGGGGGGCCACTTGGTGAGCATTCCATCCTTTAGTTTAGTTATTACTTTTTGTTTAGCAATTAGTTAAGAATCTGGCACTGTTTGTTCCTGCAACCACTAGAATTCCATTTTGTGACTGTTCCTGCAACCAAAACAGACATAGTAGTTTCCTATTTGTTTGCTCAGATTTTCATTTCTATCATGCATTTCATATTAGTATAGTTATCGGTTGATGCTTAACACTTATATTACTTCTTTCCAAGCAATTTACTTTCAACATTATGTCTTTCTTATTTGTAGGATGAATATGGCTACTTTGGATTCCTAGTGCACATACAGTGTTGACCCATTTCAAGTCTACGTCCCTAGATTGACAAGTTAAATGCACATTCATGATGGTTGAGATAGATATTCAGATTAGATGTCCAATCTCTAAATCATGATTGTAAGGGCTTAGTTGTTAAATCATTGTAGGAGGCCAATATTTTTGGCGTCATTGTCAAGGATGGTGTCAAACTAGGGAGTTCTTTGGAGTCATTGGTAGTTTATTTCTTCTTGTAGTATTTTTGGAAGTTTACTCCTAGTATACCCCTCATTTAGGAAAGTAATGATCCACTATTATTTTTCCAATTATTTATCTGAGCTGGCTGATATTGAGTTGATACTGTATGCATAGAGGAAGGAGGATAGATGCTCATGGGAGATTCCTTCTTAATAACCCTGATCCATTCCAGCTAGTTGAGCATCAGAATCTGCCAAGAGAAGAAGAAGAAGAGCCACACCCCTTTATTGATGCATTTCCTGATCTGACCAGTTTTGAAATTTCCTTTGAAGACCAAAATTAGTTTGAGAATCCCTTTGCTTTGGAACTACATCAGGCAAGCATGGGTGATGTAAATAGAAACAAACCTAACCAACCAACTTTTCCTTTCCCCATTGCTCATCAGATTGAAGTTGATAACCTCAAAAATATTCCTACTTCATTCCTTCCTAATTTCTACGGACTTGTCATAGAAGATCCTGATACTTTCTTGTTTGAGTTTGATATACTCTACAAGAGTTATGACTATACCATTGATTCCCATAGGCTTATGCTATTCCCTACCACCTTGAAAGAAGTTGCATTAAGATGGTTTATGAGCCTAGGAAAACTACTATGGAGACTTGGGAGGACATGAAGACAAAGTTCCTTGAGAAGTACAAGGAATATTATAGGGGTAGTGACATGAGGGAAGATGACATTTTTAGGATGCAGCAAAAGGAATATGAGAGCCTAGAGGATTACATTTCAAGGTTTCTATTTTTCCTACAAAAATCTCCACACCATACACTTAATGAAGAATCACAAAAGTTTCTTTTCCTAAGAGGAATTAATGATAGCTATACTGATGCCTTAGACCTAATGGGAGGAGGAGATATCACCCAAGTTCCTTGGGGGGATATCAAGAACATATATCAAAACTATTCTCTAGGGTAGCTTCAAAGAAAGGGAGAGCTTACCAATCCTCTATGGGTAAGTCATCTACCATTGGAGTTTCAAGGATGGAGATTACTCACTTGTTGGTAGAATTCAAGCAAGACATCATAAACAATCTGGCTACTTAGCCGGATTCACTTCAGGCCAAGAAGAAACAAAAGGAGGCAAAGGCAATGTTGGCAGAGTATTGCCCTCATTGCAAACAAAATAAGAAGGACTACAGATGCAAGATGGTAGCTAATATTGACAGTAAGCAGATTCCACCTAAGTTCAAGCCAATCCAGGGTGAAGATGACCAAGTCTACTACATTGCACAAAGGAGGCCATGTGCTCCAAGACAAGGTATGCCACCATATTCACTATCTTTTTTTGGGCCATATTTCAATTCTTATTCATTTGGTAACCAATGGAAACCTCCATATCCATCCAATTATGGAGGATATCCACCAAAACCTTGGAATAACCCTTCAAATTTCTGACCCATCACCAAAAATCTCCACCCCAGTGGAAACAGCCTTAGGGGAATTGCCAACAATTTCAAGGAAATTGGTAGCCACCCCCAGGAAATTGGTAGCAAACATCTCAATGGAGGGGAGGATAACAATGGCCAAACCAAAAAAATAGTTACATGCAACCACCTTCTCAGCCCCAACAACCTGCTACAATGCCTCCTCCTGCTAGTTCAAGTTCAAATACACTTAAACCTACTCAGCTACCAGCTCAGCCCACACCTAACCCAAATAACAAACCACAGTAGCAGCCAGTATACTCTGCTGATCCAAATCAATTTCTTGCATATGTTGTGAGTGTAAGTGATATCCACTTGTGTTTAGGGACTAATTTTCCAACTCCTTCCACATCCATTATCACTGAGCTTCTTGTGGAAGAAGAGGAGCCTCTAAATGCCCCCATTCAGCCAAGTGTACCTAAAAATCATGAACCAGTCCTAGTCAAGCAGACTGAACAAGAACCATGATTTCCCCAAAGGTTGGAAACTGTTAAACAAAAGGAAGAGAAGGAGGAACTAGCCTTTGACATTTTAGATTAGTTGAAGCATATATATGTCCAGATACCTCTATTTCAGACCATAAAAGATGTTCCCATATATGGCAAGACAATCAAGGAAGCATGTCTTAAGAAGTTAGGCAGGAAGAAGAAAGACCCCACTACAGTTCATGTGTTGGGATAGTTGGTTGACATCATGCTTGGGAAAGTGATTGTTCCCAAATATAATGACCCAAGGAGTCTTGTGGTAGGATTTGTTATAAATGGGATCCAAATAAGGAATGCTCTGATTGATTTGGGAGCAACAATAAATGTAATGACCAAGGATATTCTTTAGCAACTAAATGTTGCAAGCAAGAGACCTACTCTTACTATCTTGTAGCTTGCTGATAGTTCCACTGTTAAACCTGATGGTATAGTAGAGGACCTTGTGGTAACTCTAGACTCTTGGGAGTACCCAGCAGGCTTCATGATTCTTTCTCCTAAAGCTACACTAGGCGGGTAACCCATTATTCTAGGAAGGCCATGGTTAGCAACAACAGATGCCTATATTAGATGTCAGACAGGAGACATGACCATTTCTGATGGAAAGAGCACCAAAAATATTGTTCTCTACCGTCCTACTCAGCCATTTCATATATGGATAATCTCGTATGGCCACATGTTGGTGAAGAGGCCAAGGAAGTCAATTCTATGGCATAGCTTATGATGTTAGGTAGGAGTTCTTTCATGCAACTTCAAGATGAAGATGAAGTATTGTCTAACATAATTCAGAACCATTGTGAAGTAGAGGAAACATCATCCTCTCATGCATCTGATTCTGTTGATCTAGTGAAGACACTTCTGCCTTCTCTTCTTGCAGTCGAACTTCCTGCAGCAACAGGTATGTCTCATACATTGTTGCCACATGAACTCAAGGTACCAAAAATTAGTGAAGAATCTATGGTAGAAATTTTTACACAAGTGAAGGGTCAAAAGGAAAATATATAAATATTAATAGCAAATTGAGTGAAGAATAATAGTTGTCATTGACAAACTTACCAAGGACTCCCCAACATGCATTTGCGTGGGACTATCATGATATAAAGGGATTGGACCCTAAGCTTTGCACTCATAGGATTTACATCAGAGATGATTGTACACCAGTGAGGCAACTATAAAGAATAATTAACCTTGCATTGAGAGAAATTGTAAAAGGGGAACTACAAAAATTGCTAGATGTAGGATTTATCTACCCCATTTCAGATAGCCAATGGGTGTATTCATTAGTGATTATGCCCAAAAAAGGAGGGAAGTGGAAATTTTGTGTTGATTATAGGAAACTCAATGTTGCCACCAAAAAGGACCATTTTCCCCTTCCTTTCATAGACCAAGTTCTAGATTCACTTGCAAGAAAGCAATACTTTTCTTTTCTAGATGGATTCAACGGCTATAACTAGATCCAAATTCCACCTAAGGACCAAGAGAAGACTACCTTTACCTGTTCATGGGGGACCTATGCCTACTCAGTACTTCCATTTGGTTTATGCAATGCACTTGCAACTTTTTAGAGGGCAGTCATTAGCATATTTTCAAACATCTCTTATGATTGCATGGAGATTTATATGGATGATTTTACTACCTATGGTGTTGATTTCAATGAAGCATTGGAAAATCTCATTAGAGTCTTAAAGAGATGTGAAAAACATAATCTATCTTTAAACAATGAAAAGTGCTTCATGATGATGCAAGAAGTTGTAGTCCTTGGCCACTACTTCTCACAAAGGGATTCAAGTAGATCCTACCAAGATTGAGGTGATCACTAATCTGCCCATACCTGCAAAACAAAAAGATGTTAGGAGTTTCTTGGGACATGCAGGTTACTATAGGAAGTTCATCAAAGACTTCAACAAAATGGAAACACCATTGTACGCTCTCCTAACTAAAGATGTTGAATTCCAATGGACAAAAAACTGTGACAAGGCATTTTTGACTTGAAAGTAGCTTTAACCCATGCTCCTATACTCAATGGTCCTAATTGGGAGCTTCCTTTTCACATTCATATAGATGCATCAGACTACACTATAGGAGCAATCTTAGGACAGAAAGGAGCTATTGAAAATGCTATTTATTTTGTTAGTAAAAATTTGTAGGGAGCTGAATTCAACTATACAATGACAAAAAAAGAAATGTTGGCAATGGTTTATGCCCTTAAAAAATTTAGGCACTACATAACAGGCTATCAGATCTTTGTGCACATCGACCATGCATCCATTAGGTACCTCATGAATAAAACCCTGATATCAGGTAGGCTAGCAAGATGGTTATTGTTGATGAAGGAGTTTGACATAACCATTGTTGATAAACCAGGGAAGGCCAATGTTGTTGCAAACTTTCTTTCAAGGCTAACTACATCAAAGGACAATCAAGTCATTGATGACTCTTTCCCTGATGAACACTTATTTTCAATCAATGTGCATACACCTTGGTATGTTGACATAGCTAATTATTTGGTCACAGGGAGAGTTCCTCCTCATTTCTCTCCAAAAGAGAGAAGGGTGCTCAATATTTTCCTTTTTCATGGATTGTTGGATGTTTTTTCTACACTAAACCAGACCATGTCATTAGGAGATGTGTGAGGGAAGATGAGACATATGATATTTTGCATGCATGTCACAATAAACCCTGTGGAGGGAATTTTTTAGCCAAGAGGACAACAATGAATATTTTGAACACCGGATATTACTGACCCACACTCCACAAGGATGTAGGGAAATATACAAAGAAGTGTAACAAATGTTAGAGGATGGACTGACCAACCAAATTTGATGAGATTCCCCAGGTATTAATCACTCCATTTGACAAATGGGGATTGGATTTTGTAGGACCCATTGATCCTCCATCCCATGGTAAATCCTATATCTTAGTATGCACTGATTATGTAACCAAGTGGGTAGAAGTTAAGGCCATGAAGCATGCAAGAGATAATAAGGATGCAAATTTTCTTTATGAGGAAATTTTCACATGATATGGGGTTCCAAGAGAGATAGTGACTGATCAAAGGGATCAATTCACTTCAACCCTTGTTACAACATTAGTCAATGAGTACAACATAAGGCACAAAAAGTCTACTCCTTATTGAACCCTTAGGCCAATGGCCAAGTTTAGGTGACTAGCAAGGAAATCGAAGCCTTTATGACCAAAACAGTGGCTATCCATAGAAAGGATTGGGCAAATAGGCTGCTAGAAGTCGTTTGGGCCTATAGGACAACCTGGAAAACAACCACAAGCTTCACTCCTTTTGAGTTGTTGTATGGAAAGACAGTTATGATGCCCATTGAATTTGAGCATAAGACACTTAAGAATGCAATAGGCTTGGGGATGGATATCTCTAAGGCACAAAGGGACATAATCATGCAATTGAATGCTTTGAATGAGATGAGGAAGGCAGTCTTGCATCACACAGAGGTAGTGCAAAATTAGAGAATAAAGTGGCATGACAAATTCATCAAGGACAAGAAATTCTAGCCAAGAGACTGGGCACTGCTCTACGACTCAAGGTGTCAAGATAATGTAGGAAAATTGCAGACACGGTGGCTAGGACCATATGAGGTTGCTAAAGTTTTCCCCAATGGGGCTATTTAGCTCACCACCATTGACCTTGTTAGATTTAAGCTACTTGTCAACGGTCATCACCTCAGGTTGTATCACAAGCCAACTTCCAAGGAGGAATTCCTACAGCAATTCACTCAGCATGCAACACCCGAACATCCTACAACTGAAGGAAGTGGACCTAATATCCCTCCTTCTAGCTAACTAAGGTACATAGCTTGTCATAATAAAGACTTCCACTTTTGTGGGAGTCCACTTCTTCATTCATTCACCCATCCGCCCATCCATCTCCACTTCTCTCTCTCTTTCATCACACTATAACTTCACTTCATTCCACTCCACTTTCATTGATTGCTCAACTAAATTCTTAAAAGGTGACTGGTACTTTCTCCATAATCTTTGCAACAAATCTTCAAAGAATTCAAGTACGTACGCATCAATTTGTTATATCTTAATTGTCTTTTAGTACATTCATTTAATTACTATACATTAATATAGACATTCTCCATAACATGTAATTATTCCCTACCCCCATCAGATCATCATTACTACCTCACATGTGAGGACACGTGCTCAAATTTAGGTTGGGGGGAAGTGTGAATACCATGTCCATGTGTCAGTCCATGTTGGTTCACGTCAGCAAAGTTTAAATTGAGCCAATTTGAATTTTGAGCGGAATGATGACTCACATGTGTGAGATGACATCAACCACTGCCATTTTTCTTGATCATGGCCTTCATTTATTACTCCTTTACTGCCTTTATTACTCCTGTCATAATCCTAAGTCACCAAAAAGGTAAAATTTAGACGACACTAGCGTTGGGAATTTCGCAGCGTTGTAGGAAGGAGAAGTTTAGCTTTCAGACGAAGATTGCAGGAAGGGAAACCTTGTAGAGTGATTGTTTAATTATAGACAACTAAACAATGGTAGGTGGGTTAATTTGAAATGAACCCGCGGTTCATGATGTATTACTGTAGGATGCACCTTGCTAGGCCGAGTTCAAAAATTGCAGATGGTTAGACTATTTCCTGAAGCTGAATGGCTATAATGAAAAGGTTGTGTTGGAATTTGCGCAAACATTATCTAAAGGAAAGGCCACGGTAAAAGGATTGGAGGTAATGGTTACTGAAGAAAGGATCGTAGAAGTTACAGGGTTGCTTGTCGACGGTGAACATTACCCTGCTACCAGAGACGCCAGGTCAACTAGGGTTGAATTTATAGAACCTGGTGACCCTCCATTAAGTGTGGACAAGCAAGGTGTGAAGAGAACCTCTCTACCTGAGCCATGGAAGCATGTAGTTGTTTATGTCATGAAGTACATTACTTGTGAAGGTCATCAGTCGAATCTACATTTTGTGCACTTCAAACTCCTGAATCATATGAGGCATGGAGGAGAATAAATATGCCAAACGTGTTATACCACCTTCTTTCAATCATGGCAGTCGAGACCCAAAAAGGTAGGGATAATTCTATTTCCCACCATTTTTTGATCAAATTATTAGTTGAGAAGTCTCTACATGATGTGTCTGACATGACTTGGGAAGAATTATTAAATATTGATCAAATTAGACCAAAGCATTTGCAACCTAGGGTTTTTCCTCCACCTCGTAGGACTAGAAGGAGAGTTAGTTTTGTTGAAGCCACTCCTGGAACCTCAACTTTTGGCACAGGCCCTAGTGTAAACCCTCTCATAGCTAAACAAACTATAGAGATTAGTTCTTCTGAGATAGAACATTCAGACAAAGAAAGTTCATCTTCAGATTTTGATGATGATGTCCCTCTTGGCATCCTAATTCAAACTAGGGCACAAAAGAAAGAGACAGAAATGAGGAAGGGAAAATCCAAAAAGCAAGTAGCAAAAAAGGAAGTGCCAAGCTCTAAGAAATGCAACGCTGACACAGTTATTCTTCCTATAGCTGAAGAGAAACATGAGAGCCCTCCTAGAAAAACAAGACCAGCTCGACTAGCCACTGGTATGTCTTCGCAGGGAAGCCCTAGGACTATAGAAACATCACATGAGGACACAGAAGCCCCAATGGGGCAGATGAATGTTGAGGAAAAGGACATATTTGATGAAGCAGCAAATATAACGTTGGCAGAGCTTGCTACCATCACAGAACAAATTGAAAGTCAAGAGTATGGGGAAAATCAGGAGCTCCTATAGCAAGAGCAGAAGCAAGAGTTCCTGTAGCAAGAGCAAGAGCCAGATCAAGAGCCCCTGTAGCCAGAACTGGGAGAACAATCAGCACCCTAGCAGTCGGAATTGACTGAACAAATAGAATCCTTGTAGCTGGAGCCATATGAAGAGCAAGCATTAGTGCCAGGAATTTTTTTGGTAGGAATACATAAGCCCTCTGATTTTTCAATGCACATGGTAGCCATGAACTTATGGAGAGAGATGAAAATGAGGGAAGAGGAATGGAAAGAGGAGAAACATAGGTTGAAGAAGGAAATTCAAAAGAGAGATGAAGAGATTAAAGATAAGAATGAAAAAATTGTTGCCTTAAAGGAGGTGGACAATATGGCAACCTTAGTACCTTAGATATTGGAGTGCGGGACTCCTCCAAGGGTCTATGCTCTATATTTGAAGGAGAAGAATCTTTCTTTTAAACTAGCAAGGATTATCTTAGGTTTGAATCCTTCCATTGAGACTCCTCTTGAATTTTTCTAGGCTTATCGGATTGCTCCTCTTGAAATGAAGAATTTGTTGTGTGAATTCTATTTGCATAATTATATTGTGACCCAAGATCATGATTGGAATCCATTGTTGTATGTTGGGGATGTCCAATTAAGGGAATTTATGTCCTAGATACAGAATGAAATTAGTTGGGGACAATAGTTCAGGGCTTATAGGAAAATAGAATCAAACACTCGCCTGTCTATCAGGGTTGAATCTAGGAACCTAGTGTACATTTTCAGTGATTGGCACAAAATTCTTTGCAGACCAAGTTATGGTAGTAGGATCCTGCTTGAGAGAGAAGCAGTTTATAGAGAATATGAGGAGGTAGCAAAAACCATAGGGGAATCTATAAAGGGATATTTGGAATAGAGGTGGAACGGTTTGAATGATGAGTTAAAACAAGCTAAGCCTCACTCTCTGTAGAACTATGTTGCAACATTTAAAAGAGTTGATAGATATATACAAATTGGAAGGACAAAGGGACAATTTTGGCTTCCACTAACTTTTCAACCACCTATCCTATTATGTCCTGTGCCAAATTTTAGGTATTACCAGTATGATATACCTGTAGAGAGATAAAGATGGAGCAAATTGGACGGATAGCAAGGGTTCTGTCGGGACCCTAATTTATGCACTGCAAGAACTGATGTAAGATAGCTAGCAGTTGCAAATTGCAGGGCATTAACTAAGCAAAAGAACAACCCTTCCTCTGTTGGAGGACCAACAAAACCTTAGGTTGGGGGGAGTGATGAGTCCAATTTATGACTCAATTTTGATATAGTTTATCATCCATTTGTTGTAGTTGTCATAGACTTTGATACTTGGATGTTGACCTTTTTATGATATTTCCTCAAAACCATAGACATTGGGCATAAGCTTATTTTTGTAATCTTTAATGACATTGACATGCTATATGAACTATCTATGTTAATTTTACATGAGGATTAATGAATGTTACTTTAAGATAGTTACACATATGCAATTATTATGTGTACTAATATTGTTATGCAAATATAATTAGAAGACTACAAAATTGAGGAAGATTCTTCTAGTTGATCATTCGCCATGAAGTTCAACAAGGAGATCGTTCAAAGGTCAATGGAGGGAAGACTCTTAGCAAGAGGGAAATTCCTATTTTAAATCAAAGAATTATAACTACCTTATAAATGGTCTTAATTGTTTGTTGAGTGAATATAGGAGTTATTGTTGTGCTAGATCTGCGTTAAGACGAACATGCTTGACCAGATTCCACGCATGCATAACATCCTCTCCACTTTCTATGCTTTCCCTAAAGTGGCATCCTAATATGTTGGATTTGACCGCCTTGCTAGGTAGTTAGTTAGTAGTTCTTCTTCTTATAAATAAGACTTGAATTCTCCTTCTCGGAAGGTTGATTAATCTGATGATGTACTTGCATTCTTAGTTTTTCAATAATATAGTTATGTTGCTCGATTGTACTCATGTTTTCCAATTAATAAAATGAAGTTATAAGTTCGTGCATCTGAGTTCACATTTGTTTTAAGGGATACTCATCCAAGGGGGCCCACTTGGTGAGCATTCCATCCTTTAGTTTAGTTATTACTTTATGTTCAACAATTAGTTAAGAATCAGGCACTATCTATTCCTGCAACCACTAGAATTTCATTATGTGATTGTTCCTGTAGGCAAAGCAGACATAGTAGTTTCCTGTTTGTCTGCTCATATTTTCATTTTTGTCATGCGTTTCAAATTAGTATATTTATTGGTTGATGCTCAACACTTATATTACTTCTTTCCAAGCAATTTTAGCATTATGCATTTCTTAGTTGTAGGATGAATATGGTTACTTTGGATTCCTAGTGCACATACTATGCTGACCCATTTCAAGTCTACATCCCTGGGTTGACAAGTTAAATGCACCTTCATGATGGTTGAGATAGCTATTCATATTAGATGTCCAATCTCTTAATCACAACTGTAAGGGCTTAGTTGTTAAATCATTGTAGGAGGCCAATAGAGGGTGTAGCTCATGTTGGTGAAAAGTAATGTCTACGTTAACTATATTCATCCCTTGAATTAGAGCTGCCACATCACTTGCATTTGTATTAGAGGGGATCACAACTTGTTGTAAGGATATTTAAAGCATAGTGTGATAATTAGGTGAGTTTTGAATCAAGTCCCATAGAGATATTTTCACGGGAGTATTCTTAACTTGTTCAAAAAGATCACACTCCTTTCCACTATTCGAAGGCAAACGAGGGGCACTAGGAAAGATAGAGTTAGGAAAAGGTAAGGATGTTGAGGTTGTTTGTCTTGGTTGCAGATTGTTTCTAGTGTTATATGTATGAGCAATGGTATTATAACTTGGCTGCTACGAATCATTATTCTTAGGTGGGTAAAGGATAAGTTTAGGTTTGTCTTGAGGTTTGTGTGAAGGTGGGTAAAAGATGAGTTGAGGCTGGATAATGTTAACTTCCCTTAGTGAAGGAGAGTCTAATGTTACTTCATCATCTTCATCTAAGGAAACTATATCACTATCATCAATGTTATCCTTTTCTTACACCATGATATCCTCCCTAGGAGAAGAGTTTGTAAGAGAACTACAAGCTAGATGTTCATGACATTCAAAGGTTGGTTCTCCTAAAATGACTTCATCACAAGTAGGGGAGTTATCAATGGTCGAAATATCTTTTTTATCAATGGTGGGGATATTAATAGAAGGTTCAATTTGATTTTCCATGACTTCATCCTTTTTCTCTAAGGTCTCATTCTCTTATTCCATACTATCTACCCTAGTAGGAAAGCTTGTAAGATGTTCATCACATTCCATGGTTATATTTTGTAAAGTAGCTTCATCACAAGTAGGGGAGGCATCAAGAGAAGGACAACTATGATTTTCATGCTTACCAAATAGATCTTTTGAAATGGTAGGAGCATTAGGGAAGGGAGGAACAAGATTCTCATGACTATCAATAAGTGTATCTTCTAACACCAAACTATTCTCTTCGCATCAAGGAGGGATATTAGGAGGAGGACAAATTTGATTGTCATGGTTATCTATGCTTTCATCCTCTTTCACTAAAACATTCTCACAAGAAAGGGATGAATGGAGACTAGGTAAGGTGATGTTTAGAAATGTGTTTATGATCTCATCTTCTTGTGTCATAATATCTTCCCAAGAGGGAGGAGGTGAGAGACAATCAAGACTTTCATGATTCTCAATGATTGTATCTTCTTTCACCAAGATACCTTCGTCACTAGTAGGAGAAGAACAATTATGGTTTTCATGATTGTCTATGCTTGTATCTTCTTTTACCATATCATCCTCACCAATGGGAAAGATAATAGGGTTTGAGATAGGCAATGTAATATTAAGGATTGTGTCAATGGTTTGATCCGCTTAGTCTAAGATGTTCTCATAATTATGAAAGATAATAGAAGGATGACTAACATGTTTCTTAATGACCTCATTGTTGTACTCTAAATTGAACTCATAAGAGGCGATTTTGTACTTATGCAATCAATTTTTAACCATATTAAAACCACATCTCTTAAAAGGAAACATGTTATAACTTGAAAAAGTAAGCTATCTAAAGTATACAATGCTTCAAGTAAAGTGCAATGCAATGACCTAAATTGAAATGTGTAAATGCAATTTTCAAATTCAAAACAAGGTAATGTGTTGATGACACTATGAAACAATCTGAGAATGAAATGTTGTAAATGTAAATTTGAAATTGAACAATGCCATTCCAAAACCAAATTAAGCTAAATCTAGTGAAATGCATGTAACAGAAACTTAGCCAACTAAAACAGATAACTAATGATGGCAAACAAAAGTGCAAAAACAAGGTTTTCAATGCTATAAAAGGCAGTTTCATGGCCGATCTGAGACTATTTCATCCAAAGGGGCGTATGATTACCATTCAAGGTTTTTTGAGGGGTCAAATATTGAAAAATGTACAACACAAAAATCCCAAAAAGTAGGCAAAACAACCTATATTGGGACTAAATCACCTAGAGGGTTGTATGAGTCCCAAATTAAGGTTTTTGCACCGTTTTCAACAAATTATATGTAAATGTTGTGCTTTTTGGTTTGGATGATGTCTAGACTAAGTGAAAATGTAGCTTTTAGATGAAATTCAATGATGCAAGATGCAAAAAAATGCAACCTATATGCACTTTTACTAATGCAAGATTTCAAAACCCTAGATGTAAATCAACTAATGCAAAACCTAATGCAAAGTCAATGAAAGCTAGATCTAGGATGATAATGCACTCCAAATTAAAATTAAGGTGTTCTAAATTCAGGTTCACCAAAATGTAATGTAGGAAATAGGGTTCCACCTTTTTGGAAGATGGAACACACACAAGGGGATGTGGGATCCTCTTATTTCACTAACATAACATTCAAAGAGACCCTTACAGATCTCAAGCTAGGGATGAAATGAAGGAGAGAGATCTGAAATAGGAGTGTCCTTGGGTAAGATTGGAGACTAAATGAGGGGTTCACCACCAAGCTAGGGCTTGGAAAGACAAGAAGTGAATGCAAGATGAAAACTACCATGCAAAACCTAACCAAATGACCTAAGAAATGAAACTGAAAATCAAGATATCAAACTGGAATGAACAAAGGTGCATCTAGAAGAGTGATGAGGTCAAAAAAAGCTCCAAAACCCTAAAAACTTGTTGTTTAATGCCCACTGGGACTCATATGCTAGTCTAGGTGATTTAGTCCTAGACTAGGATTTTTCAGTGCCAAAACTAGAATCTAATAGTGTATGATTTGAAACAATTGAAATATGGAAAAAGCCCTGTACTGGGAATCATATGCCACAAGTGGCGTATCAGTCTCACTCAACTTTTTTGGAGGGTTAAGGCCTCATTATGCTCTCCTATATTTGCTCTTTCTTTCACACTGTTTCTAGATTTGAAACCTTAATTTACAACCTATAGGTGACTTTTATTGAAAATGCCAATGTAGTGATGACTTTCTTCAACCTTGCAACCTAATATTCAAAGGATCTTCAAGCTCAAAGACACCTAGATCTGCAATCAAACACCAAAGAGAAGAGAAACTTGTTGATTGTTAGGGAATAGGGGTTTGCCTTGGTCAAACCTCGTTTAGGTAATTAAACCTTGTGATGAAACAGTGAAATATGAACATGAAACATGAAATATGAAACATGCACAATGATACTTTGAAAGATATCTTGAGATGTAAATTAACAATATAACATGAAGTGACCATGTATAATGTAGATCTTGATCTTGAACTTTGATATGAAGCAATGCTTGCAAATGGATCTAAGATGCTACATCACAACACTAGCTCCACAACATGCTTAATGCTTGATGATCTTGACATGATGATGGATCTTGAATTACTGTACAACAAATGATGAAGAAATCTACCCTTGAATTCCTTAGAAATGCCCTTGTAAACTCCCTTGATGCTCTTGTGAAGTCTTGCAATCATAAAATTTCTATTAGGAACGCTCTCTTGAAAGTCTTAGGTGAAAATGAATGAAATAACCTTGTATTTATACTTGTTTATTCTAAATTTCTCAAAATTACAACACTACAAGCCAACATCTGATCTAGGAGAATAAAATATTGCCAAGAATTTGAATTAAATTTGATTTTGGGCCACACAGGACTCCCTTTAGGCTTAATATGGGACCAACTTAAAAAATGCTTAGGAAGGTGTAAAATCCAGATCGGGACCGAAAACCCTAGGTGGGACTCATACACCCAAGGTGGTGTATGAGTCCCAGATCACTAAATCTGGGTTACACAACCTAAAAACACCTGAATTATGATTGGATGTTGGTTTATGTGTCAGATTATCCCTTGAAAAGATGCATTAATTAAGGCTTGTGGATGCAAAATAAGGCCATGCATAAAGAAGTTTAATTATTTAATGACACCCTAGATTAGTATGAAAGTGTTAGGATACACTCTAAAAAACCTTAAATAAGGCATAATTAAGGTCAATTTTTTACAAGGGTCCTAAACTTAATGTGAAGGTGTACAAATAAATACACTTTACAACATTAAATGAAGGAAAAATTAGGTCTATTTAGCTTAAAAGGGTCATAAATTCAATGTGAATGTAGAAAACACATTACAACACTAGATCAAGGTGACATTAGGTCCATTTTAATGTTAACCATTCCTAGATTGTACCATCTCCAAGAAGGGCGTACAATTTTGCCTTCACAAGTTCTAATAATTTTTCAGAGGCTACAACCAAGCTCTTTTATATGTCAAGCAAAGGCATTTTACCAATATTATTTTGAAATATGACTCTAAAATCTTGGTTAATCATGTCAAAAGAAAGTTTTCCTCTCATTTCAAGCAGTTGTAGTTAAATAAACGTGAGAATGATATCGAAATCTACATTTATAGTTTCAATGTTATTGAGTGGAACCATACAAGAAGGGAAGGAAATCATGGTGCTAATTTTTTGGCTAAATCAACTTCTAATTGGAATGACATTAAGGTTGATATTGGAAATGATCAAGATTGCCATATCCAAGGTATGAGTAGACACTTTAGTGATTTTGTGGATGTTGATTATAATGCCTCTTTGAATTTGTGATTCTTGTTGTTGTGTTTATTATCAACATAGTTAATGTGTAGATTTTTCTATTGTTTTTTATTATTCCACCATCGTTAACTTTATTATCATACCTACTACTTAATTATCACTTTTTTTATAGTTTTTTCTATTGGTTCAATTTTTTTAACATAAGAACAAACATTATTTCTAATACTTAAAGCATTTATAATCTCTAAGAGAACAAATGCCTATGCCCTCTATGGAGTTTGGACACTTCCTTCTCTTTTGATTGTTTATCTTGAATTTCTTCGATTTTCTCTCAAATTAGTATATCATGACTCTTTTTAAGACAAATATATCTAATTTGTAATTTTTTTTATTATATATTTTTTACCCTTATGTTCAAAAAGTTAAGTTTTCTAAATTAAAAATAGATTAAGAAATATATATTTCATAGCCCCCCTTAAGCGCCAATAATTAGGGGAGAGGCCCAAAGTAGGGTCGCGCACCCTAACTTCAGTTTTGCCTCTAATTATCCCACGCTGAAATTTCAAATCACTCCCACTTTTACAACACTCACTTGGCAAGTTCTCTCCTTACAGTCTGTTTCAAGGCTACATCATCAAATATGATGCCACATCACATGCATTTTGTCATAAAACCAAAAAGGCCCCCTAAAATAGTGAACCACTCGCGGCATTTCGGCATCATGAGTAGTTGAGCGTTGATGTTGTATCACATGATTGGTTGCTTTTTAGATCAAAAGCATACATTTTGTTTAATTATGGGTAGTCAAATCACAACTATTGGACATTATATAAGCGACTATTGGGTATTATATTTATGATTGGTGCAGGACTATTGGACCCCGCACAACTATTGGGCCCTCTTCCTTACCTCTTTACCACGGTTTTTAATGAACTGCTCTTTATTTTTGTTAGAAAATATTTAAAAAATAAAAAACCGTCGATTCGCTCTGAAACCCTCCACAAGGACAGGAGACATGGCATTTAATGCATTGGGAGATTCGCCTGATGTGTTGGCAAATAATAATAGTCAGGACTCAGGCTCATTAATCCCCATAAAAGCGGGACAGCTACCCCTTGCAGGTTTACTGAGTTTTACCCTCGGTTTTGGTGTTTTGCATGCAAGTTGCCTCTGCGTTTATCCCGCCATTTACCTGTTTCCAGTGCTTATTCAAGCGGCCTTCCTTCTGGATGAGATTGGTAATTTTCTGGATGAGACTGGTAATGATAAGGAAATCAAGCAAACAAACGATGTCAAGGAGATTTCTAGTTCATTTTTCACGCTGCTTCATTGTGCGCTGTTTTAATATCAACCCTTTCATTATAACGCGATAGTTTCATTGCTTTTACCAGTGGCGTTGGAGGAATTTTGCGTTGTAAGTTAATATCGTTTTGTAGCCTATTTTCAAAAAAATTCCACTCTTGACGATTTTGGTTTTAAAGTATAGTGCATGTTAATAATATTAAATTTTCAGAGTCTGATATTAATGTAATTAAATTTTTGAAATTTAAGTGTCCGATAATTTTTATATTAATGTAGAGTGTATGCGACAGACATTTTCTTCTTTTTACTGGTTTTATATTTACTTAGGTCTTACCAGGGTCTATTTTTAAGTTTCATTTTTGTTCCCTAAGAGTAAATTTGTATATAATTTAATTTTAGATTTGTGGTTTTTTCTTTCTACAGAACCTAACACAGAAAGAGTTACAGTTTCGACATTTTTTGGGTGCTGTTAGCGTTGTGGTGGTGGTGTTAAGAACAGGAACCCTGAAAGGGCATTGCTGGCACAGCACACCAGAGTGAAAGGTAAGGATTTTAACAAATCCCTGCTTAGGCTATGAACTTTGGCCGTGTCTAAACAAATTTATCCACTTTTCCACTTATTAGTCGAGTCATGCATCTATCAGACTACCAAAGGTTGCATTCTATTTATGCATTTCATTTGAGAATAAGTTGAGGCACATTAAGGCCTGAATAAATTATATTTCTTGTAACTAGTGGACACTAATATGTAATTTTTTTCCCGTAATTAGTGGACACATATCTAGGGAATTTAATCAGATTTTGATTAAAATGCCTTTGTAAAATTAAGAAGCTTCCTCATGTCGTGTCCACTTACCCATTCACAAGTCACCTCCCTTTCCAATCCACAATCTTTGGTCTCGTGGCGGTAAAAATCTTCCCTTCTATTCAAATCAACAATTGTAGCCCGTGAGTGTGTAGGCCAATTTGGTATATATACAGTATATTGGAGTGGGCTGGAAGATTTTATATTATTTATAAATAATTTTTAATAATTTGATATGGGAGTTTAAGTTTTTGGGCTGAAATCTCTTAGGTTCTCATCTCTTATAATATTTGAGCCTTGCACTCAATAAGACTTGATTTCTAATGGGCTCATTAAGAACCATTCAACTTCATCAATAAATCAAGGACCCATTGACTGAGTGGGTTATATTTTTCACTTTCAATTGAATACTTTCATATTAAATGATGAAAAATTAGATTTACTATTTAATAAAAAGTTTTATTACAAATATAGAAAGTTGCTACATTTAAGAGAAAATTCATATAATAAATATAAATCCTTTGTCAATGCTTTTCTTTTGACATACTGAAAAATAAGAATATATATTTATATTGTTTGGATGAAAATTATTTACTATCTTTTATACCTATTAACTTTCTTCAAATGTAGGGGAAATGATTCATTAGTAGAGCATTTTAATTTGGGGCTTCTCAAAATCTTATGTGACAATTTCAAATCACAAAAGTTTATTTGATGAGTCCTCTTTTTATAACTAAGGTTTCATAACCATGTCATCAAGGGGTTTTTATTTTCAATTAATTAATAAATACGATCAAAGGTGCATTTTGGGATTGGATAGACAATAGTGTAATCAAATATGATGCCACATCACCATGCTTTTGCTTGAGAATGCATCTTTGACCATATTTATTGATTAATTGAAAATTAAAAATCCATTGTATTATGATTTTCAATTAATTAATAAATACAGGTGCATTCTTAGAGCTGGATAGACAATAGTGTCTAAAAAAAATAAAAATATTAGATTGGTAGTTGTTTACTAAGTCATGATTTATTGGTGTGCTGATGTGGCATCACATGATTTGTTGCTTTTTAGATATAAGAAATACATTCATTCAATTAGTACTCATGATCAACACTAGCAACTTCAAAGTCACAACTACTAGTAATATATTATTAAAAATATTGGACATTAAATCAACAAATGCTATCACAACTATTGAACATGCTCAAATACTGAATTAATAATGTAGACTTTGAAAAATGTCCTAGTGGGAACACCATTTTTCTCATTAATTTCCCTTCTTCCCCCACATAATTACGTCACTAATTAAACTTTCATTCAATAATTAAATAAATTCTTATTTATTTAATTATCTACTGTCATTTTCCTTCATAATTAATTATTTAATTATTCATTAGCCTCTTCTTCCATAATTAAATAAATTCTATTTATTTAATTATTTCCCACCTTTACCTCCACTAGTAAATAGTTATTTTAATTATTTGTCCATTTCCTCTACTTTTAATTAAACGGTTATTTTAATTAAAAATCAACATTTCCCTCTTCTTATAAAATTAAATAATCGCCTTAGTTATTTAATTATTCATTCTCCTTCCTAAATTAAATAATTTTATAATTATTTAGTTTACTCCAGCCACCTCTTTTTTTGTGCCAAATCTTATCTCTTGTCTCAATTAATCTCCATTGTTGATAAGTTTTTATCACCTTTTAATCTCCACCGTCCATCCTTAATTAAACTCTATTTTTGCCCTAACCCTATTTCCTTGCTTCCCAAAGCAATCTCATCCATTGATCTTTATCATTGAATCTTGGCCCTTCATTCAATTTTGGTTATTCTATAAAAGAGACCTATCCCTTTCATTTCAAGGCTACAACCACAACTACTATCTTCAATATTTTATTGTCATTGTCACTAGGCTTATTCTTGGATACTACAAATCTGAGGGCAAACAAGCATATAAAGCAAAATGGAGAAGAGCAATGAAGGTGATTCAACCATGGCATAGGAATTATGGTAATATTGCTTTGTTATTTTATGTTTCTATGTTCGTTTGTGTTTCATTGTTGGACTAGGGTCTTCAGGGCTTGAGTTTTATGTATTTGGTGGTTGATACTATTGATTCATGCCTTTTCCCATGATTTTACCCTATGCTACAAATAAAATATCAGTTTCTCTATTAATTGTCATCCTCTATATTAATAGAGAAACTGTTAGCTAGAGAAGAGAAATAATATTATATTAATATATTATATTAAATGCCTATATGTTACTTTTTAAAAGTCTAATTTTAGAATTTTATGATATTTATATTAGGATTCAACTATGAAGTTTTTAATCTAACTTATTGA
>VDFB02000008.1:148231574-148268207 GCA_007258455.2 Sequoia sempervirens
CCAAATTACATAAGAAGAGAGAACCTAAATGTAAAAAAGAAAAAGAAATTCAAAATCCATCTTTTTGTAATGAGTTTGTTAAAATTTAAAAACATCCAAGAACCCCAAAATGGTTTGAAATTGATGAGCATAATAGAAATTCTTGAAGGCAAGAGGTCATCACAAACCATTTGGTTGTGGGCTTCAAAAATTTTCAATGAATGGTTTTCCAATAAGATGTATTAACCAAAATATTCCAAATTTTTATACAATTACTAAAGATGTAAAATGAGACCTTTACTAAATAAATTTCTAAAATGCATCACAAATGTATATTAACATCATCCTGACTCACTAAAACACATTAAAACAACACGGAACACAAAGAGATGAAATTAAAAGTTCCAACTCCTGATGATGTTATAATAATCCTCCCTGGGTTGATCCTCTCATCCCAATCATCACACTTAAATTACTCTGGTACTTGAATGTGCTGGTACTCCCTTGAATCATGTTTTGCAATTTACTGCTGTTTTAAGAGGAAGCATTTTCTCTTTCTATTACTATAAAGATTATTCTTGTTTTTGTAACTTAGTATTTCTATTTGTAGATTTTCAACTTTTATTATGTAAATCATTCTTTGATACCCAAGTAGTCTAAAGGTTTTCTTGAATCTTATTTAGTTTTTAGATTTAAGTGCTTTCTCATTGTCTAATTTCTTAATCAAATCTAAACATTGTTCGATCCTTATTTCCTTCTAATACCAAAATCATCCTCTTTTCCTAACTATAAGAAGTCATAGTTCAATCCCACCATGGTTGTGAATCAAGCTAAAATTGGTATGATTGGGAATATGCATGATACTAAATTTATCATAATGGAGAAGAATCATTTTACCATGAGGCCCTTGTTGAGAAAATGGTAATCAAGATATAGCTTTGATGCACACAACCTTTCTTTGGATCTTGTAAATTTGGCTAGTAATATTAATCCTAGTACAATGATTGATCTCCTTCATATACTATTTTGATTAATAAGCCATGTGGAGCAGTACTTAAAGTTGGGAAGTAGGGTAAAGCATAAGCCAAAATCCCTTTGAGTGATGTGTGCTCATTTTCTCCCTCTCCATCCCAAGCTTCTTCTTCATGTATTCCTCCTATTTTGTTTCTTTAATTCCTATCTATCTTATGCAATTTTATTTCCTCCCTTCCACCTCAAATCTCAAATTTCTATCCCTCCCTTTTCCTAGATCTCATCTCATGCTTACTTATTATGATGCACATAGTTCTCTTACCTCCACATTGTCTCCTTTATTAGTTTTGTTTACACTTCCCATGTTCCCCTCACTATGATATTCCTACGCAAGTCTTTGTCACTCCACACTAATTTATTATGTCACAACAAATTTATACACCACCTTCCATTTCTCATCTTGCCACTTTCATTCATGTTCTTAATCCTAGTGTGCCTCTATCTACCTTGACATTAATGTTTAAAGGCTTGTTTGAGATGAAAAGTAATGTTGATTCCTTTCCAATGGAAACAAAAAGACATACATATATAATCCCAAACACAATTCAATTCTATATTGAAAAATTTTACATATCCATTTTTGTTGGATTTTTGATCCTAGATTTTGAGATGCACAATGTTAAAGGAGATCCCATGACACATTCAAGGTTTTTAGTGCTACATATTTGGATTTTGTGTATGATGATAAGTTATTGGCTAAGTTCTTCCCATGAAATTTAATAGTATTATCTTCCATTTGGGTCTATTTTTTAATATTGAAATTGGCCAATGCAAATATTGGGAATGCTAGATTGAAGTTTATTATTTTAGATTTTTTGACTGTAAACAAGGATCGACAAAGTATATACATTCTTACCATTTGCATGTGCAAGGGAGATGAATGTTAAGAACTAAAGTTGTTAGAGGCTACCACACTTAATTATGGATCTTCTAATGCTTCATCTACATCATCCTACCCCTTGTAAATCGAAAAGAAAAATTATTTCCAAAAGGATAGTAAAAAATTAATGGAAATGACCATTGTACAAACCAGCATTACAAATGTTTCTAATATAATTATGACTCTAAAGCCTCCAACTTTTTCCTTTTGTAAAATGTGCTCAAAAATCTCACTTAGTGCTTGCATTGATTACATCTTCCTCCTATTACTTCATTAGATAAAACTTAAAGTTATCTCAAAAAGATATAATGAGAAAGAATTTGTTATTAAATTGTAGAGCAACGTACTATACTCTCAACATTTTATGGGATTAAGGAATAATTGATTAAGGATTTGATTGATAAAAAAAAAAAAAAAAATAGTTTGAGGGGTTACTGAGGTCAAATCCTTCCAATTGTTCTAATGAAAATTTTAAATATTTTACACTAAACAAACCTAATAAAATGGTTTTATATGAGGCCATGATTGAGGTACATATACATGTTGGACGAAATTTGAAATCATTGATTCACCTATGTATGTGAGGAATGATAATTTGTTGGTATTAATAAAAATTATATGTTTATTCTTCTTCTATGTAACAGTGATTGACTTTATAGAAATTTCTATGGACTAACTAGTATTCAAACTTAGGACCTCCCATTTGGTGTTAGGATGCTCTACTATTGAGCTAATGACTCACATTGTGATGAGTCTTTTATGGCTTAGGTGTGTATCATTTCTCCAACACACTCCCTTGAGCCACAACATAGGTGTCAAATTCACCTAGCTTGGCTCTAATACCATGTTGAAATTTCCATGAACTAGTTAGGATGCAAATCTCCACCACTAAGCTACCCACCCACTTTATGACAAGTCAATTTACAATTTAGGTATGCTAATTTTTTCGACACCTTTTTCACATTGTGAGATATTACCAAATAATTATAATGGTCATTTGGTTTTGTGTGGATCATGAACCATGTAAGGGTGTGTTTATTGATCTTACTCACCAATAAAATGTATGCATTGAATAATTTTTGTTTTATCATCATTTTATCAACAAGCATATGCATATTTGAGGGTTTATTTAAAAATTGACTAATGATATGTTGATTGAAACTATAGGATACATTATTTTACCTTAATTTTTGGTCTAAAAGATGAGGGAAGTTCTTATTCTATGTCATATTCTTTCTTCTTTGACATGTATCTCATATTTTACTTGGGTATCCATGGATAAAGCAATATCAAGCAACATCATCTATGTCATGCCATCAAGGTATCAAATATGTTTGAACACTAGTAAAGAGGTTACAATTGCAAGAGATCCTGATATGCCTTTATTTTAGATTAAGTCATTTAACCTAAATAATTTTAAGAACATACATATGATCCTCTATATAAGTGCAAGCATTCTTTGCCTAATTTGTAAAAATTTCAAAAGGAATAACAATGGTGGGAAAATCAAGACAAGATGCAACAATTTAGAATTCCTAAAGGGTTTACAATTATTAGAGCCAAAGTAGGTTATATGTAGGTTTTATATTATAAAATGATTCAAGAATCTATAAGGCCAAAAGAACCATAAGCATTGCAAAATTTAGTTTAGAAGCATAAGGGATTGGATATTTTCATTCCTAAACATGGTTTTCATAAAAAAAATTACTCATGTAGTAAGCACACTATAGAATTCACAAAGAAAGTTAGGGTTTTTAGCTTCATTTGTTATATGGAGATATTTTATTGTAATGTACATAATCAATGATATGATTCTTGATTTTTTATAAGATTTAATATTATGACACCTTAACAAACCAAGCTATGACTTTCATGGTTCACTCCTACATGTATGAAATTTACATTTTCATCTACAAGTTTGACCCTAAATTTGTAGTTTTAAAATTATTTTGTGACCTTGACCCCTACACTTCTAGTCTTTAGGAATTTATTTATCTCCATTTTTTAGACTATGTTGAGAGCCATTATAATGTTTTTTGCACTAACTTTGGGAGGAAACTCATTTTTCCTTACTCAAACCCTTGGATTATGCAAAACGGGGAAGCAAAATACTATATTGAAAATGCTTTAAAAACTTTCAAACAAGTGCAATTTTAATTCAATAAATTTTAAAAAAATTGCATATAGGGTTTCGAAATTAAACAAATACATGCATTTTGAACTCTAAAAAAAATGAATTTTAAATACCTCGTGCTCAATAGTGGTCGATATGCGAATTGGAATGATGAACTTTGAAGAGAGGAACCGAAATTTGCTTTCGCCGGTGAGAGAAATTTTGTTGGGTCACCGTCACGGATTTTGTTCGCCGCGCGCACTAGGGAGACAGTGACTGGTAAAAAACATAGTAAAAGTGTGAAAATGAAACCTTTTTTTTGTTTTAGTCATATTGAAGGGGTTCGGTCAAACCCAGGTTCAGCCGAACCCACTTCAATATTATTTTTTAATTGGGGCATTGATTGGTTCGGCCGAACCAATCAAATGGTTCAGTTGAACCATATGGTTCGGCCGAACCCCTTTGATTTGAGGAATGGGAAAAGGCCGAATTTTCCTTCCTCTTAGAAAGTGTAAACCACTATTCTAAGGTGACCCTATATAGTGTTTTCATTGTCTTTACATTGTATGTGTGTTATGTTTTGTTTTTCATTCCATGTTTATGTTTTGTATCAACATTATACTGTATGTCTTCATCATGTATGCTTCATGTTTGTCATTTTCCATTACATATACATGTGTTCCTTTGTCCTTATATTATCTTACTATAGTATTTTGAATTTGAGGGCTAGCGCATCCCCTATATTCGATGCCATCCTATTTCTTCAATATTTAAATAACTGAACTCTTAGCTTTTTCATACTTTAGTGTGAGTCTGAGCATAGGTTCATACTCTCACTTTAAAGTGGGGGCTAAATTTAGCCTTGAAAATCGCCACCCTTGATAATTTCACACTAGGTTTAGGCTCCCCCCTATGTGTTTGGACCTAATTATACATTTAATTACCTATTTCATAAATATCATTAAAAAATCAAATAATAAGAAATGAAAAATAATTATTTAATATTTTCCCTCGACACTTAAGGCCCCAAACAAGATGGGCCTAGTCTAGGGCACCCCACACCCCTAACCAATCCATTTTGGCTTTGTTTTGAATATGTCAATGTTGGTATTTTATTATTTTAATTTACAATTTCATTTGTTAACTATCAGAAGTTGATTTTCAAGAAATTAGAAGAATTGCATATAAATATAAATTATTTTCACCATTTTAATCCTAGCAATTTTGGAAAAGGAAATTAAGATTATTATTGAGGAATCAAGAGTAGTCAAGAGTAGAATTATCAAGATTATTGAAGTATTCATTTCAATCAAACATCGTGTCAATCATTCATTATGTTTTTATGTTAGTTTATTCATGTTCCATGTTCATTTGTTTTATGAGTATTAACACCTGTAGGACTTCAATCAAGCAATCAAATTCTCCTTGAAGGTGATAATTACATGACTTAAATCCATCAAGGAATGTAGATCTAAGTGGTGAGTTATAGCATTAGTCAATTCATTACTTTTTTATCATTTAGCCTTTGCTCGACTAAGGGTAAGATCTTTATATACATCATCATAGCTTTTGTGGAGGTAGAAATACCAAAATGGGGTTCGACTTAGCGAAGCCCCTATATGTTAGAGCCCTTCGCCCTCTTTCATGTGTACAATTTTTCAAATCTAAAGAAAATTGAAGGAATATTAAAGACTAAGTGCTCATTCATGCATTCAAGCCCTACAAGTTGTCAAACCATGAAAACTAGATTTTTCAATAATAGATTAAGTTTCAACAATGACCTCAAAAGAATCAAGCTTATAGACCAGAGACTTCAAGCTTGTGAAATTGAATCTTAAAAAGCATCAGTCCAATCTAGGGCACACTACACCTCTGACCAACCAATTCAACATCAAATTTGCATGCCAGGTTCCTCTATGTCTACCCTTTGTGTTTTTGAAGTTTTTTTTTTTGTCTTTCTATTTTACATTTCTCAAAAATCATCTCATTTTACTGCATTTTCATAGTTTACTTATAAACATCATTGCATCCTAAAAATTAGTTAATTAATAGTCAATCCAATCATCCAACATCATCACCCAACAATTGATTAAAACCCTAATCCACTATTTTGGCTCTTCCATTGAGTTTTGTAGCCAAGTGGGTGTTGATATCATTTTTAATCCATCCCACACTAATTAGGAGAAGTTTGATTTAGATCTTAGATCACTTTTTCCAATCAAACAAATACCAACCAAGTGTAGTAGGGATATGGAGTAATGGGGAGGGGACTAGTGCCTATTAAGATTATTTTTTTATTTTTCTAGTTTAGTAATGGGGAGGGGACTAGTTCCTATTAAGATTACTTTTTATTTTCTAGTTTCTAAGGTGGTGGGATTGGATTTTTAGATTTGCATTATGGATAGTTTTCTATCTAGTGTGTTTTTTTTATATGTTATATATTTCTCTAGATTTTTTGTTTTAGTTGTTATTCCAACTCTAGGTTTTTGTCTAGTATATGTAGCTCTATATTAAAGACTTTTCATTTTTTAATTATATTTCAAGGGAGAGTGCACCTATAGAACCCCATTAATTTATCTAAAAAATTATCATAACCCACTTCAAGAAAGTAACTTCCAAAATAGAACATAAGTCCCCACATAAGCATCTTTGACTTTTACCATGTACATTGTCATATGTAACTACCAAGCACACTCTCATGAAGCACTAATTACAATCACATGTCATATAATATAGATGATACTCTTAAAATTATACTATGTAACTCTCTCATCAATTTCTCATTACATCAATATTTTTAGGTCTCTAAAAATAATAAAATAAATATGTATGTCCCGTCATCAACTAGGTGTCTTATTTTAGCACTCCATGATGCTTGGAAATACATAACTCAAATTTACTTTTTTGTAACTAATTAATTCACAATATACCTTAGGATATGCAAGGTGAATAGCACACCAATCTTAACAATTTCAAAAGTATGCAATTAGAAAATCATATCTGAAAGCCATAATAGAAGGACAAACCCTAATGCAAAACCTTAGGTCATGTAAGAATTTTCAAGTTCACCAAAAAATGTAATAGATAAAATTACATCAAAATGGATATCTAGCCTACTTAAATAAAATAATAAGCACATAATTAACCTAGATATCAGTGTTGTGATAGATAATTGAAATAAAGGTACAAAATGTGTGGATAACGTGTACTTATCTCTAAATTTGATGATATAAAGGATGTTGATCTTATTGTTGACCACCACAAATATAATGTGATTTGTAGGGTCAATTTGATTGAAAATATTTCAAAAATTATGCTTTCCTTCACCTTCTAGATATTTGAATGTTTCAAAGTGGTGTTTAGATGCATCATTAAGGAGCTTTCCAATTAGATAGTTAAATGGGTTTTCCTATGTCAAACCCCTTGGTAGACCAATTTATTAGTATTAAGAAAAATCAAAGATAATATTCATATCTATATACAAATGACCTATACAAAGATTTGATTCCTTTATCCCTTTAGAATTGAAGTGTGCTCTAAGTATTCTCACATCATGTCTTATGATTTAAATGCAAAATGAATATGTTCAAATACCATGACATAGCATAATATTACATAAAATGTTTGCTATATTGGATCATAATGGTTGGTAGAAGGGGATGGGAAAGTTAAAAATAATAATTTGGAGATCATTCCCATGCTCACTGGGATTGAATTGGGGCAATATCAAGCCACTCAAAAATGAACCATAGAGATAAGGTGGTGAATTTGAGGTAGGAGTGAATGTGTGAAAATTAATGCTAATGAGAATGAATATACAATAAATACATAAGAATTAATGCTAGAAAGGATGAAATAAAGATAGATAGGAATCAAGTTGTACACCAAACCTAACACAAAAGTATGTCACTTGTTAATATATTAATTACTTAAGACTTTCCCATTAAAATGAGCACAAGACTAAATAGAAAATGGAAATAATTGTGTACTAATTTTGTCATTAAAATAGGATAGTGATAACTCCACCTCAAAAAAAAATAGTTCTTATGTGCTTTTCCATTTGAAACAAAAGGAATGTTGACAACTTTGACTTATAACCTTTTGACAATAAAATTGTCTTGACTAAGCAATCAACCATTATGCATGAAAATATTAAATGTAAACATCAAACTTTTAATTTCAACAGCAGTTAAAAACATGACATGCATAAAAACTCTTTGGTCAACATTAGCTACAAATTTGTCTTGTATTGAAAAATCACATTAATTTTTCATATTTTTACATAGAGGAGGATCACATTTAGTGTTTCTTTTTATCTGCAAGAGTGAAATCTAGAGCTAAATTTGACAATCAATCCTATTTGTCAAATAAATATTTTATGATGAATATTTGTTGACATACCATTCACATATTAGAATGATTTATAAAGAAAAAAAAACCATTAAAAACATATTAAAATCATTTACAAATTTTTAAAATCCACCAAAAATTCTACTATTCTTCTAATACAATCTTCGTGAATCATAATTTGTTGATTGTCTCATTTATAGTTAAAAATTTTAAATACGAATAGTGTATACTTCTCAATTAAACTATGTGTATTTTTTGTTCCACATTTTGGATCACACTCAATGATCCATCATCAAAATACGATCATGCGCCCATCAAATTCATTTCACCATTGTTGTCAAAACGCTATGGTCAATACTTTGATTCTAATACAAGTAAAAATTCGATTATTACGCTTCAGAGACACGCATTCCATGGTTATTAATAGAGAGCAGAAATTGGAACAACGCTTTACCTCCTTGATCGCTATCATGTAATGGTGCATATAGTCGTACAAGCCCTGAAACTGACTTGGCCATCTTCAGACTTATTTAACATATCAATGGACTCTGTACATTGCGCATTAAATTGTAATATGTTGTCAGTTTCTGGTCGGGCAAATTTAAATTGTAATAAGACAGCTAGGTGGGCGCTTATAGGGATATTTATGGTGCCAAAGTGATCAATAAAAGAGTTGCCTGAAGTTGCTCAAACAAATATCGTGACAGTCAGAACACCCAATGATATGTACAATTCATGATAGAGACATTCAACGAATCAATCATAGCCCTAAACTGCAGGCAATGAATGAAGACGTATTTAATCGAGAATTCCATGGTACAAATTAATAGCTTAATAGTTCATGTGCATGTCGTGATAATGTTGGATCATTTTAAAGAAAGAAAATGTAAGCGCGTTAAATTTATAGTATGGAGGAGCCTGGAAGGACTATAAAGCTTACACTAGGATCGCTCATGAGAAAGTGAGAAAAACCTGTCGTCGTTTCATGCCCTTCTCAATCTGTGTAAATCAATTCCATTGCGAGAATTGAGAAGACAATGGCAATATGTGTTGCGTCGCTTGTTGGATTGCTCGTAATACTATCATGTTGCTTTTATGATGTAAAAGCAGCGCCAGCCTGCTTCGTGTTTGGAGATTCACTGGTGGACGCTGGCAACAACAATTACCTTGCCACCACTGCCAGAGCCGACTTCTCTCCTTACGGAATAGATTATCCTACGGGTAGACCCTCCGGCCGATTCTCGAATGGACTCAATATAGCAGATTTTATAAGTACGTATGAACTTATTAATAAGTTGAAGTCAAGTTTACATTTTCTAATCGATAGACTACATATTACATAGTGTAAGATTTGAGCTTCAAATAAGTCTGTAAATCATTTTTGAGTCATTAAAAAATAAGTTTTACCTGTTATTTAATGATAAATCAGCTGTCATTTAATGATAAAAGATTCAAAATTCTCACTTATTATCACATAAAAGTCAGATAAATATTGATTTTTCAATTAGATGGGAACATCCTATTTCTATTTGCAATGTTTTTTGTCAATTCGATGCCAACTTTCTTTTTTCATTTTCATTGCTTTATGCAAATATTTCAAAATCAGATAATACTTAATTTCTTTTAAGAAAAATATCTATATTTGTCTAAGTTTATTTCATTTCATTATTTAACACTTATTATTAATTGTTTAATCCAGTGGCATACAATTAGAATTTGCAAGTACATGACATCCATACACACCCATGCACTTAAACACTTAATTTTTAACATATTAACATACATATAATTTTCTATCAACATAATCATTAAACCTCCCTTAAGCACAAGTGCTAGTTTTAATCACTATAGATTGAATTTACTGCCTTGTGACTTGCAGGCATGAAGCTGGGGGCAGAGTCTGTACTGCCATATTTAAGTCCTTTACTTAATGGAGATGCATTGCTCAGTGGTGCTAATTTTGCTTCTGCAGGCGTTGGGATTCTAAACGACACTGGACTGCAATTCGTATGAATATTTTTTTACTGTATTCTAGTGACCCATATTTATTTTACTTGTACCAGGAAGAATGAATCAGGATAACCTTTGTTTGCAGGTAAATATCATCAGGATGCCACAACAGCTCCAGTATTTTGTTCAATACAAAAGCAGAGTGGCTCAGATCATTGGAGTTGCTGAAACTGACAGACTTGTTGCAGAGGGTCTTATGTCGATTGCTCTTGGAGGAAATGACTACGTTAATAACTACTACCTCACTCCGATCTCACTGAGATCCATTCAGTATAGATTACCGGAATACACACAGTTAATAGTCTCGGAATATAAGAAAATTCTGAGGGTAAATTTATTTTTCTTTAATAAGGCTAGGCTGTGACTGTGATTAGAATTCTCGAGAGAATGAAAAAAAGTTAATATAAATATCCAAAAGATAAGGAAAAGCTTTCAGCAACACAAAAAAAATAGTACTGAAAAAAAATTCTAGAAACTTGTAACTTTACTGGTCTTTGTAATAAGAGTTATACCCAGCTTCGACATCCATTTTGCACAGGCCTGCGAACTGCCCGATAGTACCTTTTTGTCTGGCGTTAAAATTGAAATTACAATTCACCCATTTTGAACTAAAATTGAAATTACAACCAACCCACTCTTTTAGTTTTTCTTTTATCCTATCAAACTATATTTGCAGATTTTACAGTTTGCAACTTATTTGCTTGGTATCTTTGAAAGCATCGATAAAATATCTTGCACTTTTTTTATGCAGCAATTGTACAACTTGGGAGGGAGAAGGGTGATGGTAATATCAACAGGACCATTGGGGTGTGCTCCTGCAGAAAAGGCCACCAGGTCTCGCAATGGCGAATGTGTTGCAGAACTTCAGCAAGCTGCTTCGCTTTTTAACTCACAGGTTAGATCTGTTGTAAATCAACTCAACAGCGAGATTTCTGCTCAGGTTTTCACCTTTGCCGACAGCTACTCTATGAACATGGGCTTGTTCAGTAATCCTGCAGCATACGGTAAGCACCTGCATGAAACCATGCTGTTAATATATTTAGAGCCTTATCATCTAAAACGCCTGCTATTCTAAATCTCATGGTGTTTGTATTTATAGGATTTGTGGATGCAATGAATGCATGTTGCGGACAAGGAAGATACAATGGGGTAGGCACCTGCACTCCGGTTTCAACACTGTGTAGAAACAGAGATGCCTACTTGTTCTGGGACAATTATCACCCCTCTGAGAAGGCCAACCGAATCATTGTCGACGAGTTTTTTAATGGTTCATCTTCTGTTATGAGCCCTCTTAACCTCAGACAGATGATGAAACTAAATGACTGATTCATTCTCAGTTGTCAGATCGGGCAGATCGATAATCCATGAACCATTTCCCATTTAGTTTTAACTCTAATTAATTGTGCTCGTTATTTATTAGTGATTTTAATGAGTAAAAGTTATGTAGCAAAATATTTGATGCAACTATGGCAGAATGTGACAATGCTCATCCTATAGAGATCTAACAGAAAATGGTATTCATTGTTCTGTACCGTCCGAAGTCTGATATGTGTTCTTTGTTATCCATTCAGCGTGTGCCAAACTATTAATCCACAACTAATAAAAAAAAACGAAGAAAAGCTTTCAAATATTGCAATAATAGTAGTTTAATAGTTCCATTAAATTATATGTGTTGTGCTATGTGAGATTTGAGTGAGTCTGAAATAAGTCTCACATCTACAAATTACTATTGAGTTGTGGTAAAATAAGTTTCAGCTGTCATGTCATTTAATGGTAAATTAGCTGCCGTTTGATGGTAAAAGCCTCTAAAATATCACTAAAAGTCTTCAAAATCTCACTTATTACATAAAAGCCAGATAAATATTGATTTGACAATTAGATGGGAACATTCAATTTCTATTTACAGTATTTCTTTTCAATTTGATGGCAACAATCTTTTTTCATTTGTATTGCTTTATGTTTTAAATCTATATGCAAATATTTCATAATGAGATAAATACTTAATTTCTTTAAGAAAAAATCTATATTTGTCTAAGTTTATTTCATTCCATTATTTAGCACTTAGGTGAGAGGGTCCAGTAGTCGTGCGGGGTCCAATAATCATGCACTCAATCATGATTATTGATATTAATTGTTTAATCTAGCCACATGCAACTAGAATCTACAGTGTATCCATGTACAAACACATACTCTCTAACAAATCACCTAACATACATATAGTTTTTTATTGGTGTAATTCGTAAACCTCCTTTAGGTGCAAGTGCTAGTTTAATCTAGTTTTAAATAATTTGTAAGAACAGGCAAATATGGTGTATATATGTAAACAACTACCATGTTGTTTGTTATTTAAGATTTTGGAGGTTCTAAATAATATAAAATGTGTCAACTATTTAAACTCTTTTAATATGGGAGAGGGTCGTATGTTGGTGCAAGTTTCTATACTTTTAAAGAAAATTTATTTTAAAAGTGATAATGTGAATCATATTTATTGTAAAAAAATATACTTTAAAATTATTTTTGCATAATTATAAATATTGATTTGACAACCAGATGGGAAAATTCAATTTCTATTTACAGTATTTTTTTTCAATTTGATAGCAACAATCTTTTTTCATTTGTATTGCTTTATGTTTTAAATCTATATGCAAATATTTCATAATGAGATAAATACTTAATTTCTTTAAGAAAAAATCTATATTTGTCTAAGTTTATTTCATTCCATTATTTAGCACTTAGGGGAGAGGGTCCAGTAGTCGTGCGGGGTCTAATAATCATGCACTCAATCGTGATTATTGATATTAATTGTTTAATCTATCCACAAGCAACTAGAACCTACAATGTATCCATGTAAAAACACATACTCTCTAACATATTACCTAACATAAATATAGTTTTTGATTGGTGTAATTCGTAAACCTCCTTTAGGTGCAAGTGCAAGTTTAATCTGGTTTTAACTAATTTCTAAGAACAAGCAAATATGTTGTATATATGTAAACAACTACCATGTTGTTTGTTATTTAAGATTTTGGAGGTTCTAAATAATATAAAATGTGTCAACTATTTAAATTCTTTTAATATGGGAGAGGGTCGTATGTTGGTGCAAGATTCTATACTTTTAAAGAAAATTTATTTAAAAAGTGATAATGTGAATCATATTTATTGTAAGAAAATATACTTTAAAATTATTTTTATTGATTTGACAACCAGATGGAAACATTCAATTTCTATTTACAGTATTTTTTTCAATTTGATGGCAACAATCTTTTTTCATTTGTATTGCTTTATGTTTTAAATCTATATGCAAATATTTCATAATGAGATAAATACTTAATTTCTTTAAGAAAAAATTTATATTTGTCTAAGTTTATTTCATTCCATTATTTAGCACTTAGGGGAGAGGGTCCAGTAGTCGTGCGGGGTCCAATAATTGTGCACTCAATCATGATTATTGATATTAATTGTTTAATCTAGCCACATGCAACTAGAATCTATAGTGTATCCATGTACAAACACATACTCTCTAACAGATTACCTAACATACATATAGTTTTTGATTGGTGTAATCTGTAAACCTCCTTTAGGTGCAAGTGCTAGTTTAATCTCGTTTTAACTAATTTGTAAAAATAGGCAAATATGGTTTATATATGTAAACAACTACCATGTTGTTTGTTATTTAAGATTTTGGAGGTTCTAAATAATATAAAATGTGTCCTATTTAAACTCTTTTAATAAGGGAGAGGGTCATATGTTGGTGCAAGTTTCCAGATACTTTTAAAGAAAATTTATTTAAAAAGTGATAATGTGAATCATATTTATTGTAAAAAAATATACTTTAAAATTATTTTTGCATAATTTTTTAATTTATTTTATTCCTTATAATTTATAATGTATTGGATTAATAATTGTTGAAAGGATGATCAATGTTTGAGAGTAAAATATCTATTAAAAAAGAGTATATTTGAATGAAATTAAACAAAAAGAAGTCAAATAAGCATTCACTTTTGTTAAATTAATGATATGGCATAAACTAGTTTCATGTGTAAATGTTTGAAATGACAATTGGTCAATTTTAGTATAGATATCAAAAAAATCATACTAATTGGGACTAATACATACCTTCCTATTAATAGTCAATACATTTTACATAACAGAATATTTCCTACAAGATAATACTAAACATGTCAACTATCCCATCAAAAAGATAGACATTGTTCCAAATATCAACCTTGCTATAACAACTCATAGCATCCCCATGCCCAATTGCTAGTCCAATTAATACATGCAATTAGTACAACAATACAAATAGATTATAAAACTAATGACTAACAAAAAACCAAACAATACAATCACCTATATTCAAATCCATGCATTATGCAATATGTAAGTAAATTCAAATCCATTTACTAATTCTACAATCTTGAATGCAAAGTAAATTTTAGTTTATCCATTAATTCAAATCCATCCACCAATTCTATCATTTTAAATTCATCGAGATCCTAACTTCCTCATATTAGCCAACAAAATTTAATTACAATTAATATCCTCCAATCAAATTCAACCACATGCATCAAGACATATCAACACAACAATGTCCCACTTTTGGGCTTAAATGGGACAATTAAAATTAACATTTTTTTAGAATTTTTAATTTGTATTAAATATAGAAAAAAATTATCAAGAATTTAAGGATAATGTAAACTAATGAATTGTGTTATTTTCTATGACGATTCAAGTTATTTTTAAAGAATTATTTTTATACTTTTATTTATTTTATATTTAAAGATATATTTTGTAACACACAACTTTCACTACAAACTAGTAGGTTGTAACTACTTTAACACTTGTTTCAACAAATCCACAAGTTTGAATGAGTTATTCAATGTATAGCTCTCCCAAATAGGTTAAAGCTACATTGTGAGAGAATTCTTATCAATGATGATAAATTATGTTATATTTCTATACCTAAATATATGTAGATATATATTGAAGGAATAATAGATGGGTGAAGATTGTTATGCATCAACTCATATGCATGGAATTGGTAAGTGAACATACTATGAGTTTAGAAATGAGGTTGCATTGTAATTTGCACCACATTTTAAGCCATGTAAAAAATAAGTTACAAAGAGTTTAATGGGTGTGATATACGTTGTAAGTTTGCTTAATGAGTGACTTGATTATGGTCATAGGATTTAAGTGGAACTTGATGAAATTAATTTGAATAAATAAGGTGTACTTGGCTATGAAGAGTTGTGTATAAAGAATGGTATATAAAGCATAGTACTTTAGTACATTATTTAATGATTAACTAGTAAATGTGTACTTGATGGCATAAATATGGACCTATCTCATTAAAAAATCAACATATAAGTTGGAAAATAGAGGATTACATCAAGTAAGAATGCTTATTCAATGGTATATTTTTTAATATGTATCATTTTTATCTTATAAAATTCCTAAATTTGGTTAAATTAGGGAAAAAGAAACTCCATGAGAAGCAATGATAAAGTGATGCAGGAGCACCTAGGCGAACTAGCGATCCTTATCAACCAAAAAAAATTATTGTTATTTTCTTTAGTTTGGTTTTTAATTTTGTTGTATTTTTTGTGTTGAGTTAAATTTTGGATTTTTTGGTTAATTTTGGAGTTTGGGTGAAACAAAATGAAATTGTTGTCATTCCATTCGATAAAATGTCATATTCGACATATGTTGTAATTTGTAAATTTCTTTTGGGCATTGTGACAACAGTTAGATGCAATTGCATCTGATTCATTTGAAGATCATTGATAGCTATATTAGAAAATTATTCATTCTACTGCCTCAAAACAATTACCCATGTGCATCTAATTCAAATTTTATTTATTTCAACTAGCAATGGAAATATTAAGAAATTTAATCATTATCTTTATTGATATCAAATAGGTGAGAAGACAAAAGGAATAGAAGTATGCTTTGGGGATGTGCAGCCTATGAGGGGCAAATAAAAATGAACTAACAGTCAAGGAAAAGGAAGAGACATAACCAAAATTCCACGCAGGTATTATTCTCTAGAAAAATGCATAACAAAGGAGATGTGAGTGGGTGCCATATTATAAGATAATCTTAAAGAAATCAAAATGCAATAATAAAAACTATTGGAGAGGTCGATATGGAGGAAGAAATGAAGGGGTGAGGGTTATGAAAAAAGAAAAATAAGTACAATTTAAAAAAAGAAGAAAATGCAAACTAGGTGATAAGAGAAAGGGGTTATGCTTGTAGAGTTAGGGGAAAATAGAATGGAAAAGGGCATTGTGTGTTGGAAGAGAGGAGGAAGTGCACAAGAAATGGCATAGAGGAGTAGAGGGGTTACATAGAGGAGAGATATGGTGTGCAGCTGAGAGAAGAGGAGGGTGTGGCGCACAACATAAAGGAGAGAGTCACGTTGTCAAAGGAAACCATCAAATACATGAACAGGAACAGGTCTAGAAGAAACAGAGACATAAAATGTATACAAAATAAAATACAAATAATGCGGATTGAATGAGGTAATTAAAATGTTATGTAGAAGATGGTGTAGGAACAATAAAGAAGGCTTATTGTAAATGCTTGGATGTGAGCATAGTAAACTAAATTATAAATTGTTTAAAAATTGATGCAATTTCATTACTCTCATTGCTTGTGAAATTTGAATTTGAATTTATTTAATTGACAAATGCAATTGTCAATTACATACGAAATGGGTTGCAAAGTTTTGAGATTGCATGTAAGTTGGTTTAATCTATAAATTTATGCAAGTTAGGTTTGTGATAGTAGAAGGGGGTTTTGTGTTTTGCATCATTTGGTATCAAAGTGTTGCAAAAATGTGTCTCGACCTTGCAATTATATGAGGTTTATTGTTGATAGGATGTATTTATATTTGTATATGTGTTTCCTAGTTACACTAATAGGTGTATACAATGGTAGCATGGAGCGAAATGTGAGGATGTTAATTTTTTTAGGAAACTTTTAGGATGACTGACATATATTAAGTAAAGGATATATTATAAATATGGACCATTTGTTATTAGGTTTTAGATCTAATGGAAAATATTTTGTTGGCTTGTCTTGCCCTAGAATGTAACTCTATTTTATGAGGGCATTGTATTATGACTACAATAGAGATTGTGATGATTTTTCAGAGTCTGATGGCAGTTGTGTTGTCTCTTAATCTCTGAGTGGTGATACTCCTATGAGAAGCTTGCTCTACAAGTATATTGTAATCTATGTGATTTACTGAATAATATATTGGGAAATTTTTGGAGTGTGGGGTTTTTTCTCCCGAAAGGGTTTCCCCACGTAAATCACTGTGTTGTGGTATGCATGATATTTATGTTTATTTTTGTTTAAGTTTTTGTAACTGTTAAAGATCTGTAAAAAAAATTCACCATTCTCCTCTCAAGATTAGTATAGGAAGTTGTTTTGCTACCTTGGCTTGCTTACAAGTGGTATTAGAGCTTGATCACCTTTGGTTTTAGTTGTGGGTTGTTGGGTTTTTTGAACTAATCCAAATTTGAGTGGGAGCTTGTGCAGAAGATACTTTGTGATCTTGTTGCAGGAATTTTCAGATGGTGAGTTCATCAAGGAGAATAAAGGTGGATAATTTTGAAATGTGGAAGTTGAAGATGGAGGATCTGTTAATAGATCGATATCTATGGGATGTTATTGATCAGAATGTTTCAAGGCCTGTAGATCCTACTCAGGCTACTCAATATGATGTTATGGTCCATAAAGCCAAGGGTCTAATCAAATTGTGTTTGGAAGACTCTGTTTTAATTAATTTCCATGAGGAAATCTCTACATAGAAAATATGGAAGAAGCTTGGTAAGATTTATTAGGACAAATCTTTAGTGACCAAGCTTTTCTTGAGCAAGAAGTTGTATTCCTTGAGAATGGAAGAGAGTGGATGAATCACAGACTACCTGGAAGAATTTAATATGTCGGTGGCTCAATTGGCATCCATTGGTGTCAAAATGGATGAGGAGGAGAAATGTCAGATCTTGCTTTGTTCTTTGCTTGATTCGTGGGATTCTCTTGTTATGGATATTTGGAGAACTTTTGTTATTTTGAAGACTGAAGATGTGGCACTGGGTTCTTCACTTTTTGAAGAGATGAGGAGGAAGGTATCCATCACTGCCAAGGAGTCCCTAAATGTTCATGAAAGACCTAAGGAAAAAGGAAAGAAGAATGAGAAGCATGAAAAATCCAAGTCCAAGGGGAGATATAAATCTCCTAGAAAGTCCAAAGTTATTTACAGGAATTGTGATAAGCCTAGACATGTTTGTAAGGAATGAAAAGAAGAAAAGAAGAAGAAAAAGAAGAAAATTGATTATGATTCTTAGTCTGATAAGGAAGATGGTGACGCATTCATTGCAGCTTTGGAAACTCGTGCAGGTAATGATGCATGGTTAATTGACTTGGGTGCATCTTTTCATATGACCTTTAATAGAGATTGGTTTTGTGAATATGAAGAATTTGATGGAGGTAAGGTGTACTTGGGTGATGATTCTCATTTAGACATTGTTGGATGTGGTAAAGTTAAAATCAGGTTTCCTGATGGTAGAATAAAAAGGATTAATAGTGTGTTGCATATCCCTAGTTTAGCACGAAATCTATGATTTTCAAGCAAACTAATAGATGCAGGTGTGTAGGTAGTATTTTCTAATGCAGGATGCAAGATGGTCAGAGGTGTTATGGTAATTGCTAGAGGTGTTAGATATGGCACATTGTATAAGCTTGATGCATGCACTGTTGAGTGAAATAGTACTTCTATGAAAAGCAAGTCTGTGGAAGAAGTGAAGGTTTCACCTTCAGCAGATGGTCATGGATTTTGGGTAGACAAGGGCACTCTTTCTTCTGAGAAAAAGTTACCTGTAGAGAAAACTATGTTATGGCACTAGAGACTTGATCACATTGGAGAAAATGGTCTAAGGACCTTGAAAAATAAAAACCTTGTTGAAGGTTTGTTTGATTGTAATCCTGAATTTGATTTTTGTGAGCATTGCATTTATGGAAAACAAAACAGTGTTAAGTTTTACTCAAGTTCTCATAAATCTTGTGGTGTAAATTGGATCTTATTCATTTCGATGTGTTTGGTCTTGTAGATGTTCCTTCGATTAGTAAATCAACCTACTATGTTTTATTTATTGATGATTATAGTAGGACATGGGTATATTTTCTAAAGAGTAAATCTAAAGTTTTCAGTCGATTTAAAAAATTTAAAGTAATGGTTGAGTTGTTGACTAGAAATAAAATAAAATGTTCAAGGATTGATAATAGCGATGAATTTTTCTCTAATGATTTTGATAGATTTTGTAAAGATTATGGTATTCATAGACAGAAGACAGCTCTGTATTCTCCATTACATAATGGAGTTGTAGAAAGAATGAACAAGACACTGATGGAGAAGGCTAGGAATATGTTGAGTGGTGTTGGTCTAGAATAAAGGTTGTGGGTTGAAGTTGTTGCCACTTCTTGTTACCTAATTAACAGGTCTCCCACATCAGCTCTTGTTGATAAGATGCCTATAGAGGCATGGTCAGGTTACAAGCCTTCATTAATACATCTTAGAGTTTTTGGTTGTGAGGCATATGCACATGTGCCAAAGGAGAAGCAAACAAAGTTGGATAACAAGGATGTGAAATGTGTCTTCATTAGATATAGTTATGGTGTGAAAGGAGACAAGCTTTGGGAACCTGTTGCACAAAAGGTAATATATAGTAGAAGTGTTATTTTTAGAGAAACTAAGCCTTCTTTTGTTACATTGCAGCCATAACAAAGTAAACAAGATGTGATTTAATTTCCTTAGACTATACCTAAGAAAGTTGAATCAAGGCCCAAGGATAGATAAGAAGTTGAGGAGAGATCATCTAGCTCTAGATCTTCTAAAGAGGAGGAAGAACCTCCAACTCAACTTGTTTGTAGATCTACAAGGAATAGACAACCACCTGAAAGGTATACACCTGATTATTGGAGATGAATTTTTGCTTTGAATACTAACATGGATGAACCTAGATCAATAGAAGAGGCATTAGCTATGAATGGTGTGGAATCCTGGAAGATTGCTATGGATGAAGAAATGGCATCTTTAAAAAAGAATGATACATGGGATCTTGTACCATTTCCTGAAGGATGGAAACCAGTTGGTTGCAAATGGGTGTTCAAGAAAAAGATTGGTTCAAATGGAGTTATTGAGAAGTGCAAGGCAAGGTTGGTTGCAAAAGGTTACTCTCAAGTTGAGGGTGTTGATTATAGTGAGATATTTTCTCCTATTGCAAAAATGACATCATTAGATTTTTACTGTCTATTGTTGTTGCTTATGATTTAGAGGTTGAGAAAATGGATGTGAAAATTGATTTCCTTCATGGTGATTTGGAGGAGGATATTTATATGACACAGGGCCTCCGGAGCACTATATGGTCAAAGGTAAAAGTAAATTGGTTTGCAAATTGAAGAAATATTTGTATGACTTAAAACAGAGTCCTACGATGTGGTAGGTCAGAAATTTGATACATATGTGTTGAGTTTGGGATTTGAGCATTATAAATTAGATCATTGTGTTTATTATAAAACTGATGGTGATCATTTCCTATTTATTGCATTATATGTTGATGATATGTTATTTATTGGCAAAGGGAAAGGTATGATTTCATAACTGAAATCTCAACTTGCTACTAAATTTGAAATGAAAGATCTTGGTGCAACTAAACACATTCTTGGGATGGAAATTAAAAGAGACAGAGTGAATAGAAAGTTATGGCTTGGTCAAAGTAAGTATGTGAATTCAATTTTACAGAGGTTTGATATGCAGGATTGTAGACCATTATGTGTTAATGTTTCAGTTGGAACAAAGTTATCTATTTCAAATTGTCCAACATCCCCATCAAAGATGGAAGACATGAGTAGAGTGCCTTACCAAAGTGCAGTTGGAAGTTTGATGTATATTATGGTTTGTACTAGATCATATATTACCCAAGCAGTGGGAGTTATTTCTAGATATATGTCTAATCCTGGTAGAGTTCATTAGGATGCAGTTAAAAGAGTCTTCAAATATTTGTGGGGTACCTCAGACTATTCCTTATATTATCATAGTAATATGAGTGAAGACAAAATTTCCCTTGATATTCATGGTTATGTGAATTCAGACTGGGAAAGTAATGTTGATTGCAGAAAACCCACAAGTGCTTATGTTTTTACTTTATTTGGTGGTGCAAACATTCATTGAAATGATATGGCATAAACTAGTTTCATGTGTAAATGTTTGAAATGAAAATTGGTCGATTTTAGTATAGATATGAAAAAAGTCATACTAATTGTGACTAATACATATCTTCCTATTAATAGTCACATAAATTTTACATAACAGAATATTTCCTACAAGATCATATTATGCATGTCAATTGTCCCATCAAAAAGATGGGCATTGTTCCAAATATCAATCTTGCTATAACAACTTGTAGCATCCCCATCCCCAATTGCTAGTCCAATTAATACATGCAATTAGTACAACAATACAAATAGATTATAGAACTAATGAATAAAAAAAAACCAAACAATACAATCACCTATATTCAAATCCATCCATTATGCAATACGTAAGTAAATTCAAATCCATTTACTAGTTCTACAATCTTGAATGCAAAGTAAATTTCAATTCATCCATTAATTCAAATCCATCCACCAATTCTATAATTTTAATGCATCGAGATCCTAACTTCCTCATATTAGCCAACAAAATTTAATTACAATTAATATCCTCCAATCAAATTCAACCACACACATCAAGACATATCAACACAACAATGTCCCACTTTTGGGCTTAAATGGGACAATTAAAATTAACATTTTTTTAGAATTTTTTAATTTGTATTAATTATAAAAAAATTATCAAGAATTTAAGGATGATGTAAACTAATCAATTGTGTTATTTTCTATGATGATTCAAGTTGTTGTTTTTAAAGAATTGTTTTTATATTTTTATTTATTTTATATTTAATGATATATTTTGTAACACAACTTTCACTACAAACTAGTAGGTTGTAACTACTTTAACACTTGTTGTCAATAAATCCACAAGTTTGAATGAGTTATTCAATGTATAGCTCTCTCATATAGGTTAAAGCTACATTGTGAGAGAATTCTTATCAATGATGATAAAGTATGTTATATTTCTATACCTAAATATATGTAGATATATATTGAAGGAACAATAGGTGGGTGAAGATTGTTATGCATCAACTCATATGCATGGCATCAAGGTAAGTGAACATACTATGAGTTTAGAAATGAAGTTGTATTGTAATTTACACCACATTTTAAGCCATGTAAAAAATAAGTTACACAGAATGTTGAGACTTTTTTTATATTATTAAATGATTAAATAAACTTTCTTAAATTAAAATTTTAATAATTTTAGTTTAACGGGTGTGATATACATTACAAGTTTGCTTAATTCAAGTGACCTGATTATGGTCATAGGATTTAAGTGGAAGTTGATGAAATTAATTTGAATAAATAACATGTACTTGGCTATGAAGAGTGGTATATGAAGCATAGTACTTTAGAACATTATTTAAGGATTAACTAGTAAATGTGTACTTGATGCAATAAATATGGACCTATCTCATTAAAAAATCAACATATAAGTTGGAAAATAGAGGATTACATCAAGTAAGAATGCTTATTCAATGGTATATTTTTTAATATGTATCATTTTTATCTTATAAAATTCCCTAAATTTGGTTAAATTAGGGAAAAAGACACTACATGAGAAGCAATGATAAAGTGATGCAGGACCACCTAGGCGAACTAGCGATCCTCATCAACCAAAAAAAATTATTGTTATTTTCTTCAGTTTGGTTTTTAATTTTGTTGCATTTTTTGTGTTTTAAGTTAAATTTTGGATTTTGTGGTTAATTTTGGAGTTTGGGTGAAACAAAATGACATTGTTGTCATTCCATTCGATAAAATGTCATATTCGACATATGTTGTAATTTGTAAATTTCTTTTGGGCATTGTGACAACAGTTAGATGAAATTGCATCTGATTAATTTGAAGATCATTGATAGCTATATTAGAACATTATTCATTCCACTGCCTAGAAATAATTACCCTTGTGCATCTAATTCAAATTTTATTTAGTTCAACTAGCAATGGAAATATTAAGAAATTTAATCATTATCTTTATTGATATCAAAGAGGTGAGAATACAAAAGGAATAGAAGGATGCTTTGGGGTCGTGCAGCCTATGAGGGGCAAATAAAAATGAACTGCTAGTCAAGGAAAAGGAAGAGACATAACCAAAATTCCACGCAGGTATTATTCTCTAGAAAAATGCATCAAAGGAGATGTGAGCGGGCGCCATATCATAAGATAATCTTAAAGAAATCAAAATGCAATAATAAAAACTATTGAAGAGGTCGATATGGAGGAAGAAATGAAGGGGTGTGGGCTATGAAAAAAGAAAAATAAGTGCAATTTAAGAAAAGAAGAAAATGCAAACTGGGTGATAAGAGAAAGGGGTTATGCTTGTAGAGTCGGGGGAAAATAGAATGGAAAAGGGTGTTGTGTGTTGGAAGAGAGGAGGAAGTGCACAAGAAATGGCATAGAGGAGTAGAGGGGTTGCATAAAGGAGAGATATGGTGTAAAAATGAGAGAAGAGGAGGTTGTGGTGCACAACATAAAGAAGGAGAGAGTCACGTTGTCAAAGCAAACCATCAAATACATGAACCTAGGAGCAGGTTTAGAAGAAACAAAAACATAAAATGTATACAGAATAAAATATAGATAATGAAGATTGAATGAGGTAATTAAAATGTTATGTAGAAGATGGTGTAGGAACAATAAAGAAGGATTATTGTAAATGCTTGGATGTGAGCATAGTAAACTAAATTATAAATTGTTTAAAAATTGATGCAATTTCATTGCTCTCATTGCTTTTAAAATTTGAATTTGAATTTATTTGATTGACAAATGCAATTCTCAATTAAATACGAAATGGGTTGTGAAGTTTTGAGATTGAATGTAAGTTGGTTTAATCTATAAATTTATGCAAGTTAGGTTAGTGATAGCAGAAGGCAATTTTGTGTTTTGCACCATTTGGTATCAAAGTAGGTTGTCTTGAGTGTGTGGATAGATCATCAAACGTGAGGCAGTCTACACTAGGACTTGTGGGTGAGGAACTTGAGAGGATTGTTGTAGAGAGAAAGTGGAACATGAGGTTTGTGCAAACACTTTGTTGAAAAATTAATTGGTGTTATTGAGAAAATTTTCAAGATGCCACCCCGAAGAGGAATGCCCAGAATAGAGGAGGTATTGGAATGATTTTGTGTAATGATAAGAAATTATATAAGAAACAAGGTTAGAATAGTTATTGGAACATAAGAGATCTTGTGAGTGAAGAAGAAAGTGAAGTGGAAGAGAAAGGAAGAGAAGAGGAATAGCCAGAGGATGCTAGAGAAGAAATATTTTTGAGGGCTCTTTCGAGAATCGTGAAGAGCAACAAAATGGATGTACCAAATTTTTTGGAACATTAAATTTGGAAGAACTAATTGATTAGATAGGAGAGATGGAAGATTATTTTGAATTGGAGGAAATTAGAGACCTGCAAAAGGTAAAATTATCCCAAACAAAATTAAAAGGGAATGTTTCATTATGGTGGAAAGAATTGTAAAGAGAATGGGTAATGAATGGAGACCCCAGAATAACAAGGTGGAATCAGATGGTGACTAGGTGGAATCAAATGGTGACTAGGTTGAAGAATAAATTTATTCCTAGAGATTATGAAATGGAATTATTCAAGAAGTTTTAAAATCTAAAATAGAAAGACATGAGTGTAAAACATTACACAGAGGAGTTTTACAAGTTGGGCATTCAGTCAGGAAGGCATGAAATTGATAGGGAAAAGGCAACCTGGTATTTGAATGTGTGGACATCAAATCTGCAAATGGTTAACAATTTTAACATAATATCATCATGTTAGTCCTTTTCAAAACATTAGATTTGAAATCCCTATGAAATACTTGACTATGATGAAACATGCAAATTAGATAAACAAAGATAACCAAATGTAAGCATATAAAAGCATAGTCAAAACTTTATTCCATAGTGGATTGGTGTCACATGTGCTAGTGACCCTTTCCCAATCCTTGATCAAAGCTTAAGATGAAAATGCTATGAAGATGGTGGAGTGATGATGAACAAAATCAGTTCTCCAATGGAGAGTGACTTTGCATGAGTGATTGTGGAGGTTGTGAAGGATTTGATAAGAGATGAAGCCTCTATTTTATAGATTTTCAAAATGCTAAGTGTTGAAGAGAGACCAATGTGGGACAAAGATCAAGCCAATAAGATAAGGCCACTTGTCAAGTGGTGATTGGTTGATGTATGTGCAAGATTTGGGAAGAGTGCCCATGAGAAATTTTGAATTCAAATTTGCAATAAATGCTGAGTTTGACCTTTGGAAGGGGACATGTAAGAGACATGTAAGGCCTCATAAATGCTCTGTTGGGTGTACATGTCCACTTGGGGGGAGATTCAAACTTGGAGAATATTCTCCCTTTGTGCCAAGTTGAAAATAAAGATTTTGATAAATCAATTAAATGCAATTTCATGTGCAAGTGGCCAAATCTAGAGAATGCAAGTGGTTAGGATGTGACATGCATTAGATTAGATTTAATCAGGATTAATTATCTAAGATGATGATTAGGGTGTTTTGACCTTTTTGAGATAAATATTTGATTTATTTAATTCCGAAAAGGATGAAGTATGATTTGGATTTGAATTAAATAAAGTCCTAATTTATTTAATTAAATGGATGATGCAAGATGAAGGTTGAATGATTTATGAGCTCGATGAAATGGTATTATTTGATTAAACCTTTGGATTGACCTGATTTACCTGATGAATGGATTTGTTGTGTTTGATCAATTCAATGGGCAGATGAATATGCATAATGCTAATTTGACGTGTCTACATTTTTCCCCTCTTTGAAGCAATGTACATGTTGCGTTGGTTCAAAGAATAAACTTGTCACGATCGAAATCAAAAAAATTCTGATTTTAAAGATTCCCCAGTGGAAAGAAGTACACTGGTACATTGCCCCCTTGAGAGATCGAGTGAAAAGATTCGATTTGAGGGTCGATCTCATGATAAAGAGGTTCAAAAATGGATGGTTATGGATGATGATGCAAATGAGATGATTTCAAGATGCTTAGAATAACAAATCTATATTATCCTAAACAACTTAAATTATGATATGATATGAGATGGATGAGATTGATGATGTGATATGTTGTGATTATGTAATGGATGATTTATGCAGATGCTTAGACTAACAGATCTATATTATGATGATGATATGTATGTGAGATGATATGCAGAATATTGATGGTTTTCAAATGCAGGATGGATGCATGATGGATGCATACTAATGGTTTGTGGATGCAGGATGGATGCATGATGGATGCATTGGTAATGATATGTTAGCACGGAAATGAGATGATGACAAGAGGATCCAACAAGTCCATGATTGGTCGAGACTTTACTAGAGATGATGATGATAAATGATGATGATTTGCTTATCAAGGATTGGGATTTTCAAAGAGTCACTTACTTTATGTTTGATTACACGCCTAAGTATGATGCATCAAGGTATGAAGGACCAGGATGGCGTTGTACCTAGTGTGATGGACTTTGACTCAACAAGCAGATAGGAGTATTCTTGTTCACACTTGACATACGGAAACCTTGCTAGGGCGTACCTAACAAAGAAAGTATTCACCAAGTTACATTACAAGAGCGTCCAACAAGCACAGCAGACAAAAGATAATGATCGTTGCCCCATTCCTATCTCTCTAAATCCTTCGTTCGGATATCATCGAGAGGTCCTTGGAATGAGCACAATAAGATAAATCAAAAGAAAATATCAACTACACAAACAAGCCAATGTTCTTCATACCTTCAGCCAAAGGGATGTGTTTTGATAGGATAGGAATCCAAGTGATATACAAAATGATGCCCATTGTCGGAATGATATATCCTAGGACATGCATTGTATAGGATGATGATGGTTTGATAAGTTGATTGATAGGTTGTTGATACAAAGTTGACTGACATGTTTGTGATTGATCAAGAGTTTGATTTTGTTTTAACGGTTTGCTGTTTCGATTTTGATTTTACGATTGAAGCTTGCTTTTGCTGACTGCTATGATTGTTTCTGTTTGTGTTGCCAAAGGATGGAGATGACGATCAGTTTATTATGGATGGTTGATTATTTCGGGTGTAGGCGAAACGGAATGGATGGATTTTTTCAAATATTTGGATGTTTTTGACGTTTTGAAATGTTTTGAGGCTGTTTTTGGTGTTTTTTTTTTATTTATTTATTTTACCAATGTTTTGATTTTTTATTTTTTGAATGTTTTTGGATTTTGATGTTTTACGATTGTTTTTGGATTTTGATGTTTTACGATTGTTTTTGGATTTTGATGTTTTGAATGTTTTTGGATTTTGATGATTTTCTAATTTTTTGGATTTTCGCATGATTTTGACAATTTTGATATGGATGTGTGATGATATTAGTACTCTATTTGGGATTTTGCTGAAAACCAAGCTAAGTTTGAATGATCGAGTTGATGGATTGATGATGATGATAACATTGTTGAGGATACACAACAATGCAAGGATTGGATTGATTAGGATTGATGAGGATAACATTGTTGAGGATGCACAACAATGCAAGGATGGATGGATTGATCGAGATTGATGAGGATAACATTGTTGAGGATGCACAACAATGCAAGGATGGATTGATCGGGATTGATAAAGCTTGATTTGGAAAAAAAGTTGTTCAAATTATTTGATGTGTCATTTGACATTGAAGTGTGGGTTAGATGCAACTGATATTGATTGTTTGGATTGATGTTCGATGAAAGATAAAGCTTTGATATGGAATGCTTGTTCGTCAAAATATGCCATGGGCTAGTGATTCGGATTTTTGCTCACAAGTGGTGGACCAGTTGGTTTCACATTTTCCAATGTTCAGATCGCCACATAAGTTGGAGGATATATATCAAGATTTTATTCCCAAAGCAAGATGTAAATATTCGCCCCTAGTGTCTAGCAACATATGGAATGCGATGGATGGATGCTTGGATAGGTGTGTGGCTGGATGGATATGGCAAGGATGCCAAGGATTATCTTGCGATAAGATGAGGTGTTCAGATAAAGAAAGCTCATTGGATAATGCTTCATGGCTCAGATAATGCTGCATAGGATAGGACCAATGAAAATGAACCATGTCAAGATGTTTACCATAAGCAAGCGCAAAGTGTGCCCCAAAATTTCATCAAGATCAAGATAACTTGGACTATGGATGCAAATGGATAAAGATGGATTCGATAAATGGTTCATGGATGCGTGGATTTATTATGGATAAGATGGGTGGAATGCTCAATTTATCACGGATGGGATGAGATGCTTTCAACTGAACTGGCGCACATAGATGCTCAATTCTACACATGACGCCTGTTTGCCAATTTTTCATCATGGTCTTTCCCAAAGCGCCGCCCATGCGGTTTTCACTAGAGGACGATTTTTATCTTTACTGTTTTCAATCGTTTTTCCATTTTTTTTGGATTTTTTGCTTCTTCTTTTTTTTTGTATTTTTCTGAAAGATTTTAAGCTCATGTTGAATCATAAGGTGTTGCTAATGTAGATGCCCCTGTCATAATGTGCCATCGATATCCTGCTTGAAGAAGTTGCTTTGCTAAGATACGTGCACTTGAATGCAACTTTTGGGATTCATGATCTGCTTCATTGATACCAGGGTTAACTCTGTCTCTATGCGTACATCGTGATAAAGTGCCTTTTGAATCCTTATGATGAAGGGTTGTTGCCAATACATGGTTAATATGAGAATTGGATATCATGCGTGGAGGCATGGATGGAGTGCGTTTAGAGATAAGAGATGGATTGGTTGACAGTTTGGAACCTTTGACTCTCCAAACTTGGGAAGATGAGCAATGATGGGTGAATACGGAAGTGTGCGTGGAATTAGGACCAACTACTTGATACACTTTGTACATTGCTTGAAAATCTTGCTTTTGATTTTGCAAACATCTTTGATGGATACCTTTCCCTCTTTTAGTTTGTCCCACAATTTCTTTGACTGATGGAGTTTGATAGGGATGTTCTTTCTTTGTATTCTTTGGTATCCATACATATTTGATTTGTCCATTATGCTTCTCAACTCCTTTTTCTTTGATGTTCTTCGTACTTTGGTTCAATTCTTTCTTTCGACATTGGTCCCAATTCATGGATGGGGTGATGGGTGGATGAAGATTCATGATGTGGCTAGTTGTAGTATTGATACCGGTTTCATCATAAGGATTCTTCATGCTCCCTATGTTGACGTTTGCTTGAGACGAAGTTGCCCCCAGTATGGTGGTAGTATTACCTTCATGCTTTGATTTTGCTTGTTCCAAGAGCTCTTGTTCAAAATGTATTCTCTGATAAATGACCACCGTAGGTGACATTGTTTCAATTTGCTACTCTGCTAACTCTGGATGTTCTATCTGACTTGTTTCGTTGAGTGGATAATGTTTGATATCCTCATCCCTGATGTCCTTATTTTGAATTTGGGATATATCTAATCCTGATGTTGATAACTCATTTTGACTGTAGGGGTTGATAATCTGCTCTTTTTGTGTAGTGATGTCAGGAATAAAGGGATCCTGTTCTGAATAACGATCATCTATGTTTCCATCCAAAGAAAGCATCTCATGGGTAGATGGACGAGTATGTGCTACATGGATATGATCATCTTGCATGGATAAGAGAGTGTTCATTAGATTATTGTAGTATCTTGAAGATACAAATTCTTGATCTTGAATGATTTCCGAGTTGCTTTCAACATGCTTTAGATCAAGTTCTTGACATGGGTCAGTTTCAAAGGATGGATTGCTTACAAATTGTTCTTGGATGTTGTCATTGGACATGGCAAGTGGTTCAACATCCTCAAGTGTTGAGTTCAGGGTTCTTTCAATATTTGTAACCATGCGGTCAAAGGGGATCAACATGTTTTGAAAAGGATCATTGCTAGACTTTGGTGAAATATTTTGATCATGCTTTGGAATAAATTCTTGAGATATGTCCTCTAACTCGTAAGGCGATGTAGAGAAATTTTCAACATGATCATAGGTGAACTGATTGTGCATTATGTGAATTGGATCAAATAATCCTAACACTCCTTGAAAGAGATCACTAAAAAGTGGCTCTTGACGTATGGTGAGTTGATCATCGGATTGTGTAGACACATCCTCAATGTGCTCCTCAATGGAGAGGTTTTGATCATTGTTTTTGACAATTGCGGTGGAGAGATTGTGAATGTCTTCAACCATAGAGTCAAGTGATGTTGATATTTCTTGAATTGGCTCATTGTCGATTTTTGTTGGTGGATTTTGATCGTGATTCAAAAGTGACTCTTGACATATGTCGATTTGATCTTTGAATGAGATAAAAACCTCTCCAATGTGTTCTTTGATGGATAGATCTTGAACATCAATTGTGGTGGGGAGATTGTCAATGCTATCACCAATGGTTGAATGCCCATTGTTATCCCCAATCATTTTTCATGTTTGTGCTTGTGTTTGTTGGGTAGCTTGAGAGGTTTGGGCAACTTGAGAGGATTGTTGCACTTGTTGAGCTTGTGTTGCTTGTTGCATGGCTAGATATTGTTGGAATCCCTTTTGAAAAGCAGCTTGTAATGTCACGTTGTATTGGATTGATGTGGTGGAAATTGGTGGTGGTGGGGGTGGTGGTGGATTTAGAATCATGTTGGATGTAGTGACAAGTGTTTGAGATACGCTCAGAGCAATCATGGTAGTGAGAGGTTGAGATGTGATGGGTTTGATAGTGGTGTTTGGAATGATTGAAGGGATAGTGATGGTTGGAATGACCGAGGTGATAGGTCCTTGGGAGACCATATTTTGATTTGGGATCAATGTTGTTGTTTGATTAGATACCATCCATTGGTGTGATGTCGATGGTATATTCAAAGGATTTGTCGTGATGGTTTGATTGATGTTAGGTGGATTGATTTGGGTGGATTGATTGGTGCTAGTTAAAGGGGGAAGCCCTAAACCAAGGAATGATGTTGGTAATAGTGGTGGAGATTTCCCTTGGTGTAATGCCTCAACTATTTTGGAAAGTTCTGCAATTTGATCTCGCAAAATTTGTTCTTGATTTTGATCTTGACTCACTTGAGATAGTTGATTTGGCTTTTGTTTAAGTGGATTTGGGATGCCTACTTGTGGTTTTTGAATGGGATTATGGGAAAATTGACTTTGGATAATGTTTAGATTTGGCATGATAGGATGAACATTGTTGGTATTGGGAATCATTTTTCCAAAGTTTTCTGAGTTAGGATTCATGTTTCGAAAACTTGCACTTGGTACATCCACATTTGGTTTGTAGGGATTTGGTGGAATGATGTTGCTCGTTTGAAGACTCATGTATTGATTGTTTGGAGGATAGACTTGTAAGTTTGGAATTTGATTTAAATCTATCATGGGGAGATGTGTTCCAAAATTTAGATTGGGCATACTCACATTCGTTGTGCTATTGATATTTGTAGGAGATAGTGATCCTATGTATGGATGTGAGTTTCCATAATCCCATGGTTTCGTGAGGATTGGATAGTTTGGTTGGTTTGGACCACTCATGATGTATGAATCTAGTTTATATTCCATGTTCTTCTTGTGTTTTGACCTTGTTGACCTCTAAGGTGTTCTAGGATCAATGATGAGATGAAGGATGAAAGGTGTAAATGATATGGATGATGAACGTTTAGGACTTTGGATCAATGCTAGACTTAGGGCTTGATTTTTGATTGGTTTGATTTGGATGATGAACTTTGTAAACCCTAAAATGTTGGATGTGATCTTTAGGATAAACATTGTTCAAGAAAGTTGTAATTTAGTTGTGTGAGGAAGGATTCATCCAAACACACTTAACTAAGCAATTGACTTTGATTTGGTTTTGAGGATGATTTACCCAAGTCTAGAATGATGTTTCCAAAGTTCTAAAGTTGTTTGGTGGGATGGATTTCGATAAGTGTTTGGATGGATGAAGTGTTTGATTTGATCCTAAGAGACTTAGAGAGACTTTGTTTACTAGGCCAAGGTATTGAAGAACACACTTTTCTCTAAGAGCAATCAAAAGACAAATATGACCAAAAGATATCAAGCACATGTGTGGGGTTCAATTTGTTATCTTTTGCTTAATGAGTTCTTTTTACAACAAACACACTTCTTGATTAGGTTTCAAACTGAATGTCCAATGTCACAACTTCTTTTCGTCCCACAAAGTGCTATGTGGAAGTTCCAAGAAATTAGGACAAGGGTTGCCTAATGTTGACCTTTGTAAGAGCAAATTAAGATGTAAACCCAATTACTTAGAAACCTCTAAGGACCTAATCCCAAGGGTAAGCAATAGTTCTTAGGTTTTCTCAAAGGTATTTGCTCTAACTAAGGGGTTTGAAATTTTTTGATGGATGATGTTGAATGTTGGTTTTAATGTTTTGATAAGCAGCGTGTTTTCCGGCCGAGAACAAGTGATACAAACCCATGGATGTGCGGGAGCAATATTCCGTTTGAATCCCACTTTGGACGCGTCTAGCTATGCCTATATTTGAGTGAATGGTTAGATGCTTCCACTTACTTGGCTCCCCTCCCACGACCTTGCTCTCGCTTGCTCACGGGGCGATAAAGCATCAACACCCATGCCAGAGCTCCAGCATGTTTCCATTCTACTAAAAGGCCGAGTAAAAGTATTAGGTGACTTGAGCGACGGATTCTTGCACCAACAAATAGATTAAGGATTTTGGAAAATTCTAGTACATGGGTTCCTAGTGAGAATTTCCATTCATGGCGGAGATGACCCATACGGAAAAAGTCCCCTTCGGATCCATCTTATTAGGACGACCCAGCGTGTTAAATAGATTTAACCAATACCACATTTTATATCATTTTGGAAATGCTCGCCCAGCTTTAGAGTGTTACCGGTTGAGTCATTCCCTTGGGTGAGTACTTTTTCCCCAAGGCAGGCCCTCTAAGATAAACAAAAGCAAGCAAAGACACAATCTGTAACTCGATTGATCTTTGATGGCACAAAGAAAGAGAATGTACGCGAAAATTCCCCTACTCACACTCGCACAAGATGTTCAATTTTTAAGCCCAAATCAAAGTGTTTCAAAGCAATAAAATGCATTTTGAGTGTTTCTCTTGCACCCTAGATCGCACGAAGCGCAAGGGGAGAGGATACACATTCAAAATGCACCCAAGACAAAATCACAATTCAAGCACTTGTTCGTTTTATAGCCTTCAAAGCAATTGTGTGATTCGTTTTAAGCACCAAATGAAATATGAAGATTGCTTGTCCAATTTTTAACCCAAAACGAACTCTAGTAAGTGTCTAAGCTTGAATTTTAACCTTTTGTGAATGGAAAAGATCAAATTGTTCTTTTTAGACCCAAAGAAAAATCAATGTCCTAAAGCGAAAAGACAAACAGTTTCATGGAAAAGTGTTGAACAAACAGTTAAATTGTTTAAAAACACTTTGAGTTTTCAAAAAAAAATTCTCCTCCTTTCGTTTTCCTTGTGCCTTGTGCCTTCGTTGTTCGTTTTGTACCTTTGTTGACTTTTCGCTTTCCTTGTACCTTTGTTTTCTTTCCTTTCGTTTTCCTTTGTTTCCTACAATCATCACAAATAAAAGTTATGCATGTATTGCAAAATGATAAAAACATATATAATATTTATCAATCATTTGTGGAATCCTTTTGAAGAAAGTAACATTGATTTGACAAGGTATGAATTTGACTCAATAAAATGTCAATACATTTTCAATTTTTTTTATCCCTACCTTCATAAGAGAACTATAGATTTGAAAACCCCATGCATTCAATAAAAAAATTGACCATGGATTTTAAAAATCTTTAAGTTGGAAAATTATGGTAAGAAAGTAAGCAGCCTAGTCAACTTTTCTGTCAGATTATTCTTTTCATCCTTTTAAAGTTTCCCAAATAATAGGCCATACCGCCTTGCACAATAAATATGCAATGTCAAACTAGTAATGATTCTAATGGATGAATGCTGCCATTTTACAAAATCCACAGTCAATGAATCTAATACATTTTCTTTGCCTCAAAGATTTCCATCATAAAAATAATAGTAGCTATGGTGCTTAAAGGTTAGAGTTAAACATTAAAAAGAATGGCATCCATATTGGGGTCTTCCAACCATCGACAACAAGTGATATTAGCAAGTGTATAGACGCACCTAAAGGTCTTTTGAACTATTGTCATAATAAATGCCAGCTAAACAATATCATCATTAGAATTACCCCCAAAATCAGAAATCACCAACTATCAAACAACTTTCTATCTACTTCTAAAAGCACCTTCAAGATTACCATCTAAGAATTGATACATATGGATTAGAAAAAAAATGAAGTGACAGAATATAATGAATTTAAAAAGACACCAGCTCTAGACTTGCTTCATCTTGAATTTACCAGTTTCTCTATTCCTCTCTGATTGCATGCATTTACACAATGATAGCCAAGTAGATAGTCATTTTGAAGAATCAAGTGTAACAGACAAGTAGATAGTGCCATTAAGTGTAACAGACAAGTAGATAGCCGTTTTGAAGAATCAACCTTTCCCAATTCATTGAATAGCTATTGTCTGATAGGACGCCTCAACTGTTATATTATGCAATGCATTGATTGTATTGTTTACATGGATGAATTTATTAAAAAATTAGTGTAAGAAATTCTCAAGTAAATTCTATTAACAGGTTGCATCAAGAGAATAGTTAGTAAAATCAAATTCTATTGCCAAGTCAATCATGTGCCCTGGTAAACCATTTAATGCCAAAACAGTAAGCTTAGTGAGAGGAAATTGATGAGAAGTATCTAGACACTATGCCTACACTCCATAGCTCAAAATCCATGCCTAAAAGAGATTTTCAAATAAGAGGCGACCTACGAACTTTAATATACAAGGCGTGTGAACTGTTTAATAATTTAAAAGCATAGGCTAAGCACGTGGACTGTTCTCTGGCAAGATGTGGAGGTATAAACAGGGTGCGTGAACTGTTCTGACAGAATGCCTCAAGGAATTCAAATTTCCTTAAATAATGTATGCAAAATGTGGACGCACAGGTAATGCACGTGAACTGTTTGACATAATGCTTCATAGAAATGTGGTCTCCTATAATGTGAAAAGGTTGTGGTGTGTGTGGCATTCCATGCTGCAATTTACACTAGCTAAGGATGACTCTTTATATGATGGAGGACTCATGTTATAATCAATTCCAACAAACCACCCATGTGTGCTAACTTCTTTGAAGCTGCAGGAAATGAATCAATAGACATTGCAGAGATACTTTCTCAATAAGATAGAGAGACAGTGTATCCGCTTCCACGTATCAAGGATTTTCTTCTTCGTCCTAAACTGAATTTAGCTACAGTCCTCTTATTGAATGACAAAATAGGAGATGACTTAAACTAAGAGGTGTTTCTTTCTCCCGGGAAGCAAGGAAGCTAAAGTGCAAGAGGATCACCAGGTGTTGTTCTTAAAGAAAAGTTGTTATCATTGGATTCAGCAAGCAATTTAATTGGTCAAAGGTGCAGTTGTAGGTACAACAGGCCAAGGGTCAAAATCAGCTGACTGCCTTAGATATTGCTTGAAAATTATTTCTTCATAGCAGGTCTTCTTGGAGATGTGCAAATGGGACTTACTGGAGGCCACGCAGGAGTAAGGAAAGGTAGTTAAACATAATAGATGGCATGGATTTGATACTACAGCAGTTTCAAGAGCAAAGTAATCGATAAGACCAAATGACAAGCATGTTAACAATCAGACAGATTAAGGAATGCAAATCAATTTCTGTTGATTCTCCATCAAAGCATGTATGACCACAAGTATATCATCAATAATCACGATGTAGGTAGATATTTTAGGGATAGTCTGCAAACCACAAATTTTCTATTGACAACGAATTACATAAAGGAAAATACATGCTGTGAAAATAGAGACACAAAGCATCAGCAAATAGATAAGTGGTGCCATCATGGAGATGAGTTTTAAAAAAAATTCCTATGAACACAACAATATTAGATTCAATCACATATTCAAGACTATAGTAGATTGGAAGAAATGTTGTTCTTTCACCGAAAATAATAACATTAGTAAAAA
>VDFB02000008.1:148268307-148337997 GCA_007258455.2 Sequoia sempervirens
TGGGAGAAAGGGTGGGAGAGTTGGAGAGCATGGGATAGATTTGGAGAGACTGTGAGAGTGGGAGAGAGTGAAAGTGTGTGGGAGATAGGGTGGGAGTGGGTATACCATATAAATCTTTAAAAAAACTAAATTTATTATAACGCGAGTGCGTTATTGATAAATAGAGGTATTTTGTCAAATAGTTATACAAACCAGTTGATTGTATTGTCTATGCTACCAAATTTTCCATACATATCTCTAAAAAATTGGAATATACTCCTAATGCATGCTCAAATAGGTTTCCAATACAAAAACCCTCAATTTGCTCATAAATATCTAGGGTTTTCTATATTTCACAACTCTAAGGCCTTCCTGATGCAGAGCCAAGGTGAAGATTAACTCATAACAACCTAATGTCAATTCAAATACTGATGTAGACAAGGTGGAGCAACACAACAACCAACCCAATTTGATGAAATGCATGCAAAGAAACAACCTTCAAAACTTCATTCTCCCAAACTGCCCAAAACAATATCCTTTGCTTTCTAGGTCTCAAAATTCATCCAACAGACCTATCTTTTAGAGAAGGCCATAAAAGGTCCCACACATCATCCATTTAGCATCCAGTCAGACCCCAAGTATAATGCCCAACAAATCACATAAGGTTCCCTTGCAACAATATGGAGTTTCAATAGGTTACCTTGCCCAAAGGCTACTAGATTAGCCCCATTTTACAAAGGAGGTCCCTCTTAAAGACTTCTTTTTTACTCCAAACCAATGGACAATAATTTTATATGTTCTAAAATAACAAAATCCATGCTTAGTTCTGAGACACAAACATTCTAAAGTATTGTCTCAACAAACCCTCCTTTTACATGCTAAAACCCAAGGGTTTATTGAAAATCATATGCCCAAGCCTTTCCAGACCCCCACAAAGAATCAAACACCTTCCAAAAACCCTGCAAAAACTTAAAAGTTCATTAGATGAACAATTTCTTCATCATTTTGATAAACCTCACCATCTAGCCTTCAAATTCACAAGGAAAATAGACTTTTCTAGCCCTAGGCATCACTCCTACTCACTCAAATGAACACATGTGCACAAAATAGACCCCAAAAAATTTAACCCTACCTATTATGATCCATTCCACCAAGTTAAAATACCTATATAAGGTGGAATGGATCAAGCTTGCATTCTTTGTACTCTCAAACCCTTAATTTTTGAGTCACACAGGCAGTCTTTGAAAATCTACTCTAAAACCCACAAAACTAAATGGTTAAGCCTCCAATCTGATGGAAATAATATTAGACTCACTCCACTATCATTCCCAATTCATTTCATGCCACAATATTCATTGTATGGATTGTTTATTGCCAACAAAGTTCAAAAAAATAGGGAAAAACATGGAAAAAACAAAAGATTTCATTCAAATTTTCAAATGGAGTCATGCCAACCTCCCTCCAACATTTACATGGCCTTTTTTAAAGGCACTCCTACCTGTACAACCACCTAAAACCACATTACTACTTTGACCTTTACATTGCCATCTTATAGGTTTTTTCATGTTTATGCCATTGAAGGCTTCATTCCATCATATTGACAACATTTGCCAAGACATGGCAACTTCATAAAAATATCAACCTAACATGACTCAAAACACTTCCTAATGGTCTTTTGAAACCTTAGTACATCACACTCATGATTACAAAGAAAAAAATCATCACTTGACCACCTAATGGTTCTAGCTGTCCTTAGTGCTCCTACACCATAGATCCGGCCATGAAAGCATTCCAAGTCTCTTGGAATTCTGCAACACCTTGACCTGCAACAAATCTCTGATGATCCTCCTTGTTCCTACCATTACTCACTCTTGCCTTCATATTAACCTTGGGCTTGGCCTTGTCCTTGCAAAACAAATCCTCTCTTGATTGATCACATTGAACCTGCACCTTCCTACTCTGTCCTATCATCCATGGCTGCATCCAATTGCTCCTAACTTGTTCCATGGTGTCACTTACTTCCAAACAGTCCACTCTTTGTCCTTCTTTTATTTTTCACCCTTGGCTTCGCCTCCATCAACATGATCATTAAAACAAGGAAGTAATAAAGCACTCCCTTCACTCTTTTCCTCTTATCCATCCTCTTCACCATTTGCTTCAGGTTCTCCCATCTAGGAGCCATTGCCACAACTTCATACAATTTCCACATCAGTACTCTTACCCATCTAGGACCATCCACTATCCTAGCCTCATCTTTTGCTTTCTTCTTCATTTCATTTGGAGATCCCACTCTCACCTTTCCTCTAGCCTTCACTTGGCCAACCTTTATAAACATCTCTTCCTAAGTCTCTTCCATCTTTGAGTCATTCAAACACTTTGTATTTGCAATTTCACCTTTTATGGTAACTGCACCTTGTACAAACCCTGTCTCAGACCTTTCCTTTGCTTTTTTCCATTCCACTTGATGCATCACATCCTATGATCTCTTTACCTCTGTATCTTCTGATTCAAATGTCACTATTTCTATAATGCTTTTCTGCTCCTTGTCTCTCTTTATCTGCAGGGGACACAATACTGCCCTTATCATAATTTCTTTATTCTTGACAAGCCCTTCATGGCTTTCCTCAATCCATTCACACTCTTTTACCTCTACCTTCTTTCCCTTTTCCTCTGAGACCTTCTCATCATGTGGTCTTCCATCTTCTTTGTCATCAGTCTGTTGCTTTCCATCTTTCCCTTTAATTGGACAATCCATCTCTACCACCATGACCTTACTAGGCCATTCTCACATCTTCTCCATCTTGTCTCCACTTATCTTTCCTTTTCCTTGCATTAGGGTCTTTGCCCCAAGGTTCTTCACCTCACATTTCTTTTCATCAGGTCTGCATACCTCTGTTTTGATAGTATTAGACTATCCTACACTTGTTCCTGCCTTTTCTTGACTGAAATCAGTCCTTTTCTTATCTCCAACTTGCTTTGCAAACATGTCTAGATCCTGTATAAAGGATTCCCTTTCTCTTATCACTGGAACTCTAGCATTTGGTGGAAGATGAAGAAAGATGACTGGAACTCTAGAGGCCCACCATACTAGATTTGGGTATTCAACCATGAAAGTAGAAGAGAGATCTGATATCATGTATCAAAACATTAAGCATGCATTATTCCAACCAATGGAGAAGGAGATTATTACTTTGCTTCATTTTCATTTGCATAAGCATATCAAGGCATGGGAACCAAGAAGACCAAGGATGCCCAGTTTTATGTGGAGGTAATGGATGTGATCCAAAATTTAGGAGGGTCAAGAAGGTCAATGTATGATCTTGATGAAATTAAGGAAGAATAACAAGAGAGGGACAAGAATAATAAAATAAATAAAGAGTTTGAAGGTTTTGTCAAGTGAGTAAGAGAGCTATGGGAGCAACCTCATCTAAAAGATTTTGAACTAGACTTTGATATGTACCACTTAGAGAGCTTGGTTTTAATGGAGTTAACCTTGAGATAGTAGGACTTGGGAAAAAGGAATTTGATATGGCTATTGCTTTGAAAGACTTCAAGCGGGATGTACTCCGCATTGATGCCATTCCTCAATATTCACTTGATGGCATCAAGGAATGGATGAACTCCATGGTTATAAAGTATTATGAAAGCATAATGAACTTGTACTAGTAGCCAATTTTGAAGACTATTACTGATGATTCAAAGCACATCAACCATGTGGTATAGATGATTAAATTCCAAAGATGATTTGTAGCAATGAAAGAGTTTGAAAAGGCAGAGAGAGCTACATTGGTGACTTAGGAGAAAGTTTAGCTTTCAAAAAACAAAGCCAATTAGGCTAGAAGATGTGTGGATCAGGCTAGCATTTGGTGGAAGAGGAAGAAATATGACTAGAACTCTGGAGGCCCACCATACTGGATTTCAATATTCAACCATGAGAGAAGAAGAGAGAGTTGATATCATGTATCAAAACATTAAGCATGCATTCTTCTAGCCAACGGAGAAGGAGATGATTACTTTGCTTCATTTTCATTTGCATAACCATATCAAGGCATGGGAACTAAGAAGACCAAGGATGCCGAGTTTTATGTGGAGGTAATGGATGCGGTCCAAACTTTAGGAGGGACAAGAAGGTTTATGTATGATTGGTGTAGGAGCACCATTTAGTAGGTTTTGTTCATCAAGGCAAATAAGGAGTAGAATATCATCAATTTACTAAAATTGGCCCAAACTTATACATTTGAAGGTTTTGAGTCAATAAAAATAGATTTTTACCCATTCCTCTTTCTGTAGCTTCTATAACTTGAGGAATGGGTCTACGCTAACATTATTAAGGTGTGGGAATGATGTGTTGTGTTGGGGAGGTCTGAAAGTGAGATGGGTGTGAAACACGTGTGTAAAAGTGAGTTTTCTTTAGAAAAATGGTGGTTTTGAAGAGTTAAATTGTGTTTTTGTGTAGGGAAGCATTATTTTATGATTTTTTGAGCTTGTGTAGGGTATCAAAAACTTGTTTGAGTAATTTATAGGTTGTGGTTAGCTTTGGAAGTATCATTTTCAATAAACCCCTAGGGTTTAGGCTACAATAGAGAGTTTTATGGTTTACCCATTGTACGGTGGTATAACTGAGATCTAATTGTGGATTTTGAAGTTTTGATACCTTATAATTTCTGCCTCAAGAGTTGGTAAGGTTTGGATAAGTTTAGAGTATAGACCCTTTGTTCAACTGGATCGATCCCTTAAGGGTCTAAAGGGAAAAATGGCTGCAAACTTCAACATGAGGTTGCTTGGACATCGTGATGCTTAGAAAATTCTCATCTGATCCGATGGGATCATGTTGGGCCCCTCTACAATAACCTCTCTCGGTTTTTTAATCTCGAAGTGGTTTTTCCGGTGGTGTCTAGATTTCAATTGATGGAAAAAGTGTCAAATAGAAGTAGTGAAAAGTTGCCAAGTGGTACAACTTTCATTCTGCAACTCGTGTGACCAAATGGACTGTTCCAACATGTCCGAATAGGCATGTTTATGCTAGGAATGGTCCTCTTTTGTACCCAAACATGCAGAATCGCTCCAAACTATGTTCAACCAGATCAATACTTTAAGGGTCCAAAGGGCAAAATGGTTGCAAACTTCAACATGTGGTTACCAAGACACCGTGATGCTTATAAACTTCTCGTTTGATCCCATGGGATTGTGTTGGGCCCATATACAATAACCTCTCTTAGTTTTCATTATCTCGGAGTGGTTTCCCCATGGTGTCCAGATTTCAGTTGATGGAAAAAGTGTCAAATGGAAGCAGTGAAAAATTGCCAAGTGGTGCAACTTTCGTTTTGCAACTCGTGTGACCAAACGGATTGTTCCAACATGTCTGAATAGGAATTTTTACGCTAGGAATGGTCCTCTTTCACACCCAAACATGTGGAATCGCTCCAAACCATGTTCAATTGGATCGATCCCTTAAGGGTCCAAAGGGAAAAATGGCTGCAAACTTTAGCATGAGGTTATTTGGACACTGTGATGCTTATAAACTTCTTGTCTAATCCCATGGGATCACATTGGGAACATCTACAATAACCTCTCTCAGTTTTCATTATCTCGAAGTTGTTTTCCCATGGTGTCCATATTTTAGTTGATGGAAAAAGTGTCAAATAGAAGCAGTGAAAAGTTGCCAAGTGGTGTAACTTTCGTTCTGCAACTCGTGTGACTAAATAGACTGTTCCAACATGTTCAAATAGGCATGTTTATGCTATGCATGGTCCTCTTTCACAAACAAACATGCGGAATCACTCTGAACTACATTCAACCAGATCGATCCCTTAAGGGTCCAAAGGGCAAAATGGCTTCAAACTTCAACATGAGGTTACCGGGACACCGTGATGCTTAGAAACTTCTCATATGATCCTATGGGATTGTGTTGGGCCCCTCTACAATAACCTCTCTCGGTTTACGTTATCTTAGAGTGGTTTTTCTGTGGTGTCAATGTTTCAGTTGATGAAAAAAGTGTCAAATGGAAGTAGTGGAAAGTTGCAAAGTGGTGCAACTTTCGTTTTGCAACTCATGTGACCAAACGAACTATTCCAATGCATTTGAATAGGAATGTTTACGCTAGGCATGGTCCACTTTTGCACCCAAACACACAGAATTGCTCTGAGCTACGTTCAACCAGATCAATCCCTTAAGGGTCCAAAGGGAAAAATGGCTGCAAACCTCAGCATGAGGTTATTCGGACACCGTGATGCTTAGAAACTTCTCGTCTAATCCCATGGGATCGTGTTGGGACTATATACAATAACCTTTCTTGGTTTTCATTATCTCGTAGTGGTTTTCCTGTGGTGTCCATATTTCAGTTGATGGAAAAAGTGTCAAATGGAAGTAGTGAAAAGTTACCAAGTGGTGCAAATTTCATTTTTTAACTCGTGTGACCAAAAAAACTATTCCAACGCATCTGAATAGGCATGTTTATGCTAGGCATGGTCTTCTTTCACACCCAATCATGCGAAATCACTCTGAACTATGTTCAATCGGATCGATCCCTTAAGGGTCTAAAGGGAAAAATGGCTGCAAACTTTAGCATGAGGTTACCAGGACACCATGATGCTTAGAAACTTATTGTCTAATCCTATGGGATTGCATTAGGCCCCTCTACAATAACCTCTCTCAGTTTACATTTCTCGGAGTGGTTTTCCCGTGGTGTCAAAGTTTCAGTTGATGAAAAAAGTGTCAAATGGAAGTAGTGGAAAGTTGCAAAGTGGTGCAACTATTGTTCTGCAACTCGTGTGACCAAACAAACTATTCCAACGCATCTGAATATGAATGGTCCTCTTTTGCACCCAAACACATGGAATCGCTCCGAGCTATGTTCAATCAGATCGATCCCTTAAGGGTCCATAGGGCAAAATTGCTGCAAACTTCAACATGAGGTTACTCAGACACCATGATGCTTAGAAACTTATTGTTTGATCCCATGGGATTGCGTTGGGCCCCTCTACAATAACCTCTCTCGGTTTTTGTTATCTCAGAGTTTTTTTTTCCGTGGTGTTCAAATTTCAGTTGATGAAAAAAGTGTCAAATAGAAGTAGTGGAAAGTTGCAAAGTGGTGCAACTTTCGTTTTGCAACTTGTGTGACCAAACAGACTATTCCAACGCATTCGAATAGGCATATTCACACTAGGAATGGTCCTCTTTCTCACCCAAACATGCTGGTTTGGCCAAAAAATTTTGGAGGGGGGTTCAGTTCGTTTTGGGTTCATTGGTACAAAAAACATGTAAAAACAAAATATATATCTATGCAACCTAGAAGCATGAATTAGGATTAGAATATCACATATGATCATATAAACAACAAAATCACCATAAAATTGAATGTCATTTAAAAAAACAAAATTGGCAAAAAAAAAGTGTTTATAACCTGCAAAAAAATGTGAATAAAATCACACTGATTTTCACATGAAAAAAAACCATGAGACCATAGCTTGTTGCTTACTATTATGCTTTGATAGATTTTTTCCAAGCATCCATAGCTTGTTCGAAAGTAATTTTTTAGGCTTTGAGCCATAGAAGCAAGGTAGTGAATTATTTGATAAAATGCATTGGTAGACATGTATGAAAATGTGGTAGCATAGACAAGGCAATGAACTATTTGAAAAAATTCCTCAAAGTGTGGTCTCGGTGATGGAATGGCATGAATGCCATGACAAACAAATTGCTATGGATTGTCATGGAATTCCACCACCATTGAGACCACATTTATTTGAGGCTTTTATTCAAATAGTTCTGCCTTGTCTATGCTATTGCTTATTAAATTATGCTTTGATAGATTTTTTCCAAGCATCCATAGCTTGTTTGGAAGCACCTATTTTAGGATTTTAGCCATAGGACCAAGGAGGTGAACTGTTTGATAAAATGCTTTGGTAAACACGTATGAAAAATGTGGTAGCATAGACAAGGCAACAAACTGTTTGAAAAAATGCCTCAAAGAAATATGGTCTCATGGTGATGGAATGCCATGACAAATGCCATGACAAGCAAATTGCTATGGATTGTCATGGCATTCCACCACCATTGAGACCACATTTCTTTGAGGATTTTATTCAAATAGTTCACTGGGCCTTGTCTATGCTATTTCTTATTAAATTATGCTTTGATATATTTTTTCCAAGCATCCATAGCTTGTTTGGAAGCACCTATTTTAGGATTTTAGCCATAGCAACAAGGAGGTAAACTATTTGATAAAATGATTTGGTAAAATGTATGAAAAATGTGGTAGCATAGACATGGCATTGAACTGTTTGAAAAAATTCCTCAAAGAAATGTGGCCTCATGGTGATGGAATGCCATGATGAATGGCATGACGAATGCCACGACAAGAAAATTGCTATGGATTGTCATGGCATTCCACCACCATTGAGACCACATTTCTTTGAGGCTTTTATTCAAACAGTTCCTTGCCTTGTCTATGCTATTTCTTATTAAATTATGCTTTGATAGATTTTTTCCAAGCATCCATAGCTTTTTGGAAGCACCTATTTTAGGCTTTTATCCATAGGAGCAAGGAGGTGAACTGTTTGATAAAATGCTTTGGTAAACACATATGAAAAATGTGGTAGCATAGACAAGGCAGAGAACTGTTTGAAAAAATTCCTCAAAGAAATGTGGTCTCATGGTGATGGAATGCCATGACAAGAAAATTGCTATGGATTGTCATGGCACTCCACCACTATTGAGACCACATTTCTTTGAGGCTTTTATTCTAATAGTTCGCTGCCTTGTCTATGCTATTGCTTATTAAATTATGCTTTGATAGATTTTTTCCAAGCATCAATAGCTTATTTTGAAGCACCTATTTTAGGCTTTTAGCCATAGCAGCAAGGAGGTGAACTGTTTGATAAAATTCTTTGGTAAACATGTATGGAAAATGTGGTAGCATAGACAAGGCAGAGAACTGTTTGAAAAAATTCCTCAAAGAAATGTGGTCTCATGGTGATGGAATGCCATGACAATCCATAGCTTGTTTGAAAGCACTTGTTTTAGGCTTTTAACCATAGCAACAAGGCAATGAACTGTTTGATAAAATGCTTTGATAGACATGTATGAAAAATGTGTTAGCATAGACAAGGCAACGAACTCTTTGAAAAAATGCCTCAAAGAAATGAGGTCTCATGGTGATGGAATTCCATGACAATCAAAAGCATTTCATTGTCATGGCATTCCATCATGAGACCTTTTCTTTGAGGCATTTTTCAAAGAGTTCAACCTTTGTCTATGATATTGCTTACTATTATGCTTTTGATAGATTTTTTCGAAGCATCCATAGCTTGTTCGAAAGCACTTGTTTTAGGCTTTCAGCCATAGCAACAAGGCAGTGAACTATTTGACAAAATGCTTTGGTAGACATGTATCAAAAATGTGGTAGTATAGACAAGGCAGTGAATTATTTGAAAAAATTCCTCAAAGAAAGGTGGTCTCATAGAATGCCATGACAAGCAAATGCAATTGGGAGTTGCTCCTAGTTATTAGTCATGCAATGTGAAGTAATTGCATAACTGCTTAGGTTGATTTTGTAAAAACTATATAAGAAATGATATATTTAACAAAATAATCACTTACTTCCATCTCATGATCACTCTCCACAATGGAAATATTTTCATGCTGATGCTTAGGCATGCTCAAGCCCTATATAAACCATCCAAATAAGAATTAAACTACAAATCAATAATGGTTTGATTTTTCACTAGAATTAACATCTATAACAACAAATGTAAATTGAAATTTAGTAATTTTCCTGATATCTCCTCTATCAAAGCCATGGAGGATTGTATAGTGGATGAAACACCAATATCCATTTCCCTTGTAACATTTGAAGGTGTTCCCACAACCAACATCTGAAAATAAAACAACAAATTATTCAATCACAAAAAAGTTACAATAGCGAGATCCATGTCATGACTTATAATGTATGAGATCTAATGAACAAAATTTTGAGTACAAGTATTAAGCTATATATTTCTGGTAGGCCTTAGCACTTTGATAGGAAGACCAAGAATGATGGGGAGAAGAACACATACTCCATTTTGAAGGATGGGAATACTTACAACCTATCACCTCTCCTAGAAGAAGACAAGGAAAAGCATGAAGGGCCTAGTGTTTTGATGGTGGGTGAGAAGGAGTTCATGAAGACCTTGAACGAAGGAGGAGGAAGAGGATTCTTCCAGATTATGAAGCCAAAAAGTGAAGCAGATATGCCCACAAAGAAGAAGGAAGATGCACCAAACGAAGTCCAAGAGTTGTTGGAAAGGTACAAGGACATAACGGTGAATGAATTACCTAGTTCTCTACCTCCCATTAGGGATATAAGCCACCATATTGATTTGATTCCAGTTGCTGCATTGCCTAATAAGGCTGCATACAAGATGACACCTGCTCAAAATGAGGAGATTGCAAGACAAGTGCAAGAGTTGACGGATAAAGGGCTAGTGAGGAAGAGTTTGAGCCCATGTGCTGTTCCTACTATCCTAGCACCAAGGAAGAATGGGAATTGGATGCTTTACACTAATTCAAGAGCCATTAATAGGATCGTGTAATCAGATATAGGTTCTTGATGCCAATAATGGAGGACTTCATGGATTGTCTATCAAGAGCATCTTACTTTTCCAAGATTGATCTAAAGAGCGGGTACCATTAGATAAGGATCAGAGAGGGGGATGAATGGAAGAAAAAATTTAAGACAAATAAAGGGCTCTATCATTGGTTGGTGATTCCCTTTGGGTTATCAAATGCCCCTAGTACATTTATGCGCCTTATGAATGAGGTATTGTGACCTTTCATTGGAAAGTTTGTTGTAGTTTATTTAGATGGCATCCTTGTGTTTAGCAGGTCTAAAGAAGAAAATTTGAAGCACCTTGACATGGTACTAAGGAGGTTACAAGAGAAGAACTTGTTGATCAACATGAAAAAGTGTGAATTCATGAAGGAAGAACTAGTCTACCTTGGTTTTGTCATCTCCAAGGGAAGCTTGAAGATGGATCCTTCAAAGGTGCATGCTATTCTTACTCAAGGCCAACATCAAAATCCATGGGAGATGTGAGAAGCTTCCATGTAATTGCAAGCTTTTATAGAAAGTTCATCAAGAACTTTAGCCAAATTTGTGCACCAATCTTGGACACCATCAAAGGAGGTAACAAAGGTAAGTTTTCTTGGACCAATGAGGCTAATAAATGGTTTGAATATCTAAAAATAAGAGTGGCACAATAGCCTATAATTGTGCTCCCTGATTTTGATAAAGTTTTTACCATTGAGTGTGATACTAGCAATCAAGCAATAGGGGCTATTTTGAGCCAAGAAGGCAGACCAGTTGCATTTTGCAGTGAGAGGTTGAATGAAGCAAAGAGGAAGTATTCTTCCTATGATTTGGAATTTTATGCTATGGTCCAAGCCCTCAAAAAGTGGAGGCACTACTTGTTACCTAAATAATTTGTTGTTTATACTGATAATCATGCCTTGAGTTCTTTGAATGCACAGGACAAACTCAGTCATAGGCACATGAAGTGGGTAGAGTCTTTGCAAGCCTATACTTTCAGAATAAAGCATAAGAAGGGCCAAGAAAATAAGGTGGGAGATGCTCTCAGTAGAAGGTCACTTGTAGTGCAAGAGATCCAACTCCAAAGCATGGGGGTTGAAGCATTGAAGGATATGTATCATGAAGATTTATATTTCAAGGAGGTATACAATGTTTGTGAGCAGCATTTGAATTATTTTCATGGTGAATTCTCTGACTTTTTATTGCATAATAGTTTTCTCTTCAAAGGAAGCCAATTGTGTGTGTGTAAATGCTCAATGAGGGAGAATATCATAAAGGAAAAACACAGTGGGAGTCTTGGAGGTCACTTTGGCCTTGACAAGACCTTAGAACAAGTTAGGAGATTTTACTATTGGCCAAAGTTACAGGTGGATGTGAGAAGGTATGTGGAAGGCTGTATAATATGTCAAAGGGCAAAGGGAACTTCATCAAATGCAGGACTCTATCAACCACTACCCATTCCCAATAGGCCTTTAGAGTGTGTAAGTATCGACTTTGTCTTGGGGTTGCCTAGAACCCAAAAAGGTTTTGATAGTATCTTTGTGGTAGTTGATAGATTTAGTAAGATGGCACATTTTCTTCCTTTCAAATGCACCAATGATGCATCTCATATAGCAGGTCTCTTCTTTAAGGAGGTTGTTAGGATACATGGACTGCATTTAAGCATTGTTTCTGAAAGGGATTCTAAATTCATTGGTCACTTTTGGACGACCTTGTGGAAGAAACTCAAGGCAAAAAATTGTCCTTTAGTTTAGCATACCATCCACAAATGGATTGACAAACTGAAGTGATGAATAGATCATTGGGAAACCTCTTAAGATGCCTTACCAAGGAGCATGGACAAGCTTGGGATCTAATTTTACCTTAGGCTGAATTTGCATATAATGAATCCATGAATAGGAGCATTAGTAGAAGCTCTTTTGAGGTAGTCTATGGCATGCACCCTAGAGGGGTCTATGAACTAAGAGATCTACAAGGAGTTACTAGGAGAAGTGCTCAAGTTGAGGACTTTGTTGTTACAATCAGGGATATTCATCAACAAGTGAAGGAAACCCTTCAAAAGAATGTTGAGAAGTATAAGGAAAAGGCAGATTTAAAGAAGAGGAATGTACAATTCAAGGTTGGAGTCTTGGTGATGGAACACTTGAAGAAGGAGAGACTTCTAAAAGGAAAGTATACCAAACTCATGATGAAGTAGATAGGACCTTGCAAGGTGGTCTACAAGTTTGGCCAAAATGCTTATGAAATAGAGCTACCTCCTGGGGTGGCAATCTCTCCTATCTTCAACATTTCTGACTTGTATCCTTTCAAAGATTTTGTGATATAATTGAGTGCTTGGTTACTATCAAACTCATGATATGATTGATGTTACTAAATTTGTTTAAGCTGTATAAGATAGGTTTGGTGACTTTAATGGTTGGATGGGTGACTATTATGAAGCCCTTTGAGGAAATTGGTGATTAACCACAAGATGATAATCAAGATTTTGTCATAGCAGGAGTTTGTAACCTATAAATAGGTTGTTGCAGTCAAAATATTGTGAGTACAGTGCTTGATAATTGATTGATAATAGTGAGGTAAGTTTTAATTGATTTGTTGCCTTGGTGAATAAATAAAAGGATGAATTGTTCAAGTGTTAATAATTAGGTTTATGTTGTTTTTATGGTGGTTGAGAATGATGTGAATCTAATTGATTAAGTCAAAGTTTTCTTTAATATGGTTTTTTCTTTGAATGAATCAATTGGAATACTGATTAGTGGAATGATGAATGATGGCCTATGGAATGGCTAAGAGAATTTGAGTGGATTTTGGTTGAATGAAAAGTAGATTTATGATGAAATTATATTTGATCTTCTTCTGATTCTATTTGGGATTGAAATCCCTTGAAGAAATGATGTTGATGGTGTTTTTTGGATGCTCTGCATCATATGTACCCTGATGATTGAGTGTTTTGATATGATGCTCTGCATCACTAATTGCCTTGTCTATGCTATTGCTTACTATTATGGTTTCGTAGATTTTTTCCAAGCATCCATAGTTTGTCGTGGTGGTGCACCTTTGCAAGCACATGACTCCATGTGAAGTAATTGCATCATGTTGCTTATGTTGACTTTCTGAATAACTATATTGTACAGTTGAAATTTTGTCATTTATCAACATCTAGTTATTAGTTATGGAATTTGAAGTACTAATGCTTTGAGTTTGAATGATGTGTAATGCAATGTAACCAACAATATGAAAATAAACTACACAAATCTATTAAGTAGAATTCATTAGTTAAGTTCTCTTTATTCTATTACCTCCGTGTACATTTGAGTGAATCCACTGGCACTAGGTGTTTGCTTGAAAGTACCAATATTAGCCTGTTCAACATCCAAAATCACATGTATTAAAATACCATTCGTAAAACAATGCTATTAACATGTAATAAATTTATAATTGTTTACTAGTTACATACCCCACTGATAGGTGTAATGCATAAATAAGTAGGTGGAGGACCGGTGTATCTAGTCTCAACACTGTGACCCTGCAATTTTATTAAAATAATAAAACTAAATTAGTTAATCATGCATTTCAGAATCAAAATTTAATAGATTAAATTCAATGAACATGTTGAATTTTACTTGACTATCAATGCCATATGCACGATGCAAAATGTCAGCCATCCTCTCCATCCTCGTAGCAGCATTGAGATCCTATGTAGCAGCATACAGATCTTGCGTAGCAGCATATGGATCCTACGTAGCAACATACGAATCCTACATAGCAGCCTCCTGTGTGCCGGTGGGGTCATATGAACAAGTCGCCCCGCAAGATTGACACACATGGGTTCGAAGGCCACCACTTGAAGACTCCCCTAGATGGCGTTGTACAATAGGGCTACTATGATGGATGACACTCTGGGTCAAAGTGTTGATCGCCTGCAATGTCTCTACGTTAGCACTCTCCTTCGCAACAACATGCATAACAATGTGATCACGAGGTGGCCTAGTGAGAGGTCGTCTCCCTTGCCGTGCAAGATCTGGCTGTGCACTGGGCCTATCCTGAGCCGACCCCCCACCTCTCCCTTGGAACTCCCTCATATCAAAATAATTTGGGATTTGGTTCAATACGAACTCACTGTATAGTTTCCTAAGAAAATATTGGGGGGCTTCACAATTATTGCACAGTGGGTAATCAATCTTGACCAAATACCATCTATCATAAAAATGGTTCCTAATCTCTTGGTGGTGGCACCAATGAATAGGGAACCTCTTTGCATTGAGGGTAAGATTTTGATTTGTTTTAGGGTTAGTGAATAGAGAGCACAAATCACCTTTAGTAAATTTTAAATCTTTTACTTGTTTATATGATAATTTGTCTACATAATATGTCCTGGCTGCTTGCCTCCTATCTTGCCATCCAGATATTTGTTGGGTAATTGCATCTACATTTTTTAACATCTCTTTCAATGAATTTTCTAGACACATTCATTCTGTGGTTGAAGCATTTGGATCACTCAACCTACTGATAAGATCCTCAAGTTTTTTTCTATTGTTGTCAATTTCACTCCTTAGATTTTCTTGAGTGCCAAGAGGGTATTGAGTGATTGGTGGGGGAGGTTATTTTGTTGTTAAGGATTTGTGTCCTCTTCTTGCTGAGGATTTGTAGGATTTCCTACAATTTTTTTTTAAAAATCAAATCTAACCTAAAACAAACAAAATCAATTTCAAACTAAGAAATTCAAAACAAATAGCAGACAATACTTACCTCCTGCACCTCTTTGTCGTCGTGGCACCATATTTGCAAAGCAAATCCAACTATTGTTGATAAAATTTGTAGAAATCCTTCCTCCTAGAATGCGAGTGCAAAAGTGAGGGTTTTTGGCCATGGGCAGAGCTGAGAAACAGTAAATAGAAAATGATAGTTTTAACTTTTTTTTGCTTTTAAAACAACATAACGCGAGCGCGTTATAATGCGAGCGTGTTATAATGTGAGCGCGTTATAACGAGAGTGCATTATAATGAGAGCGTGTTATAATGAGAGCGCATTATAATGCGAGCGCGTTATAATGAGAGCGCATTATAACGAGCTCGCGTTATCTCTTTCCAAAAAATTTTTTGGCCACAAGAGTGTGACCATCTTCATGCACCCGCCCAACGCTTGAAACAAATAATTCTCCATGGGGAATTTGATTGCAAGGAAGGAAGGAATGAATATGAAGCCCTACCGTTGTGCCATGTATCCTATCCAAATATGTGGGCAGGAAACACATGTCTTCATAGAAATTTTGCTGCTTCCACATTAGGACCACAATCATTATTTGCAGAGGGGTGCATCTTGTTCAAAGGCGACTGCATGCTATGTTTCAAAATATTTTCTATTATAACAGCCTTGGGGAATCATTGTGACAGACATCATTGCTCGTGCTTGGAATCTTTTCAATTACTAGCTCTCTGGTGGTGGATGATCTATATATATTGCTTTGACTCTTGGAAAAGGGGTTCAAAAATCATAGAAAGAAGTGAAAAAGATTGTAGGACTTTTGTAATGTTCTTTGATTATTGTATTAAGACTTACAAAATGTGCCATATTGTTCGGCCTCTCTGTTTCTTAGTTAATGAGCAAGACATTATACTATGCTATTTCTTGTACTTAGTAGTTTATCTGCAAGAATTCTATAATTTTAATATAAATTTGTTGATTTAGATCATGTCTTGAACTCTTCTTGTTTAGTAAATGTGTATGAAAGTTATGTTATGTTATCTGATAGACTTATTAGGTTTTTCATCTATGCTTTATGTTATTTCTGGACATGCAGATTGCTGAACAGGCCCTTAAATCTCATTTGAAAGGAAGATTTACTATGCCCATACTTAGATTAGATCTTTATTTTATTTATCTACTTCATTTTCCCATTTCAAACCCCCCCAAAAAATAGGAGTCGACTTCTTTAAAAACCTAGAGGTTACTTAGTTTAGCGTAATTGGTCTCCCCGTTAACTGAGTTTCCCATAAGGTTATTTGCCTAGCAATTTTAGGAATCAATAGTTCTTTTTCTGGCATGCTCGATGGGACTTGCTTGAATGTATCTAAATTTAAAGTAGGTGTATGGGCCATAGACCTGTTACTAGATCCCAAATAGCAAACATCCCTGGCCTGCTAGTGCCACTACTGGTAGCAATATGAATTGGTCCAGTGAACGTCTTGACCCCTCCACTAGCCATGTTTCCAATTGCTAATAGAAATTATGTGGCATGGGATGCGGGAAGACCTCTCATAGCACCAGTAGCACCTATCATTTGGGATCCTATCCTAACCTTTGCTTTAAAAGTTGTACCAAAATTCCTAAGGGAAGGCTCAAAAACACCATCCAAACATCTACAAGATGTGGCAGACGTATGTTTGGTGCATGGTGTAACCGATCAAAATGTAGCATTAAGATTGCTTGCAAACTCTTTCAAAGGTGATGCACTTGATTGGTATTGCACTTTGGGAGCCAATACTATCGGTACTTAGGGTCAGCTCGAGGATCCATTTTATGAACAATTTTCAAACAATGGAGATTGATCTTCACTATTTCAGCAACTGACGACCATAAAATGAGCCCCTCAGAAGGCCATGACTGACTTCAATGCCCGATTTCACATGACTTAGCAAAGGATTCAACCTGCAATCCATCCGCCTATAATTTTGGTATTCATGTTCTATTTGAAGTCTCTCAACACTGACGTTTCAGTGATGATCTAGTCCCTTGGTGGGAACACCTTGCTAGATGCATATAACGTTGTTGTTAAGGAAAAGAATAATTTGATTGATGTTGAAAAGTTACTGCCTTAGCTCGCTATGCCTATATTTGTAGAGTTGTTGATTCCTGCCTAGGAGATAGCTTCTATCAACATGTTTGCTCCTCCCCTATCTATGAACGCATATCTAAGCGTGCCTCAGAACACTGCTTCTACATCTAACTCCTCAAAAGATGAGATGAGCGATGTCAAGGAGTTGTTGCAGAACATCTCAAACGAAATAACTACTATCAAGTGGAATCAGTCCATGGGCCTCCAAAGCTAACTTACCAAAATTATCAAGGCAGAAGATCTGCTTACCAGCAAAATCAGTTCCAAGGAGGAGTTCGCATGAATCCACAGACTCAAACAAATAGTCAGATAGTGCTGGTACCTACTCTACTGCAAAATGTTCACCTAAGTTCAAATAGAGAGCTAGTAGTGGGGAAAAATAATCTTGCTGATGATATTAATCCTTGGTGCTTCCCCTGCAACGAAGCACATATGCCTCAAAATTGCCCACATGGCAATCTACAACAAAGAGTAGTGGAACAACGCAGTCAAGGTGTAGCATCAGATTCATGAGGTTATGTATATGCCTCTCTGCAAATGGAAAAAGTGGTACTCACTGCACAAATGTAAGCAATGTCCCTGAAGCAAGAAACAGATATAGCTCTCAACCACATGCTCTTCTCATGGATGGAAGAAGAAGAGGCAATGTTCACAAATGATGAGTCCACATCAAAGGCCCTGTAAGTGTAATAAAATTATAACACTTGCTCAAAGAGGAGATTCATGGGCGAATCGGTCATCCCGTAGCCCAAGAGTGTTCCCGACCAAGCTCCTAGTACCTCCATAATTGCACAACAATTTCAGCCACGAAAGGAAATTGTTATAACAAGGGAGCTAAGGAACAAAAGTCTTTGAATTCGCTGCCATTTAATGTGGTGGAAAAATTGAATAAATCCTCTGCTAATGTATCTCTTTGGGATATCTTAGCTATTCCAAAGTAGAAGTCATTGCTACAGAAGGCCCTACTGGAAGATGCAAGCATAGAGCCCAGAGGACAACCCTCCAAAGGAAAGGCCGTTGATCCATTACCTCAGGTCAAAGTTCTCACAAACAATGGTGAGGAAGCTTCTACTGAAAGTAAAGGTAATCCTAAACCAAAACCCTTCGTCTTGACTCTCATTGTGGGTAAGAAGTTGTTGCACAATTCTATGATTGACTTTGGTGCTAGTGCCACAGTCATGCCCAAGCAGATAGCTGAAGCCTTAGGACTTAGCTATGAACCTTTAAATAGAGGGGTTATGTAGCTTGATTGGAACAAGGTAGAAACTATAGGTGTCATCAAGAACCTCCCCTTGACTCTATTTTCATGCCCTAGTATCACAGTTGCACAAGATACCGTGATCATAGACATCCCTCCCATGTTTGGTCTTTGCTTATCCTGAGAGTTCACTTCCAAGATCTAGGTAGACACATTTCCTTGGATTGGTCACACTTGATCCTCAAGACCAGACATGGAGCTAAAATGAAGATAGTGTTTGAACCTTTGCCTTCAGAACATGTAGTAGATGAAGCTATGATCAAATTTGAGGCCACTCATACCTTTATCACTAAAGATGAAATGTATTGTGTTGAGCTACTAGAGAATTAGAAGGTGACTGAAGACCATACTGATCAAGAAGAGGTCCTCTTGAGCGAATTTATAGACACTGGCACTCTCAGAAATTATCATGCCACCGGGTAGGGAACCTATGTCATCTATGATGAGAATCAAGTGATTTCGAAGGTCATGAAGGAATCTGAGGGTGGTCAAGACTCAGAGCTATGGACACTACATTTTGATGGAGCAAGATGTAAAGTTGGTGCAGGAGTCGGGATATGTTTGACTTCCCTATCCAATGAAAAGACCCTAAGGTTTTTTCACTTTTAGCTTTCCTATTCGATCAATGAAGCTGAATATGAAGGCTTAGTGCAAGGTCTAAGTCTTGCAGAGCAAATGGGTGTTAAATAAATAATGGTGTTTAGAGACTTCAAGCTAGTAGTCAATCAAGTTCGAGGGCTCTCCATAGCAAAGAATTTTTGCACGAGATCTTATAGACATAGAGTCTAGGACCTAATTGAAATCTTTGAAGCCTTCAATATCCAAATGATCCCCAAAGAGCAGAATGTAGGTGCGGATCGCATGATGGTGATATGATCTCAATTTGACCCTATTTTTGACCTAATTGATAACATACACTCTGTGCGAGTGATTGTCTGACCGACAATCCTAGATAATGACTAGAGCTAGCAAGTGTTTGAAAGTGATGAACACACTACCTCATTCATTCAACACTCCAAAGAGTTTGTGGATCAACTCCAACTGAAAATTGCAGAAGCCTATGAAGAGCAAATTATTCAGCTAAGGTCCAACAAAATTCCAAAAGGATTGGTCACTCTCGAAAACCTATTTGATTGTGATGATGCAAGGAATGACAAGAGGATGTTTGTAGTAGACAAAAATGACTATGTAGATGTTCAGGTCGGGGATGGAAGGAAGCTCAAGGTCAGAAAGGATGCTCTACAACATGATAAAGAAAGGCTCATCCATTTTTGTGAAAAATATGGAGTAGTAGCCTGGTCGTATGATGACCTCAAGGGATATGATCCCAAAATCATCTAGCATACTATAGAACTGATGGAAGGCACAAAACCTGTCTACTAGAAGTAGAGACCAGTGAATCCAAAGATTGAGGCATTCATGGCGCAAGAGTTGACAAAGCTAATTCACTCTTGGATCGTCTTCTCAATCAAGCACATCACATGGGTATCCAACCTAGTCCTTGTACAAAAGAAGAATGGAGACATCTACATGTGTGTTGATCTCTAGGATCTAAATAGGGCATCCTTGATGGACCACTACCCCTTACCTTCCATGGAGTCAATCTTGCAAATAATGGCTGGCTTAGAAATGTTTTCTTTACTAGATGGATTCTTTGGTTACAACCAAATCTAGGTAAAAGAAGAGGACCGACACAAAACAATGTTCACTACCAAGTGGGGGATGTTTTCCTATGCGAAAATTCCCTTCAGTCTCTCAAATGCGGGAGCTACCTTCCAACGGGAAATGAATATCACTTTCAAAGAATTAATCAACAAGATTATCTTAATCTACTTGGATCTAATGGTATTCTCTACTTGTCTAAAGATGATCATTTTGATAATCTAGAAATGGTTTTAAAAAAATGCCAAGAGTGCAGGGTATCCCTAAACCCAAAAAAATGTGTTTTCAAATTTCTGCAAGGAAAACTATTGGGACACGTGGTGTCCAAAGATGGAATTGCAATTGACCTAAAGCGGGTGAAGGCAATCTAGGAGCTTCCCCTACCAGTCAACAAGAAGGGAGTTAAGTCCTTCCTGGGAAAGGTAAATTTTGTAAGTAAATTCATTTATGATTTTGCAGGTTTAATTAGACCTATTACCCTAATGCTCAAGAAGGATCAATTGTTCAAATGAGCAAAAGAGGTCAGAGAAGCCTTTGAGAAGGTTAAGGATGCTATTTCTTCAGCTCCTATTTTGGTAAACCCAGACCTATCAAAGAACCTCATAATGTATGTGTTTAGTAGCAAATCTAGTATCGCTACTATTTTGACCCAAAAGGATGATGAAGGAAAAGGAGAACATATGATAGCATTCCACTCCTGGACCTTAAAGGATTATGAGACGAACTATAACTTCATCGAAAGGCAAGCATTTTCAATTGTTAAAGGGATGAAGAAGTTCTGACACCTTATTTATTGCAACAAGGTGGTTGTATATGTCACACATTCTAGTGTGCACAAATATATTATGGAAGGAGAAATCACAAAAAAAAGGGCCAACTGGATTACTAAGATCCTAGAATATGACATTGAGGTCAGGCCCACAAAGACCGTGTGGGGAAGAGGATTGTAAGAGTATCTGATAGATAATGAAGAAGTAGCAGCTGAGGAGGAATAACTTGAGCTGGTTATGATGAACGAATCTGAGTCTAAAGGCTACTGGTTGGAGGATATGATGAGATTCATGTAGACTAGGAAATATCCGACATGCCTCCCTTCTCAGAAGAAAAGATTCTATAGATTATAGAATAGCGGATATGCACTCATTGAAGGAGTCCTTTTCAAAAGGAACTTTAATGGTGTTTTGTTGTGGTGCATCACCTTAGAGAAAGTGAAAAAAATTCTAGATATTTTTCACAGTAGTCTCGTGGGTGGGCACTTCTCCGCAAAGACCACCGCCATTAAAATTATGTGTGTCGAGTACTTCTGGCCTACATTGTTCAATGACTCACACTTTATGGCTAAATCCTGCAAAGAATGCCAATTCTTCACAGGAAGAAGGAAAAACTCCGCAATGCCTCTAAATTTGATAGTGGTTGAAGAACCCTTTGTGCAGTGGGGACTTCATTTCATTGGGATGATTAATCCTGCTTCCAACGCTGGACATAAATGGATCCTCACAACTATGAACTAATTTACTAGATGGATTGAGGCCATGCCCTCGAAGAATGTGACGAAGGCAGAGATTGTGAACTTTCTCAAAGAACTGGTAACAAGGTTCAGCCCGCCAAAGACCATCATCTCCAACAATGCAAAAGCCTTCCTAGGTTCAAAGGTATGCCAATTCGCACTTAAGCACGACATATTCCTAAAGATATCTTTGAACTATTACCCATAGGGAAATGGTCTAGTTGGGTCAAGTAATAAAAATTTAGTCCAACTCATTAAAAGAATCGGGTTAGAGCATTGAATCGTTGATTTTTGGGTCACTTGTACCTTTCTATCTCTTCTAGGGTTTTTCACCTAAAAGGAGAGAGGTAGGGCCAAAAATGCAAACTAGTTCATTCAAATTATGTTATGTACAATGTTGTCTAACCTAAATGAAGTAAAATAAATGCAATTAACTAATGTAAATGGATGAAAATGAATTCAAAAGTGATATTTAAGCTATGTTTGAAAACACACTATGATATGCAAACAATGAACTAAATGAAGAAATTATGCAGAACAAAGAGAAATAAGATGAATTTGAGTGCACCTAGAAAAAATCTGTTGAATCTGGAATGTTGTGGATGCTGGTTGAAATCACTGATTTTTCATAGTGGGACTCATTCGCCCAGGGTGGCGAATAAGTCCTCTTGGTGAAAAAGTGTCGGAAACAAGTTTTTGTTTGTCGGGATCAGAAATATGACAAAATTTAGATTTTCAGTCATAAGGTGGGACTCATTCACCATAGGTGGTGAATTAGTCCTCTCCCAAATTTTTGAAAAATCAGGAGACAACTTTGCAACACCAGATCTAGAAATCACTAAATGTCAGGTTGCGAAGTCATTTCTGCAGGAAACAGACATTAAACATTCTCCAAGCTTGAAATAGACTTGAGTTGACTTGTAAACCAATCTTCAACACCAAAAAGCTTGTTAAATCTGCATACCTAGGTCTGCAAACACACATGCAATAAGGGAAAAATGGTTGAGGGTTAGCAAATAGGGGTTTGCCTTGGTCAAACCCCACTTTTGGTAATCAAACCCTTACTGAAACAACCAAAGGAAAGAGAATGATAAACTAATAACATGCAATAGCTATCAATTTACCAAACCCTTGATAATGCAAGTCTAAAGTAATGTCAATGGATGCTCCAAAGTGCTTGAATATTGCTTGAATTGATGTTGTAGAATGCTTGAATGCTTGAATATGATGTATGAATGTTGGAGAATTGTAGGAGATGCAAAATGAGGTGAAAATCACATATTTATACACTCTTGTGCCTTAGTTAACCATTCATACCTCATCACAGGATGACATTAAGTGATAAATTAAATAAAAACCTGAAAGGAAATTTAATTTTTTTTGAATTTGGAGCCAAGGGGGACTCATTCGCCACCGATGGTGAATGGGTCCCACCTAGGATTTGAAAATATGTGTCAGGAATTAAGTTGTATTTAATGTTATTTGTCAGGTTAACATTCAAAAATACACTTAATTAAGACATATGCTCAAGCATAAAGGGGTTAAATAAAGCATGAGAAAGGGATAAATAGTGAAGATGTACCTAGAAAAGCGTGAAATCTTGTTACAAGACTTTACAACACTTCAAAATAGGACTTTTTGATGAATAAAAAGGTAATTTTTAGGTGAATTGTAATAAATAAAGTCTAGAAGAATGTAGAAATGTCTTACAACACTTCACAACACCTTCACAAGACATCGTTATTTGAATTTTAGTACCTAAATATGCATGTTCAAGCCATGTTACAACATAAAATCACAACAAAATATATCAAATACCATGAAACAAGACCTAAAAGGCCATGAAAATGATAAGGGGCCATTTTTCTATGACACATTTAGCCTCCACTTTAGTGAGAGGATGAGCTTGCTTCAAACTCACACTAAAGTAGCCATGAACGTCAAGAGGAGGGTTCAAATGCACTTACATTAGCAAGATTGAATGACAACAATCAAGAGGGATGATCAAGACCTCAGGATGGAGATCCCATGGCATACTAAGCATAAGAACAAAGGAACACACAAGTGTTGAGATGAAAGAATTGAATGCAGTTTCGATCGTCTATCCAACTAGTTGTGGATTAGATATAGGCTAATTGAGAATGTATACTCACTCTAGGGTGACAAAACATAGGACGGTACGCTGGGTGAGAAGGCCCAAATGTACTTACTCTGGGGCCATGAAACTTTTGACTGTCCGTGGGGTGAGAAAGCCCAAAAGGTAAGATACATACTCTAGTTGGTATGCACTCACAAACACAAAAGGTGGCTATGGGGAAAAGTCATGCCGCTAGTTGGACTTCCCGCTCAACCATATTAAAGTTACACATGTTGATGACTTTAACAAGGAACCACAAAGAAAATGTCATGAACAAAAAGAAAGGTACCACAGGCATGCAAGTTGCATTATGCAAGGTGGAAAAAATGCAAAAATGTAAAGTGTAAAAGTGTTAAATGTTCGAAGGAGTATTGTTCAGTTCATGCAAGGTCAATCACTTAGGGAACATTGTGTCTAATGTCTCCAAAATAGGACCAACCAAAGAATAGTATATTCACAACTTAGGGGATGCAGTGCGTCACATCGAGCCACCAAGAGGAATGCAATATGCTAAGATAGATCACAATTATGAAGGACATCACACCCAATTTCATCCACAAAGTGACGAACACATCATATAAACGACAAGGCTACACTAGGAACCAAGAATGCAAATGAAATAATGGTAATGTATGCCCCCCACTTTAAAGGAATTGCTACACATCGTTATGTGAGCAATTACTTTAAAGTAGAGAAGAAAAGAAAATGCAAAAAGAAAACAAGACATGAGAGCCAACTTGGAAAGCCCTATGCCAAGTCACATATCTCAAAGTGAAGCTGCATCATGTCAAGGAAAAGGAAAAGCAAAGAGAAGGGAGTTTCCCCCCAAAAAAGAAAGCACACCAAACACATAAGGGATCTATGGATTTGGGGTCAGTATGTTCGTTGCTGCAATGTTTTTATGAAAGAGTTCGGAACTGTCATCATTCACCAAAGCACATAGAACTAGAAAAATGACACAAAGAGAGTGAAAACAAAGGAAAAATAAAGTCCGTTTTGAGTCAACATGGAAGAGACATTGCAGTCTCAATGCCTTGCATCATCCCCAAAGGAAAACACAAGCACAAAGAAAGAAAACGAAAAGGTGAAAGAAAAGGAAAAAGCTTTTGGGTAAACATGAAGGAGACATTTTGGTCTCAATGCCTTGCATCATCCCCAAAAGGAAAACACAAGGAATGTCAAAGTAAAAAGCAAAAGGACCAATTGGGTCAACATGGAAGAGACATAGGGCATCTCTAAGCTTTGCATCATCCCCAAAAGGAGAACACAAAACAAAAGCAAAAAAAAAAGACAAGGACCTTGTGGGTCAACATGGAAGAGACATAGGGCATCTCTACACTTTGCGTCATCCCCAAAAGGAAAACAAAAAATGAAAGCGAAAAAGACAAGGACCTTTTGGGTCAACATGGAAGAGACATAGGGCATCTCTACGCTTTGCATCATGCATCATCCCCAAAAGGAAAACAAAAAACAAAAGCGAAAAAAGACAATGAACGAAAAATAGAAGAATAGAGATACAAATAGAAGAAGTGTACAAAGAGAGGGAACAACAAACACACAATACAGGGGAACACTATACACACATGAAAAGGAAACCAAAATAAAAAGAGAACAACAAAAACTTTAGTTAGGTGATTGCAAGTCAACCATCTAACAAGTCATCTGCCTCCCAATCATGTTTAGTATAATGCAAGGGTGGTTGACTGTCCAAAGGAATAATTGCAAGCACCGAACTAGAAGTCGTATCAGGTTCTTCACTTGGTGGACAGGTTGTATCTTTTAAGCTCATTGTAGATGAAAATAAAGATTTTAAATTGTTATGTACTTCTTAATCTATTTTTGCTATCGTCGCATCATCATCATCATCATCATCATCATCATCAAGATTAATGACAATGAGAGGACGAAGGGTGTTTTCTAAGGATGGATGTATCAAAAGCTGAGGTTATTGGATTGGTTCATTTTGTTGTGAAGGTTGCACTGGTTTGTCGTGTGGCAGGTTAGGAGAAGGAGGGTGGTCATCTATTACTTCTATCAAAGGTAAAGGTTGATTTTCTTTATTTTCTTCCATGTGAGATTACGAGTAAGGATATGATGATGATGCCTATGTTCCCTAACACTGCAGTTTTGTTTAATTCTATTTTGGAGTTGTTGAGGTGTAAGAGAAGATTGAGGCATCATAGGTTCTTCTACTACTAAAGAGGGAAGAATAAAAGAAACTGAAGATGATGGGTCAACCACTTTCTCTTTGACTTTATATACTTGTTTAATGCAGGGAGGCATGACAGGAGTTTGTTCATTTTCCCTTGGTCATTTAAATGATGGATGGGAAGTATCTAGGGGTGGTTGTTCAGGAGGTTGTATGGTTTGATCAATGTCAAAATCAGGTTGAAGCATGGTTTCATCTATGACAGGAGGTGTGGAATTGGACGGGGAAGCGTTACAAAGAGACAATTTGACTATCTTTTTGGCTTTGAACTTTTGGTAAGCTATGAAAAAGAAGTCCTTTCGAGGTGTGATGGGTTCCATCCATGGTTCAGGCCAAAAGGCTTCTAATGAAAAGTTACCTCTAGACGATAAGGGATTAAAGCTACTATGGTGTATGGTAAATATTTCATTTCCATGTGGAAACTTCAAACACTTGTGAACAAATGAGGGGACTACTTTCATTGAGCGAAGCCAAGGGTGGCCTAGCCGCAAATGAAATTGGTCAGATTGTGGAATAATTGAAAATGTTACATCCAAAGTTTTAGGTCCAACTTGTAAGGGAAGTACGATTGATCTGATCGTAGTGCATGCAAAACTAGTATGTGTCTTAATCCACGCAGTTGATTTATTATAATCATCTTGATATAACTCATGTAATACTAGAAACTCCTCTGTGATCACATTCTCACCACAAGCGAGATCTATTAATATCCCGTTAGTGGGCTTATCATAGATTCTGTCAACTATGTAGAGGACCATCAAGAAGCTATTGTAGTATGTCTTTAGCAAAAAAAAGTGATATCAAGAGATTTAGTGGTTTGGTCCTTACGAGTGATAACGTCTATCATAGCCACAAGTTGATCCATAAGACCATCTTTAGTAATAGGTGGAGATGTATCATATTGTTCATTGTGTGTATCAAAAGTCATTACATCAGTGTTTGAAGGTTCACTATCCTTGATAAATGAAGTAGTGGGTTTAGGCATAGGGTTGGTGAAAATTTGCAAGTTCTAGTTAGGGGGTGCAGCAAACTTATTGCCTTGATCATTAACACCCACAATGGAAAAATGGCTTGAATCAATGAGGTCTTGAACTAAATGTTTTAGACACTTGCAGTATTTAGTTTCATGTCCATTCTAGCGATGAAAATGACAATAAGCATTAGGTTTGAAAGTGGGTGGTAAGGGCTAGTTTGGATCAAGTGGTCGAACGGGTGGCAAAGTGAGCATGCGTTGTTGAATTAATTGGTTCATTGTGTTATGAAGGGTATCAGGTAAGGGAGTAAATTGTCTCTTCGGGTCCCCATAGTTATAATGCACCATTGATTTAATAACTGCCACTTGAGTTTGAGCTTGTTGAGTTGGTTGCAGTTGTGAAGGAGGAGGTAGATTGAACTGTAAAAAGCTTATATTTTGTTGTGAAAGTTTTGTGTGTTATTTTGGTTTTGATTGTTGTGTTTAGGTTTTTCAGGTCTGTTAGAAGTGGATTTTGAATCACGACTTGAAATTGAGTTATGGTATTCACACAAGGTTGTGCATAAATACATAAACGAAGGGAATTTCATGATCGTTAGCTTATCTTGAAGGTGTGTGTGCAAGTTTTCGATAAACATATTTTGCAGATGTTCATCAGGAATCTTGACATCAATTTGAGCATACAAGGATTGGTATCGTGAGATAAAATTCCTTAATTTTCATCTGTGTTTTGTCTACATCGCATGAGGTCAACCGTTGTATTTTTAGGTGTCATGTTAATGTGAAAGTGACTAATGAAAGCATCCACCAATTCATTGAATGAACAAATGGAATGATTGGACAAGTTGGGAAACCATTCTAATGCAGTATCTTTCAAGGTCCTTGGAAATAATTTGGCTAGCAATTTATCATCAAGGACAAATTCACTACACAAAGTTGTATAAGCATTAACATGGTTGAAAAGGTCTCCTTTACCTTCGTATTTCTCAAACCGAGGCATTTCTATCCCTTGTGGCATCAGGGTACATAAGATTTCTAAGGATAAGGGGCTGCTATGGACATGATATGTGGTTGGAGCGGATTGACCTTGGCTAATGGTGGAAAGTTGATGTTGCATGGATGAAACAATATTAAGGAGTTGTGTAAGAACAAGATCGAGGTAAGTGGGTTGAGGCGGAAGAGAAAAAGGTGATGGACTGTAAGTGATCATGTTACGTGAAGTGAAAGGAATACTATGAGGTGTGAAGGTGGTGGAGGGGACTTGCGATGCCACAAGAGAAGTAGGAATGCTAGGTGGAATCGGGAAAGAAGTAGCCACATAAATAACCTGTTGCATAGTTGTGTGGACTTGCAGCTTGGTATAAGTTGGTATAGATGCTATGGTTGAAGGGGGAGGAACATGAGGTCCTCCTTGGCTTATAGGAATGTTTACAGATTGATTATTAGAAGAGGCACGCTTATTGCAAATCTAGGCAATTCTATTCATCACTTGCAAGCCATCATCACTTTCAATCAAACGATGAAGATTGTCAATGGAAGATATGACAATGGAGGATATGATTTCTAGTGACAAATCTTGTTGTAAATGTGCAAAATCCTCATGAATATTAATAACCTTTTCTTACAGGAGGGCATTGTTTTGGGTGTCAACATTCATTGGATGGAAAGGTGAAGGCATATAAGTGGTATTTCTAGTGCCTAATGCACCATTGTCCATACTAGGAGTAGGAGCTCATGAGATCCCAAGGTCCACAACGAAAGTGCTATCATGGGAAGCCACGAGTCTAGAACTTCTTCTCACTAAAGTATTATCAACGGGGCACCAAACACTCATACAAGTACCACAAAGGAGAGGTGAATGAAAATGAAAGGTAATATAAGATGACTAATATGAAAAGAACAAAAATTCTACTAACTATAAGAGATAGCTAACTACAAAAAATAAAAATGCTGACATGCCAGAAAATTGCCATAAATGCTGTTCAAAAAGTGCAGAGGGCCTAATTCGCCCAGGGTGGCGAATGAGTCCTAGTATGATATTTTTTTGTGTTTTTCAAAAATTTGAATGTGATTTTAATGCTCTAAAAAATGCAATCAAAGATGCATAATGCAAAATTTCAGTTTTTTCAATGAGATGCAATGCAAAAATGAAATCTAAATGAAATTTTCACTAATGCAATATGAAAATTCCTAGAATGTAAGAACAAAACAATGTCCTAATTGAAATGTTGATGCAAAAGTAATCTATGACGCAATATGCAAATGAAATTAGAAATGCAAAGTGTTCAAAAAGAACATTCACCAAAATGAACCGCTGATTTTTGGCTCACTTGCACCTTTCTAGCTCTTCTAAGGTTTTTCACCTAAAAGGAGAGAGGTAGGGCTAAATATGCAAACTAGCTCATTCAAATTATGTTATGTGCAATGTTGTCTAATCTAAATGAAGTAGACTAAATGCAATTGACTAATGTAAATGGATGAAAATGAATGCAAAAGTGAGATTGAAGCTATGTTTGAAAACACACAGTGATATGCAAACAATGAACTAAATGAAGAAATTATGCAGAACAGAGAGAAACAGGATGAATCTGAGTGTGCCTGGACAAAATCTAATGAATCTGGAATGTTATGAATGCTAGTCAAGAAATCAATGATTTTTCATAGTGGGACTCAATCGCTCAGGGTGGCGAATTAGTCCTCCTGGTGAAAAAGTGTTGGAAACAAGTTTCTGTCTGTCGGGATCCGAAATCTGACAAAATTCAAATTTTTAGTCCTAAGGTGGGACTCATTTTCCACAGGTGGAAAATCAGTCCTCTCCCAAATTTCTAAAAAATCAGGAGACAACTCTGCAACACTAGATCTAGAAATCACTAAATGTTGAGTTGCTGAAGTCAATTCTACAGGAAATAGACAGAAAACCTGCTCCAAGCTTGAAATAGACTTGAGTTGACTTGAAGCACCTAGTTGACTTGTAAACCAATCTTCAACACCAAAAAGCTTGTTAAATCTGCATACCTAGGTCTGCAAATACACATGCAATAGGGGAAAAATGGTTGAGGGTTAGCAAATAGGGGTTTTCCTTGGTCAAACCCCACTTTTGGTAATCAAACCCTTAATGAAACAACAAAAGAAAAGAGAATGATAAAATAATAACATGCAATAGCTATCAACTTACCAAACCCTTGATAATGCAAGTTTGAATTAATTTTAATGGATGCTCCAAAGTGCTTGAATATTGCTTGAATTGATGTTGTAGAATGCTTGAATGCTTGAATATGATGTATGAATGTTGGAGAATTGTAGGAGATGTAAAATGAGGTGAAAATCACATATTTATAGACACTTGTGCCTTAGTTAACCATTCATACCTCATCACAGGCCAACATCAAGTGATTTTGAATAAAAACCCGAAAGGAAATTTTAAAAAATTAGAATTTGGAGCAAAGGGGGACTCATTGGCCACCCATGGTGAATGGGTCCCACCTAGGACCTGAAAATATGTGTTGGGAATTAAGTTGTATTTAATGTTATTTGTCAGGTTAACATTAAAAAATACACTTAATTAAGACATATGAGGGAATAAAGGAGTCAAATAAAGCATGAGAAAGGGATAAATAGTGAAGATGTGCCTAGAAAAGCATGAAATCTTGTTACAAGACTTTACAACTCTTCAAAATAGGACTTGTTGATGAATAAAATGGTAATTTTAGGTGAATTGTAATAAATAGAGTCTAGAAAAATGTAGAAATGTCTTACAACACTTCACAAAACTTTCAAAAGTTGTCGTTATTTGAATTTTAGTACCTAAATATGCATGTTCAAGCCATGTTACAACATAAAATCAGAACAAAATATATCAAATACCATGAAACAAGACCTAAAAGGCCATGAAAATGACAAGGGGCCATTTTTCTACGGCACAAGCATCAAAGGGAGTGGCATCATAACCTCAAAGCAACACTCTGAGTAGACTGAATAACCCCCAAGCAAGTCTTAAAGATTTCTCCATATGAGCTAGTATACGGGAAAGAAGCGTTACTTCCTATATCTATGGAAATTCATGCACTGCAGTTGCTCAAGTCTCTCGAAGTTGAACAAAATGTAGCCATGGAGGTTCGGTTGGTTGAGTTGTTGGAGGTGCAAGAGAAAGGTAGAAAGGCCCTGATAGACATGTCTAACTGTCAACAAGTGGTTAAGAGGTGGTTCGATAAGAAAACCTCCGACTAGGGTCTTAAATCTGGAGACTTAGTGCTAAATTTCAATGAAAGAATTGTGAAGCTTGGCCTACACAGAAAGTTTAATAGCCTATGGGAAGGCCCTTTTCACATTATTCAATGCAAGCAACATAATGCATTTGAATTAGAAAATATGGAGAAAGAAATTTCATTGGGAATTGTAGTCAACAAAATTCACCTCAAATTGTTTAATTAGCTTCATTAATTATTTTTACTAGTGTAAATATGTAATTATGTAAATTTTCTTTGTGTTTTGTTCAGCTTGGTCTTTATTAAATGAAACCAATAATGCAAGAAGTAGAGAAAAGTAAGAGAGATAGAAAATTGACAAAAGGAGCTTTATATTCATTATACGGTAATATATACTTTGGAACATTATAGTGCAAAATGGCTCCCAGGCCATACTTTTCAAGTATATATATACTAAGCAACTTTTTGAGTATATGTATTAAAATCCTTCCAAAGCATATATACAAAATGAAATAAAAAGAGTTCATTCTTCAAACTAGGGTAGCATCAACATCAACAACATCAAGAACAACCACATCAACAACATCTGGAGTAGCGGTAGGTGCAACGGGAACAACAGGGTCAGTAGGAATGATAGGAACAACAAGTGGTGGAGGAAGCACCAAGTTTCTGAAGTCGGTGTACCACTCCATGTCGTAGAAAAATACTATGTTGTAGCATCATAGCAGGAAGTGACAAGCACAAGAAGTGTAAAATGCTTTGGTAGACATGTATGGAAAATATTGTACAACATAGACAAGGTAGTGAGTTGTTTGAAAAAATGAGACCACATTCTTTGAGGCATTTTTTCAAACAACTCACAACCTTGTCTATGCTACCACATTTTACATACATGTCTACCAAAGAATTTTATCAAATAGTTCACTTCCTTGTTGCTATGGCTAAAAGCTAAAATAGGTGCTTTCAAACAAACTATGGATGCTTGGAAAAAATCTATCAAATAATAATAGTAAGCAATAGCATAGACAAGGTAGTGAGTTGTTTGAAAAAATGCCTCAAAGAATGTGGTCTCATTTTTTAAAACAACTCACTGCCTTGTCTATGCTGTACCACATTTTCCATACATGTCTACCAAATAATTTTATCAAACAACTCACTTCCTTGCTGCTATGGCTAAAAGCCTAAAATAGGTGCTTTTAAACAAACTATGGATCTACTTGGAAAAAATATATCAAAGCATAATAGTAAGCAATAACATAGACAAGGCATTGAGTTGTTTGAAAAAATGCCTCAAAGAAATGTGGTCTCATGGTAAAAAAATAGTAAGAAATAACATAGACAAGGCAACTGTGAGCTGCTTAAAAAAATGCGTCAAAGAAATGTGGTCTCACATGGTGAAGGACATCACCATGATACCAAATTTCTTTGAGGAATTTTTTTAAACAATTCACTACCTTGTCTATGCTACCACATTTTCCATACATGTCTACCAAATCATTTTATCAAACAATTCACTTCCTTGATGCTATGGCTAAAAGCCTAAAACAGGGGCTTTCAAACAAACTATGGATGCTTGGAAAAAATATATCAAAGCATAATAGTAAGCAATAACATAGACAAGGAAATGAGCTATTTGCAAAAATTACTCAAAGAAATGTGGTCTCATAGTGATTTACATCGCCATGAGATCGCATTTCTTTGAGGCATTTTTTCAAACAATTCATTTCCTTGTCTATGCAACCACATTTTCCATACATGTCTACCAAAGAATTTTATCAAACAGTTCACTTCCTTGTTGCTATGGCTAAAATCCTAAAACAGGTGCTTTCAAAAAAACCATGGATGCTTGGAAAAAATCTATCAAAGCATAATAGTAAGCAATAGAATAGACAAGGTAGTGAGCTGTTTGAAAAAAATGTCTCAAAGAAATGTGGTCTCATGGTGATGGGTAAGTGAAATGTTCCATGAGTTGGAAAACTCAAGAACATTTTGAGATGCATGGTATGGTAATCCCATGTTTATTTTTTATCCAAATTTTCTCATTGTGCATGGGAGCCTTTCCTCTTCCACTCTTCTGTTCTTCATCAACTTCAACGCATAAGCCACATTTTTGACCACCACATTCTTTTAGGATGATATTTTATTTTCCTTTATTGTGCTGCTACAATAAATTTAAATCCGATCTTCCTTCTCTTGAAATATTCTCTTTGAATTTTTTCAATCATCGTGGTCAGTCTTTTCCTTTTCCTCTATACGTTGCTTTCCAACACTACAAAAAATAATGGAATTTTATTTTTTACTTGCTTCTCCTTTAGAGAACTCAACACATAACTTTTGTCCATATTTTTAGATGTACACATTCTTCCTACCATCATAAATCGGCTCACTATCAAATTTCCACTACCTTCCCAATAACACATGACAAGCACTCAAAGGCATTACATCACACAACACTTCGTCCTTATAGGACCCAATCTAAAAATTAATCAAATATTGCTCACTCATAGTCATCTCATATTCCTTTTGTAACCAAGAAACTTTATATATACTAGGGTGCTTACACCTTTTCAAACCTATCTTTTCTACCATCTCCACTAAAACTAGGTTATCCATACTACCACCATCTACTGTAACTTTAAAACACTTACCTCTAGCCTTGCACACAATTCATAAGAGACCTTCTTTGGGATAGTTCCTCCTCAACCACCTTTGAATTTACCAACACTCTCCTCATCATGAGAGATTCACCTTCTTTAGATTCTTCACCTTTTGGAGATGCATTACATTCCTCATCCTCTTGTGCCAAGCGGTTTCTTGTTTCACTCTTCTTGTTACCTTCTTGTATTTGTGGATACTCAAGCACAATGACTAGCTTCTCCACACCAAATTTTTTTTATCATGGAACCCTCTACTACTGCCACCATGTCCTCTTGTTGGAAACTATTTTTATTTTATGCTTTGTCCCACTTCCTTACTCCATTTGGGCTTGGATTCTTCTTCAATCTACTTCCCTTTGCTAATGTTTTCTTGTTCATTCTTTGTTGCAAATCTTCCACAACTTCTTGAATTATTTATTTTCCTTCTCATCAACTTCTCCTCAACCTTCAATACATATTGGTATGCTTCTTCCACCAAGTTAATATTCATCACACTCATTTCATCTTGAATATTAAATTGTAAACCATTCTGTAGACACGTCAAATTAGCATTATGCATATTCATCTGCCCATTGAATTGATCAAACGCAACAAATCCATTCATCAGGTAAATCAGGTCAATCTAAAGGTTTAATCAAATAATACCATTTCATCGAGCTCATAAATCATTCAACCTTCATCTTGCATCATCCATTTAATTAAATAAATCAGGACTTTATTTAATTCAAATCCAAATCATACTTCATCCTTTTCTGAATTAAATAAATCAAATATTTATCTCAAAAAGGTCAAAACACCCTAATCATCATCTTAGCTAATTAATCCTGATTAAATCTAATCTAATGCATGTCACATCCTAACCACTTGCATTCTCTAGATTTGGCCACTTGCACATGAAATTGCATTTAATTGATTTATCAAAATCTTTATTTTCAACTTGGCATAAAGGGAGAATATTCTCCAAGTTTGAATCTCCCCCTAAGTGGACATGTACACCCAACAGAGCATTTATGAGGCCTTACATGTCTCTTACATGTCCCCTTCCAAAGGTCAAACTCAGCATTCATTGCAAATTTGAATTCAAAATTTCCCTCTCATGGGCACTATTCCCAAATCTTGCACATACATTAACCAATCACCACTTGACAAGTGGCCTTATCTTATTGGCTTGATCTCTGTCCCACATTGGTCTCTCTTCAACACTTAGCATTTTGAAAATCTATAAAATAGAGGCTTCATCTCTTATCAAATTCTTCACAACCTCCACAATCACTCATGCAAAGTCACTCTCCATTGGAGAACTGATTTTGTTCATCATCACTCCACCATCTTCATAGCATTTTCATTTTAGCTATTAATCAAGGATTGGGAAAGGGTCACTAGCACATGTGACACCAATCCAATATGAGATAGTTTGCATCATGTTTTCTTATGCTTTTGCTTTAGATCTTTTGTCATTTATTTGCATTTTGAACATGATGTATTATTTCATAAGGATGTTAAATATTTTGATTTGTTGTTGAAATACTAACGATTCTGCATATTTTATTGTTAGATTTCTAACCACATTTTGCAGATTTTAGCATCCACAAAATGGCGCTAGAAGGAGGGCCGAACCTCTGACAGTAGCATTCTATTAGCAGGCAATGCATAAGATCAGAAGTACTTTTGCTTCGTGAAATACGTTGGCAAAGTTTCTAAAGCCTTTTTACCTTTTATGCGCTTGTTAGTCACATTTGTAGGAAAGTTTTTTTTTAAAGTCTTTTAAAAATCTATTCTCCGCATATACTGCAACACAATTCTGTCAAACTTTCAGCCATATGTTCTCAAAATAGTTGTGAAGTCTATCTGCCAAAATGCATTAGTTTGAAAGCTCTTTTTTAATTGGCATAGGGGCATCGCTTTACACCTAACAAAGATACGTGCTTGAAGGCGTCCAAATGATTTTATTAGCTGATTTCTTATGCCTACTAATAAGCAGTAGCTCGAAAGCTTATTGAATAGAATCCTTCATTTTCCTTTCAACATAAATAGAGGCCATACGATTCCAGCTGTGTGCAATGTCATTCAATATAAATAGAGGCCATGTAGTTCCATTCTTTTAGATCGCACCTTATTCCCGTAATTGTGTATCCTTCCTGATTTATATTTTTTAAACATGTAATCATAGTTGGTACAAAAATCTGCTGCGGGGAGTGGGTTTGGTTATGTGAAAGACGTGATGGGATTCCAGCTATGTGCACCATTCAAAAAAATGCTCAATATTTACTTAGCATGCAGTGAATGTTCCTTTGATGAAGGTGTCACGTCAACTAAGTTCAGCATTTTGTTGAGGCGTCCTATCAAACAATTTAATGGCTTTAATTGCTACAGTTTGTCACTCATTCAGTATTGACCCTTTAACCCTTGCCATCTTCCATCTCTGATGTATATGGACTTGCCTTCTCACTCATCTGTGTTTCTATTTAAATATTCAAAGTGGTTGTTTCCTGGCTGACATATTGGTCGTTGATTGCAGTTAAGAAGAAGTCTTTAAAGTCACTTTGACTCCTTTCCTTCACCCATGCGTTGTTTCTTTTGTAGCTACAAGATCTATTTGGGCGCAGGCTGAATGGATGACAACATAGGTTGTGGAATTCGACTTTACTCTTGACAGCTGCATTTATTTTGAAAGCTTCTATTTTTTTTTTAAAAGCATTTGGGCGCGATTTTATGACTGCTATTTGCATTTGCTTAAAAGTTTCTACGAACTTTTCAACAGATTTATGTTTTTCTATGATTAATGTCATACAGAGAGTTATGAGAGATGACAGGAGTAGACTGCTGCCACATCAGGAATAGTAAGAAAGCACATATATTGTATTCTATCTACCAAAATTTTGTGTTAAACAAACTCTGAGCCAACCATCATTGTTATAATTTGAGAAAAGACGTATTCACCAGGCATAAACTCTCATAATGTGGAGTTTGTTGACTTTATCCAGTGCCACTGAGATACATCACTGTCTACACCTGCAAATTTCATCAGATTGAAATTTTTGTCAAATCATAGTAAATGCGCGCCACTTCTCATGGTATCTACAACTTGATTACAAATTTATGGATTGTAGGGATGTTATATAATAACCAGTGGTGTTTAAAAGTGGGGCTGCAAGTAGAACGCACAAGGAACATGGTCCACAGAGCTACATGAAAAAGACATGATTAGATGGTTGAAAAAGGAAGTAGCTTGAATAATTAAATAAGACTCTTGCAATTCCAACTCAGAATAGCTACTCATTTATTGATGATTTGTTCTTCACTATGTTTGCTAAGTATAATTCGTAGCAAAATTGGAATTTATGAAGCTTTAATGTGGTATGTTTTTATGTCTTATATAACTTATATATGTATAGAATCTACATTAAATAGATTCATATATATTTTGTTATCTTAGAAGCTACCTCATTAAATAATTAAATTAAGAAGACAATTCATTCTTGTTTGGTCTTAACAAAAAGGATAGATTAAAGGGTTTAATAAAGATAAGATAAGTCTTTTCTTTTGCAAATTGCATACTTTAAATAAAGACTTTCCTTAAATTTATTAGAATCAAGATCCTTTTATTAATGATTAATTATGTGAAATCATTTAAGTTGATTGGGTGACTTGGTCTCACATTGTTGTCTTTTCCATCTTATAGGTACAAAACGAACAACGAAGGCACAAGGCATAAGGAAAACGGAAGGAGGAGAATTTTTTTTTTTTCAAAAACTCAAAGTGTTTTTAAATGCTTTAAGTGTTTGTTCAACACTTTTCCACGAAATTGTTTGTCTTTTCGCTTTAGGACACTAATTTTCCTTTGGGTCTAAAAAGGACGATTTGATTTTTTCCATTCGCAAAAGGTTAAAATTCAAGCTTAGACACTTACTAGATTTCGTTTTGGGCTAAAAAATTGGACAAGCAATCCTCACACTTCATTTTGGCGTTTAAAACGAACTCACAATTGCTTTGAAGGCTATAAAATGAACAAGTGCTTGAATTGTGTGATTTTGTCTTTTGAGTGCATATCCTCTCCCCTTGCGCTTCGTACGATCTAGGGTGCAAGAGAAACACTCAAAATGCATTTTATTGCTTTGAAACACTTCGATTTGGGCATAAAAATTGAACATCTTGTGCGAGTGTGAGTAGGGGCATTTTCACGTACATTCTCTTTCTTTGTGCCATCAAAGATTGATCGAGTTACGGATTGTGTCTTTGCTTGATTTTATTTATCTTAGAGGGTCTGCCTTGGGGAAAAAGTACTCACCTAAGGAAACGACTCAACCGGTAACACTCTAAAGCCAAGAGTATTTCCAGCCGGGATATAAATGTGGGTATTGGTTAAACGCCATTATCACGCAGTTGGCTCTGACAAGATGGATCCAAAAGGGGACTCTTGCCATATGGGTCAATCTCCACGAACAGAAATTTTGAACTAGAACCCTTGTTTTGTAGTGGCCTATTTATCCATTGAGCGAGTTTATCAAAGTGGTGCATTGGAACTTTGATTCCAAGAAGTTACTTGCCATGTCCGATCTTGGTTGAAATATAGAGGTTAGGATTTCATCATACCTCTATATTTTTCCTTGGTTGCATGTAAAATCATCTCTTCTATGAAGGGCATGAGGCAAGCCCACTAAGAAAAACGTACCCATTAAGCTAGGATGTCATATTGCTTGTTTGAAAACACAATGTGTTTATCGAAAACATTGCAAAACCAACATTCAACATCATCATCAAAATTTCAAACCCCTTAGTTAGAGCAAATACCTTTGACAAAGCCCAAGAACTATTGCTTACCCTTGGGACTATGTCCTTAGAGGTTCCTAAGTAATTGGGTTTACATCTTAATTTGCTCTTACAAAGGTCAACATTAGGCAACCTTTGTCCTAATTTCTTGGAACTTCCACATATCACTTTGTGGAACGAAAAGAAGTTGTGACATTGACATTCAGTTTGAAACATAATCAAGAGTGTTTTTGTGGTAAAAAATACACTAAGCAAAGATAACAAATTGGACCCCACACATGTGCTCGATATCTTTTGGTCATATTGGTCTTTTGATTGCTCTTAGAGAAAAGTGTGTTCTTCAATACCTTGGCCTAGTAAACAAAGTCTCTCTAAGTCTCTTAGGATCAAATCAAACACTTCATCCATCTCAAACATTTATCAAAATTCATCCATCCAAAACAACTTTAGAGCTTTTGAAAACATCATCCTAGACTTGGGTAAATCATCCTTAAATCAAATAAAAGTCATTTGTTTAATTAGGTGTGTGGGAATGCATCCTTTCTCATACATTTAATTAAATCAACCATCCTTTGAACAAGTTCATCCTAAGATCACATCCAACATCTTAGGGTTTACAAGTTCATTATCCAAACCATCAAACAATCAAAATCAAAATCCCTAAGTCTAGCATTGATCCAAAGTCCCTAAACGTTCAACACTCACATCATTCACCTTTCATCCTTCATCTCATCATTGATCCTAAGAACCTTAGAGGTCACTTTTGCGACAAGGTCAAAACACAAGAAGAACATGGAATATAAACTAGATTCATACATCATGAGCGGTCCAAACCAACCAAACTATCCAAGCCTCACGAAACCATGGGATTATGGAAACTCACATCCATACATAGGATCACTATCTCCTACGAATATCAATAGCACAACGAATGTGAGTATGCCCAATCTGAATTTTGGAACACATCTCCCCATGATAGATTTAAATCAAAGTCCAAACTTACAAGTCTATCCTCCAAACAATCAATACACGAGTCTTCAAACGAGCAACATCATTCCACCAAATCCCTACAAACCAAATGTGGATGTACCAAGTGCAAGTTTTCGAAACATGAATCCTAACTCAGAAAACTTTGGAAAAATGATTCCCAATACGAACAATGTTCATCCTATCATGCCAAATCTGAACATCATCCCAAATCAGAACATTATCCAAAGTCAATTTTCCCATAATCCCATTCAAAAACCGCAAGTAGGCATCCCACATCCGCTTAAACAAAAGCCAAATCAACTATCTCAAGTGAGTCAAGATCAAAATCAAGAACAAATTTAGCGAGATCAAATTGTGCAACTTTCCAAAATAGTTGAGGCATTGCACCAAGGGAAATCTCCACCACCATTACCAACATCATTCCTTGGTTTAGGGCTTCCCCCTTTACCTAGCACCAATCAATCCACCCAAATCAATCCACCTAATGCCAATAAAGCCATCACATCAAATCCTTTGAATATACCATCGACATCGCACCAACAAATGGTATCCAATCAAGCAACAATGATGATCCCAACCAATCAAAATATGGTCTCCCAAGGGCCTATCACCTCGTTCATCCCAATCATCCCTATCACTTCGATCATTCCAAACACCACCCCCATGATCGCTCCAAGCGTATCTCAACCACTTGTCATTACATCCAACATGATTCTGAATCCGCCACCACTACCACCAAAACCAAACGCAGCAAGACAATATGACATTGCTCTAAAAGCTCACCAGTCATACCGAAAGGCCATCCAACAATATCTAGCCACACAACAAGCCTATCAAGCTACCCAAGCCTCTCTAGTTTCTCGAAAAGCACAGGAACAAACACGAAAACATTCAATCATTGGTAATAGCATTGGTAATCTCCCCACCATAATTGTCGAAAACAATGATCAAAATCTCTCCATTGAGGAACACATTGAGGATGTATCTACACAATCCGATGATCAACTCACCATACATCAAGAGCCACTTTTTAGTGATCTCTTTCAAGGAGTGTTAGGATTATTTGATCCAATTGACATAATGCACAATCAGTTCACCTATGATCATGTTGAAAATATCTCTACATCGCCTTACGAGTTAGAGGACATATCTCAAGAATTTATTTCAAAGCATGATCAAAATCCTTCACCAAAGTCTAGCAATGGTCCTTTTCAAAACATGTTGATCCCCTTTGACCGCATGGTTATAGATACTGAAAGAACCCTGAACTCGACACTCAAGGATATTGAACCACTTGCCATGTACAATGATGACATCCAAGAACCATTTATAAGCAATCCATCCTTTGGAACTGATCCATGTCAGGAACTTGATCTAAAGCATGTCGAAAGCAACTCCGAAATTATTCAAGATCAAGAATTTGTATCTTCAAGATACTACAATCATCTAATGGACACTCTCTTATCTATACAAGATGATCATATCCATGTAGCACATACTCCTCCATTTACCCATGAGATGCTTTCTACAGATGGGCACGTAGATGATCTTCATCTAGAACAAGATTTTGTTACACAAAAAGAGCAGATTCTTAACTCCTACAATCAAACGGAGTTGTCAACATTAGGATCAAATATGTCCCAAACTCAGATTGAGGACATCATGAATAAAGATATCCATCATTATCCGCTCAAGGAAACAAGTCAGATAGAACATCCAGAGTTAGCGGAGCAACAAATTGAAAGAACGTCACCTACGGTGGTCATCTATCAGAGAACACCTATTGAACAAGAGCTCTTGGAACAGGAGAAATCAAAGCATGAAGGTACTACTTCTGCCATATTGGGGGCAACTTTATCTAGTGCAAACGTCAACATAGGGAGCACAAAGAGTCCTTATGATGAAACTAGTGTCAATACTACAACCAGCCATGCCATGAATCTTCATCCACCCATCACCCCATCCACGAATTGGGACCAACACCAAAGGAAAGTGTTAAATCAAATTATAAAGAACGTTATCAAAGCAAAGGAAGCCAAGCATGAAGGACAAATCAAATACAAATGGATACCAAAGAATACAAAGAAAGATTATCCCTATCAAACTCCATCAGTCAAAGAAACTATGGGAAAAATAAAAGAGGGAAAGGTATCCATCAAAAATGTCCGCAAAATCAAAAGCAGGCTTTTCAAGCGACGTACAAAGTGTATCAGCGGTTGGTCCTAATTCCACACACATAGGTATCCACCCATCATTGCTCATCTTCCCAAGTTTGGAGAGTCAAAGGTTCCAAATTATCAAACAATCCATTTTTTATTCCTAAACACACTCCATCATTCATTTTACCATGCATGATATCCAATTCTCACATTGATAATGTATTGGCAATGACCCTTCATCATAAGGATTTAGAATGCACTCTATTGTGATGTGCACACAAAGACAATGTTAACTCGGTGCTCGGCCGAAGCCCCGGTCGAAATCTCAAAGTGGCATTCAAGTGCGTGTGTCTTAACAGCGGCTCCTTGAGCTGAGGATCTTGGGTGGCACATTATGGCCGAGGCATCATCAACACCACCAGAGTGGTTTTAGCATGAATTTTGAGAAAAACCAAAAATCCAAAAATATGAGAAAATCCAAAATCAAAAGGATTGAAAATAGTAAAGAGAAAAAAATCGTCCTCTAGTGAAAACCACTACGGTGGCACTTTGGGCAAGACCATGATGAAAACCTGGAAAATAGGCGTCATGTGTAGAATCGAGCATCTATGTGCACCAGTTCAGTTGAAAGCATCTCATCCCATCCATAATAAATCGAGCATTCCATCTGTCTCATCCACAATAAATCCATCCATCCATAAACCATTGATCTAATCCATTTTCATCCATCTACGTCCATCATCTTAGTTATCTTGATCTTGATAAAATTTTGGGGCATGCTTTACACTTGCTTATGGTAAACATCTTGACATGGGTCGTTCTCATTAATCCTATCCTATGTAGCATTATCTGAGCCATGAAGCATTATGATCATTCTTTATCCGAACACCTTATCTTATCGCAAGATAATCCTTGGCGTCCTTTGCGTATCCATCCATCCATACACCTATCCAAGCATCCATCCATCACACTCCATACATTGCTAGACACTGGGGGTAGATATTTACATCTTGCTTCAAGAATAAATCTTGATTTATATCCTCCAACTCATGTGGCGATCCGAACATTGGAAAACATGAAACAAAATTGGTCAAAGCACTTGTAAGCAAAAAATCCAAATCACTAGCCCATGGCACATTTTGATGAGAAGACATTCCTTATCAGTCTTCATCTTTCATCAAAAATCAATTGATATCAGTCCCATCTAAGCTAGACGTCAAACGTCACATTAAATCATCCGAACATCTTTTGTTCAAAACCAAGCTTCATCAAACATGATCAATCAAATCCAATCAAAAAATCATCATCTCAAGATATCCTTGTGTTGCTTAACACTATCCTTGCATTGTTGTGTATCCTCAACAATGTTATCATCATCCATTCGATCAACATCCCAATCCTTGTGTTGCATAACACTATCATTGCATTGTTGTGTATCCTCAACAATGTTATTATCATCATCATCAATCCATCGATCTGATCAATCAACCTTAGCTTGGTCTTCAACAAAAATCATAAACAAAGAACTGATATCATCACACATGTCCATATCCAAATCATCAAAATCATGCGAAAATCCAAAAACATCAGAAAATCAGAAAATCCAAAAACATCCAAAACATATCAAAAATCCAAAAAATAGTCAAAAAGTAGAAAACATCAAAAACATTGGAATCTGAACTACGTCGTCTCTGAGCTTAAACATAGGCAAGGCTAATCTTTGATTAGCTCCAGAGACATCAAAATCCAAAAACATTCGAAAAACATCAAAATCCAAAAACATCGATAAAATCTTAGAAAATCCCAAAACATCGCAAAAATCAAAATCAAAACATTTGAAAAATCCAAAATCCAAAATAGCCTCAAAACATTCCAAAAATGTCAAAAACATCAAGTGTTGAAAAAATCCATTGTCTCATCTAAACACTCGAAATAATCAATCATCCATAATAAGCTGATCATCATCTTCATCCTTTGACAGCAAACAGAAACAATCATAGCAGGCAACAAAATCAAGCTTCAATCGTAAAATCAAAATCGAAACAACGAACCATTGAACACAAAATCAAACTCTTGATCAGTCACAAACATGTTATTCAACCTTATATCAATAGCCTATCAATCAACTTATCAAACCATCATCATCATGTACAATGCATGTCCTAGGATATATCGTTCCGACAATGGGCATCATTTATGGATATCACCTTGGATTCTTATCCTATCAAAACAAATCCCTTTGGCTGAGAGAATTATGAAGAGCGTGCATTTGTTTACATTGTACTTGATCTTTTCTTTTGGTTATCTTATTAAACCATTCCAAGGACCTCACCGATGATATCAGCAGAGGATTTAGAGATAGGAATGGGAACAGCGATCATTATCTTTTTATTACATTGTGCTTGTTGGGCGTTCTTGTAAAATAACTTGTGAATACTTGCTGTTAAGGTAAGCCCTAGCAAGGTTTTACGTATGTCAAAGTGTGAACAAGAATACTCCTATCTGCTTGTTGAGTCAAAGTCCATCACACTAGATTTCGCGCCATCTTGGTTCTTGATACCTTGATGCAGCGTACTATGTGTGTATCAAACATAAAGTAAGTGACCCTTTGAAAATCCCAATCCTTGATAAGCAAATCATCATCATTTATCATCATCATCATCTATCATCTAATAAAGTCTCGACCAATCATGGACTTGATGGATCCTCTTGTCATCATCTCATTTTCGTGCTAACATAACATCGCCAATGCATCCATCATGCATCCATCATGCATCCATCCTACATCCAGAAAACTATCAGCATATCACATACATAATAGGAAACATCGATCATTTCACATGCATTGCATTTGCATCATCATCATAATATAGATCTGTTAGTCTAAGCATCTGCATAAATCATCCATTGCATAATCATGGCATATTACATCATCCATCTCATATCATAGCATCATTTAAGTTGTTTAGGATAATATAGATTTGTTATTCTAAGCATCTTAAAATCATCTCATTTGCATTCATCCATAACCACCCATTTTGAACCTCTTTATCGCGAGATCGACCCTCAAATCGAATCTTTTCTCGATCTCGAGGGGCAATGTACCAATGTACTTCTTTCCGCTAGGGCATTCGAAAAATCAAAAAAAATTTAAATTTTGATTAGGAAGTTTATTCTTTGAACCAACACAACAAGTGCATTGCTTCAAAGAGGGGCAAAATGTAGACACGTCAAATTGACATAATGCATCCATTCAACAAATAAATCAAGTTTATTTATCAATCTCCTAAAGTCATCAATTTAAATCAAATAAATCAAACTTGATCCTATCATCATCTCTTTGATTAAATAAATCAATCATTTATTTAATTAAATCTCAGATCATCATTCATCTCCCTTTGATTTGATTTAAATCCCTAAATCAAGTCAAATTGGTCAAATTAGCCTAATCATCATCTATTTAATCTAACCCCGATTAAATACTAATCTCACCCACTTGCATTCTCTAGATTTAGCCACTTGCACAAATAAATCAATTTTGTTGATTTATTAAATCCAAGATTTTCCATCAACATGGCATTTATGGGGAATATTCCCTCAACTTTGAATTCAAAGGCAAGTTGATTTGTCCCTCCAACATTGCATTTATTGCTCATTTTCTTGTCCCCCACTTAGCATTTACTCTCAAATTTGAATTCAAATTCTCCCTCTCATGGGCACATTTCCCTAATCTTGCACATCCATTGGCCTATCACATGATGACAAGTGGCATCTTCCTATTGGCCTGTTTCTTAGTCCCACATTGGTCTCTCTTCAACACTTAGCATTTTGAAAATCTTTAAATAGAGCCTTCATCCTCAAGCAAATCCTCCACATCTTGATCCACAAAAGCATATGCAAAGTCACTCTTCATTGAAGAACTGATTTTGCGCATCCATCATCTTGATCATCAAAATATCATATCATGGAGCTTAATCATGGATTGGGAAAGGGCTTCTTCCACAAGAAGCACCAATCCAATATGAGATAGTTTGCATCATGTTTTCTTATGCTTTTGCTTTAGATCTTTTGTCATTTGTTTGCATTTTGAACATGATGTATTATTTCATAAGGATGTTAAATATTTTGATTTGTTGTTGGAATACTAACGATTCTGCAGACTTTATTGTTAGATTTCTAACCACATTTTGCAGATTTTAGCATCCACAGCTTGCAATGCAAACTAATTTTTTAACTTCATCAAGATCAAAGGGGAATTTATCCCACTCCAATTCTTTATCATACCTTGGTGACATCACGCCCGGATCCCAAATGTGAAAGGTTTGATTACAATGATCAATAGGAAGGAGATCATCATGCTCCTCTCGAACTGTTGACTCTTTGAATGAGTCACTCCTCAACCCACTTGAACTAAAATCTTCATCTATAACTTCCTCCATAGATGTAGTTTGATAATCAAACCCACTACCATCCAGATCACTATCATTGGATTGGAATAAAGAATCATCAAAGCTGGCTGCTTCAAATATTTTATCATTCTTTTCTTCAATGGAACTATCATGAGTAGATGTGTTGTTGATTTTATCATTAGCATCCACATACATACCAAAGAAGTCTTCTTGGTCACTTGCCATAAATTCTTCATATGAAATCCTTTGGGAAGTCAGGTTAGCAACAAGTAGAGAATATCCCTCAACAAATCTTCAACATGATTCAATTTGAACTCAACCGAATCATCATAAACAGTATCAACATTAAAGTGGTCATAGGCTAATTCAATAACATCACTAGTATTACCTCCATCTTGCTCTTCTTCAATGCACTCATCCCACACAATAGTTCTACCAGCATCTTCTTTGAAGCCATTTGTCTCGAGATCTTCATCGACTGAATCCTTATTAGGACTCAAAACTGTTGTTATGTTCTTCTTACCAAAACAATCTTCATTATTTCCCATCTCATGCAAGTCTACGGGTGTATTTTGGGACTCTAACTTAATCTCCTCATTTTCCAAGGTATCTTTGTCAAGTGCCTTATCATTTTGAGGCAAAATGTGCACCTTGCTTATGTCCTCTTCAACACTAGTTAACTGATTTTTCACTTCAATTTGCTTACTTGTGGGCTGCAAACCACAAATAGATACTTTTGCTTCTTGCTTTCTTGATTCTTCAACCATGGCAAGTTCTGCTTCTCTTTTAATTTTTTTTTGATGTAGTTGACCACACCCAATTTTCTAGGTTTCATAGCTACCACACAATTCAAATATGTGTCAAAAGACACATCATTCTTAAACTCATCTGCCATGCTCTGATATTCTACACGAAATACGGAAGCATCATGTTCACATTCCCTCTTAAACTGTTCAACATTTCTAATGAAGTCCATTGTGACAAAGCTAATTTTTTTGTTCTCCCAATAGGATGGTAGGAACTTCTACTCTAATACCACTGAAATATGCCAACCAATTTTTTTTCCTTGATTTTCAATATCAATTACAATGAACATGCACCCGTTAAGGTTAGCTCCAAACCAAAACAATGTGGAAAAGAACTCTAACCAAGAATGCGCCCTAAAACCACTTAAGGAAGAGGGGCGGGAATATGGTCAAAGGATCCCTAGGATCTAATAACTCAACAATTGTAAGATGATTACAAATGGAAGTAAAAAATAAACTCAACGCCAAGAATGTGCACACAAGATCCTTTGAAAGGCGAGGTGCTAACATATGGCAGAGTACTTATTACAAACTGAAAATAAACTTAGGCGGATAACTAACCATGAGAAATTCCACACTACCACTAAATCAGTGGGGGGGGAATTACAAAGCAAAACTAATTCATCCGTTGTGGCCGGCATCCACTCATGAGTGGGAATTCACCACTTTTCAGTGGGTACAAAATGAGAGATTATTAAGTTCTTTCTCCACACTGGCGGTAAACCATCCAGAGGTTACAAATATGAGAAATTAAGCACAATTTAATGCAGCAAAGGAATGACTGGAACAGTACTACTATTTACAGTCTTACAATATAAATAACAACTGCAAATAACAAGAGGTTTACAATATAATCAAAGCACAATTGATAGAAGATGATCACCACAATAAATTATCTCTCAAATGCTGGAAACATAACCAAAATCTAAAATTCTAGAGGTTTGATAATAATAACCAACAAACTGAAAATGATCAACCAACAAACTGTAAATTAATGAAATGCTCACAACTACTTCAAAATACCTCCAAATGGAATGAAATAAAGTGCAATGACTCTCTAGAGGACAGGCGCCCAATATGCAATGGAAAAATTGCATCAAAACTCCACCAATAATTTATCACGAACTTCAATGCCCTCTTGAAATGGTACGACCTACTGAAAGGGAAAATTTTGCAAGATAAAATAAAATACTTCAAATTAAATTCCAATCTTCTATGGAAAGGGTCACCCTTAGTCTAGAATCACAAAGCATCAGTACCCAGAATGAGATTAAATTTCCTCAAAAAGTTGCTAACAAAAATCACTTTTAGCTGTAGAAATACCAACAACACAAAACTGAAAAATATCACCAAAATTCTCCACTTTGAAGCTCAATCTGCTAGTTTGGATGAGAAGCAGCCATGAAGCCAACTAGTTGCTATCTTTCAAACACGAAATTAGACAATTGCTAGGAGGTAAGCATTCTTCGAAGCTGAATTCACAATGTCATTTTGACAACGTAATTTTAGCATAAACAATGGATAATCAAATGTTAGAGCAAAGCCTTCTTTTATAGAATTGGAGATGACCTTTCAACTTCTATAACTTCCTCCAAGAAAGGGAACGCCCATCTCACCTTAGAAATGTTTTTTCAATTTAAAAACACTTTATTTCATCACCTTTTGGCATCCAAACTCCAAGGCATTAAAGACTTTATGAAATATTAAATATTTCTTTAATGAGGCATCCACCCTTTATGACCACCTTTTTAACACAACTTAAAGTCATCTCATTAGGCCAAGGGGTCAATATTAAAACATAACATTAATTGCCTTTAATTAAAAAATTTCTCCAAAAAGCCAGAATCAAAACCAAACAACTACTCCAATTGAAAAGGAAACTTACTGAAGAGTTGCCAACTGGACCACTGCCAAAATTAGAACTTACTAAAAAAAGTAAATCTCGAGAAATTCCAAAAACCACCAAGTGAAGAAAACCATAATTTCACTTCTGATCAACCTACGGATTTCCAAAAATAGGCTATCAATCACAGAAGAGTGTATGGCTAAAATGGGGACATTACAGTTGGTAAGTTTGCAGGTTAGCTCTTGTTAGCATTTGTGAGGGTTTGAAGCATGGCTTGGGATGTGTGGTTACATGCTTGTTCACATGGATTGTTTGGAGAGGGCTTGTTGCTTCAATGGTGTTCATGGAGACTCTGAAGATGTATTGTAATATTTATTATTGAATAATACATGAGAGATGGATGCTTTTGGAGGCTAGGTTTTTCCCTCTTGAGCATTTTCTGAGGGTATATCTTGTGTCATATTTTCATGGGTATGTTGTATATTCTCTTGCATGTGGATTTTGAATACTTAGTTGCATAGTTTTCTCTTTTGGGTTATGTGGAAATTGTCATTAGATGGCTGCAAGTTTTCAACACAAAGTAGGATAGTAATAGTGATCATGAAAATTTTGAATGTTGTTATGTGAGATTAGAAACAACTACCACAAGATTGACTATTAAATCCTTTAAGAAATTTAGCATTCTTTGATCACACATCTTAACAAAGCACCATCTAGACTTTATGTGTAGAAAATATCCTTCCAAATCACATATTTCTACGATCTTAACTTTAGTGCTATTTTTTGCTTACTATCCATATGTCAAAAACAATTAACATATATGAGAAAATATTTAATTTCTTGGTAACATTCATATTTAGATTCAATGAACAAAACCAAGGGAAACTCTGACTCTTCTTCTACTTCTATGATATTTTCTCTTTTCAAGTCATTGTCTTCTATAATTAATTGGCATAAGCCTATTCCATGTATCAACTTGGTGTTGAAGGTGGGAAAAATAAAATCCACAAGTTCCCAAAGATTGCCTGCAATCAAACACCTACCAAAAAAAAGAGAGAATAGCAAATCAAAGGAGGCCAAGAGCTATTGATCCAAAAAAACATGAATTATAATTAATGTGCATCTTAATGATTATACAATAAAGAACCATTATAAAATGATAACAAACCTAGAAACGGGCTAGGTGAGGATAAAACAAGATCATAACATGTGGCCTCACCCTTTGACATGAGACATAAAAAGAACTTGACCTAAGTAAGCTTAAGTAATTAGAGGAAAAGTGACCTAATAATTAAGTAAATAATTAATTAGGAAATACTTTTTACTCTAACAAACCCCCTTAAGTGAAATTTAGGGAGAAGCTCAAAATTATAAAGATGAATGCATGATGGGTCCCAAAAAACAAGGCCTGGTGAGGTACCCATGTACAAACAATATAATCTCTCAAAGCTAGAGAAAGGAGAAAAACCTAGTGGGAGAAAACTCTTCTCCAAAAGAGAGAAAAATAAGTGAAGGTCTAAGAAGCCTCCAAAAAAAAAATTATCCCAAAAGAGTAGGAACAAAGGATAAACATGAACACCACTGAAGCATGAAGAAGCTACAAACACTATCAAAGAATGAATGCTATAATGCTAAAAGAATAACCTCCTCTAAAATCAGGATGAAGATTAGGATCAAGTAGACAAAATTCTACATGAGTGCCCCCAATGACACTACTTGAATTAGATGGAAAACAAAGGAAAAACACTTGGAAATTAAAGATATAGATGGAACATGAATTTGCACAAGTGACCCCAATGACATTACTCAACCAATACATGAAAATTACACATTAAAAATACAGGTACCAATATTCCAAAGAAATTGATCATCTGGAGATGGAAGGTTGCCTCCACAAAATAGGAATACAAGAGTGTCTATATGGTAAATATCCCATCTCATTGAAATGCATGGGTAACTATCCGTTGTATCTGCCTAGTACATACGAACAAAAACTAGATACATAGCTCACTCCAAATTGAAACCAAGGAAGCATTAGCACCAATAGTCTGATACCCCCATAATGTTGACAAGGGTGAGCCATGACAAATCCATTGAAACTAAATGCCAAAATGTAGTGCATGAAGAAGAACTAGCAACATCAAATGGTGCATGAAGTACCAACAACTAAAAAAAGGGTGTACAAATAAGGCATGCATGCATGAGGCAAGAATCACTATGACTCACTATTGTTGTGGAAGGGACACTCACTTGATAAAGGTGTGATGGAAAAATAAAAGGCCTACACTACCACCCATGGCACATTGTATCATAGTGTGAGTACAATAAGGCACAATATGATATGTGAGATCCCAATAATACATGTATAATGTTGAGGCACTTTATTTCATTGCATTTACATAGGAGAAGTGCTTATAATGGAAGCTCACCTAGAATCAAACTCCTATCACAAAAAGAGAGAATAGTAAAGCTATGGAGGCCAAGAGTTATTGATCCAAAAAAGCATGAAGCATAATTAATGTGCATCTTAATGATTACAATAAAAAATCCTTATAAAAGGATAACCCACCTAGAAACCCTAGGTGAGGATAAAACAAGATCATGACATGTGTCCTCATCCTATGACATGAGACATAAAATGAACATGACCTAAGTAAGCTTTAGTAATTAGAGGAAAAGGGACCTAATAATTAATTAGGAAATACCTTTAGTTCTAACACTTGGTAGGTTAAATTTAAAATTCTAAAATCTTAGTGATCTAGTTACCTCTTTTAGAGCCCATATCCTATTGAATTAGTATAGCCTTAACTATGAGATCAAGCTCCATCACTATCGAAAGAGAATGAGGAAGATAAAATAAATAAAAAATTAATAGCACATACCACTATATAAACATGTTTCTCCAATTGACTGTATATCAATTCATGTACTTTAAAACCAAATATCACAAAGACTATATTTGATTCCACACCCTTCATATTTTTTTAAGTCAAGATGGATGGTATTGTGAACTTTGAAGCATAGTAATATATAATAAACTCTTTTAATTAATTAGAGAAAATCAAAATAGTTTCCCTTACCAATTATTTATGCTATATGATTAAATTATTTCTTTCCTTTCTAAATCCATTTTAAATTGGAATTATTTTCATCATGCATGTAATTTTTCTTGTTAGCTCACTAAAATATAGGATGAATATTCTTAAGAAACTTCTTGAAGAGAGAATGAAATTCAAGTTTGAGAGTAGGAAAGGATAAGTTTTGAATAGATTTCACTCCACTTAGGTAATTTTTTCCTTTCTATGATATAATGTGACCCAATAGATGGAAGGAAATTTGTAGACATAATGAACTATTTATGCATAACCCCATGAGAGAAAAATATGCAAAAAAAAATTAAAATCCACAATATAAAAGAATGAAAAACAATACCATCAAGATGAAACAAGATGTACCTTATAAAAATCCTCATGAAAAAAAAATGGCATCCAAAAGCATCCACACTTGATTTATTATCTCATGAATAAAGACTATAATACACTTAGAAAGTCTCCACAAATACCTTTGAATCATCAAGCGCCCTACATGCACTCTATACATTAAAAAGAAAATGAGGATCATGTTACCACACATGTCTCAATCCACGCTTCCTCTCCTCACATATGCAACCTACAAGAGATGCTCAATCAACATTAGCCATCAAGGCAAAGGTTATGATAGTCAACCTCAATAATTACTCATGTGCTTTCTTTTATAGAAATGAGCTTGCACAAAACCACCAAGTGGTATTACATAAACCATATCTCTAATACCATGAGTTTACAAAACTATTTTCACTCTTATTTAATTTTTGGTACTAAGTTTTCCCTTTATTAAATCTTTTTCCAATGTGCAAATTCATAGACAATGTTTATCCCAATGTTACATACAACACATAAAGTGACCTCAAGAATTTATAATGCATGTGATGCATGCACCCCTATATCCCCTAGGTGCACCATAAATAATATTTATTTTCATTACATTGTGCAAGGTAAACAATACACATTTTCTTAACCATAGCTCTTTTATCAAAAAATGATTGACTTTTGGGGATTTAAGGAAAACTCTTGAAACCTATAGTGTTTAGACACCATGAACGTATGATCAAAATGATCACTAATTTTCTTAGAAAACACTACCAAATCATCAAAATATACTATATTTATTTTATCACTCTAGTCACAAAAGCCAGGTTTATAACCCTTTGAAAATTTGCATCAATATTTATTAATCCAAATGACATTCTCTTGTAGGAAATTATCCCCCATGGAGTGGTAAATATTGTTTTGAATTGATATTTTATAACACCTCAATCTAATTGTATCTTTAAAACCTATCAAGTGATGATTATCTGTTAGACACATAGGACAACTGAGAGCGGGGGTGAATCGATTGTGCATTAAAACCTTTAAAACCTTATTAAATATTAGTATGAATGTAGAAAAATGAAACATCAACACATCTACAATCATTCACAATAGAACGCCAAATTTTTATGTGGAAAACCCTATAAGGGAAAAACCACCATGAGGATTAACTCACTATATGAAAACCAAAACCGATTACAAGAGGGTCACTGTCCAAAAGAAAAAGATTCACTGCCAAGGGCTCACTGCCCAGGAAGATCACTTCTTTCATATTACAAAGAAATAGTTACAAGGAGGTTCACTACCTCAGATCAACTAGAGAAACCACGACAATGACTCTTTACCATCTACAACCTTCAACTCACTACCTCTAGTGACTTCTGGCACATTAAACTATAAACACCTTCAGCTCACTACTTTTGGTAGTCTTAGGTATTCTTTCTCACACTTCAATCACAACACACAATCACACATGCATCATTCCATGCTACACACTTCTCCAAAATTATGACCTTACATATATATCTTTTGCAACCTTGAATAACCTTCTCTAGGTCGGCTTCAATGAAACATATGCACCTCAAACATGCAAGCACCAAATAAGTCAGCACCAAACACCTATGCGGTGTAAAGAAGTGAGGGTGGACCACATCAAGGGTTAACCAAGACCAAAATCTACATCGACACACTAAACTAGGCTTCCAAAAACCATGAAGCTCATCTGTAAACAATGCTAACACACCAGGATGGCCAAATCGACATTAACACAATCAAGCAACCAAATTCACACTCCACCAAGGCCAAAAAAAACTTTCTGACTATGTAGCAACATTACATAACACCTTGGAATATTCCAACATCAACATAATATTCAAAAACATTGTGCAAACACATGAAACTAAGAATCATCATGTGCAACCAATCAAACTACCACTAAGAAACAACTCAAGATCTAAGCTGGCAGAACAACTTAACACTAAAAAAATTGATGGAAGGTAGGTATTGGAAATATTAGCACATTCCTCAATTTGCAAGACAAGAAACTTCAGTGCAGAGAAAAGTGGAGCAATTTCATTTCTCCCAGATATCCCTCTTCACAAGCTAGAGCTAGTCAAACACACTGTCAAACATATCTTCTATTGCCACATGATCTAGAACCTGAAACTCTGGATATAACACCTTTAAATACCTTTGATCATCACTTTCAAATCGCACAAGCACATCTTCAAGAATGAAGAAATACAGAGAAAAATATAGAACACTTCCTAGTCACCTTGTTTAGTCTTTAGGAAAATTTTCTCAAAAGCACTTGGAAACCAAGTAACCCTGTTGCATCTACAACACTTTCTCAACACCATACACACCTTCTCAAAATATCCATACTAGAGGTTGACATCAATGGAAAAACTGATGATAACATAGTGCAACAATCTCCCCCTTTGTCATTGATGGTAACATCTGCTGAAAAAACATCAACAACAAAAGCAACTCTATATCTCCAATACTCAAGTAGCTCCCCCCCTTACTTGAACATCTATTTCCCTATGTTTTTCAAACTTCTCTCTCCCCCTTTGACATCAATAGAAAATGGAAACACCTACACACTTCACTTTAGGCATAAGATGTGTTCCCCTTGATTGCACCAATCAAAAAAACCACTAGATGCTCCCCTTAAGAGCTAGCCTTCATCAGTCCAAGAGAAAAAATACATCTTGAATTGCTCCCCTAGATAGATGCAAATCTTATGCATCTAGTTAAAAGAAGGGGAAATAACCCCTAGCTTATTTATGAGATACTCAAATGCACCTTTTGGAAGAACCTTTGTGAAAATGTCTACTATTTGATTCTTTGTAGGAACATAATCCAAATTCACTTCCTTCTCAACAAATTTTTCTCTTAGAAAGTGATACCAGATAAAGACATGCTTTGTTCTTGAATGCATTACAAGATTTTTTGAAATGTTGATAGCACTCGTATTATCACACAAGATAGGAATAGGTTCATCATATGATATTTTGATATCCTTCAAAGTCTGCTTCATCCATAGCACCTGTGTAGAACAAGATGTTGCAGCAATGTATTCTGCCTCTACAGTAGATAATGACATTGAATCTTGCTTCTTACTTGTCCAAGAAACTAGCATGTTTCCAAGGAAGAAATCACCTCCAATTGTACTTCTTCTATCATCTGCACAACCTGCCCAATCTACATCTGTATAAGCACTCAAAGAGAAGTTAGTATCTGTAGAATACCATAGACCATAGTCCGAGAGTACCCTTCAAATATTTGAATATCATTTTGACTGCTACCACATGTGACTCTCTAGGATCTTGAAATCTTTCCACAAGACATATTTCATGCATAATATCAAGTCTAATTGTAGCTAGATATAGTAATCCACCAATCATGGATCTATACTTAGTCTGATTTGTCTTAGGAGATACATCATTTTTTCTTAATTTACAACTAGTAACCATGGGAGTGCATATTGGTTTAGAATCCTTCATTCCAAACTTCTTTAACATTTCCTTTGCATATTTTGATTATGAAATGAATATACCTTTTTCTAATTGAATAATTTGTATCCCAAGGAAGAAATTAATCTCCCCAAGCATTGACATTTCAAACTCATTTTGCATCTCCTTTGCAAAAATTTTACACATGGTCCCATTTCCTTCAAACATTATGTCATCAACATACACATCCACAATCAGGATTTGATCTTTCTTAATTTTAAAGTAAAGGTTGTTGTCTATGATACCCTTTTTGAATTGGGCCAATTGCAATAAGTATCTATCCAATCTTGCGTACCAAGCCCTATGAGCCTATTTGATCCAATATAATGCCTTCTTCAATCTACTAACCATATCAAAATCTTTTGATAACTAAAAGCATTATGATTTTTCAATGTACACTTTTTCTAACTCACCATTCAAAAATGTAGACTTTGCATCCATCTGATATACCTTGAAGCCTAGCCTTGTTTCTGATAACTTCTCCATTATCATTCAACTTGTTCCTAAAAACCCATTTATTTCCTATCACATTCTTGTTTGTTGGTCTTGGGACTAGTTCACATGTTCTATTCTTCTCAATCTACCTCAGTTCGTCTTCCATAGCATTGATCCAATTTTCATCCTTGCATGCTTCAATAAATGTTTTAGGTTCTATCTTAGAAAGTGAACAAAAATTTACCTATTCCTCTGTTATAGAATCTTTTCTTCTTGTCAGCACACCTTTGCTCTTGTCTCCAATTATTTGATCCTTAGAATGATTTTTCTGCATATACTTAGGAGTCTTAGGGTTCTTTTCCCGAGCTTCTTCCTCTTCCATTAGCATCTCTTTTTTATCTTCTTCTCTACAAAGGGGTTCATCAAATTCATATCCTTCTATTAGCACCGAGCTTTGATGTGATTCTTCATCCACTTTGACACTTGCACTTTCAATTATCTTCTTTAGTCTCTTGTTGTAGCACCTATATGCCTTGCTCTTTGTAGAGTATCCAAGGAATATTCCTTCGTCTGATCTTGCATCAAACTTTCCTAAGTTTTCATCCCTCATGATATAACATTTACTTTCAAACACTCTGAGATATTTCACAGTAGGATTTTTTCCATACCATTGCAATGTGAGCTATAATGCAAGATTGTTGAATACAGTGAGATGAGGTATCTTGATCTCTTGAAGACTGCTAGTGTTGATTGGAGTTGTTGTGGTGAAATCTTTGTTGCATTGATATCGTGTTTTGTGTGTAACATTCTATCTTCTTTCTTGTTTATATTATGGTAGTGAGCTTGGGCTATGAGTCTTTTTGGATAGTGTGTCATATTTTGGCAGTGATCCTCTTTGTACCATTTTTTGTAATTACTTATATTGTGAGCTAATCCTCACTGTGTTTTTTCCCTTCTAGGGTTTTCTATGTAAATCTAGTGTTCTCTTGTGTATGGTGTTGGTTGTTTCAATTTTTGTTATTTGCTTTTCATGGTTAAACATTATAACAGGTTAAGGTTCTAATGAATACATGTGGATCTGATTATTGTTGAGGGCTTCGATGTTTTAATTTGGTACAACTGATTCACCCCCCCTCTCAGTTGTCTTGTTCATTCAACAATTGGTATCAGAGCAAGGTTCCTTAGAAAAAGCTTGACTGCTTGAGGTAGATCTGGATGATGAACAAGGAGATCCCTATGTTTGATGGTATAGACTATGCATTCTGGAAGGTGAAGATGGAAGGCTATTTGATTTATCTTGGATATGAAGTTGCAAAGGTAGTAAAGACTACATACACCATAATTGCAAATGGTTTGCACATGAATGATGAAATCAAGGCCTATGAAACAGATGGTAAGGCAAGGTTTTTTCTTTTGACCAGTCTTGCACATATGGCATTAGTGAAAGTTATGGATCTGAAAACTACTAAAGAAATTTGGGATATGCTAGAAAGTATCTATGAAGGAGATGATAAGGTTAAACAAGCTAAGTTATAGAATCTAAAGGCACAATTTGAGACTTTTCAAATGTCTGATGATGAAACAATCACAAGTTACATGTAGAGGGTTAATGAACTAGTAAGTGTTATGAGAGGTCTTGGTGCACAAGTTAAAGAACCTAAAGTGGTAAAGAAAATTCTCAGAACTCTTCCTGATTTTTATAGTGAAAAATTTTCTGCTATTGAGGAATTTGTAGACTTTAATATATACACTAGAGATTAGTTGTATGGAACACTAACTACATTTGAAATGAGGAAAATTGATCCAAAAAATGGTGCAAAAGTGGAGACTGCTTTCAAGATCAAAAAATTAGAAAAATCTGAAGATTCAGATGAAGATGATCTTGATGACATGGAAGCTAACTTTGTAAGAAGGATGAAAAAGGGCAATGGTAAGTACAAGGGTAAATTACCTTTCAAATGCTTTAGTTGTGGAAATACAGGTCACTATGCTTCAAGATGTCCAAACAGAGCTATGAACAATAAGAAAAAGGAAAACAAAGGAAAGATGATCAAGAAAAGCTACTATGTTAGAGAAGATGTTTATATTTCTGATGATTAATTTGATTATGGAGACGTTGATGATAATGAATGTTTGTTCTTGGCTTTAAAAGATGAATCTGGTTCTACTAACTCTAAGAGTTGTATGAAGGAAAGTGTCGCGGAGAAAAAGGATAAATTTGGAGGCACCTCAATATCTACTTTTCATGTTAGGAAGGACAAGAACTATTGGGTTATTGACAGTGGTTGCTCAAATCATATGACTAGAGACAAAATTAAGTTTGTTGGACTTGAAAAATATGATGGAGGACTTGTTAAATTTAGAGATGATTTAGGTACTAAGATTTGTGGAATAGGTTCAATTAGTTTTGATGGAAAACATAATACTGAATATGTTTACTATGTTAAAGGTTTAATGCATAACCTCTTGAGTTTTGGAAAAATGTGTAGCAAAGGATACAATCTTATGTTTTAGGATGATGGATGTGAGATTAGAAAAGGGTCTAAAATTGTAATTATTGTTGGAAAGAGGACAGATGGAAATATCTATCAGCTCAAGGGTGTTGATGGTCACTGTTTTATAACTCAAATTAATGATAGCTTGTTATGGAACAGGAGAATGTGTCACATCAATTTTGATAACCCGGTTAGAATCAATTCAATTCAAGCAACACGAGATATTTGTTGAGGATTACAAAGCCTATCAATGTTGTTTGTAGAGATTGTCAATTTGGAAAATAAACTAGAAGTAGTTTCAAGGGAAAAGAACAATCTTCTACCAGATTGTTAGAATTAGTACACATAGATATTTGTGGTCTGACAAGAGTGAGAATTCTTCAAGGTGATAGGTATTGCATGCTTTTGATTAATGACTATTATAGAATGACATGAGTTACTTTTCTTAGAGAAAAATCTAAAGTCCTAGATAGATTTAAAGTATTTAAAGCTATTGTTGAGAATAAAATGGATTTGAAGATCAAATGTTTAAGGTCTGAAAAAGGTGGAGAGTTCACCTCCAATGAATTTAACATGTTATGTGAGAATCATGACATAAAGAGGCACTTGTCTACCACTAAGACTCATCAGAAAAATGGAGTAGTTGAAAGGAAAAATAGGATTGTTCAAGAAGTTGCAAGGACTATGATAAGAGAAGTTAATCTACCAAAATTCTATTGGAGAGAAGCAATTCATACTATTATTTGCATACTTAATAGTGTTCAAGCAAGAGCTAACAACACAAAGACTCCCTATGAGTTATGGTACGAAAGGATTCCTACTATCAAGTACTTTAGAGTGTTTGGAAGCAAATGTTATATCAGAAGAGATGATGAAAACTTGGGAAAGTTTGATGCAAGGTTTGATGAAGGTATCTTCCTTAGATATTCTTCTAAAATTAAAGCTTACAAATGTTACAATAAAAGACTAAGAAGAATTGTTGAAAGTGCAAGTGTTAAGGTTGATGAAGACATGCAGAATTCAGTTGTAATAGATGGATATGAGTCGGATGAGCTTGCTTGCAAAGAAGAAGAACAAAAAGCTAAGGAAAAAGAAGTGTGGAATGTAGAGGAAGAAGCTCTGAAAAAGACCTCTAAGATCCCTAAGTATGTGCAAAAAAATCATTCCAAAGAACAAATCATTGGAGACAAAAACAAAGGTGTGTTGACAAGAAGAAGAGTTGTTGAAGCAAAGGTAAATCTGTGTTTACTTTGTAAAATTGAACCGAAGACAATAAGTGAAGCATGCAAAGATGAACATTGGATGAAGGAAATGGAAGAAGAACTTATGCAAATTGAGAAGAATCAAACTTGGGAACTGGTTCCTAGACCTGAAAGCAAAAACATTATTGGAACTAAGTGGGTATTCAAAAACAAGCTAAATGAGAATGGAGAAGTGGTAAGAAACAAGGAAAGGCTTGTGTGTAAGGGTTATGCACAAGTTAAAATAATAGACTTTGAGGAGACATTTGCTTTGATGGCTAGAATGGAAGCAATCAAGATGTTTTTGGATTTTGCAACACATAAAGACTTTAAAGTTTATCAAATTGATGTGAAGTCTGCTTTCTTGAATGGAGAATTGGAAGAATTTTACATGGAACAACCAAAAGGACTTCAGTTGTCAAACAAACCTAATATGGTTTGTAGATTGAAAAAGGCATTGTATGGATTAAGTCAAGCTCCTAGCGCTTGGTATGCAAGGTTGGGCAAATATTTGATTTAGTAAGGATTCAATAAAGGCACCATAGATAGTATTTTTTACTTTAAAGTTGAGGAAGATCGAATCTTGATAGTAGTTGTATATGTTGATGACATAATATTTGGAGGCAATGAAGCTATGTGCAAGAAATTTGTAGAATATATGCAAAAAGAGTTTGAGATGTCTATGTTTGTGGAGATGAATTTCTTCCTTGGGCTACAAATCAATCAAACAAATAAAGGCATATTCATTTCGCAATCAAAGTATGTTGAAGAGATGTTGAAGAAGTTTGAAATGGATGACTCCAAACCAGTATGTACTCCCATGGTTACTGGTTGCAAAGTAAGTAAGGATGTCGAATCCCCTAAGGTTGATCGGAGCAAGTATAGATCTATGATTGGTGTACTGCTATACCTAACTGCTACTAGACTGGATATCATGCATGCAGTTTGTCTTGTGGATAGATTTTAAGAAGATCCTAAAGAGACACATGTTGCAGTAGTGAAGAGGATATCTAGATATTTGAAGGGAACTCTAGATTATAGCTTGTGGTATCCTAAGGATACTGATTTCACATTGAGTGCTTACAAGATGCAGATTGGGATGGTTGTGTTGATGACAGGGAAAGTACTAGTGGTGGTGCATTCTTTCTTGGATGTATATTGGTATCATGGCTTAGCAAGAAACAAGATTATGTTTCTTTATCTAATATAGAGGCTAATTCTATTGTATCAACATCTTATTGTACATAGGTATTGTGGATGAGGCAAACATTGAAAGATATTAGAGTAGTGTATGACAAGCCTATTTCTATCTTTTGTGGTAATACAAGTGCAATCAAAATTTCAAAGAATCTAGTGATGCATTCAAGAATAAAGCATATATCAATTAGGTATCACTTTTTGAGAGAGATGGTTGCAGAGAATGAAGTAAAGCTTGAATATGTACCTACAAAGGGTCAGATTGTTGACATATTTACTAAGGATCTTCCTAAGAATACTTTTGAGTATCTGAGAGAGAAGTTGGGAGTTATTACCCCTCCTTTGAACTAGATGCATATGGAGATGCATTAGACCAGTGGATCTATGGTTTCACTCTTTGTTTGGATCGATGTTGGTGGCTACCTCTCAGTGGGAGTAGGTAGTGAAATTTTTGTAGTATGAAATTTAAGTTCTAATGGTGAAGAGGTTGCTGAGTTGATTGGTGTGTACTCCTAAGGGAGATTGTTTAGAGCAGTTGCAAGTATCTTGGTTCTATGTAAAGGGGGAGAAAAATACAAAATAGCTTATCCTTTGCCATTGATGTCAAAGGGGGAGAGAAAGAGAAGTCATGTGAGAGAAAGATAATTCATGTGAAAAAGGAAAGTATCAAATGGAGAGATAGTGTAATGAGTTAGTTGTGTAAGGGGGAGAAAAGAGAAAAGGAAATAAGTATGTTTATGTCTTTGATGGTTTTTCACATCTTGTGTTTCCATCAATGACAAAGGGGGAGATTGTTGCAAGTATGAAGGTGTTGTCATTGATGTCAACAAGCCTGTGTTGTCATTGATGATAGTAGTTCAATGGTTGAGAAGAGATTGTTGCTTTGATTAGTTGCATTATGTTGTCATCAGTTAAGTTTCTGATGTTAACCTCTGGTGTTGCTTTGATAAGCTTCTATTTATGGTTTAGATGTCAAGGATATTGAGAAAATTGATCAAATAAGGAAACAGGGTGTTGTAGAGGTGTTCTAGTTTTGCTTCACATTTCTTATGAGTGGAAGATTTGCTTGTGTGGTTTGGATATGTTGGGTAGAGGTGTTCAAATTTTCTATATCCAAAATTTTGGCTTCTGGATCAAAGGTCAGAGGAAGCTATGTTCACCAATGTGTGAATTGGTTTTATAGTGTTGCTTATAGAAGTGTCTAGGAGAAATGTATTTGCTCCACATTTCTCCATAGTTGATTTTGAAGGTATGTTGATGATGTTGATCTCTTGCCTGTGTAAAGAGGATTTGTGGTTTGGTACTCTAAAAGTTGGATTGTAGAGTTGTAGTGTTTGGCAATGTAGTTTGAGTGTACTGGGCGTGTACATTCTAATGGTGTGAGTTGTTGTGAAGGATTTTATTGGATTTTAGAAGGAATAGAGGAATATTCTAGATCATGATGAAGCATGGTATGTGGTTCACAAGTCATCCTTGGATTTGAGGAAATAGGTAATTCAAAGTTCAGTGGTATTTTCATGGGTAATGGTTGACCTAGTGTTTACATTCGAAGATGTTTTAGCATTAATGAAGGTGTGCCAAGGCATGTGAGAGTTAATTTGGACCCTAGATAAAAAATTTATTGGTCCACTTTCATTCCTATCCACCATGAGAATGCTTAGTTTCGACCTAATTTGGATTTGTGAAGTGGAAGAATGCTTAGTTTCGACCTAATTTGGATTTGTGAAGTGGAAGAAGAGTGTAGCCGACTTGAAGATTTTTTCAAGTTGTGGATGTATAAATGCAAGGTGAATCGATGTGAGATACAAGTGTGTAGAATAGATTTGTGTGTTGTGATGCAAAATTAAGTGTAGAAGTGTGAATTGCAGTGTGAGCTATAATGCAAGATTGTTGAATGCAGTGAGTTGAGGTATCTTAATCTCTTGAAGACTGCTAGTGTTGATTGGAGTTGTTGTGGTGGAATCTTTGTTGCATTGAGATTGTGTTCTCTGTGTAACATTCTATCTTCTTTCTTCTTTCTATTTCGGTAGTGAGCCTGGGCTATGAGCCTTTGTGGATAGTGTTTCCTATTCTGGCAGTGAGCCTCTTTTGCACTGTTTTTTGTAATTACTTATATTGTGAACTAATCCTCACCATGTTTTTTCTCTTCTAGGGATTTCTACATAAATATGGTGCTCTCTTATGTATGGTGTTGGTTGTTTCAGTTTTTGTTATATGCTTTTCATGTTCAAACATTATAACAGATTAAGGGTTTAATGAATGCATGCAGATCTGATTATTGTTCAGGGTTTTGATTTTTTAATTTGGTACAACTGATTCACCCCCCTCTTAGTTGTCTTGTTCACAATTTCATGCTTATATCAATTTATTTACACACTAAGGATAATAGATTTTCATGTGTGTCCATTATATTTTTTCCTCTAACAATTTATACACTCAATTTGAGAGGGCATATTATACATAATAAACTTTCTTATTTGCACATGATTTCATGAATTTATAGATTTTTGGGCCCATATTGGTTTTGACTCCATGACAATGTTATGCATTATGATCTCATTCTTAGATTTTCTATTATCTCATGATTTTGTAGATTGTGGGTGTCATACCAATTCCAACTCAATAGTAATCATAAAAAAATATGTTTTCATTTTTTGTCCATAGATTTTTTGGGGCCTCATTAGTTCTATTTGCATGAAAAACCTATACATCATGATACTTTATCATATATTCATGTAGTTTCATGGGGTCAAACTTGCTAATTTATTAATTATCAAACTTAAGAACCATCATGTTTTTCCTTTTTACTTGATATATTTCATTCCTAGTCTAATAAAAACATTTATAATTATATTTTGATGCTAGTTTGATTGCACAAGAGTGTGTCCTAGTTATGGGACATCTTTATTTTTACCTAAAATCACATACTTTTTAGAAAAAATAATGATTTAAACCTCAACAGGTTCCATCTAAAGGGGGTTGATTAAAGAGAGTCATATCAATCCCTATTGGATAGAACCCACTAGACTTAAATCAAACCTTTGATGGAGTCTCCTTTGCATTTATCAACATGTTGATAAAAAGATAAACTTGCTTCATCTTTTGGGGGTTCAAATAAAGTCATTTGAAAATGTCATTTTATAACTATACATCATATAATTCCAAAAGAGTATGTAAATAATTTATTTGTAGTGAAAGTTATGTGTTATGGAATAATGTAACTCAATTAAAATAGTAAAAAATAAAAATTGATTGAAAAATTAAAAGAAAAAAAGAAAAAATAATAATCTAATAAAAATAGATTGAATCTACATAGAAAATTTTACAATATATTAGTTAAATATCCTTAAATTCTTTATCATTTGTTCCCTATAGTTGACACAAATTAAAATACTGAAAAATGTTGATTTCGAGTGTTCCATTTAGACCAAAAAGTGAGACACACTATTGTGCTATAACCCACTACCAATGCACTTTTATATGTATTACTAGTGATTGATGTGTGTAGGTTTGGAGATGTTACTCTACCAAAGCACAAATAAATTTTGAGACACCATCCAACCATGTATTCTTGCATCTATTTGCTTATTTTATTTGTTACTTTAGTTAATGTAACATGCATGATTCATGTATCTTCTATGCACACCAAAATAGGAGATAAAATTTAGAGGAGAAAAGTGTATACCTTACTTTCTTACTCTCTTATTTTATACACTTTTAGTACTATCATAAATACAATGTCATAATTCTCAATTTACCTTAGTTTATGTATAATCTAACCTAAAAATCAAACCGTGTCAACTTGTCAACCTTTACCAATCACAAACATTCTTAATTGGTTCCTTATGTATCTATTCTAATATCCTAGAATTTACAATGAGTGTGGATCTATCCCTTGGATAGAATTGTCCTCATGATTTTTTATTCCTAATTCAAACATCTTTTCCTTACTTCTCAAGCTAACCCTTTTAAATACTTTGATTATTATTTGTTGGCTTGTGCATCAAATAATTTGGATTGAGTACTAAGAATCTTGTATTTGAATATATGCCTTCTGCCATTAGTTCATAATCACAGAGACAAGATAGAATTAGAAATTTGATATCATTCACATCAAATAGAGATTCACACTTTGCATTGTAGATACTGCATCTCAATTTACCATTTAGACATCTTGCATCTTTTCTTGGTACATGCATTTGTTTTATTCATTGTTGGTCATATGTATAGAACCAATTTTGGGATTGGACACAGTATAGAAGATATTTTAGAAGCACATATTCCTCTGGGAGGCTTATTAGGACACCGGCATAAGGGTCTTTACAACACAATCAATAATTCTCTTCACTTTCAATTAGGTCTTGCTCTAGCTTCTTTGGGAGTTGTTACCTCCTTGGTAGCTCAACACATGTATTCTTTACCTGCCTATGCATTCATAGCACAAGATTTTACTACCCAAGCTGCATTGTATACTCATCATCAATACATTGTTGGATTCATTATGACAGGGGCATTTTCCCATGGAGCCATATTTCTCATTAGAGATTATAATCCAGAACAAAATAAGGATAATGTATTAGTGAGAATGTTGGAGCATAAGGAAGCCATAATATCTCATTTGAGTTGGGTTAGTTTATTCCTAGGTTTTCATACCTTGGGACTTTATATTTTCATCTTGTTTATTGATAATTGAGCTTGAATTCTATCAATTAAATCAAGAGGATTTCCATATGTCTATAGTAGGTACCTAAAGGTTCTTATCAATTCCATTAAATTTCAAACATATGTGAAAATGTAAGCACACTTGTACCAAAGAGAAAAATGGAAGAGGATGGACCCATATCTCAACAAAGTGTCTTTGAAGATTGATTCAAAATAATTATGTCCAAAAACATAATGGAGTCCCTAAAAAAGTCTTTGATAGTTAAAATTGTATTGGTAAAATAATAGATATAAAACTTTCATAATTGTACATTTATTTCAAAAAATATTATCATTGACTACATCCAGTTTATATATATATTCTGCCCCTCTCAATTTCACTTATATCTTTGCTTGAATTTAATTCTCTTTCTAATTTAGACAATATATTACATCAAACTTCATTTCCTCCCATGTCTTTTCTTTATTCATGAGTACAAACCTTTAAAATGAAATAAAAGAATACTAGATAGTAATGGGTGGGAAAACAAGGCTACATGTGGGAGCAGAGTAGACAATTGTGTCTCTCAAATCCATATGATGGAATGCAATGCCCTTAATAAAGTATTTGGACCCACAACCCTTATGGAATATTAGATAAAGTTCTTTCCCTGTCCACTCATTAAGACACACTTAGGATATTAATTAAAAGTCAAGAATGTTTTTTTTTTAAATGTTGATATGATTTTATATTCTCCTAAAATAAGTATAATTCAAGCATGTGGAGGACTTGTGAGAGGATATCTAATTTCGAAAATTAAAAGAGGACCATCATGGAATGGATAGCACTTTTAAAAGTGGAGGGAATTATTAATCTAAAAAAGTGGGAGGGGAATTTATTTCCTCAAATCAATTCAAGCATTCAAAGTTAGAGCCAATTTTGCATGCCTTTATGGAATGTTCAGTATATTTTTCTTTTTCATGCCTTTTTGTAATAAAGAGGAAAAGTATTTTGAAGTTAAATATTTGAATTATTTATTATAATTATAGAGTTATTATACGTTGGGAGCCATTTTTTAATGGTGAAGATATTTTTATGGTTTGAGTATGTTTGATGATTATGATCCACTTTCATTATCTCTTGAATTTATAATTATTGTTGTTTAGTGATTCAATCACTTATTTATATTGATCTTATATTGATGATTTTTCTTTAAAACCTCATCTTATTTAAACTTTAAACAATTTTTCATAATACAAGAAATGTGTACCACAAATTCATTAAAAAATAATAAAGATGAAATTTTAGTTAATGTCGTAATGAAATAGATATTTGCATTAATAGTTGTTTAGTATGGTTTGTTAGATAATAAAATGTAAATATGAATTTTAATATTTATTAAATAAGATTAATTTGTAAAATTTATTAAAGTGTATATAATGTAATTTTGTAGTTATTTTTTATAGTTTTTAAAAATTAAGTTGCTTTTAGTATTATGACTTCAGAAAAAATATAAAAAATTAAGTATAAATTTAAGATGATTTATTTAACGTAAAGATAAAAAAATTATGAAAGTGTTTTGATTTTAATTGGTAAATATGTTTATTATATAAAAATATGATTCATAATATTTGGTAAAATAAAAAATATATTTAGATTGAATTAGTACTAAAAATAAAAATTACAAAGATGGAAAGGAATAAGAAGCACATTTTATTTTATTTTTAGGTAGTTTGTTGGAAGAATGTGGAAGACAATTATATTGTTGGACCAAAATCAAGATTTTATGTTTCGTTAGACTATTGTTAGGGATTGAACTACACACATTTATGTATACTTCTCTTTGTTGGTGTCCTTGACATGTTGATGTCTACTATAGTGTGTTGGTGTCCCATATTGGTGCAAACATGTTCTTTATACTTGTTGACTCAAACCCATCTGCCTAATAGTGGTCAACTCTTGTTACATTAACTATCTATGTCTAAAAAAGGAAAAAAATAGTTCCTATGGTATATTTGAGGAAAATCCTCGCTTAGAGCCATATATTTGATTAGTAAAAAGTAATATGAATATTTTTTTAATGTGTGTGGTCTTAGGTGAAGTGTAGATAATTATGAATATAGAGGTAGGTGGTATTTGTAGTAATGAAGGAAGAACTAGGTGGTTGAAAATGGTATGTGTTTTCTAGAGCTATTAGGTGAAGTGAAATGGGTGTCAGAAAAATTCATTATAGACTAAGACCACTTAAATAAACATTCTTAAACCAATTTAATTATTGGATTCAAATTAGGACTTAAGGTTCATGGAAATGAAAGTTTTAATTCATGAGACAAGAGTGTGTTATCTTGTCTAGAGGATAGGAACATGATATGCTAGCATCTTAGGTGATAGAAAGGTAGAGAACAAGGATGAAACAATGATTTTGTTGTTGAATGGTTTATAAAGTGGGATTAGAGTGTTTTGGGACAATGTATGCTCCAAGGAGGTCAAAGTAGTCCAAATTGTACTTATTAGAAGTAGGTGCTAAATAAGTGTAAAACTATAAGGGAATGTGCCAAGTATGTGCCTTTTGTCATTATATTTTATCCCAAGTTAAAATGCATGAGTTGTAGTCAATCATGTATGATAAAGTAAATAAAATTATTTATAATACTTGATAAAGAGGATACAAATAAAGGATACTAAAGAACTTTTCTTGGCATCATTTTTCTAGATCTTCTACTTAAGTACCATATTCAACCTTGCAACATATAAAAGAAGAGAAATTAAAATTCCCTATGAAATAACAAAAAGAGTAAATTCCATACATCCTAAAAACTATTTTTATTTTAAGTTTTTTTGAATTTTGTAGGAAATGCCAAGTATGGAGTTGGAACTAGTATGGCATCCATGATATTGAGTAAGAGTGAGAAAGAGAGGTGTGAGGTGATCATGTTGTATAGCATAGCCATGGATTTGTTATTAATTTTTCCTCTATGAAAGATTAGTCTATGATTAATGACTAGTGTAGGATCCATGGAGAATAATTTTGACCATAAGTGGTGTAGGACATGTGGTGCAATCACTTTAACCATATTCATATTGTAGGATCCATGAAACTATTACTTTAATCATTATGATGTCTTGGACTTAAGCCATGAAGTCTCTTTAGCCAAGTTGTATGATGTAAGATTCATAAATGATTTCTTTAACTTGTAAATGCATTTATTTTTTATAGTATGAAGGGGGACAATGCGACCTTAAATTTATTAGATGTGATAAGAAGACATTAATTAAAGTAGAAGGAAAATAGAAAAAGTGTATAAGATGTTTATTTTTAGAGATTGCATGTGTTATAGAGTATTGTATGAATTAGAAAAAAAGAAAGAAAAAATGTAAGTGTACAAAGGTTACAATATAGATAATCAAAAGAAAAATACAAGAAAAATATTTTTTAATATGTTAAATTTCTTAGAGTAATCCCTCTATATAGATAAATTACTCGTCTTTAATAAAAAATTCATATATTAATTATTTCAAAATATATATCCTCAAATATCAAAATTAAAATATATTTACAATTAATTTTGAATTTGAATAACAATATATTTTTCATAAAATATTAAATCATATTGTTTTCAAAAGATGATTGTACTAATATAAAACATATTATATTGATGACTTTGTTTTCTTACATAAGATATAACAATATTGGGATTTTAACTAGTTAAACAAGCCCGTAGAAATAATGGTAGGGAAACCAGGGAGCAAAGTAGGGAGCAAAGTAGACAATTATGTCTTTCT
>VDFB02000008.1:148338097-148523514 GCA_007258455.2 Sequoia sempervirens
TAGCTATAGATGTCAGTACAGGCCTTGTTAATGTGCCTTTTATCATTGAAACCCTACTCAATTAGGTAGATAATAGTAATATCATTTGAATGTCTCTCAAAGCATCATGGAGGAAGTATAACCTTGCTGACTATATTGCGTTTAATCATCTACAGACATGGTGTGTTCGTTTTTGTCATCAAGGCAGATTGGACAGAGCTACCTTCTCTTTGTTTTACTTCCAACTCAGTGATGTCAGTTGTGTAGTATTCTGATACAGAAGCTTTTGTCGGGACATTATGTGCAGAAATTACCATCTATAGACTCTAGTTTCTATCTAATGCCAAACCTTTCAAGGCAAATATGTAGACCCAACTTGACATGATGAGAGATGTGACTTGTAAATGACTAAACAAAATTAGTAAGTTCTCTCTCATAATTTGTTTCATATGGAGCACAGACATAAACATTCAGTTGCTCTTGGGATGTAACTTTGAAGCCCAGTAAAGAACGCTGGGAATGATAGGAAATGCCTCAAGTTGATAGCCTATAATATTTTGTATATTTTGGAACTTGAAAAGGTATATAGTGGGAACATGGGCAAATGGGCATGACAAGACAATAAGATAAAGACATAATATCTAATTTTGAAAGGTCTATAAATATAAAAGAACTTATTAAACATTCACAGAATTCAACTAGATTACAGGAACTTATTTGATGAGCTGTTGAGTTCTCTTTTTAGGACTGGACTTTATGTATTTGAGTTTATCCCATCTACCAAGCTAAACAAGAATTAGTTGTTGACAAAAACGAGAAGCCAGGACTTGGAGTTCTTCTGTCTGAGAAAGGATCTAGAGAGATTGAGGTAAGGGTATAGTTCAGTGGCCTTTTGCCTTTGAAATTGTTTTTAAATGCTTTTCACAATGCTGGATAAGCCATTGTTGTACCCCAAATGGTGAAAAATGGCCAGTCCTGCTTAAAACTCTCTCTTAAGCTGTCCCTACGCTAAGCCAAACTAGTAGTTTTTGTGAATATATAGATTCTAACTCTTGGAGGAAAGGCTTAAATAGTTTCTACCCTTTTATGAGGCTCGATCTTGCTTGTTAACACTTCTTCTCAGCTGATGTAGTAGTTTTTGTGAATATATAGATTCTAACTCTTGGAGGAAAGGCTTAAATAGTTTCTACCCTTTTATGAGGCTCGATCTTGCTTGTTAACACTTCTTCTCAGCTGATGTAAATTGGAAATGGCAGCAATTGCCTTTGGAAATTGGAAATGTGCTCTAGTGGTAAATATTTTTAAAATTGCTGATGTAAACTGTCCAGAATTCCTTTTCTAAGAAAAAGATGTAGCTGTTCGTAGGGAAAAAACATAGTAATAACATGGCAAACTTGTTGAAAACTAATTTTTTCTGTGAGAAATTATAATTGATATTGCATTGGATGTAATTATCAATGTCTATTTAGTTTATGTCATATTTGAAAAACTCAGACTTGGTAATAGCATGGAAAACATATCTTGCTAGGACATTGAACTAAAAGGGTTTAAGGAATCAAATATTAATAAATGCATAAATTTGTAATAATGATCTTCAAAAATAGGCTTATTACTGAATGATAATGCGGAACACATTTAAAACAGATCCGTGATTAAAAATAGACACAGTACATTTCCATAATATACTGGTAAACATGTATGAGAACATTGGAAGAATAGAGAATATGAGAACATTGGAATAATAGAGAAGGCACGCAAACTGTTTGACAGAATGCCTCAAAGAGATGTCAAGTCATGCAAAGCAATGATTGCAAGATATATTAAAAATGGGTTCGTTGAAAAGGCTTTAGAAAAGTTTAAGCAAATGCAACTGGCGGGTGTTACGCCCAGCTGCCCAACCTTGCTAGCATCCTCCCTGCGTAGCCCCAAATGGCAGCTTTTGAGCCAGGTTGAGGATATCCATCAAACGGAAGGGGGAGCATAGAATAGGCACGTGAACTGTTGAGAAAATCCTTGAAGAAGTGTGGTCTTTTCTATCCTGACATCAAAATCAGGAAAAATCAATTTAGATGATTTTTGATCTCGGGATCAAGTTATCTACTTATGGAATCTTTGGAGAGCAATTTCAAATTTTCTTTCCTCAGATAAGGAACCTCGTCTATGACAACCTTAACATCTAAATAAAGTTCTTGACCTAGCATTTCCTCCACTTTCATCAGTGCTCATGGGATTAGCAGCTCAAGTACAATGTTAAAAATCCAATGACTTGGTGGAACAGCTGAAAGATGGAAAATCAAGATCGTATCATCTAGAGTAAGCCATTGGAGCATTAACAAGGAGTAGAATACATAGACAGCTTCTATTGAATGGATAGGATATGCAAACAATTAAACATATAGCAAAAAGCAGTTAGCAGCAGGTCAATATCAAATTGAAATTAAGAAATGTGCTCAAATTCTAAGCCAGGAAATGTTGGAATTTCTAATCCTGAGACAGATCAGTAATTTCCTAAAACGTATTTTATCTGACGTAGATCTCTTGGATCTAGGAACATTTGCTGCTCCTGCACCCAGCTAACTTATATTATTTTTTGGAGGTCAAATCTCTGATGCCAGTTGCAAATCTTAAATGCTTTTTACCTGAACTAAATAGAGTCAGGTGAGTTTGAATTTGAAGTGAGCGGGAATTGTTTGTTTTTTCAGAGAATATACCAGGAATTTAAAAATAGAAGTTGTGATAGTAGTTGTTTATATAATGACCAATAGTTGTGACATGACCACCCATAATTAAATTAAATGTTTTCCTTTGATCTAAAAAGCAACCAATCATGTAATGCCACATCAACGCTCAACTACCCATGATGTGAATGCACAAGTATTGGTCAAATACATCATGACAAAAAGCATGCTGATGTGGCATCATATTTGATGGTGTGGCCCTGAAATGAAAGCTAAAAGCAGGGGACTTGCCAAGTAAGCTGCTGTAAAAAATTGGGAGTGATTTCAAATTTCCACCTAGGATAATTAGAAGCATAAAGTTAGGATGCTCAACTACTAGATCCTCTCCCCTAATTGTAGTTTTTTTTCAGCTGGGAAGAACAGAAGCTGCAGTAGCAGAGTGTCAGAGAAGTAAAGTGGAAGAAGAGAATAGGATGCTCAACTAGTAGATCCTCTCCCCTAATTGTAGTTTTTCAGCTGGGAAGAACAGAAGCTGCAGTAGCAAAGTGTAAGAGAAGAAAAGTGGAAGAAGAGAACAGAGTAGAGGCTCTGTAGTTTGTACTAATTTTCTAAATGTAAACCTTTCAGTTTGTGGAGGATTATTTTGGATACAAACATGATTTCTTAGGTAGAGTCGCTGTAGTGCACGTCATATTGTCTCTGTTCTTTGCATTTTATCTTTGCATTCTGCATCAATGCATTTAAATTCCATCTAAGGTGAAAGCAGAGGAGTTAAATAAGCATAGAAATATGCTTCTCTCCTATTTGGGTTAGACCGGCTGAAATTTAAAATTTTAGAGAAAAGCTTATTACAAAATAGGCCACAGGCCGCCGACTGGGAGAAGTAGGAAATATTCGACAGCTGTAAAACTCATTTCAACATTAAGTATATTGGCAGTAATCAAAAGAGCACTATCCGGTTTCCTATCCCAGCATTTTTCTCTGAATAATTATCTATTCATGTGAAATTTCCTCTTATTCATGCAAGCTTGTACTTAAGATTGCATGAATAAATCCAACAAAAATAAGCTCTCATTGCAGTATGATTTCTTAGCAAAATGTGATACTTCAGTTCAATATTGAATATCAATTTTTTACCCAACTTCAATTATTAGCTATAACACAAAGTCTCTCACAATTCCCACACTTAATACACTGGTTTGCTATTGTAAATCTAATTTTTACCATTACACTGTGACCTACGATAGTTGTGGCTTTGCACTAACCAATTCTCAGGCTTCAAAAAATCATATGATATGATTGGAACTTGGGGCATGTTTCAGATTTTATACCTTAAATAAATACAAAATTCATAGCTTCATAATGTCAATCTGATTATTTGAATCCAGTGAAACAAACAGCAAGCATGCTCTGCTCTTCTGTAACATAGTTTTGGCCATTTGAATAAAAATTTCATCAGAAGCAAAAATAGAAAGCAATCATAAATATAGGTTGTTCAGGCATTTTAATCAATGAAAATAAAAGAGGAGCCTGCGCTCAATAGGCTATCACATCCCCCGTCTCATCAAAATATCATCAAAATATCTCTCCTGACAGGTTTCCTTAATGAATTGTTTTTGCAAACTTATGAAGTCATCAATTTTCTGAAGATAAATATTTTAGTAATACTACTAAAATATTATTCTATGGCCATGTAGAAATATTACTACTAAAATATTTGTGTGTTTGTGCATACTTATGAAGTCAATCTATTTTCTGAAGATAAATATTACTACTAAAATGTTATTTTAGAGCCAGCATTTTTGTGCAAGATAAGTCCTCCGCCTATTAAATGAATAGATATTTCATTTGCATTCTTTTATGGCTGAGATCAATGCAGGTCGCTACTTCTATGGATTGCCAGGAGACAAAACAAGTATACAAATTATGTCCACACTCTCATCGGTCAATATTTAGCTGCTTCAATGGCCATGTAGAAATGGGGAGAGATTTCTTACACACAATAAGCACGGTTTTTATAAGATCATAAGAATTAGATAGTCTGGCAATATGTGAATTTAACTATTCAATTTATATTCGAATTCATTATTTGTTTCTTGTTTTTTAAATGACATCTTGATGATGGATCATAAATCTGATATAAAATATTTATTTAAAAAACACTATGGGAAATGTTGATATAAAAAACTCTACACAAGATTTTACCTAAAACATTCCAACTCATTCCCTTGGGCTGTGGAAATTTCATGTCTTTAATCTGACTTTTGTTTGGTACTATCACTGGTTTTGTGGGGAAAGCAATGCTCTCAAATTTCTGAAAAGCAACAGATGTGGGGATTAATCTAAAAAACTCTACACAAGATTTTACCTAAAACATTCCAACTCATTCCCTTGGGCTGTGGAAATTTCATGTCTTTAATCTGACTTTTGTTTGGTACTATCACTGGTTTTGTGGGGAAAGCAATGCTCTCAAATTTCTGAAAAGCAACAGATGTGGGGATTAATCTAAAAGGAAAAATTATGCAATTCACATATTTCCAATTATGGAGGTTAATTGGGTATCAAATTTGCAAAAGCTGCTTAATTCTCTGTCTGCACCGTGCTTTTTCTTCTTTTAGTCAGAAAAACTTGTAGGTTCCATTTCCATCTACCCATTTTTTGTTTCTTAATAAATGTGCTATGCATTCATGACACTTTTTAATCTGCTACACACTCCTTGCAATGGTGTTGGAAACTCTTAAACAAGGGTAGGATCCTTGAAATATGTTTCAGGTAATTTCTGCCTATAATCCCCAGATTGGAAGACAAAATCAAGCAAAGGATTAGCTCAATATCTAGGCATGAAAGTATAGTAATAAAAAACTGAAGAAAATGACCAAAAGTAAACATAATCGTTTAAGCCAATAAGCGATATAGTAAAGGGAATTATCCTCTTCTCTGCTACAAGTTTATAAACACACATAGACAACTTTCCCAGATCAAAATGTCTGAACCATTTTAGAAAGAAGCATCTTGATCAAGAAGACAAAAATAAAATAAAATATCGATACCCAATACAGGGTGTTTGGCCCGTTCAAAGTGAGCCCTGCCTATGTGAAGTTTCGAGTGAAAAGGTTTTTCTAAACAGTCTTAACCACAAGAATTCTGAGTCCATTTATTGATACAGGAAAGTCCAAAGCCACACACACGGTGAAGTTTCGAGAAAGAATATATTTATATACACTCACACACGATGCAGTTACATGTGAATTTACAAGGGAAAATCTCCCAAGCCATGGCAAGTGACTTGCCGCAAGAATATGCACAAATTGTTTCTTGCTATCAACGATGCCGATTAGAAAAAATGGCCAGAAATCGCTTCAAACCCTACCACCGGGGATTTTTGTAAGGTGTGAGAAACCTACGATTCTCCCAAGAGCTGCTGCTTCAGACTATTAACAATAAACAGAAGGCATGTCTAAGAATGGTGGAAATTAGAGCTACTAGACTTTTGCTTCAATTCGAGGCAAGATTTTACCGGAAATGCAAATATGAATTCACTGATTCTGTGAAATCAATTTAGGGTTTGGGGCATTAGGTAACCGACTTACCTCAAATTTTGTCGTGCTGTCAAGGATGTTGGCTACCTCAACATTCATTACTCCGATTTTTGGGACATATATTTTGTAGAGATATTCCTCCTTCCCACCTGCGCTGAGATATTATGCAATTGCTAATCCATAGGTGGGCGACAGTTATGAGGGTAATAGATTGAGGCAGCAATTAGAGGCAGATTGGATTTGCATTTAATGATGCCCAACATAGCCCATGTCACCCACCCGAGTCTTTTAAGGCAGGCACTGTCATGTGCATTACAAACCGACGACTTAACAGTCAGCAGCAATAAACCAGATGACTTGAGTAAATGCTCAACCATCTATGGCAAGTGGAGAAGCTCAATACCAACAACAAAGAGTTTGGAAAAATGATGAACAGTTGCAGTGCATTTCATTGTATTTCTGAGCCTCTAGACCAATCTACACCGTCGGGCATGAAAATGGCTCGCAAAAACTAAGCGCGGGGATGCCTTCGGCGTAATAAAAAACAAAACAACAAAAAATATCTTTATTTTCCTTCTTCGACAATAATTTTATTTAATATTATTATAAACTAATTAATTCCTATTTAGTAGAAAAGTTATATATATATATATATATATATATAATAAAAATAATATACAATTATATAATATTTACAATAAAAACAAAAGTAAAATTACAAGTTACAAAAGCAATAGCTTTCCCAATAAAAACATAGAAAACAATGTAGATAAAATTAATGGTGGTGTTTTCGAAAGTAAAATTACAAAATAATATGAAACTAATAAAAAATAATATATACAATTATATAATATTTACAATAAAACAAAAGTAAAATTACAAGTTACAAAAGCAATAGCTTTTCCCAATAAAAACATAGTAAACAATGTAGATAAAATTAATGGTGGTGTTTCCAAAAGTAAACTTAGAAGTTACAAAAGTAAAATAGTTTTTCAAATAAAAATATGGTTATGTAGATAATTTTTTTTTTTCTTAACCAAAAATTAAAATTTGTGTATATATAAGTAGTAAATAAAATAGTTCTAAAGTAAAATAATACTTAATAGCTTTTGAAATAAAAATATGGTCATGTAGACAAAAAAATAAAATTCTTAACCAAAAATTAAAATTTGTGTACATATACGTAGTAAATAAAATAGTTCTAAAGTAAAATAATACTTAACTAAATAAAATAGTTTGAAAGTGATATTTCTTGACAATTATAGATGATTTAAGATATCTATATTTGAATGGATATCTTAAGCTAGAATACAAACTTCGATTGATGGCGTCAAAATGATAGTGTCAAAAGTTCGATCATGCTTCAAGATATCAATAGGAATTGACATTTGTTAATGTAGAGGACATTGGCTCAGTTATGGTTTCATTGGGAAAGTGAGTCTTCACAATAGCAATTGGAATGGGACAACACATCATAGTAGCCTAGATAATAGTAGGAATTGACATTCATCAATGTAGAGGACATTGGCCCAGTTATGCTTTCACTGGGAAAGTGAGTGTTCACAATAGGAATTGGAATGGGATAACACATCGTAGTAGCCTAGATATTAGTAGGAATTGACATTCATCAATGTAGAGGACATTGGCTTAGTTATGCTTTCACTAAGAAAGTGAGTGTTCACAATAGGAATTGGAATGGGACAACACATCGTAGGTAAAGGAGGTGGAGTTATTGATGGAATATAATTCATCTACAAATGTTGTGGAGAGTGGGTGCTAAAAAAATGGTCTGGGTTGAATCATTGTTGGGTAGAGAAGAAAAGAGGATGAAGTGGATAGAATGATAGAGAGTGTGTGTATGGGTATGGTGGAGGGGGGACAAACACTAGTCCATTAGTGCATAACGCCTATCTATTTTAGGGTACCACCAACCCCTAATGTTAAAATTGGTTGGGGTGTCATGGCTTTACTCTTATTGGACATGGTTGTTGAAAATTATTTTAATTACAATTGTGAAAACGAAGTTTTGGTGTTGAGAGTTCATACTCTTTGAGAGTGATGGCAAGTTTGTTTGAGTGATAACAAGTTTGTTTTAGGGTAAGATAGGGAAACAAAGCATCATGAAAATAACATGTGAGCCGTAGTTGTGATAGCTAAGTTGGCAGAAATGGAGTGTTCCATGTGACCCCCTTGGACCGATGGAAAATGTTGGGACACTAAACATTTCTGGTAGTTAGAATGACTAGGAAATGTTGAATGTGTGTAGATGTGAGCTATTATTCTTTCTTTTCTTGTTTTCTCTCTTATTTTGAATAGCTTTGCTTTCAATTAAGAATAATCTGCCTGCTTAATTCCTTCCCTTAATCCATCCTCATAAGTCCACTTAATCATTCCCCTTATTCTATATCCCAAATTCTTTGAATTTCCATTTTAAAATACAAAATGGAATATGTATCAAATTGTTGCTTTTCAAGACTCACTTTTGCAATAACAACTAGTCCTCCAAAGTTGGCATGTATGGAATTTCTCATGAATTCTTTAGTTGGGATATCCTTCAATTGAAGATTTTGATTATTCATGTTCTCAACTAGTCCTCCAAAGTTGGCATGTATGGAATTTCTCATGAATTCTTTAGTTGGGATATCTTTCAATTGAAGATTTTGATTATTCATGTTCTCCAATTGAAGATTCTCATTGTTCATGTTCTCCAATTAAAGCATACATCATACCTACTCTTTTGCTTGGATTTTCTCATTGCCTGATGGATTCACTTAATAAACCAATGGCATAGAATGTTCATTTGAAGGGTGTTGTGCATAAATTGTATTTGGATTTGTTTTTTGGAGCAATTTATTATTGCATACAGTTTCTTGTCCTTGGCAGTGAGATGTTAATTATCAACTTGTATGTGGTAATAGCATGAAACTAGATATTTACAACCTTCTCACATTTGGCAACATAGCTTTGTAGAAAGCTAGTTTGCACAAGGATAATGAACTTTTTTCTTGCATGTCTTGGCTCCACAACCAAGGGTAGCTCCAAATTGCGTATACTTCGCACACAAAAAAGATCTTGCTCCTCGTACTACAATGAACAACCTCTCAAATTGATCTTGTGTTATCTTTTTCAAAAAATTCTTAGGAGCAAAGGCTACACATTTTATGAACCTTTCCACTCCACAAATAACCATTTTGTTTGTTTAAAGGTTTTTCTTTCTTATATTCCATTGATTTCAGCAATTTTCATTTATGTTCCTTTGAGCATTTTCAATAATGTGAATGCAAATCGTTGCACTCACCATACCATTCCCCATACATTAAACACAAACCTTTGCTCCCATAGATCACTAGTTATATTTTTATCTCATGTTCAAAATTTTCTATTTGCTTCAACTTGTAGTTGATCATGTGAGCTATGTTTTGAACAAAGTTGTGAGTCAATTAGGTTGTGTTTGAAGGAAGCTAAATTAATTCTTTTATGCTATAACTAGTTGGGAAATACCCACCATAATGGGTAGAAGGGCTTTTGTAGCGAAAATTCTTTTCCCATGATCCACATGTTCTACGACTATTCCACTAACAAATTTATTTTCGACACTGTCATTCTCAAGTTCCTTCACCTATACTTCACTTTGTGGTCTATACTCTTTGCTCTTTTTCATCGAAAGTACCGGTAGATTGCAATGTATTATTTGGTGTGTTGTTGCCAACACATTTATTATCTATAGGCCATTGAGTGTCTAAACCATTATGCTAAGGTGAATATTTTGTGGATTGTGAATAATATGGCTGCACCAAGTTGACATCATCATCTATTTTATCTTTTTGATCTTGTTCCTACCACATTTCTTGGCTTTAAATTGAATTTCAGATTGTTACCATGAGAAAATATCAAGTTTCATGAATAGCTAAAATCTCTTCTACTGTTGATCATTTTTGATGGGTCTCCCTAAAATTATGTTGCCTGGGTAAAATTATAAATAATCGCCAATGACACGCGAGATTCAAAAATAGCAACTGTTTTTCTTTGCAGATAGAACATGAATGCCATATTGGAATAGTCCATTAAGGCTCAAAAATTTGTTAAATTGGACAATGTATATGCAACTCCAAATACTATTAGGTTTTGTTGACATTAATGAAGTTCTTGCCAAATGCTGGTAGGACGGTTTTGTTCTTAGATCTATAGTGAGAAATTATTAGATTATGTTATGCATTGATCTCATAGGTGTGGTTTACAATGCATGTGGGTTGTTTGTAAAAACATGTCAATGCATAATGCAGGAAAGGCAATTTTTTTGTTGCTTTTAATATTTATAATAATATACAAATAGATGGTTTGCCAATGTTTCATATACACATGCTCATTGCTTATCAATCTTGACAATGAAATTATTTACGTGTAAATGTTCCATGTATTTGGAGTTTACATAACACAAACATTGTGGATGAAATGACATCTTTGTATTGTACATATGTAATTTTTGCAAGTTTTGGAAAGTTTTGTTGAAGGAGATCTCTATGTAAGCAAACAATCAATGTTGTCCTCTTGCTTTTGTAATGTGCAAATTAAATTCTGACGATAAGAAAGTTGGGTAGCTTTGTTGTAATTTGTGTAGTGGGTAGAACCTTTTTCAACAAGATTGCCAAACAACATTGAGCGGTGACGTGTATTGCAACAAGTTTCATAAGGAGGCAAATTAATATTATTTCCCTTTAGTAACGGAGTGTAGTTATGTGCTTTGTGGACTAGTCAAATAATGTAACGTGTTATGTGATATAACTATGGAATTACAATAATGATTTTTTTGGTTTTTTTGCCTAAATGTTGCATCTAGCAAGAGTTTGCAAGTGTGTTTTGTGTATTAATTATTGAGCTCTTGCAAAAATATAGGTTGTGTTGTGCATATAAAATTTGTGCTTTTTGGGCCACTTCGAATGACATTTTAATAAGTTAAAGAGGGGTGTTTTGTTATTGAAAACATGTGTTGTAAATTTGCACACAATTTTGTGTCGTTTGGAATAACAATTTGAGAAAATAATTGTTTGAAGTATTTGCAAATTGGGCAATGCATAATATGCTATGTAAATGCTTATTGGAAGTGTGATGAGTGGAGATGAATATGAAAATAATATGTGAATGGTTAGATATGTATAGTAGACATCCGTGACATGCATTTCATATTGATTTGTGTTCATTGGTAACTTGTACCTATTGCTTTAAATAAGCCAATTGAATAGTTGCATTTTGTCTCTAGTAGTTAGGAGATAATGAAATTAGGGATTAACCTATGTCAATTGCAAATAGTGGGCACACTTTCAACCACACTTCTAGAGGTTAAGACAAGGTAATAGTTTGCATCATTTTTTTCATATTGTGTTTTGCTTTTGATTGAGACGTTGGTAATGGGAATGTTGGATCCAACTGATATACATGACAAGAATATATCTATCAAATTGTTGTTGACGTTGACAATTATTGTCATTTGTTCATTACTGTCTACAAAGTCAACATGTACAATTTATGTTTTACTTTGAACATTGGTGTACTTGTTAGATGTAAGGCCATCTACGACATGCACATCCTCTTTGAACACATAATTGGTTTGTTGTGTGCAAAATTCCAATATTGTATTAAGATTTAGAGTTGTCAATGTCGACTTGCAGAAAACAAAAAGTGGCTAGTTAAATATTTATAGTAAAGGAATAATGTATTTGTTAACAATTTAAAATAGATAATGACACAAAAGCATAGAAAAAGTGTTATCAACAAACATTTGATTATTAGCACAATAGTTGTGGAAAACATTTAGAGTGGGTAAAAAAAATATTTGAATTTAATTAGACAATATAATTTGAAATTTTGAATTGATCCCCCTTTTTGTTAGACATAAGACATACATTTAAAAATATTGTCTTTTACGACATAAATTAGGCGGCTAGGCACATATTAATGTTTTTTTTCGTGTCTTAAAATATGCAAATCAACGGACAAGATCCTACTACTCCATTGCGTGTAACTACACAATAACGCATAAGAAAATGACAGGACATGTCATTATACTATACATTTAAACTTAAACAAATTTTTTTATCACCTTTGTGATTTGCAACTTTGTTTTTTTAAAGTCGAGTGCAAACATCAAATCAAATGACATCATTTGACAATTTGAATACACAAAACAACCAAATTAAAGAAAGACATTGATTTCAAATAACTCTCTTCTACAATAAAATTGGTTTTGGTTTAGGGGTCTTGTTTATGCTTCGACATTAATATCCATTGTAAATTGTTAACAAATAAATTATTTGTTTATTGCAAAAATTTAACTACCTACTTTGTTTTTCATGTTAGCCTAAATAACTTTAAACTCCAGTACAATATTGGAGCTTTGCATACAACAAACTGGTTTTATATTTGAAGGGGAAGTGTTTGTTGTATATGACCTTGCATTTCATAAGTACATTAATGTTCAAAGTAAAACATAAATTGTACATGTAAATGGATTGCAATGGACAAATGACAATAACTGTCAATATCAATAACAAGTTGATGGGTACATTTTTACCACATGTCAGTTGATTTCAGTATTTGCATTATTGACTTCTTAATAAAAATTAAAACATATTATGAAAGAGGTGATGTATATTGTTGTTTTGTCTTAATCATTAGAAGTGTGGGTGAAAGTGTGCCCTTCATTTGCAATCAACATAGATTACTCTTGGTTCAACTATTTTCCAACTATTAGAGATAAAGTACAATTATTCAGTTGGTTCATTTGGAGCAATAAGTACAAGTTACCATGTGAACAAAACCAATATGAAGTGCATGTTAAAGATATGACTTGCAATATACATGACTACTGTATGTATCTAACTATTCACATGTTATTTTTATATTTATCTCTACTTATTATACTTGCAATATACATTTACTTGACACATTATGTATTGTCTGTGTTGTCTAATTTGTAAATATTTTAAATGCAATTGTTTTTGCAGGTTGTTATTTCAAATAGCAACACAAAATTGTGTGCAAATTTACAACATATATTCTCAAGAATAGAAATGCACTTCCTACTTTTTTAAAAATGTTGTTAGAAGTGGTTCAAAAGGTATAAATGTCATATGCATAGTATAGTCTATTTTTTTTTTAGGAGTGCAATGATAAATGCACAAAAACACACTTGCAAATTCTTGGTAGATGCAACATCTAAGCAAGAACCCAAAAAATCATTATTGTAATTCCATATTATATCACATGATACATTACATTCTTTAATTACTTCACAAAATACATAAAATTTGGATCTGAGTTAAATTTTTTTTTTACAGCTCTAGAATTTGGGAGGAGGTAGAAGTGAGAAAGGGAAAGAGGAGGTGAGTTGATAGTAGCAGAAGGGACTGCTAACTTTTAGGTATTTCCCCCTATAATGATGGCTTCCAGTCATGAAAATTTTTACATGCACTCCATGAAATAATGTCTCTTGAGCAGTCGTGTCAAACTGTTATCCACCCTGTCTGTGCTTTTGAAAGTAAACAATGAAACAGAAGACAGTGTGCCCCTTATTCAAGCATCGATAGTACTGGGATTTCTATTTTATTTAGACTGTATTTAGATTTTATTCTTTACCCATTTGGAAAACAATAAAATAAAAATTCTATCGTATATTATCAAAGAATTTAATGGTTGTGGTGTTTCAGTTTACACTTGTGAGGTAAAATTTCCCATGAGAGAATGTTATTTTGTTCTTCGTATATGCTGCTATTATGTATGAGTCACTTTGCAAACCTAAATTTATGGAGTTGTTTTTTTGATAAAAGAGAATAAATGAGTCGCAGTACTGCTCTAATCTACCTGGGACTCGTTAGCATTCAAGCTATAAGGCTTAGAAATGGTGAAAATAAATCTATCATTAGAGTATTACATCTCTCTTTTTTCTGCTTAGCCTCTTGGGAGTGCACACCCTTTTACAGTCGATTGCATGTTCACTTATTTGTAGTATGCTTATATCTGTGTTTTCATCTGAATTCAAGCATTTACTTAATATTTATTCGAGTAGTTCACTGCGTTGTTTATGCGCCCATATTAGCATACATGCCTGCCAAAGCATTGTGAGTATTTTATCAGGTGAAATACTCTTCCCTTATTGTCTCCGTTCCCCTGTTTCAAAGCGCCCATTTTGGCATAAGCGGGTAGGAGGTTAGCAGAAGTTGGGTTCGGCTTTACCCTGGCCGATTGCGTTGGCTTGAGAGTTTTAAAATCCCTGTCAACAAATCTGTTTATTGCATATCCTGCAATCAATGCATTTCCAGTGACCTCATCTCTTTGAGGCATTTTGCCAGATAGTTTATGTGCCTTTTTTGTGTTTCCTCAGTTGCGTGCATGTCTAGCAGTGCACTTGCACCCTTAATGCTTTGGCGGATGCCTGCGGCCTGCTTCAGAGCTCCCATGTTGGCGCGGTAGGAAGGATGCTGGCCCGGTTGTGGAATTCGGATTTTACACCTGCCGCTTTTGTCATGGGGTTCTTCCAAACTCCTCCTTGCTGGTAATGACCTTTCGCTTCTCCAATTTGGCGAATCTGCAGCTTGAAAATAAGGTTTGGAGTATCTTTATTAAAAAGAAAAAAATTACTGCTAAGATTCTAATAATGAGCACATTTAGGTTTTAATATTACGGCACCTTTCACCGTACATAGTGAAATATATAACAGCAATAAGTAAATGTTTTAAATCTGGAAAAGTTTAAATTATGCTCGTATTTTGTTTATTTATTTATTTTGATTAAATATATATGTTTACTGCTGTTATTAACAGCAGTGTGATATAAATATGAATATATTATATATATAGATGAATAATATGGTTATAGAAAATAATAATCTTGAATATATTATATATATAGATGTATAAATATGAATAATATGGTTATAGAAAAGAATAATCTATTTAGGTAAAAAACATATATAGATTTTATTATATGATTGTCTAGTTTCTGAAAAATTATTTAAATATCTTTAATTGTTTGAGAAATTACCCATTTTGTTTGCATCCCCATCCACTTTAGTTCTTATAAAGTCCTTAGCCTTATTTTCATGTTAAAACAATCCCTCCAATAATGGAGGAAATAATATATCTCCACTCCCATGGATAAAAATCATATTAATTGTATAAATAAAAGTATGTTAAAAGAGATTTACCTTTTGTTATTTTGATTTTCTTCCAAAATTTAAGTATTATTTATATAATGAAAAGATAATCTCTCCCTTACTTTAGGTTCTTTTTCTTAAAAGTAAATATATATATTTATGGAATAATTTATTAATTATAAAAGAAAGTCACTAGTATTATTTTAAATTACTTCTTAAGATAAATAGAATATTTTATAATTTATTAATTATAAAAGACAATCACTATTAATATTTTAAATTACTTTTTAAGGTAAATAGAATATTTGTGCTTAGAGACTAAATAATGTGTTCACACCTCTGGAATGTGGATTTGAAACAAATAGCTATGCACAAATAAACTACTCTTCAAATTAGGAGGGGAAGCTCCCTCTTGTTGATGGTGTTTAAAAAAATAAACTAAAACTAAGTTGCCTATCTTTTTGATTAGTTGCGAGCACAAGGTTTATAAAACTCAAATGCTGTAGCGGAGATTTTCTGTTTTAGAAGTTCAACTATGACTAAGCCTACTCTAATGATGTTTCTAACATCTCAAGTAAACACAGAGCAAGAGAGTTAGAAATGGAAAAGGAAGGATTCTCTGACAAAGTACTTGGATAAACTCTTCTTCCAACACACATCTACTTACTTTCAATGCAAGCTGAAATGGAGATCATATAAGCATAACACAACAAACGGAAATATGAGACATTATATCAAGGCAAAGGAGGCTCAAGACTTTATTTCTCAAATTTTTGGAACAAGGATTACACTAAACACATGCACTGAACAATACTTGCAGCTAAAGAGGCATGCAATTTGCTCTTACACAAAGTGAATTGACACTGAATAACAACTTGCTACATTACAGGCTTGCAATTTGCTATCACAATAACCGTTCTCGAAACTAATGAGCAAAGGCTCTTATTTATAGGCAAGTAGAGGAGTAGGGAACCGTAAAATCTCCTTGCTTTTACAACTAGGGCTTGCTCAACAAGCAAACTTTATTTCTAAATCTAGAAAGAAGATAACATCTAACTAACCTAAGAAAGCATGAAAATAGGAAGTACCAACTATTATGATTTGCTTTCTTTCTCATTCATAAAGAATGGATAAGGACAAGCTAGGAATAGAAAGAAAGTGAAAAGAAAGCTTCTAGAAGACCGCTATTTTAAAGCTTGACCACATTCACCAAAAAGCTGGAAACAATGTCTCTATTAGGTGTATCGATACTATTAATAGCAAAGTTTCGCTTTTCCGAGATTTCTTCACCTTGTGCAATTGATCTTAGAAAATCTTTGATATCTTCAACTTCTTTATCAAATCTTGCTAATTTCAGCGGCTCTGCAACTGGAGTGATGACCTTTTACAATTATACCATCTTGCTTCAACATATCTTTTGCAAATTTTATGCTTTTGACAACTATGTTGATTTTTCAATGGAAGAATTTTATACAACTCTTTCCCAACACTTGTCCTTTTGCTCATATCACACCTTTTCACGCTCTTTAGTTGAGATGATGAAGTTTTCTATCCATGGTGGTATTGAAAAGCACTTCTCAACATTGTCAAGCCTGCGACTGTGAGATACAATATTGAATTGGTTTTGAATCCCATGGGAGAGTACTGCATGTTGAGAAACTTGAACTTTCTAATTTTAGCTTGCTAGTTTTCTTCTTCAAACAGACGAATTTTTCAAGATTTTTTCTGAGACATGGGTTTTGTTCAAAATTTCATTACAAGAAGACCCAGATCGTCTGTTTTTGAAAACTTTGAGTGTAGATTGAAAAAGTAGCAAACCCTAATTTTTTAAAATTTTCTTGAAAAAAGTTGTCACCTGGGTTTTGTTCAGAAGCACATTTGGAATGAACCTAGTTGATTAGATGTAAAAAATATTGAAGGCTGATCGAAAAAGTAGCAAACCGTAGAATTTGAATTTTTTTTGAAAAAAGCTAAGATCTGGGTTTTCTTCAGAAGATTGTTTCAAGAGGACCCAAATGATCAAAATTTGCAAATTTTGAAGATTTCACTAACATGCAAGGAAAAAATAGTTGTTGCAACTTGATAAATTTCTTCAAAAATTCTTTAGAAGAGAGATGAAAAAAAACCCAGATGGCTAAAAATTGAAACCCTTGACTTTTTTCTTCAAAAATTCGATGTTCTGGATGAAAAAAGCATGAAAAAGCAAGGTCTTATGTTGCTAATCTGAAAAATTGATGAAGAACTTTTGAAAAATCAGAAAGCTATAGCTTTCAAATCTTGAAAAGAAAAACTTTGTTTGCTGCTCCTCTTCACCACCTACAAGAAATTGTGAAGAATGAAGGACAAAGGCTTTTAAATAAGTTTGAGGATGAGAAAATTTGCTTCTTTTGCTTTCAATCCTTCAAACCCTAGCCTTAGCTTGTGCATTGAATTTAAACGTTTTTCTTCTCTATGAAATTTTGACATTTTGAAAATCTGGCTAAGGCATGGCTTTTAGGGTGCCAATCTCCTCTTGGGGCGCTTTTCTTCTCCATTTAGCCATTTTCTTCACCATTTTCAATTTTTTGTTTGAGTTTCATCCTTTGTTTAATCTCAATTTTCGGGAGCTCAGTGAACATTGTGATCCGACGGAATGATCTGTCACAGAGCCTAATTGTTTTTGAAGAGATCATCTGTAGACAAATTTGGCTAAATTCTTCATCTTGACCTCCAAAAGATTGGGTGCCCCTAGCTACCTGGGATGCCCATGGCTTCAAGTGTTAGCCATTTTCTTGATGTTCTTCAATTTCTGTGTTTTCCTCACCTTTAGATGATTTCACAATTCGGTGAGTTAGATTGACTCGATCGACTTACTGTTAGGTTTGATGGATAGCTTGTTGAATTTTGAGAAGGGTCTTTTGGAGGTGATTTTGTCTGAAAACTTATTTTAAGGCCTCAAAAGTTTCGATGCCTATCTCCTCCTGGGGTGCCCATGTTCACTAGACTTAACCATTTTTTCACTTTTTCAAGGTTCAAGCTTGTCTCCCCTCTTTCAGATGACCCTGCCATTTCAGATGATCTGGAGCTCAGATAGACTGACGGCTAGACTCGTCAAATAGCTTGAAGGATTTCGAGAGGGGTCTTTTGGGAGTTACATAACCTGAAAGCTGCATCTGGGGGCTCAAAAGCTTGGGCACCCTTCTTCACCAGGGGCGCCCATTTGCTCCAGACTTAGAAAATTTTCGTCTGGTTTCATCTTCAAACTTTGAATCTTCATCTTATACCGTTACCTTTAATCTGGATTTGTTGAGGATTGACCAGTCTAATGTTTTGATGGAGACACTCATTGCGAAGTTGTTTGAATTCTGGAGAGATTGAGCACTTTTGCAAACCCTAACTATTGGATTAGGTCCCTCAAAAAGTTGGGCGCCCCTGGGCACCTGGGGCGCCCAAGGTTCCCAGACTTAGAAACTTTTCAAACATTTTCAAGATTTTCATTTTGCATTCTATTTGAAACTACCTTGTTTGATCTCGAATTTTAAACGATTGGATGATTCGATGACTGCATTGCCAGACTCGCTGCGGTGTTGGGGGAAAATTGAACAACTTCTCCTGGGAGCTCAAACCGTAATTCCATCATTTGATGCTCTAAAAAGATGGGCGCCTATTCTCTATTGGGGCACTCATGTTAAGCAGACTTAGTCAATTTTAGGCAGATTTGCCTTCTTTCCTCATTCTTCGTGCATGCTCACCAACTCAACTTCTGCTCAGTGCTTGAGTGTTGTATTTGATGCTTGGCAGTTGACTGACCTCCATTGATGACTTTAGAGCTCTTGAAATGCTTCTAAAAAAGCAGAATAGACCCACTAGGGAAAAATTGATCTTTCTGAGATTTTGACTACACCAGCTTGATATGGATGTATTTTGAACCAATCAAAATTAGTTTGGACCTTGGCAGACAAAATTTCTATTTTTAGAAAGTTTTTTCAGTATCCATTTCGAAAGAAACCCAAAAAAACCCAGAAAAAGTTACTATTTAAAAAAAAATTAAAAATAACAATTTTCCTAAAAAGTAGGGATGAAAAACTGAGATTTGGGTCTTATAGATTAGGTCGCTTTGAGAAGACCCAGATTGTCAGATTTTGGAAAATTTTCATTCTTACCCCTCATGCAAGACATGCACACCCAAATTTTGACCTTTTTGACAGATTTAACGAGACTTTTACTCATTTCTTCAAAATGTCTAAGTGTAACAAAATTTTTAATTTTGGGGTACAACATAATGATTGATTAGTGTACTCTTAATTGGATAGTCTATATGTGAGATAGTTAGATTAGAATAAATGAAAAGTGGAGATTTGTGTCAAGATTGCTTTAGTAATTATCCATCAATATTCTTAAACATTCAAAAACATCTATATGTAGTACTTGAAACTACTAAGAGGCTTTTACTGTGTTTCTTTTGTTAAGGGACACTTCTGTCTTGAGAATATTTGATTTTGTAGGAAAAATGGATTAGAAAGTGAATATAATTGTTTTGTAACAAGTGACTCGTTGGTAAATAAATTAGAAAATAGAGTAGCAAAGAAAATAAATTAATTTAAGTATATTTAGATGATGAAGAGATTTGTGGTTTTCAATAGACCTGATGATATTGTTGGTTACGTAAGTACTTTCTTTAAATAATTAAGTTCTTTTAAAATTGGTAGGGATCTACATTGTGTAGAGACAAACTTTCCTATATTGCTTCATTTAAGTGATTCTTTATAGGTGGATAAATGCGAAGGAAAAATAGTGCTAACTAATTACTTTAAAGAGTATTCTAGAAAAGATTAAAGCATTATTTTAAAAAATAGATCTAATTTGATAGCTTAAGGCAAATGGTATTATAAGGGAGTTCGTAGCATAAATAGAGTTTGAAAGTGTGTTAATTAAATATTGTATTTCTCTAAAATTGTGCTTTATTTCATAAAGGAAATAAGTGTGTAAGATAGAGTTGTGATAGTAATACCGATGTCTTTAAAAGTTGGATATTTATCTATTGCTTTATATAACTTTTAATAATTAGTTGAATTAGTGATCATTGCAAAGTAATTAGAGTTTCACCAAATGTAGTGGTAGGGTACACCATACTATCCTTGTGAACTTTACCTTCGTATAACCCTTAAAGCATCATTGTATAGTGAAACTTTAATACTAGGGTTTTGGGATAATTGCTTCATAGATGATAGAGTTTTCTTGAAATATCGATTTATAATCTTTTAATTTTGATCAAGTAAATAGCTTATTTTAACGTCAAACTCATTTTGCAACCATTAGCTTGAGATCATAGATGAAATGCTATTGCTTGTTTGATTTCCCGTCATGTCTCTCTTGGATGTACTGTCGATTGACTTGCTATTGGTGTTTGTGTTCGATCTTGTATGCAGATGATAATATTTTAAAAGTGTTGGCTCTATTTTTCGTTGTGTTCGTTGAGTTGGTAAAACTGTTTATTAGCCAAACTGTTTGTTTGTTAGGGTATCGCGTGTGGAGAAAATTGAGGTCTCCTTTGTATGCCTTATGGGTGATTTACTGTTGGTAATTGTAGTGGATTACGTTAGCTTTGAGTGAGTTTAAGGGTCTCGTTATGGTATTGCCTCCTTTTACTCTGCACTTGTCGTTTTGGTGATTATGGAAGTTATGTAGTTCCATGATGTGAGTCTTCCTTTTGTGTTAATTTTGATTGAGGAGACTTTATGCAATGACTCTCTTGTAGTCATACTTTGAGATGGTTGGGAACCCGAAGTGTTAGAGTTACCTTCAGTAGGAGTTTGTGGATATTCGATGTTTTGGCTTCTAGAGGCAATGGAGAAACTTGATTTATATTGATTTCCCATGGTTGGACCTTTGTGATTCATTGATCTTATTTCTGATTTTGAGTTCTTGTGGGTGTTACCTTGTACCATGGTGTTGAGTTTTGATGTGGCTTTTGGGCAAGAAGGTTCATGCATTGCATACGTACTTGGTTCTCGTGATTGTAGTGCTTTGTGTGATGTGGTACACCCCTTGATGAATTGAGGTTTGTTTTCAATGCTACTAGGGAGAGTGGATCTTCATGGGGTCCGATGCACAAAGGGGCAGCCTGGATAACCCATGGAAGAGTTTGTGTAATAAGTGATAACTTAATATAATTAACTAGTGGGTTTGGGTAAGTTCACACTAATTAAGATAAGTGAGATGCCTCACCTATGCTGTTAGTGCTTTTGCGGACTAAGGATGGGTTGAGAAGGCCATGATCGACAAGATCACTACCTTGTCCTCACGAAAGGTTAGTGGTCCCACATGTGTCATCCTATGGGGCCAACGCCTAGTGAGAGGTAGCTAGGATAACCCATGTTAGGGCTATGCGATGACACTCTTCCTATAGTATCCCTTGTTGCTCTTTTGCCTTGTGAGTCTTTGGAAGTAGCCTTTTGATATTCTTGTTAATCACATTTCTTGTTATTTTTGTGTTGTTGAGTCTTGTTTCCTTCCACTTGATTGTTCTTGGTTGTGGGTCTTTCTTGTCATCTCATAGCACGAGGGGTGGGCCTTTGGGTCCACATGGTCGGGTGGAACGTGCTTTGCACCCCATTGGGTTCCCAGTCAGTGTTCACGAAGCGCGCAGTCTGTGTTGATGTAGAGGATCCAGAGCTCCGCCACATGTTAATTTACCATGTTCATTTATGTAACATTCTTGTATTTGATGTATCATTTCCTCTTTGTGTCAGGAAGCACTGATGTGCATATGTACTCCTGAAATGGATGTAATGTATTAATTTACCTTTGTATACCTTATGAGGTTATTGATTTGTGGTAGTGTCATTTGATGTGTTGTATTTGCAGAAATATGCTCCATTGAATTCACATGATGATAGTATGTTATGGTTTTCCTACATGTGGATGTTTCTTATTGATGGATTATAATGGATGTTTGATTATTTTAAACATATATGCTATATCATGGTTTCATAATGTAATTCTTGGAATTCATTCGTTATTGTCATGGTATGATTTTAGGTTTCATAATGCCACCCTGTGTACCCCAGAGGACGTGGTTGATATTGTAATTGTATAATTGCCTTATATGTAATGTAAGTTCATGTTCATCTGATGCAATGCTCTACTTTAAAAAAAAATTGTGCGGTAATTGGTTGTTTCTGTTGTCCTTTGGGGTTCACGCGGTGGGGTGTTATAGCTTGGTATCAGAGAGCCAGGTTATCGAACACTGGGTACTCTAGGTTAATGGAGCCCATTATGGTTACCTTGAGCTCGACCCTTGAATCTAAGATACGTCATTTCCTCTTGTGTCATCCTCGTTTTGCAACCCTAGTTCTCCCTTAGGTGGTAGTTGTCCCCATAGTGCAGAAAACCAGTGGAAAGGATAGGACCCTCGGTGTAGTGCGTAATGCACCAATATCCTTCCTACCAGGGATGTATTATGGACTTTTGTGTGGTCTTGTGAAGTGAATTTTTGTATATGTAGGTGAAAATGTGTGGTTTTGTGCTAAATTGTTGTGATCATTTGAGGCTTAGGGTTCAGATTTAGGCCTAGGAGACCTCTGTGGTCGAAAATTAGGATTAGTTGATCCTCAGATTTGAATTTGAGTCTAATGAACTTGTTTTGATTGCACGCATGGGAAGGTCAAAATATGGTAGAAGGAAAGGGAAGGTAGTTAAGAGGATAAAAAAGGAAGTTGCGGTGAAGGGGAACCCTACACCTGATGATCAACTCAAGGTTTTTGATGATGAAACCTTGGCTCATGCCCTTATCCAACTAAAGATAGAGAAGGGCAAGAAGGTTGTTGAATCTAAGCTCACTATTGGAGCTAAAAAGCCTTTTGCAATCTGTGACTGGCTGTTGGGGTGTGGACATCATGTTCCCATTTTGTCCAGTGAGGAAAAGGAGTGCCTGCGTGCACATCCTTCTTCTCGAAACATTGTAATTGATTTAGACGAGGACCCAGAGGAGTGTCATCTAACCGATAGTGAATAACCCACTTAGTATGGGGAAATACTATAAATAAGGATATATATAATCCAACATTATTATAAAACAAATCCTTCTTGTGTGTACAATTTGGAAAATTTGTGTTTTTGAAATAAAAGGTTGTGTTTTCATGCTTTTGTAAAGGTGTAGATTATGATTTTGGGTCATGTATATTGTGTAATTTAGTATTGTAAGATGCGTAAAATAGTAGTATGCTAGAAAATTCAGATGCTATGCTTACTTGTATTAATCTTACTGTTTGGTGCTCTCTATGCTATATGTAGTTACTTGTTAAACTCTTTTGTTTGGACTTGGGTGATAATTTATTTGGTTTCAGGACTATGCTAATTATGTGGATTTATTCCGGTGCTTATTGAACATCTAATTAATGTTGATATATGATATTTATGTTTTGAATATCATTGTAAATGATATTAGGATTATTACATGATGCTATATGCTATGGTTTTGTTTGTGGATGAGGTGAGAAGGACGATTAAGCATCACTCGCTTGCGAGCGCCCTGCTACGCTGTGATTCCTTCTCATGGTGTGTTTGCTTTTGATATATATATGCTCTCGATAGTGTGTTTTGATGTAGGTACCAGACATTGACTCCACCTGCACTGTCAGGTTTGAGCATGCCCTATATGCCCAATGTGTATGATGTGGAAACTGTAGTTGACAAGAATGTCCCTCGTCCTAGTCCGTCACCCCGTCATTGTGTCTGACGATGTTGTTTGTTTGTGATCCTATTTTTATTTTGGTAACGTTCGATTTTGAGTCGTTTAATTTAATTTGTTTAATTGATGTTGTTTTAATATAGTTGTTAGTTCATTGTGTTGATGTGCTTATGACTGCATACATTTTGTTTCATCTTGCAACTTCTAGGAGTAAACCAATGCTAAGGGGGGGAGGATGTAGTGCCCTCCGCTTTTAGCCCTTCATGATGTTTAAGTAAGTTGTTTGTTTGTGACTTGTGAAGTCATGTTGACCTTTTTGTTTAATGTTGTTTTAATTTAATAATATAGTTGTTCTGAGGGTGTTGAGTTTTAAATGTCGTTAAAGTATTATGTGATTTAATTAAATCATCAATTATTAAGTGAATGTTGTTGATTAGTTAATTATTAAATTAGATTATTAAAAGAATGTCGTTAATTAATTATTGAATTAATTAGTTATGTTATAATGATTCAATTATCTATATTTATTAAACGATGAATAATTAAATAAAATATAATAGAATATTAATGTAATTATTAATAATGTAATTTTTAAATTTAAATATATTGGATAAAGAAGTATTGAACAAATATATTAAATTTGATAACTTAAAATCTCAAAAAGGTAATTAAGTGATTACCGTTATGAAGGTATTGTGGTTATTAAATTTAATAGGGTGATTAAATGTTTACAGTGATAAACTAATAATTAAAAGTTTTACACTTAGTTTTTAATAAATTTAATGTAGAAAGGGTATGCGTTAGGAGTTACCAACAGGTGGTAAAACTAGAGAAAGGTAAATTGATGGGTGTATGTGCATACTCTCGAGAAATGGAAAAGTAATTTGAAAATTTCCATTTGTCGAAGCCTTGTTCTCAAAAAACTTGAGAAGATTTCCTTATTTTAGATGGGGAATTTTCAAATTACTTTTCCATTTCCTGAGAGCACGCACATACACTAGTCAATTTATCTTTCTCCAGTTTTACCACCTGTTGGTAACTCCTGACGCATACCCTTTCTACATTAAATTTATTAAAAACTAAGGGTAACACTTTTAATTATCAATTTATCACTGTACACATTTAATCACCCTATTAAATTTAATAACCACAATACCTTCATAATGGTAACTCACTTAATTACCTTTTTGAGATTTTAAGTTATCAAATTTAATATATTTGTTCAATACTTCTTTATCCAATATATTTAAATTTAAAAAATACATTATTAATAATTACATTAATATTCTATTATATTTGATTTAATTATTTATCGTTTAATAAATAATAATAACCGAATCATTATAACATAACTAATTAATTCAATAATTAATTAACAACATTATTTTAATAATCTAATTTAATAATTAACTAATCAACAACATTCACTTAATAATTGATGATTTAATTAAATGATATAATACTTAAATGACATTTAAAACTCAACACCTTGAGAACAACTGTATTATTAAATTAAAACAATGTTAAACGTCAAGGTCAACATGACTTCACAAGTCCAAACAAACAACTTACTTAAACATCATGAATGGCTAAAAGTGAAGGGGCACTACATCCTCCCCCCCTTAGCATCGGATTACTCTTGGAAGTTGCAAGAAGAAACAAAACATATACAGTCATTAGTACTTCAACACAATGAACTAACAACTATATTAAAACAACATCAATTAAACAAATTAAATTAAACGACTCAAAATGGAATGTTACCAAAACAAAAATGGGATCACAAATAGACATCGTTAGACACAATGATGGGGTGACGAACTAGGACGAGGGACTTTTTTGTCAACTATGGTTTCCACATCATACCTATTGGGCTTATAGGGCATGCTCAAACTTGACAGTGCAGGTGGAGTCGATGCCTGGTACCTGGAAACTTGCATCAAAACACACTGTCGAGAGCATATATATATCAAAAGCAAACACACCATGAGAAGGAATCGCAATGTAGCAGGGCGCTCGCAAGCGAGTGATGCTTAACTGTCCTTCTCACCTCATCCACAAACAAAACCATAGCACATAACATCATATAATAATCCTAACATCATATACAATGATATTCAAAACATAAATATCATATATTAACATTAATTAGATGCTCAATAAGCACCGAAATAAATCCACATAATGACATAATCAAATAAACCATTCATAGAATCTAACTCTAATGTCATCATAGCATATTCATCATAAACAGTAGCATAGTCCTCAAACCAAATAAATTATCACCCAAGTCCAAACAGAAGAGTTTAACAAGTAACTACATATAGCATAGAGAGAATCAAATAGTAAGAGTAATACGAGTAAGCATAGCATTTGAATTTTCTAGCATACTACTGTTTTATGCATCTTACAATACTAAATTACATAATATACATGACCCAAAATCATAATCTACACCTTTACAAAAGCATGAAAACACAATCTTTTATTTCAAAAACACAAATTTTCCAAATTGTACAAACAAGAAGGATTTGTTTTATAATAATGTTGAATTATATATATCCTTATTTATAGTATTTCCCCATACTAAGTGGGTTATTCACTATCGGTTAGATGACACTCCTCCGGGTCCTCGTCTAAATCAATTACAATGTTTCGAGAAGAAGAAGGATGTGCATGTAGGCACTCCTTTTCCTCACTGGACAAAATGGGAACATGGGGTCCACACCCCAACAACCAGTCACATATTGTGGAAGGTTTTTTAGCTCCAACAGTAAGCTTAGATTCAACAACCTTCTTGCCCTTATCTATCTTTAGTCGAATAAGGGCATGAGCCAAGGTTTCGTCATCAGAAACCTTGAGTTGATCATCAGGTGTAGGGTTCCCATTCACTGCAACTTCCTTTTTGATCCTCTTAACTACCTTCCCTTTCCTTCTATTAGATTTTGACCTTCCCATGCCTGCAATCAAAAAAGGTTCTTTAGACTCAAATTCAAATTTGAGGATCAACTAACCCTAATTTTTGACCACATGGGTCTCCTAGGCCTAAATCTGAACCCTAAGCCTCAAATGATCACAACAATTTAGCACCAAACCACACATTTTCACCTACATATACAAAAAGTCACTTCACAAGACCACACAAAAGTCCATAATACATCCCCGGTAGGAAGGATATGGTGCATTGCGCACTACATCGAGAGTCCTATCCTTTCCACCGGTTTTCTGCACTATGGGGACAACTACCACCTATAGGAGAACTAGGGTTGCAAAACGAGGATGACACAAGAGGAAACAACGTATCTTAGATTAAGAGTTGAGCTCAAGGTTACCATAATACATTACATTCTTTAATTACTTTACAAAATACATAACAATTACATTCCCTTTGATAGACAATATGCACACTAAAAACAAATAATGCCCATTTGTCTTTTTATGAAGCTTGTTGTAATGCATGTCATCATTCAATGTCGTTTGACAATTTTGTTGAAAAAATATTGCTTATTGAACAAGTTGTAGAAGAGCCACCCAACTTTCCTACTATCACAATCTAATTTACACATCATACAGGTATGAGGACAACATTGATTGTTGTTTACATGAAAATCTCTTTCAACAAAATTTTCCAAAGCTTGTAAAAATTATATTCGAGCACTACAAAGATGACATCTCATCCATAGAGTTTGTGTCACGTAGATTTCAAATACATGGAACTTCTGCACAAGCTGTAAACAATTTCATTATCAACATTGTTAAGTATTGAACATCTTATTAATTTTTTATATTAAATTGAATATTATTATAAATACTAAAAGCAACAATATTTGTCTTTCTTGTATTTTACATTGGCATGTTTTGACAATACACAATTGTTGATATTCTTTTGTGCATGCAACTAAACTGTCAGAGCCCAATGGAATAGAGATGGATTTGTTGAATGGTATAAGGAATGCAGATTGCAAGGTTGTGTCTCCTATATTGTAAGTTGCTTTGCCTCTATATGTTGCTTTGGGTTACTATTATTTGAGTTATTATATATACAAAGGAGGCCTGGGTATATAGCTTTGGCAGTGAATGCTTTTTCTGTGCCAACACCTCTTGAAAAGAACAAATGAAATATCTCAACTTTTTTTTGTTGTTTTTTCATTAATATGTCTTTCACTATGGCTTGTTCTCTATGTTTAACATTCTTCGAACAATGTAATACTCTGTCGTCTAGTAAGTGTGGATGCTTAGGTATCTCAAATGGTTTTGTCATCTGTTTTAAGTGACACCCCTTAGCTTCAGCCATAATCACAAACAAAAACGGGGATAATGGATCTCCTTATTTCAAACCGTTGGTGGCATCAAAGAAACCACACATTGACCCATTAACAAGCACCAAATAACGAGGAGTAGATATACAGGCATGACTAATTTCTAACCATTCTTCATTGAAAGCAAAGTTTCTCATGAGATTTTGTGCGGTGTCTCAGAAGCAACAATAATGTTGTTAGTGATCTCTTTGCCAGGAGCAAAACCATTTTGTTCCTTAGAAATTAACTTCTCCAAAGTCTTTTTCAATCCGTTTGCTAATGCTTTAACTATAATCTTATAAATGGTATTGGATAAAGAGATTGGCCAAAAACCATCAAAGGATTTGCAATCTGATTTCTTAGGGATTAAAGCTATGGCAGGATTATTAATGTTCCTAACAAACCTCCTTTTCCTGAAGTCTTCAACCAATCTCCAAACATTTGAACCTAAGAATCCCCAACAAGCTTGGAAGAATTTAGTTGGGAATCTGTTAGGTTCGAGGGTCTTTTTAGGCTTAATTGAAACGTGGCAATTTTTATCTCTTCTTCTGAGAAAGTGTCATTATGCATTTGGTTAACATCGTCCCCTATACATACTGGCATGTTTGACAAAATTGATTGATCCTAGTCATTGTTAACAGATGTGCGTGCAAACAATAAGGAACGAAAGTAATGGATTGCCTCTGTAAGACCCGTCCATAGTATATTTAGTAAGAATTCTAAAAAGGTATTCGGTAATGTTCTAGCAAATGAATTTAACAAGTCTTGATAAATCAAAGTATAGAATTATGAGGTGTGGAGCTTGTGTAATTCACATAAAGGCTTAAGTTATATAATTTTTGGATTTAATATGTCGTGGATTGCTGATTAAGACAAACTCCCAATTTTAAAATTTGATGGTCTTTTAAAAAAAAATAATTATTCTTTAGATTGTTTATTCATGTTGGTTGCATATACTATTAATGAATGTTGAAAGAAAAAATATGTCAAATAAAATCCTCAGATGAGATTCGGGGAGATTTGGTTATAAAGCTAGATTATACATTTATGACCAAAGGTTTATTTTGGATCTTCATTGAGATTCTTGGCTCTTTTATCATATGGGATTATCATCATAATTTGAATAAAGGAGATTATTGATTGTTTTTTTCAAAGTAAGTTTAAAAAATAGAACATGAATTACTAGCATTAGTATGCCCATTGGAGCTCATTAGCTCCCTCAATCTAAACGTATATATCATAATAAATAAATAAATAGTCGTAACATGAGAGAATTCATCACATATCAAAGCCATAATGTAAATGTTAACAATACTAAGAGTAAATAATAATTGACATAAATCCTAAAGAAAAAACATAACATGATAGAGAGGTCTTGGAGCATGAAATACAACAATATATTTCAAACTTTTGGATTCATCTTGTAAGTATTCTCTTTGAACCCTTCAAATCCATATATTTAATGAATGTATTGCTTTTGGTAGTAACCTCTGTGAAGATTTGTGCATCTAAACATTTATTATAGTTTGCTAGTTTACTACCAAAAACAATACTACATTCATTGGCTGGCTTATGGAAATGCCATGTCTATATTTGATATAATAAAGTCCAAGTTTATAAGCGAGTGAGTGCACATTACTCCATTAAATGGCTTATTTCTAATGCAGTTGGATTTCAACATGTATTTTATTTGAGGATGATGTGAGAATGTGTTTGGCTTCTCAACTATGTGTTAACCTCTAAAGCTTTAATCACTAGTGTTAAATTCTCCTTCTCACTTGACAACTTCAATTGAAATGTAATTTTGTTGATCTCTCGTAACATGAGTTGAACTAAAGTGTCTTAAATGGTTTTGACTAAGGTGTTAATTAGTATGTAGGAATTTACAATTAATCCACATAACATCAAAACATGTTTCCAAGTACGTAAGGCAATATTAGACAAAATTTAGTAACTTCAAACAATTTTCGCAGAAAACTTGTGCAAACTAATATTTACTTGAGATTTCTTTAAAATGCATCTTTATTTTCTCTAAAATATTAAAACTTTAGAAATCAATAAAATTTAAAAATCAACAACATGTATTCAAAAAAAATAGTGACTAACAAACAAGACTACTAAAAACAATTGTATAATGGTACCAATCAATCTTTGTAAATTCATAAACAAATTTGTTCTTTTTACAAGTGTTGCTTTTATTCCATTTCTCCATAACAAATACATTGAGTTTAGATGGTGAATTATAAATGAAGAATTTGAAACTTGTAAAAAGAAATCTGTAATGTCCCTTCTTTGGAAAGGACCCTGAAACTTGATTTATGTCCTATAACCATGTTAGATAACATTGGAGTATAATTTATAAAAACCAAACATATAATAAATATCATATCAAACATATATAAATATCCTCATCTATTTGCACAATACAATTATATAAGGCAAACCACATCTCATCAAGGGAAGTTCAATCATAATAGGAATTGGATGGGAAAGATAAGTCGCCCTGAAGCTATCCATCTAAGCCCAAGAGCAGATATACCATCCCTCTTAGCTCTCGATGGCATGATATACCGTCATCCACCCTAGGAGTGGCATGCTTAGGGGGTACACTTGTACCTGCTTTCCTTATCCATCCTCATCCCCCTAATTATGATTGAGGATCCCTCAAGTCTAATCCAACAACCAATCATGTGAGAGTTGGGGAGAAGGTTACCATAGGAGGCCCATAGACATTCTCTCCCTAAGCCCAAGAGCAGATATCACCCCCTTGGCTCCCAATGGTACGATACACAATCATCCACCCTAGGAGTGGCATACCTAGAGAGAAGTCTAGTACCTGCTCAACCTAATGGTATTTCCTCTCAACATTCCCCTATGATTGATTGGTGATGTTAAATAACAAGATGTATACAATTGAATTCAATAATCCAATAATTAGATGTCAATAACAAAATATACAGATGCATTAAATAATTTTGATAAAGCATATTAAGAGAGTAACAAATATAAATAACCAAATATGTGTACATTTACACTTACAGACAATGACCATGATAAAGCATACTGCAAAAATATATATATATATAATTGTAGACCATAATTATGTTAGATTCTACCACAAAAATAAAATTATATTAGATTCTACCACAAAAATAAAAATATAAATTATAAACATACAATAGCATACAATAATTATAAAATAACTTACCACAGTTTGCTGCTCTTTTTTGTGATCAGATTTTCAAGAGAATATGATTCTCTGTCAAGATTATATTCTTTTCCCTACATATATAAACTTTAATTATTTCTTATTTTAAATGAAGGATACTTACCTTTATTGAGGCTGCCCCTTTAAATATCATTCGCTGGCCCATCTAAGGAGTTATATTCTTTTCTCTACATATATAAACTTTAATTATTTCTACTTACCTTTATTGAGGCTGCCTCCCTTTAAATATCATTCGCTGGCCCATCTAAAGAGTTTGACCGAAACCTTGGGATGCAACGTTTCATTTATAATCACTGCCTTTAGCATTATTTAGTATAGGAATCGTTGCCTTAATTGGTTTGATTCTTATTATTCTTTAATAACATAGTTATGATCAGAATTAATTATATTATAATGTTTTATATAATAACATTTATAATTATAATATTATCATTGGTGATTATTATTATAATGATATTTCAGTTTACATAAATAATTTATTATTTTTATATTGGTTTCTTATATATATTTTAATATTTGATTTGTTATTTATTTTAGTATTTATATATTATAATGATTGTAATTACAATGATATTCAATAGTCATTTTGTATTATGAATTTTATATTTATAATTATATATTATCTTGATAATTATAATTATAATAATATTTCAATTTATAATTACTTATATTTATATTTATATTTTGATATTTATTGGATTTTATTAATCAATGTTTCATATTTGGTGTTACAATTTCGGGGACACGACAAAATCACCAAGAATTCAGAACCAGTGAATTCAGAACCAGTTTGAACTAGTTACCACTGTCATACACTGTAATGCTGCCTATAGAGCCTTGAGCAATTATTCATTTTTATTCCACACTAATTTTGAGTACATTAATTTTGTTGATAAAATAAAGTTGTTGAAGCCATAATTCTCTTGTATTTATGTAGTGTTCAAGTAATAAATTTGTGCCTAAGTTAGCATGGTGTTAGGATTTAGATTTTGAGTTCTATTTCGCAGTCCTGATTTTCTAAAGTTGCTTGTGAGATCTGATTTGAAGATATGTAAGAAACCCTAGTGATTTTATGAAGCTGCTTGTGAGATTTGATTTGAAGATATATAAGAAACCCTAGGTCTCTTATATTAGTATTAAAGCAAGTAGTATTGCCAGCGTGCTGGGTGAATTTTGTGTATGCAATAAATTCAAAGAGACCAAAGAGCCTTAGAGAGAGAAAGGATTTTGCATGCCCATTTAAATTTGGGGCCATTTTGATAAAATGATTTAATACAATTATATATCAACAAGTGGCACACGCTTTTGCTAAGTTTGACTTACAACTTGATAACTTTCCTTATTCGTTTCACATCAAATTTCACCATTAGAATATTTCATATATATAAGATTGTAATAGTGAAATTTGCATACCCATGCCAATTTCCATTTTGTTTAGGGCCCATTTTGATAGAATGAATTAATGCAATAAGATATTGACATGAGGCACACTCTTGTGCTAAGCTTGGTTCACATCGTAATACCTTTCCTTATTCTTTTCACATTCATTTGCAACTATTTCAATATTCCCCTACATTCAACTTTACTCAATCCTTATTTATGTACATCCCGATTTATTCATCATTTACATAGCATTTACTAGCTTGCATTCATATTCCATGTTCACATATTATATTTTTTCCTTAAAACCTAAACTTTCTTGTCTTGGGATTGACTATGAAATTCAAATATTCAAATTCAATTTCGAAAAATCTTGCCTCTTTTTATTAATAGTTGTGAGCCAACTTCACATGCTTTTATTTGAATTGTTTTTATGTATTAGGACATTCAATTTTCCATTAAATCATAATCTATCTAGTAGAGATTCATAGGTGATTACAAGGAGGAAAAAACTAGGACACATTTCCTTTCAAAGGGAGAAAGAATCCTAGTTTGCATCATAGTCATACCACCAGGCAATCTACATTTCTATGCATGTTGTCATCAATCATTCACTTGGAGTTGTAAAAGCCAATCCAATTAGGGATTTGACCTAGGAGAATTTGACCTTGGCAATCTGACATTGTCATCTAGAGTGTTTGTAAACACTTCTTGAAAAAATTAGGCACAAAACAAGTGATGGTAAAGGTAAAAAGATCACTGCAATAACTTTTGTCAAATCAACCTTGCCAGCAAAATATAATTCCTGTGGATCAGTACATTTTTGTGGCACTCATGGTTTAAATCTTGAGGTATTCAAATTCACTTCACAAAGGTTAATGAGAACTTTATGTGACTACTCATAGCTTGAAACATTCATTGGATTGAGAACATTGATTTTCTATACCTAGTGTATGAATTCTTCACAATATTAGCATTAATTCTTCATTTTTGTTCCCAAAGCTAAGTGTACCCATACTTATTTAATTTTAGAATTACTATTGAATTTTTATTGTTCAATTATCAAATTCTAGCTAAAATTTAACTCTTAAGTGTATGCTTTTTTTTGCATTTTTGTAATTACACTTGAAAGGGATTTTATTCTCTTATTAATATATATATGGTGAGGATTGCATACCCTGTATTTTTTCCCAATACTTACTCTCTATGTTTGGATATGTATTTATAATGATGAAAATTGCATGCATATATACATGCATTTTTCACCATTATAAATGTATATATGTATACATGCATGTATATATATGCATGTATATATGTATGTATGTAATGCATGTATATATGTATACTGTGAGATGGGGTTAGAAATCAAATAGCATAGAAAAAGTGACAACCAACACTACTAAGCTATTAAACCACATCCAAACAAGTGAAAACAATGAAAACATAAGGAAAATAAAACATCAAATCAAAATACTCCCCATGCTTGAACTTGAATCACTTATCTTGCTCTCCTATTTCTCTTTTTGCAAATATTCCCTTAGATTTGTAGTCTAACTTGTGCAAATACCTGCAAATTGTAAGTAGAAAGTTGGAGAAGAATAGCTGTTAAGTTGAAAATGGAGAAGGTTTCTTTTATAGACAACCCTTCAAATGGACAACTGAGATTAATCTTCTAGAAAGATTCCAAGATCAATGGATGAGAATTATGAGAGGGATGTTATGAAATGGATGGTTGAGATTAAGTCTCAGAAAAGATGCCAAGATCAACAGTCCAGAATTGATGCACCAAAAATATTCCATGCATGGAAAAGTTATGACGTTGACGGCTATGACACCTGACAACTATGACAGACATGCAAGACATGCAAGCTATGTCATAAATGAATGTTATGACAGAGGATTATGACAGAGCATCTTTGACCAGGTGGTGCATAAATAATTTATTTTAAATAATTTATTCAAAACTGGAGAGAGTGGAGGAAATGGACAAGTGGAAAATTAATAATTTATTTGAAACTTAGACCTTAAATAATTAATTTAGATTAATTATTTAATAGGGGAGGTGGCATGGGATAGTTAAATAATTTTAATAATTATTTAACTATAGAATAATTAAAGGACCATGAATAGATAAATAATTAATGGTAATTATTTAACTATAGATGAAAGGTGACAAAATAATTAAATAAATAAATAATAATTTATTTAACTATTGAAGAAGAGGGAGAAATTAGTGATGCAATTAGATAATTTTAATTGATCAAGATAGAATAAAGATGAGAAGGCGAATTAATTAAATAATTAAAAAATATTTAATTAATAGAGGAATGTGGTCAAACTTAATTGAATAATTAAAATTATTCAATTATCGAAGGACAACGACTAAGAAAAATGATGCTCACAGACTTAGGACATTTTTTAGTGTCTACACATACATACATATATACATGCATATATATATGCATATACACATATATGTATACATGTATAAATATGTGTATATATGTATATACACATGTGCATATACATATATGTACATACACACATGCACATATTGATGGTGAAAATTGTATACCCCAAATGCGCACACAATTGCATACCTTGCACTTTCTTCTTAGACTCAATTTGACTAGATATATACATCTGTAATGGCAAAAAGTTGCATACCTAACACTTATACATATCTGTGTATACATATATGTGTAATGTTGTAAATTGCATACCCATGCAATTTCACAATACACAATGTCCCCCTCTGTTAGCCCATGATGTAAAAATTTTCTAAATGTAAATCGTGAACACCAAAATATCATTTATCTAGCATTTTTTATAATAATTATTGTAGGAGTTTATGGTGAACTCCTCAACGCTCTAGGATCACCTACAAGACAAAATTACTTCCACAAGAGAAATGGCAGAAATATCATGCTATGATTATGGATGCAAGATTTCTAGAATGAAATTGATTATTGCTCATAGATGATTGTTGTTACAATGTACATATGATACCTTGCTTATATAGGCAAGGTGTGATGATGTACTAGTATTAAATGAGTGTGTCGTAATTAAATGACATGACTCAACATTAAATTTTCTAGGACATATGCATTAAATAAAAGCCAACTTGATAAGATATGATATAAGATCTTATCTAGACAACTAAGACTTCTAGAAAAAGAAATTAGGACTTGATTCGACTTAACAATGTAAATAGGACCTAGATAGGTAAAATACCTATTTACACGAACACCCCCTCTTAAGTACAACTTAAGGAGTACTTATGCAAATGACACAAAAAGGTCTCAGTTATGAGGCCATGTTAGGTACCCATGTACGAATGCAAGTGAAATCTCTCACAAATGGAGAAAACGAGAAAACCCAATGGGAAAAAACTCCTCCCCAAAAGAGATAGAAAACAAAATGCTTGCAGTGATGCATGAGAAGGAAAAAAACCCATTTGGGGAGAAAGACCCCTTGCCTTAACCCACCTCCCCCTACCCCTCATATGAGAGAAGAGAGACCATGCAACCAACCCCCACGCCCCCTCAATGTAGAGCCTCCTGCAAATATGGTAGGTGTTTTAAAATGGATACTGAATATGATCCATGATCGCGAACAATGTGCTTCCCCTCGGGGATTGGATTAAGGGTGATAGGGGTAGGGCCCTAAATATAGTAGGGGTAGGGATTGAAAAAAAGACCAAGATGGTATGTAGGATGTCTTCCCATTCCTGAAAGGAATATGTGGGAAGAAAGATGATGGATGATGTCTCTAAGGAATGCTCAAGTGTCTCCATGTTGATGTTGAATGGTGTCACACTCCAAACAGGAGTTCTAGGCCACACTATCAAAGAAGACAATCCAAAATATCCTTGAAGCGATTGTAGAACACAATCCGAAGACAAAGATGCCTCCTCTAAAGACAATGAAGCCTCTTGCAAATGTTGTCCAAAAGTATCCACACTCATGTCAAACTGTAAAGGATGATCATGCAAAGAATGAACACGAGGGTTAGAGTTTTCCCTCACAACAACTAAAGAACGATCATCTCCATCAAAGAGATGTATGCAATCAATGATTTATCCCAAATTTAAAATGCAGGAGTCACAAAACAAACCATCGATGTTTGTCAAGTACTCGTCCCAAGTAGCCATCTCTAGAAGACAATGAATTTCCTACTGTACTGAATCACAAGGAGCCAAAACAATGGAATCTCAAGCATCCTCAGGTAAAATAGTAGATGAAGGAGATGGAATATCAACACATTACTTGATCCTCAGATGATGAAAGTACACCAACATTCAAATGACCATACCAAATCTCCTCAAAAGTGTCCACACAAGATGCCTCAATGTGAACATCTATCAAATAATTAGGAGAAAAATGTGAGGTGTAGATGGGTTTGTGCAGGATCACGATGAGCCAAAAAGTGACAATATGATGGGTATGTGGTTGACAACTATTTTTTTTACCTAAAATTGATGAAACGAAAAGAGTTTTTAAAGGATATTATCAACTTTCCACCAATATAAATTATTCTTTACTTTGAATTTAATAATTAATTATTATTAATTTTCTATTCAAATTATGACTAAAGTCCTGATTGATAGGCTAATTGAAAAACATCTATATCTTCAAATGGTATCACATTTTTGAATCCAAAACATGCATCACATTCTATGCTTTGCATACTATAGGATTAAAAAATAAAAATTGAATTTTCATGAAGTTTTGACCAAGTTAAGGTGGTTAGACACACAAGTTTTATATTTTTAAAAGTTGTAATAAAAAATCATAATTAATTATTTATTTGGAAAAATTACAAAAAATATGAATCACATCGGGCATGAGTCTCTACTTATATCTAAAATATTATAAAAATTTTATCATTTTATTGTGGTTAGGGTGGTTAGACAAACACCTACTTTTTATTTTTCCCCGAATTTAAGTACCCCGCATTGAAATTTCAAATTTTTACCAAATAAATTTTAATTTTTTAAACAAACCTAGTAGTTTAGAAACTAAATTCAATTTTCTACAGATTCTATTTTTACATATTTTTGAAATAATATAGATAACTTATTCAAATTTTTATGTCAAGTTGTCTAACTCTGATTTTTCTGAATTTTTTGCCACTTAAGGGCCTATTTTTTCCATGATGATCCTGCATATACCCAGATATGAGATTGGTGATCAACCTCCCCAACTACAACTATATTTCTACCATGCAAATCCTAGATTATGAAAGAAGTGGGTGTGAAATCAACACTCCTACCTACTCCACCATGTGTGATTTGATAGATAGAAAGGATATTGGTTGACAATGAAGGAAATGACATCATTAAATGATCTGTCATCCATGTCAATGGATTATTTACCATGTAAACACGCACATATGTGTTAGCCATCAAGATTGGTGGTGCTGAATTCTCTGATGAAGCCATGTGATGTGAGGTGTAATGAGCCAACCAATTTTCTTTTTTGATTTAAGGTTAGCTCAAATCCAAAACCAACTGTTAGAAAGTAACTCTACGCCAAGAATGCTCACTCAATCTTGAGATGGAAAAGGTGTTGTCATATGGTGTCGAGGATCGTCAGTTCTCCAAATGAAAAGTACAATGCTAGAAAGTAACCCAACACCAAGAATGTGCACACAAGACCCGATGTGGGTGAGGTGCTAACATATGGCGCTAAGGATCTAATGCATTGGTGATGACTCAACCAATTAGTAGTATGAATAATGCAATACAATGAAGACAACGAGGCCAGTATCTTCCACAATCATGGGAATATGATTTTTGCAAATAAGTAAAATAGGCGGTGTGGTGAGCCTCTTCCACTAAGAGTGGGAATTACAATGTAACTTAACAAGATATGAAAGATAGTTGAACAATACTACTGTAATAGCCTTACAATGAGATAAAATTCCTACAAATAACACTGTATTAGAGATGTCCCAATGCTGAAAATATGTAGTATGTCTCTCCTATCACCAAATAACTCACTCCACAAGAAACCGACTCAAAATGAAAAACTTCAACAATTTGATATGACTGACCAACAATTCCCAAAACCACTAGAATGCTCATAACTCCCTCAAAACTACTCCAAATGACATGAGACCAAATACAATGCATTCCTAGGAAGATGGCAACCAATCTAAAATTGAGAAACTGCAACAAACTAGATTTATTTTTTTTCTAAAGTTTTCAAAGACTTCCCAGGCAAGAATACAACTAGGTAAAGGGACGAACAGCTAGATAAAATCATAGAATTCTCCAAAAAATCCCAAAACTTTCACAAAGGGGTGCCCAAAGCCAAAGAAGAGATATGACAAATACCCAGAACCAAACAAAATTTTCCCAAGGAGCTACGAGTGAAAATCTACTTTAGCTACAACTAAACCAACAACCTGTAAATTGACAAAACACGCCAAAGACATCAGAAAACATCAAAAGACACCATTAAAATAAGCTCAATGTGCTCTCAAGAGTTAAGAACAACCTCTAACTTAGCTAGTTGCTATCTTTCAAGCAAGAAACTATGCCCAAGATAGGAGGTATGCATTCCTCGAATCAATATCACTCACCATTTCGACAACATAACATTATAATTTCTTCATGGATGGGAAATGAAGGAGCAAGGGCCTCATTATATAGATTTTATGTGAATATCTAGAAGCTTCTAGAAGGGCGCCCAAATTCAAATCACATTTTCCCCAAAATGGAATCCAAATTCAAATGCAAATTCATCTTATTCCTCCAAGTTGCCTTTTTCATGAAGACATAACACTTTATTAAAAATATCAATAAAGTGTAATGTGGCATCCAAAAAGTAATAAAGTGAAACACTTTATATAAAATAATATATCTCCTCAAAATATTATCTCATTTGCATTTCATTTCCCCATGTCTCCAAGGCGTCCAACATCAAGAAAGTAATATACTTTATTAAATTTGCTAATAAAGTATAAAATGGCGTCCAAATATAATAAAGTGAATGAATTTAATAAAATAACTTATTTCTCCTTAAGGCACCCACCAAGCCTTATCAAAATTCACTTTATTAAAATATTTTACCTCCAAAAGTGAAGCACCCAACTCAAGCTCAACCCTACCAAAAATAGCTCATAAGTATTGAAGACTCAAATTGCTCCAACTAACCTGCTAGAAATAGATTTGGAAATGGTTACTGAAAACCTGCTAAAAATAGCACCAAGGGTGTTGGAGACCAAACTGCCCAAACTGACTTGCCAGAAATAGCCATTGCTTCGGACTGTTGAAGTGCTGCTAAAAATAGTACTGCCAAAAATAGAACATACTAAAAATAACATACTGATAAAAATAGTAAGTTGTTCCAAACTCACTTTGAGCACAAACCGAGCAGTCGTAGTAACTCACTAAAAATAGCAAGTTCAAAAAATCCCACAGTTCCCGATGCATGTCACATCACTGTGAAGCACTCTGAAAACCCAAAAGGAATCCAAAATTCAAACTGAAAAACTCGAACATGCAAGCCTCCAAAAGCAGCCGAGAATGCAAGTCAATATTGTGTCACACATGTTAACCCCATCATGAAGCTCTCCAAAAACCCAAAAATCTCCACCAAACATGTGTTAGAAACTCTCGCAGCCAAGACCTAAAAACCTCTTTAGAATTGGAAACCCTAATTTTAGCTTCCAACTAGCCTATGGGCCTCCAAAAAAGGCTAGCGGCCAACAGTACTGATCACTGTTGAGAAGGGGACATTATAGTTCACCCTCCCCAAATTGCTTGTCTTCAAGAAATACAACCACAACTCTATAAAATTAAAACTAATCCATACCAAACCAAGTATGATCCTAGGGTCCCAAATCCATCTCTGAAAGGACCCACCATAATGATGTTGTGCCACTCTGATCACATCAGTGAAGACATCGTGCGAAAACTATACTAACCTCCCTTGTAACTCCCAAATGTTAGCATCCATGAATAGACAGGAAGGACTGATGTCAACACCTTGCAACATATCATGCCCAAAAGACTCTAAGTCATCAATATCAACCATACCACTTTTAATCATAATCTTGGGCAATTGGAAAGTTAGTCTACTCAACTCAATACTATAATCCTCAGCATATATCCATAAGGTATCTAACAAAGCCACAACTGTAAATGCGACTTCTCCAAATCTTCTTACAAGGAGGAAAGCAGTCCCTTGCAAGAACTCATCAAACTCAAACTCATGAATCCCCATGAATCTACTAAGCCTCAACTGAATCATCATGATACAACTATGAAGGCTGGAGAATTTTCTCACAATTCCAACCCCAAGAGTCTCAAAATGTAGAATCAAAGCATGTGGAATTTCCCTGTCTTGAACCAATATTGTGAAGGAGCTATCAAATATTGCTTCAAAAACCTCCATAAGTTGAATTCCAAGAATAGGATGGGTGTAAAGAAGCAAGTAAAAACTGATGTTCAAAGTTGAGATCAACGAAGTACAATTATATTTTAGTACTCTACACAAGGGAAAGAAACAACACCTATGGAATTCCCAAGTGTGAGTGTGAGAGATGAGCATTGTGTTGGAAGATACCACCTCCAAGGTGGCTGGAAAACATACAAGAGAAATTTCCAACTGAAAACTACCACCTCTTTGACAAGAAGTGATGAACCAAATCTTTTGAATGAGAGTAACTCCCTATGTACGGTGGCTGGTCTGCCTCCAACTAGCAAGCTCGAGTCTCAAAATCTTCCCTTTTCTTAGCCAAGGATCACTCTCAAGAGCAATCAACCATTCATCTCTCCAACCCTTATTAAAATTTCTCTCCAATCCATTTGTTCATCAACAAATGGGACCACCAAGGGGTTGGTAAAGAAGGTAACAACGCCATTAATACTGAAATTTTGATCCTTATCCCTCCAAAAATTCTTCTTTCCACAAGTAATAAGCTCTATCAACCCATGTTGAGGATCCCAAGCATGGTTACCCAACTGAAAGTGATTTCTAGCATATTGAAAAGAAAACTCAACACATCCCCAAGTGCTAGTAAGGATCAAGTGCATATTGAAGAGATTGATGCCTCCTCTAGTGAAGCCTTGAAGCCTATCCATGAAAGCTTCAACAACATTGGAGGGTGATCCCACAATAGTGGTTTACAATTTTTGGCCAAACTGAACACTGAAATAATTTTTATTAACTAAATCTTCACTTTCGGGCATCTATAGCAACTAAACCGTGAGGAATTTGAAGATGATGCAAACTAGAGTTTCGTGACATTTTTTTTGTAGATTCTAAATTTATTTTTTTCAAAATTTTTGGAATCAGATTGCACTTCTTTTTCCATCTCCCTAGAAAACTAGATTTTTTCTTCTTTAGAAAACAACATTTTTAAAAAGTGACGCTCACTGTATAACACATAACTTTTCTTCCATGAAGGATAAAATTCTAATTCTTTCGAATTTAGATTTGTAACTTTGATATATAGTGCTTCCATTTGGTTAGATAATTTTTTATTTAATTTTATTTTTGTAATCAAGTTTCAAAGTCAAACCAATTACAATTTAGACATAGTGCGACCGTATAACGCGTAACTTTTTTTGTTTATATAGAAATTCAATTGTTTTTTTTTTGGATCAAGGACTTCAATATCTAGTGCACTCATATATATATATATATTTTGATAATATGCTATTTTTCCACATGTGCAGAACAAAGAGCTTGAATTTTGGTGAAAAACCTACATTCACAAGAAATAAAAAATAAATATAATAATCAAATTAAATTTAATTAAAATTATAAGTTTTTGGAAACTTATAATAAGGACTACATATAATTTTTTTTTTTTAAATGAATTGATTTGATCCCCTAAAAGGTAAATCAAAAGTGGTTTTTTATCAACATTTTGATAGGTGTAAAGGAGACTTCGTTATAGGTATGGTTTATAACTAGTGGGGTTCTATCCAAGGGGACTTGGTCTAAGGTGGTTTTATTAAACCCTCTTCAATTGTAATCCTTTAAATGTAAATTTTCAAGGCCTAAATCAGTATATTTTCTAAAAATATGTGATTTCAGCCAAAATCAAGATCTCTAAGAAAGTGTAAACCACTATTATGGCAGCACTCTGGAGCATGAAACATTAGATGACCTCAAATACAACTCCCAAAATAGACTAGTAAGTGCCAAAGCATCATTCAACCAAAGGGATGGATTGTCAATCATGAATACACCATGTTTTGGTCCTCCTTTCTCCCCTACTTCATGAGTAACTATTAATTTTTATGATCATATTAGATAGACAAAATTTTAATTCAAATCAGACAATAACACAACATATACCTTGGGAAAACCCTCCACTTGAGGGAGATAAACCTAGCAACAATATATCACTTATATATTGAATGACGACAAAATGTCTCCTTTATAAAGAGGTCGATATGAAGGCCAAATAGAAGCACCACAATCTGATGCAACATAGTAATAAGATAATAAAATTCACTGATGATGAAAGTCAACCTTCCACAATATTGATTTGTGCTTGATTATAAACTCGCACTTGTATAATCGAACTTGTGATGAATAATGAATAGATGATGAATGAGATACAACCAATGAGAATATATACAAGATGAAGGGAGACATGGCTCTTCAATACAAGAAGTCGACTTCCTTCAAAAAGACGTGTCTCTAACACACAAGAAGTTGGCTTCAAGAATTTACATCCCTTCATGAAATTTGTGCCTATGGATGTCAGCCTTTAATAATTAAATAAATCATCATTAATTTGTGCCTCTTCATAACGGTTATCATCATAAATTAAATAGCCAAAGGCTATCATTTAATTTATCCATTGATGCCAAGAATATCGGGTTGGAAGGTAATCCCGATGCTGCTCAATAACATCAACACTCCCTCTCAGCTAGGGAGGATACTTCCAGCTACATAAGACATATCACCTCATCGTGATGTCAACCACAATGGCTACACCCATATGTGGAAAGAAAAGATATCACCTCATCATGATATCAACCATCATGGCTACACCCATGGATGGTAAATGAGTACAAGTGCTCATCACTCAATGTGATGTCATCACCTCATCGTGACATTCACCATGGCTACTCCTAGAGGGTGAAAACAAAAGTACAAGAAAATCATCATGAACTCTCTCACGTGATGTTGTCATGGAGTCACACACATGACATCTACCATGGCTACTCCCAGAAGGTGGAAACAAGGGCTTTCAACTCAAATTTCTCTGAAAGAGAAATACATTAACAAGGGCTTGCACCTCAAATCTCTCTTAAAGAGAAATGCATTAAAGGTCACTGATATTGATACTCCTTGCTAGGGCTTCATTCTCCACCATACCAAGCTTGTCTTGAAAGTACACAAACTTTATCTTGGAGAGAGGATTTGTGAGAATGTTTTCTGTGTGCTCATCAGTGTTGATATATTTCAATTGGATCACTTTCCTCAATACCATATCTCTGATATAGTGGTATTTGATCTCAACATGTCTAGTTCTGTCATGAAACACAGGATTGATAGAAAACTTCACACAACTTTGATTATCACAATGAATGATAGTCAACTCCATTGATTGTCCAAACAATCCTACAAGAAGCTTCTGAAGCCACATTGCTTCTCGAGCTGCCACACAAGTTGCAATATACTCAGCCTCTACTATACTCAGTGCCATTGAAGACTACTTCTTGCTACACCAGGAGATCATCATAGATCCCAAACTGAAACAACATCTAGAGGTGCTCTTCCGATCAGTGACACACCCTACCCAATCAAAATCAATATAACCATGCAGCTTCAAGTCCACACTTGAAGAACATCTCAAGCCATATCCAAGTGTTCCATGCAAGTATCTCAAGATATGTTTTACTGCAACTAGATGTATTTTCCTTGGTTCACACATGAATTGACTAAGTGCACTCAATGCATAACAAATATCCGGTCTAGTATTGACTAGATACATCAATGATCCAATGAACTTACTATAAATCATGGAATCCATCAGATCTGAACTAGTTGCAGCCCCTTTCAACTTATACAAGTTGGTATCCATAGACCTGTAGACATGGATTTGCAGTCCATCATACCAAATCTCTTTAGGATGTCAATAGTATACTTCCCTTGACTTAAAATCATCTCATCTAGCTTCTGCCATACTTCTAAGCCAAGGAAGTAATGCATGAGACTAAGATCCTTCATTTCAAATTCAAAAGCTAACTCCTTGCATTTGATAATGAGGTGATCTTCTCTAGTAAGAATTAAATCATCAACATAAAGAACCAATATCAATGCTTCACCATCAATTACCTTGAAGTACATGTTTGAATCAACATCGCTCTTGGAGAAGCCCAAGCTCATTAGGTAACGATCAATCCTTTCGTACCAAGCAGGAGGAGCCTACTTAAGACCATACAAGGCCTTCTTCAACCTGCAAACATGAGAATCCTTCTCATTTACCTCAAAGGCATCAGGTTGGTCAATATACATGTCTTCCTCGATTACACCATTTAGAAATGCTGTCTTCATGTCCATCTGGTGAATTTTCCATCCTTTAGATATTGCAATATCAATGATGGTCTTGACTGAAGAATAACGAGCAACTAGAGAAAAGGTTTCCTCATAATCAACTCCCTCTTTCTGAGAGAATCCTCTAGCCACGAACCTAGCCTTGTACTTCTCAATGCTCCCATCAACTACATGCTTGATCTTGAAGAGCCACTTAGAAGAAACAATAGATTTCCCTTTAGGTCTAGTTACGATGTCCCATACATCATTCTTGAGAATGGATTGATACTCTTCAGACATAGCATCTCTCCAAACTTGCTGACTAGTAGGTTCCTCAACACTAGAAGGTTTTGACTCATCAATGCAACATAGTTGGAAAAATTATGCGGTCTCTTACTTTATCTGAATGTTCCTCTTTGGGCTACAAACCTTTCTTCCTCCTGCATTGTTTTCCTGGCCCAAAGAGGTCTTTTTCTACCACCCTCTGAATCTCAGGAGTATGGTCAACTTCCATATCTTGAGGAGACTCTTGATCTTCATTGTCTATCTCCATGTGAACGCCCTTGGATCTCCTGAATGCAACATCCTCTTCAAATGTAACTGTTACTTGGTTTTTTATGGAAAATTAGAACAAAAAATAAAAGGAAAATATTTTTTGCAAAAGAAAGTCAAAGTCAAAGTCAAGGGAGGTAAGTCAAAGTCAAAGTCAAAGAAGAAAATCAAAGTCAAAGGAAGTCAAAATCAAAGTCGAGGGATAAGGATAAGGATTGCAAAAATATCTTATCCACAGAGGATAAGGATTGAAAAATATCCTATTCATAAAGGATAAGGATTACAAATATCTTATCTTCAAATGATAAGATTGACAACTCATAGGATAAGGATGACAACTTAGAGGATAAGATTGACAACTCAAAGGATAATATTGACAACTAATAAAGCAAAAAGGTCAATCTTATCCACAAGGGATAAGGTTTACAAATATCTTATCTATAGAGGATAAGGATGAAAATTCATAGGGAAAATATCTAAAGTCAACATGAATTTTTGATTTTAGGCTCTCAAAATCTATAAATAAGAGGCCTATGTTTGTTGAAAAACATTGGAAAAGCTTATTGTGACAAAGTGACATTCAGTCCTTTGATTTTTTTCAATCATAATCAAGTCTCTACTTTAATTTTTTTCATTGATTGCATCTTCAACCTTATTTCACTTTGAAATAATGGTTGAGTGTATGCTTGTGATGTAATATTTTGTTGTTTTTCTAGAAAAAAGTCATTGTAGCAGCCTTCAATGATTCAAAGATCAACAATTTTCCTCTATTTGTTTCAATTTTCTCAGTGTATGAAAGAAAAGTAGGTATTATTGTGAGTCCTATGACTCCTTGATTGCTGTTATTCCAAATTTACCTCCGAATTATTGTTACAAATTACTGTGTGAAGCTTTAGATTGAGATTCATAGGTTGTGTTGCTAAAACGAAGTAGAAATCTACTATATTTGGTGTATCACCTCCATTTTCTGTTTTAGTTTCAAATTATCAGATATTTCTCCTATCTTTTCCCAACAAAGTTCTTTAGTTAGAGTTAGTTTTTTAGGTGATTTACCAAGGGGAAGCCACCCTATAATCAGAGGTTGACCTCAAGTTTCACGAGTCCCACAACTCGAGAGGTCATCCTATGTTTCACAGAGTAGCTGGATTCAAGATTCAACAAGGTGCATATTCTAGAGTGGAACATCCCTATTGATCTCAATCAACTTTTGACTTGGAATGTAGATTTTGTTAGGCTTTTAATGTCTCACTATAGCCCACAAATATTCCCTTCTTGCTAGAAGGTTACAACTTTTTCCTTTTATCTTTTGGTACATAAACATACACTGGACAACCAAAGATCCTCAAGTGACTCACTTCTGACTTCACCCCTGTGAATGCTTCTTCATGAGTCGTGCTCTCCAAATGTAGCGAGTACTTCTATTATGAACATAAATAGTTGTTCGAGATGCTTCAGCCCAAAGGAAGGTTTGTAGATCTTGGTTATGAACATGTCTTTGGCTGCTTCCAAAATAGACATGTTCTTCCTTTTTGCAACACCGTTTTGTTGGGGATTGTAAGGGACACATAACTCCCTCTTAATCCTTACTTCATTGCAAAAGTTATGGAAGCTGCCGGAAATGTACTATCCTTCATTATTAGATCTCAAAACTTTGATCCTCTTCCCGGACAAGTTCTCTATCTGAGCTTTAAATTATTTGAACTGCTCAAGTACTTCCTCAAATTCTTTAGATTTCAAGAAATAAATCCAAGTCTTTCTAGAGTAGTCATTAATAAAAATAATGTAATACAAGAAACCACTCAAAGAAGCAACAAACATTGGACCACATAAATCAGAGTGAATAAGGTCTAGAATACATTTAGATCTACTCTCACTACTATGAAATGGACCTTTAGTATTCTTACCCAATGCACAACCTCTGTAGGTATCTTCATGCTCTTGGTTGAGTTTCAGAAGGCCCGTGACCATCTTCTCCATGGTTGGTAGTGCCCAAAAGTGAAGGTGAGCCAATCTTCTATAAAGTTCACACAAACTTGATGAATCATGCAACAGAGCCTGAAGTGGACGAGTGCAAATTCTGTAGAGGCTCTCATGACGGACTCCAATCACCCAAGCAGTCTTGATGCTTGTTCTTTGGCCATGCAAGAACTTTACCTTCTAAAAATGAAAGTTAGTACCCCTTGTCTTCTAAGGCTGAAATTGAGACAAGGTTTCGCTTGATACCTAGAACAAATAGCACATCACTCAATTGCAAGGTAATGTTGAAATCCAACTGAAGAGAGGATGTCCAAAATCCATTCACAAAATAACTAGCATCATCTCCAATAATTACTTGAACACTAGAATCTCTTTCCACCAAACAAGTTAGATGCTCTCTAAATCCGGTGATGTGGCAGGAGGCACCACTATCAATCAACCAAGTATTGTTATCGATAGGCACACTGCTTGAAAGGGCATAATAGAATAGAAAACCACCAAAGGCCTTTTGTGGAGAGATCTCTCCAATATTTGCAATGCAAGCTTGTTGCTTAGGCCTAGTTGGGAAATCCTTTGCATAGTGACCATACTCGTCACATCTAAAACATTGAACACGAGAGAGGTACCTCTTCTTCTTGAAAGCAAGAGCACCATCAAATCCCTTATCTCTATTCCTCTTGAAATATCCTTTCTTTCCTTCTTTCCCTTTCTTCTTCAAGGATTGAGTTGCAAGAACATGAATGTCTTCATTAGTAGAGTTTTGACCAATACCTCTTCTAGACAACCTAGATTCTTCTTGAATACAATCTTCCCTCAAACGATCAAACTTAGGAAGTTTTGATATTGCACTTATTCCTTGACTGTAAGACTCCCAAGATGAAGGAATACCATTGAGAGCCAACATGGTCAAGTCCTTGCTATCAACAATATTCCCAATAGTAGAGAGATGATCTCTCAACTCGGTGATCTTCATTAAGTATGAGATGACAGATTCTCCTTTTTCCATCTTGACATGATGAAGTTGCTCCTTCAATGCAAGAGCTCATATTGTGTTGTTGATCTCATACATCTCCTCCAAAGTCTTGAACATATCTCTTGTAGATTTTAGCTTAGAGATAATTGTCACAATGTGGTCTTTCACGAAATCCACCAACATCTTTTTTGCCTTAGTGCCACTTCTCTTCCATTGTAGCTTCTCATTCTTATCGGATGGCTCAGGAAATTATGTTAAATTATTTTCCTCCAAGGTGAGCATGAATTTGAATATCCAAGATGTGAAATTAGATGCTCCCTCAAGTCTATCCTCATTCTTAAGTCTGTTCACCATCTTGATGATAGGATAGATGCAATCAAAGATGAGAATAAGAATAGAGTATATTGCTGCTTGACTAAATCTAATCACGATCTTCCTTATACTCACTCAGATACCATGTTAGTTTTTATGATCAAATTAGATAGACAAAAATTTAATTCAAAATCAGACAATAACACAACATATACCTTGGGAAAACCCTCCATTTGAGGGAGAAAAACCCAACAACAATATATCACTTATATATTGAATGAAAAAAAATGTCTCCTTTACAAAGAGGCTGATATGAAGGCCAAATATAAGTACCACAATCTGATGCAACATAGTAACAAGATAATGTAATTCGCTGATGATGAGACTCAACCTTCCACAATATCGATATGCACTTGATTATAAACTCACACTTGTATAATCGAACTTGTGATGAATAATGAATAGATGATGAATGAGATACAACCAATGAGTATATATACAGGATGAAGGGAGAGATGTGGCTCTTCAATAAAATGAGTTAGCTTCCTTCAAAAAGATGTGTCTCTAACACACAAGAAGTTGGCTACAAGAATTCACATCCATTCATGAAATTCTTGCCTATGGATGTCAAGCTTTAACAATTAAACAAATAATCATTTAATTCATGCCTCTTCATAATGGTTATCATCATAAATTAAATAGCCAAAGGCTATCATTTAATTTATCCATCGATGCCAAGAAGATCAGGATGGAAGGTAATCTCGACGCTGCTCAATAACATCAACAGTAACAAGTCTAGATTCTTCACTCCTTGTTGTTGTGATGAAACTTTGAACAACTACCAAATTGTGTTTGGACAACATCTTGATGTCAAGGATTTTGATAACATCCCGATTCAACGATTCCCAAGTGGAGTCTTCATCCTCAAACCCACTTATGTATTCACTATCAAGAAACCTCGAAAGATTTCTAATCACAAAACAAGGCACATCCTCATGGTTTGATATCACATCATCCATATACTGGGAACCATAGTCAATCTCATGTTCAATCATTTCACCACATGTTTTATCATCCATCACAAAGGGAGAATTGTCATAAGTTGCTTATGCAATTAATCAAAGAGAGTATTTTCAAAGACTTGGAAGTCATCCCTTTCACTTTTCTGATCTGAATCTGCACATGCAACTTCTGATTTTCTTATGAAATCTTCAAGATCAAACTCCTCCCGAAGGTTGTCAAGCTCACCAATTACTTACTTGATTTCTTTAGCTCTTTGCTCATTCTCTTTCTCCATGAAAAGTTTGAAATCAATTAGCTGATCTTCTACCTCCGTTAGAGCCAACTGAGTATTTTCTAACATTTCCTTCATTGATTCAAGCTCAAGAGTAAGCTCATCGACCTTTCGCTCCTTTTCTTGGAAAACACTAATGGTCTTCTTTGCAATTTTTAAGGAATAATCTCGATCTTTAATCAAGTGTATGTATGCTAATTTCAATGCCTCCAAAGAGTATTTGATAAGTTGCAAATTAGGAAGGGTAACTTCATCTTTAACTCCTCTTCATCTCTCTTGAAATTGAGCCTTCCAATAGAGATCTTCAACCAAACTGTGTGTGTGATCAAATTGGGATAGAGCTTGCACTTCCTCTCCATAAGATACTTTGCACTGATATTCCCATTCATGAAAATGTAAAGAAGGTGAATTGCTGATAGGTTTCAAGAAAAAATCAGAACCTTGTTTCTTGCAATCACTTCCCCCATAGCTACTCCAAGAATCTTGTCTTTCACCACCCACTAGCTGAAGATGCTCAATATCATAAATAGGATTAGACTCCAAAAATTCTTCGTTCCTTTGCTTACAACTAGCTTCATGCATCGATAAATCAGATTTGTGTTTAGGAACACCTTCAAACTTTCCAACTTCAAGACCCATATGGCCCTCTAGCTAAATGCTTCCACCTCAATGTCATTTTGATCAAACTTGAAGGAAGTCCTAGACTCAAGAATAACATCTCCATTGTTTGCTGATATAGAATCCTCATCAAGTTCCATTTCATCATCCAAATCAAAGGGAAATTCATCCCACATAGGTTCCTTGTCTTCGCTAGGTGCCTTCACACCTAGATCCCAAATGCTAAGGGGATGATTATTTTGATCAAGAGAAAAGTGTTCATCGTGCCCTTCTTGGAGTGTTGAATCTTTGAGAAAGTCACCTCCCAAATCACTTAAACTGATATCTTCATAGGAATCTTTCTCCAAAGGCTTGGTTTGAAGGTCAAACCCAAAACTATCCATGTCACCATCATTGTATTGAAATAAAGAATCACCAAAGCTATCTATTTTGAATACTTTATCATTATTTTCTTCAATGAACCTATCATGAGTAGGTGTGATACTTATTTCATCATTAGCAACCCCATGCATAACAAGGAGCCCTTCTTGGTTACTTTTCATGAACTCTTCATGTGAAAACTCTTGGGGAGTTTGTATAATTTTTGTAACTATAACATGTTTTAAATTAAATTATTATATATCTTCTATGTATGTAGATTAATTCTCATATATATGTATATTTTTTGTAAGCATGTTTTACATAAATTTATTATATATCTTTTATATATAGAAATTGTCATAATTGTATACTATTTAAAATAAATGTTTGTTATACATACTCTATAACACACCAATGTATTTTCAATCAAATATCTCTTTATATATCTTCTTTCTACATTAATTCTCTTTGTATAATTTTAAATTATAACATGTTTTAAATTATTATATATCTTCTATGTATGTAGATTAATTCTCATATATATGTATATTTTTTGTAAGCATGTTTTACATAAATTTATTATATATCTTTTATATATAGAAATTGTCATAATTGTATACTATTTAAAATAAATGTTTGTTATACATACTCTATAACACACCAATGTATTTTCAATCAAATATCTCTTTATATATCTTCTTTCTACATTAATTCTCATATATATATATATATATATAGTTATATTTTTTTTTTAAAACATGTTTTAGATCAAATTATTATACATCTTTTATGTATACAAATTGGCACAACTGTATATTCTAAAACAAACATTTGTTATATACAACAAATCAAAGATATTACATAAAAAATTATGAATACATAACATTTGCAAATTACAAATTACAATTATGCCAATTTGTATACATAAAAGATGCATAATAATTTGATCTAAAACATGTTTACAAAAAAATATACAACTATATACATATATATGAGAATTAATGTAGAAAGAAGATATATAAAGAGATATTTTATTGAAAATACATTGATGTGTTACAGAGTATGTGCATACGAGTTATGAATATGTATAACAAACATTTATTTTACAATATACAATTATGACAATTTCTATATATAGAAGATATATAATAAATTTATGTAAAAAATGTTAAAAAAAAAAACAATTGTATACATATATATGAGAATTAATGTACATACAATATATATAATAATTTTATCTAAAACATTTTAGAGAGTATGTTACAAAAAATATACAATTCTATACATATATATGAGAATTAACGTACAAAGAAGATATCTCAAGGGATAGATGGTTGAAAATACATTGGTGTCTTACAAAGTATGCACATATGAGTTATTAACATCTATGAAAACACCATACATGGTTGTAGTTGAAGTACATTAGTTACCATTCATAAATAGTAGAAATTGTTCAATAATTTCGTGTGATGAGCCTTGATCATACTATTCATCATAATAGAGCTCTTTTAAAAATCCACAGAATCTTGCAACTTTAGCACATGTTTGATGGAATTTTTTGTGCAATATCTTCAATTTCACATATTTCTTCTTTTTTGACAATGACAGTATCATAAGTTGCTTCTTCAATGTCTTTGATAATCTTGTCAGAATTTTCTAATATTGATTTGATTAACTTCTCGATCAATGCTTCGATGTAGGTATTTGAACTCACATAATCATCCGGTATTATGATTGGACTTGTAACATAAATTATTGGTTTTTTTCAGCATTGATATTGTCCATGATATAAAATGATATAAAATGAAAGAAAATGAAACAAGAGTAGTAATAATTTTTATATTATTTGGTATAGATTAAAAAAATGTAAATAAAAAACATTTAGTTAGTTTTAGAATGGAAAATTAAATATTCATATAATTAATTTTATTTAAACAAAACCAATAGTTATAAATATTATTTATACTAAATGTTAGTAAATTATTTGAAGGGAATTACAATTATGTTGTATTAAAACAAAAGAAAAAATGAAATTACTATTTAAAAGTGTAATAGTTGTTATCATATTATTTGATATAGGTAAAAAAATGTAAACAAAAAATATGTAGTTAGTTTTAAAATGGAAATTAAATATTCATATATCTCAATTTAATAACAACAACAAAATAGAATTAATAGTTGCATGACTAAACTGACTGGCAACAACAAAATAGCTATGTATACAGAGGTATATACTTATACATACATGCATAATATTTACATGCTTTTTTTTCTCAAAATATTGGGAGCTTAAACTTGACAAATTGAATCTAATAGAACCTTGCTTTCAAATGAATAATCAAAGTCAGTTGCTTTCATGATTGTGCACTTTATCCTCTCCACATTATTGTAACTCTCTTTTTTCACTTGAACTATAAATACAAATTTCTTGAAAAGTACTTTGTGTATAATGTCTCCAAACTTCAAATAATATTGATCTTCGTGTTTCAATATATATAATTCCTTTGCTATAACACCCATTATTTCTTGTAACCCAAGTTGAAGAATATGCTCTTGCACATGGAATTGAAAGATATATCTATAATCACAATTAGGGAAACTCTTATCACATTTTTTACAAATCATCATTTCCATTTTTATGCACCTTTTTTTTGCATTTCCGTCAATCTCCATGGGGCAAGCATTGTAATAGAAATTATCATATTTGATGAAATATAATGTAGCTTTCAGTATAATCTGTACTGCATATAAAGAGTTGCCTATCTTTAATTTCTTCCATAGTTTTCAACATTAAAGGTTGTATAACAAATGAATATTCCTTTTTCGTAGAGTGAGGTGGAATTCTTTCCTTCTGTATTAAGCCGATATCTCAACTATTCTAAATCTGGAATATTTGGATTTATCAAAATTTGGGTGGTGTTGATTATTCCTAAATATTTTCCACCATAGTCACTTACTCTTTGTAGTACCGCTCCGATATGCTTATGTTTTTTGACAGTGCTTTTACTTGGATAGACCATGATACTATATTGTTATTTGATTGCTAACATTGGAGCTATGTTGGTTTTTATATTCAAATGTGATGGTACACTATATGGATGTTTAATATTTATGTTATGATTTCTGGTTAGCATAGTTGTTTATTTGAGTTAATATTGATATATTCTCATCTATAGTTAATTGATATTTAATTCTATTAGTTTTGATGTGGTACTGTATTGGTGAAGAACAAGATTGCATCACTCGCTAGCGAGCACCCTATGATTCCATTATTTTCTCTTCACGGTGTGATTGTTTATGATTTCTACATGCATGTATAACATATGTTTTGATTGCAGGATTGTATGTACAAGACATTGACTCCATATAGATTCACAGGTTTGAGCATGTCCATGGCCCAACGGTATTGTTGATTGGGAGATAGTAATGGGGTTTCCTAGTCAAGCCACAACCCTAGTCACAGTGTGTTATCAGTCCTTGTTCAGTATATTTTGTGGTCATGTTTTCCGTGTTTGTCTTGTTATTTAATTAGTTTACAAGGTTTATTATGTGGAAATTAATTTTAAATTAATATTTTATAATAGTTTTAATGATTATTTAACTAATTTTGATTAATATTGTTAGAAGCTTTGTATTTAATTTAATTAATTAAATTAAATTTATTTTGTAAAGTAATTTAATCCTTGTGGTTAAATTCATTTTATAAAGTAATTAAATTAATTAGATTAAATTTGATTAGAAATTACTATGTGAACTTGAATTATAAATTGCATAAAATAGTGTGTGAACACCAATGAAACAAACCTACATAAACACAAGAAACAAACACCAAATTAGATCAAATGCAAGTTAGTATCATGATTCCCCAAGAAATCCATTTAAATTGTAAAGGAAAAGGAATGAAATGAAAAACATAAACAAGCATAAACAAAAAGATGTTAAATCCTATTCAAATACAAAGCAAACTCTTAATCTCTTGGGGGAGTTGGTGCCAATTTGATGTGGAAATTGGCCGTTTCCCAACTACTAGGATGTGATGAAGATGCTTGATGAATGATGAATTCTCTTGGTGATGACTTCAATGGAGCTCTATGTTGAAAACTTGTAAAAACCCTAACTATGCTTGGATGAATTTGATGATAGATTGTTATGGATTTGAGTATAGTAACTTTGCTCAAATTGTGGATGGATAGAATGAAGAATGGAGCCTCTTATTTATAGAATGTTGAGATGGAAGAATGCCCAAAATGAAACAATGTGGGACTAATCTTCAACCAATGGCAAGGTGCCACTTGTCCAAATGTGAGTGGATGGAGAATGTGAAAGTTTTGTCAAATGTGCCCATAAATGCAATTAGGTGATATTTGAAATTAGTGAAATGACATGTAAGAGGGAAAAGTGAATGTCTTAAATGCCACTTGACTCAAGGAAAAAGGACATGTAAGATGAAATAAATGCCTTGTTGGAAGGACTAAGTCCACTTGGATTTGAATTCAAATTGAGGGAATATTCTCTATTTATGCCATGTTGAGAGAAAATAGAGATTTAATAAATGAATTAAATCTATTTTCATGTGCAAGTGGCAAAAGCTAGAGGATGGGACATGAGATTAGGTTAAATTAATCAAGGGTTGATTAATTTAATGAGAGATTAGGGGATGTGACATTTTTGACTTAAATTTGTGGATTTAAATAAATCAAAATGAGAGGAATGTAATTGTAGAGATAGTTAAATAAATATTTTTGATTTATTTAATTAAAGAAGGTGAATGTTAGATTAAATCAAATAAATGTTAATTTATTTAATTTAATAGGATGAATTTAGAGATTTAGCCAAATAAAATGGATTATTTAATTAAATAGAGAGAATTAGATCAGGTTGATTGATTTAATTAACAAAAAAGAGTGACTTAATTAAATAAATGATTTATTCAATTAAGGGAGGAAAATTGATGAATTTAATCAAATAGGGATATTCAATTAAATGGTTAGACCGAGGGATGATTTTGGATGAACTGGTGTTAGTAGTCGGGATCATATGTGCAATGTCGATCAATACATTTTACAAGTCTACAAATAGATAATGTTAATTTGTGAAGTTTTAATTATTAAAATAGCATAAATTTCTTGTAAATATTAAAAGAGAATTATTTGAGTTGGTTAAAAAGATATTTTAATTTTTACATGTGTGTTAGAAAATTTATTAAACACTCTTATTGAGAAATTATTCTCAGAGAGAATATTGACAATAAATGAAAGAGGTAAGAGGTTACTTCACCGGAATGGAAAATCTATTTTGGGAAAAAAAGTTGTTAAAAATTGAAAAGAAAGTTCTTGGAAAGTTTTTGGTTTCTAGGTTTGGTTTTTGGTTTTCTTCTTTCTGGAAAGTAATATTCTCAAAAAAAGCTTCGACAAGTTGGAATCTGTAGAGGAAGCTCTTTTCAAACTTCAATTCAAACTTCAATTCCTTAAGCTTTCAGATACAGGTTCCTTTTATCATTGTTATTGTTTTGCAATTGGAAAGATTGCATGTACAAAAGAATTTGTAATTTGAGTAGAAGCTTTTAATTATTTTGTAAATTGGTAAGGCTTATGTATTTGAAAATTTGTTGTGAATACTTTAGTGCTTTTGTAGAAATTTTTTTAGAGAAATTAGAGAGTCTCTATTGAAATTATTATTTTTAAACAATAGAAACCCCCAAGGAAAACAATAGAGAAATTTATAAGTCTTTGTAGGAATCATGGATTAAAAAATCTTTCTGTTTAAAAGAATTAAGGAGAATCTTATTTGTATTGGAAAGATCTTCCTGTAGAAGAATATCATTTAAATTTGCTTTCCCAGTTAGTTTTATTTGGGTGAGAAAATTGGAAAACTTCTTTGAAAATTTTCTAAATACTTCTTGTAGAAGCTTTATGAAAATATTTGCCAGACTATAGAATTTATTGACGAATTGATATATATTTATATATGTGTATATATATATTTTAATATTTATATATATACAAACATATACACACACATATATATTTTGTGTATATATATATTATTAAAGTATCTATAGAATTTCTTTTGAGGAGATTTATATAAAAAAAATACAGTTGGAAGGAAGTTGTATGGTGATTTGTTAAAAATCACAAGTTTTTAATTAAAAAATATGATATTGAAAAATATTTGGGGGGGGCGATGGGGGCTACCCCCACAACCATCTCCATAGGGGACATGACTGTGAGGGCAGTGCCCAGCGCCCTTGCTGCGTTCATAGGTAGTGTTGGCGCTACCCGCACATTTGCGCCCCCACTAAGGGGTTCGACTATGTAAACAACCCAATCTAAAACTTAACTCATCTGCCTTATGAGATGCAATTTTAATATTTTTTTAATATGCGGTTTTTTTAGGATTATTATTTAATATATATATATATATATATTTATTTATTTAAATATATTTTTATATATCAATATATGTTGAAAAATTAGATTTAATTTTAATATATTTAAAATTGTATATATATTTAATATATATACATTTTAAATGTATATTTATAATAAAAACATGCATTTGCATTGACTAGTTAATTTTAAAATAAAATGATTTAAGAGAGAAAATTGATTTTTATATTGATGTAATTGGGAAATTGATTTAAATGATTAGATATAATTTTTTTTCATTATTTGTAAATGATATTGATTTAAGTTAGATTAATTTGAGGAATGTAAGATTGTATTCTTGAAAATAATTTGGATTTAGGAAATCCTAATGACATATTTTATTATGTGTCTGTATTGTTTATTTTTAAGCTGTGATTTCTTCTGTTCATGTCAATTGGGCAATTTGGGTTAGTAATGTAAGTCTTCCAGATGTTGTTGTATTATGAAGAGGGTTGTATTATGTGGTTCAACCTTGGATTAACCTTGGGTAGTGCATGTGGTTGTAATTTAGTTTGAACACCCGATTACTACGAACGGGATGTGTGATACAGTTTGAACATCAGTTACTATGAATAGGATGTGTCGCTTATTGCTTCATGGTTGATATATGTTATCAATTTTGTGCACCTTGTCTACCCATGGTTTGTGGATTAGATCCTTGTGTTGTCAATAGGAGAGTGCCTCTCTATGAGGGTCTGACACACGAAGGGGCACTAGGGTAACTCACTGAGATTTAACCAAGTGATAACTTAATTAATGAATTAGGGGATTTGGGTAGTTCCACACATTAATTCTAGATAATGTAGCTTCACTTATGGGCCCAAATGCTTCTTTAGGCTTGGGATGAGTGGAAAGGCCTGGAATGGCAAGGTCAACTACCTGGTCTGACTAGAAGGTATGTTGATTCTGCATAGTTTGTATGGGGGTCCGACAACTGATAGAGACAACCAAGGTAACCTGGAATGGGGGTTCGGTAGCCTAGGAAGGTTATGCCAGGGTAACCCATAGAAAATTATATGTGACAGTCCTCCTATGACAACAGTCAGTTGTATTGTACAGTGGATGCACTTGATTCTTTTATTCTGGAAGCAATGTAACCAACATGTTATGTGTTATGCTTGTGTAGAGTAGTATTGTGTATTGCTTGTGTCTAGGGGTTATTGGTTATTGTCTAGGAAGCCCTTTTACTATCTCCTAGCACATGGGGTTGGAATTCGGGTACCACTTGGTTGGGTGGAATGCACACCTTACGCTGTTGGGTCCCTAGTTCTTGTTCATGATGGCAGGATCTTCCAGATTGGAGAGCTCGCGTGTACCATTTTCTTTGTACTATCTCATATATTCTTTTGTATCAATTGGATACCTTGTATATGTACTGCTTCTCATTTGTATTCGAGGAGGATTCTTGTAACTTTGTAATTGTAACAATATTGTACGATCTATCTAATTTTGGAAATGAGTCTTGTAAATGTTATTTTGAATGAATGCAATGTAAGAATGAATCTTTAATGTACTTTATTTCTTATGTGATAATTTTAATGTTATTGGATGTATCTTATTTATGTCATGAGAAATAATTATATGCTATGGTTAGTTTACTTTTGTATGTTGAAATTTGAATGTAATGCATTGTCGCGTATCTTAAAGAATGTATGCTTTAAGTGTAGTTAACATTATGTATGTTATTATTACACTTTTAAAAAAATTGCTACGCTTTTGTTGTGTTTGCGTCTTTCTTTAAGGTTACGTGGTGGGCCATTACACTCTTCCAACCTTTACAACAAGAATCAATAAAGTTTCTGAATGAAACAAGTTTTGAAGTTGTTCACCTTCGTTGTTGCAAAAATCACCCCACATTGTGACTTTTCCTTGCTTTGCATATCCTTAATTTCACTGATTGGTGTAAAATTGAAACTATGCTTTGGTATTAATGTATCCTCCTCAATACATAAATGAACAATGGAATTACTTTGCAATATAATTTCCCATTCATTTTTTAAATTGTTGATTTTTTTGTTTGCAAGTTTCAAAGTCCCATTGGAGATTGTAAATACTCTTCCATTCTCAATATGATTATAGAATTTTTCTGCAATCGCATTAAAAAAGTTGACTCTTATTTCACTGCCACTATAGTCAAGTAGATCAAAGCTAAAAATTTTGGTTGCTATTTGTATTATTAAAATGATGAAGTTTTTGTTTCATAGTCACTCTAGCCTTTATTGTCCATCGAATTTGATAAGGATTCTAAGGCTGTAATAGGAATGGCTCTTTGAGGAGCTTCATTTCCTGTAGTAGTTTCGTGATGACATGTATTGTTTCGAGACTCCCTCCCTACATGCCCATAATGTAGGGAAAATTGTAATCATTAAAACAAATAAAATATATAACTTTCATTGTTTTTATCTAAGAATTTAATAAATAAAGAATTATAATTAATAAGTGTAATACAATAAATTTAAAATTATAAAATATATAATTAACTAATATAATAAATTACAAATTATGTGCTTATTATTTTCTGAATTAATAAAGAAATAATTAATATATATAAATAATTCATATATATTAAATATTATTATTAATTTAATACTTAGTATATATATAATTTGTAATTATATTAGTATAGAATTCATATTATTATATATTTTTATTATGTTAATAATATTACATTATCAAATAGGATAATGCATAGTAATTTGTGTTTTAGAATGTATTATGTATTCAATTATAATTAAAAAAACTATAAACAATTATGATTTATGTTTTTTTATGTTGTTTAAACTAAAAAGAAATATCAATAAATAATTTAAATTGAAATGTATTTAAAAGAAATGATAAAAAATTAAAACAAAAAGAATGTATCGTATTTACCTAATTAAAACACCCGCAGAAGTTTAACAGATGAAACTTTTAAATTTTGAATGTATGCTAACACTTTTAAATTATTTCCAACACCTATTTAAATGGACAAAATCATAATATTTGTTCTTTTCTTACATTATTTGGAAGTTGCAATACTGCATTCTTGCTTTTTGTTGCATGTTTAATCCTCGAGCAAATTAGGGCCCATGTCAGAAAATCTAAATGTTTTAGAGATGCATTAGAACGTGATCATATTAACATGCAACAAATGCAACAATAAGATAAATCTTGCATTTTAATTTTAATTTTGTTCTTCTGAATAAAGGAGTGTACAAAAACAAGTATTGAGGATAAATCTTGGAATTTTTTAAAGAGGACTATCTCAAAATGGTCAACAAAACAGAGGTGAGTGATTTTTATTTAAAAAGTTGGGATGTTTTCTTTTTAAATTCTAAAGGTAAATGACTATAAAAGTCAGTATTGATGAATCTGTTGAATATAATTTGTAGAATAAAGTGAAAAAGAAATTGCAGAAATAAAAGATTAAAAACAATCACAAAACAAGAACACAAATTTATTGTGGTTCACCATCAATTTGATGGCTACGCCCACACTCAGGGATTATCTCTTATTAATTCTCAAGTTTTGAATAATAAAATAGTCTCCAACCAATATTTAGAAAAATCAATTCGAAATATACAACTTTTAAATAGGCCACACATGCCAATAGAAGTAATTACAAAATGAGAAAGCATTTCAAATTATGAAGGAAACATGCTAATTTGGGCTTCACTTAAACCAAAAATCTCCCACTTGAAGACCAAATTGCTGCTTAGAGATATCCCACCACTGTAGAGCTAATGTCAGAGTTGCACAAGGCCAAGAGAAGCTCTACAAAATTTGAACTTCTCTTAGAACTACTTTTGTCAACATGTTAGTTGGATTCAATTTTGTGTCAATTCTCGCCACCTGCAGCTTACCTTCTTCAATACAATGGTGAATGAAATGATATCGTAACTCTACGTGCTTCGTCCGATTGTGAAAGGCTGAATTCTTTGACAAGTGAATAACACTATTGCTATCACAGAAGAGAGTAAAAACCGATTGTTGAAACCATAAATCACCTATCAATCTCTGCAACCATATCATTTCCTTTGCTCCTTTAGAGAGAGCAATATATTTTGCTTCCGTAGAAGAAAGTGCAACCACCTGTTGCAACCGAGAAACCCAACTGATCGTTGCCCCAACAAAAGTGAATACATAATCGGTGGTAGAACAACTTTTATGCAAATCTCCAGCCATATCTGAATCAACATAACCTCAAAGATTTATGTCCTTACCACCAAAACATAAACCATAATCAAAAGTACCTTTTAAATAACTGAATATCCACTGAACTTCCTGCCAATGTTGTTTACCCAGATTACTCATAAATCTACTCACAACTGCCACTATTGCTTGAGCAATATTCAAACGAGTACAAGTCATGGCATACATTAAACCGCCAACTGCGGATGAATATGGGACATGCTTAATGTGTTCTTTTTCTTCTTCATTTTTAGGAAACATAGCTGAGAGGATAACTTAAAATGATCAGCCAAAGTAGTACTCATGGATTTGACATTCTTCATATTGAATCTATCTAAAATTTTAAGTATATATTTTTCTTGAGATAATCTAAGTTCTCTCTTTTTCCTGTCCCTGATTATATCCATCCCAAGAATCCTCTTTGCTGCCCCTAAATCCTTCATGGAAAATCTCTGAGATAAATGTTGTTTCAACTCACGAACTATCCTCACACTATTGCCAGCAACCAACATATCATCAACATAAAGTAATAAAATGACAAACTCACCATTTGGAAGCTTCTTGTAATAAACACATGGGTTTGAATCACAACGAATGAAATATTGCTGAGTCATGAAGCTGTCAAATTTTAAATACCACTACCTTGGGGCTTGCTTGAGCCCACACAAACTCCGCTTCAATCTACAATATAGATGCTCTTGACCTAGTTTTGCAAAACCTTTAGGCTACTTCATGTATAATTCCTCATCAACATCTCCATGAAGAAAGACAGTTTTGAAATCTAATTGCTCAAGTTCAAGATCCCAAATGGTTGCCAAGCCTAACAGTGCTTGAATAGTGGTCATTCACACAACTGGTGAAAATATCTCATTGAAATCAATGCCTTTTTCTTGAGCAAAACCCTTGACAACTAGTCTAGCCTTGTAATGTTGATGACCTCCCTCTTCCTCTTTCACATGACACACCCATTTATTATTCAAAGGTTTTCGATTTGGTGGAAGAGGAACCAAATCCTAAGTGTCGTTTGCTCGCAAAGATTCCATTTCTTCTTTCATTGCCTCCATCCATTTAATTGAATTTGCATATTTGCAAGCTTGTTTGAAAGTCACTGGATCTACTTCACCACAAAGAAATAATTCATAATCATAATTATCAGAAGAAAATAACTCAAAATCATTATACTTTGTTGGTAGCTTCCTCTTCCGTGTTGATTTCCTCAATTTAGAAACATTGTCTGATTGCAAATTACCCTGTATTTCCATATTTTGCTCATTTCTTTGTAAATTTCCTTCACCTTGTTGCTCATGTATCTGCATTTTTCCTCCAATACTCTGTCGTTGCAGATGAGAACCCATCTCTTGTGTGCCCTGTGTTTGAACTATTGGAGGGAGCAAACCACTTAAAGGCTGCGAGTGAGATAATGAAAGGTGCGAATGAAATGGTGAAGGTAGCGATTGAATTGTTGTTGGCTGTGTATCACATAGAGAAGTTTGAAATTGATTATTAGAAGGAAGCGAATGAGATTGCAAGGGCTGCAAATCACCTAGCAGAGGTAGCGTATCACTCCTAAAAGGTTGCACATGATCTAACAAGGACTTGGCTTGTGCTAGAGGGGGCTAAAAATGGTGTATCAAAGGAAGATGTCCTTCTATAGACTGCGCTATAACTGGTGAAGGCAGTGGAATTTAAAATTTGACAGCTTCATGACATGAAGATTGTAGCTCTTGCTTTTTTGTCCAACTTCTCCCATTCTTCATCTGATAGAGATCCTTTCCCTTTGGCTTTGCCGACCAATGCATTCAAAAGATCTTGCTTGATAAGAAGGAATTCCATTTGCACTTTCCATAGGTCAAAATTTTGTCCTACAAACTTTTCTATTTTCCACTTGTCTGCATCTTCCATGGCTGCAGAAGTTCTTCACAATTTCCTACACCAAATTTCTCCAACCTGCTCTGATACCAATTGTTGAATATAATTTGCAGAATAAAGTGAAAAAGAAATTGCAGAAATAAAAGATTAAAAATAATCACAAAAGAAGAACACAAATTTATCATGGTTCACCATCAATTTGATGGCTACGTCCATACTCAGGGATTATCTCTTATTAATTCTCAAGTTTTGAATAATATTATATTCAGCCAGGTGCTTATTAATAAAACAATCTTCAACCAATATTTGAAAAAATCAATTTGAAATATACAACTTCTAAATTGGCCACACATGCCAATAGAAGTAATTACAAAATGAAAAAATATTTCGAATTATTAAGGCAACATGCTAATTTGGGCTTCACTTAAACCAACAGAATCAGGTTCAGTATTGATGAAGTAGGTTTATTTGTTTTCTTTTCGATAATAGCAGAATATCTAAATATTGTTTATTAACTCAACTACCAGCCCTTATAGGACCATTCAAGTTTTTATGGAATGTGGAAACTTAAAAACCTTCACAAATGGAGGATATACACTAATACCCTTCAATCGATCTGCAAAATTAAGAATTGATGAGGGTTGGGCTTAACTGGCACACTCTAAGCATTGACTGCTTAGGTGGCTGGGACCACTCCTAACTTCACCTTCCCCCTTCGTACCATTTTTGACCCACTTTTAACCTCACTCTTAACTCTTCGTAGCTTCTCATTTACCGATTTGCCGTGGCAACCGTTTTAGGGATTCCAATTCTGTTTGTATTTTCTATTTTTGTTTCTGTTGAACATGCATATGTGCATGGATATCATACAAAATCGTTATAAAGGGACCCACCAATATGGAGTAGAAGTGATAGACCAAGACAGAGGGGAAGTGACAGGGATGACGATAATTGCAGCTCTGTTACTTAGTTTTGCCACCCAGATTTGCTTTCATCTATTCAAACTTAAAGTGCAGTCCAACTTAATTTAAATTCAATTTATTACATTATGCTATTTTTTTATATTGTTATATATTTATTATTGTATTTAGTATTATAATTTTTTATAATGTAATTAAATTTGTATTATTATTTTATAACTATTATTATGTTATAATAATATTATTGTTTTATAATTAATATTATATTAAATTACATATTATATATTAATTTTAGAATATTAAAATTATTAAATTATTGTATTGTTATTGTATTATTTTATTATATTATTATTATAATGATATTATATGTTTAAATTATTATATTATATATTTATTATTATTTTATTATTATATATTTTTATAATGAAATTAAATTTATATTATTATTTTATAATTATTACTATTATAAATTATATTATATTATATTGTATTATTATATATTTATTATTATGTAAATAAATTTGTATTATTATTTTATAATTATTAATATATTATATTATATTATTCTTATGAGAAATAAGATGTTTCAAAACATGTGATTCAAAATACACGATGTTTATTAACTTGCAATTCACAACATACCAATCCATGTGTTTTTAAACTATGTATATCTAGTTTTGCAATTCGAATAGCAACAACACCGTTCACTTAAACACCTCTTTAGATCATTCAATTCAACAACACTTAAAATTTACCAACTCAATAATCACTCTAGATTCTATTTTCTCCAAAGGTTTCTCTTAGTTTTCCATGCTTACAATCACCCCTACGTGCATAATAAAAAGCTCAAATACACTTTATTTTTTTAGATCCTAGGCTACATTCTAAAATTTTTAGTCATATATCTTCACTCTTCACAAACACATTCGCATGATGAATCATGGTAAAACAAATGTATGTTTAGGTACATATCCTATTTTTATTATTAATTATAATTTTAACTTACTTTAGCTCTAAAATCCACTTAAGTGCCCCAATCGATAAAATTTCCACATGTCTATATAGGCCATTAAAATAAGTACTCTGATTTCTCAAGTTAATGATTACTTAGAAATGCTTATATGTAGAAAAAGTAATTGTAATACACAAATTCAATAATTTAAAATTTAGACACTTTTCTCATCAAGTGTGTCAATGTATCATTCTACATATTTGATAGTCTTTCATACTAGTCTTCTTTGAAGATTTTTTTCATTTCTTTCTTACACAAAAAAAATAAAAAATTAAAACCTTCATAATACATTTTTTTTGTTCTTCAATGCTCTCAATATCTCATCACCTTTCCATTTAAAGTAGAAAAAGAGTTAGAAATGAAAGGTAGAACAAAATGGTATGAATCCTTTTTTAGAGAAAGAGGAGGTTACAATTTTTTTGAAGGTGGTAAGGTGGGTGGGATTCATTTTGAAGAATATAATGATGATATATTTAAGGATTGCATCTATTATTTGATGAATCTCACTCCATTATCAATAGGAAAAAAATTAAAGTAACTCTTTCCACCTTCACTCCCATTTTCAGGTTGTTTTCAGAAGGATGTGATTTCTTCCCTCTCAAGGGATTTCATATGATAAAGTAAATTAATTAGTTAAGTCAATATTCTAGAGCCTTGGAAGACTACTATAATGTTGATGGTTAAATATTTCATGTGTGAGTCCAAATATAGAACCAATGTATAGAATAGTATGTGAATGTTGAATCATTATGGTATAGTATAGAGAAGGAGGAATTGAAGGTCAATTTATCAAGACATGTATTTACCTCATTTTAGTTAATGGTTGAAAAATATAATAGGGGAGTGGGGGCATTAATGTGTCATTACCTCATCCATCTAATAAAAAAACACATATTTTTGAAGAAACCATTATGAAACACATCAATAAATATCTACGATTTAATAGAACACCAAATTTCTAAGGTCATAAGTCTCAAGATTTTATCCATTGTAGGAGAAATTATATCATCCCAAGTTAACATCATGTGTAAGATAGAAATAAACCCTTCTCATCCTTGTACCATAAAAAATATAGTATTCATAGGTTTTGTTAAAGAATTAGTAGCATGTACTTAAGTGTTAGTATGATCCTAAATTTTCACTTTCCTTAATTCACCAATATCCTTAATAAAAGGATATTATACATACACATGTTTAGTTAAGCATGGTAAAAATATTATCTACCAAATAAATTACACTCTATGAATCATAATTCAACAATATGTGACTTAAAACCAATATTGTAACATATTTTCTATAACAAACAACTTATTTGCAATCATATGGTGTTGCCATGTACTTTTATTTAATAGTGTACAATAATTTTTTTATCTACTTCCATTTAATCATCCAACTCACAACTATTCCAAATAGAGTAAAAATATAACCACTAATTGGTATCTAGCTATACAAATATCTATCCCAATCAAAATAAAAAATCCCCCATACATTCAACATCTTTCCCACATTATTAGTGTCATGATAACATAACTATTAGTTTAGAGTTCCTTTCAAGTACATAAAAAATATGTTCACCTGCATCTAATGCCCTTTACAAAGATTTGGCATGAGCCTACTTAGAACTCCCCTTACTCAAGTAATGTTTAAGCCTCATACATTTATGTGCATACATATAAATATCAATTACAATTGCATAATATGTTTTTTGATGTCCCTCAAAACCTCCATAGATTTAGGGAATTTTTATAGGCTCAACTTAGTGGCTATTGGAAAACTAATACTTATAGTGTTAAATCACCATGCATGTTGAACCAAGTGTATAGAATAGTCTTAAGATGCTTCCTCTAGTTTAACCATAGCTTCTTATTATTCATATTTGTATGCATTTGTATACCAAGGATGTATCTTATAGCACCTAGATCTTTCATCTCAAACTTGAAATCCAACTAAACCTTGAGTTCTCTAATCAACACTCCATTATTCCTAATTATTAGAATAATTATTAGAATACCATCATGTAAAACTATTATTAACTCAAGTTGGTTGCTTGGAAAAACCAATTTTAATTTTGATACTCTAACATACATGGTGACTACTTTAATCAATACAAATACCCTTTTAGTTTACAAACCAAATATTTTATACCCTTTATCTAAAATATTTTAGGTTAAAAAGTATAGATTTCCTCATCTAAATCTCCATATGATTTAATGTTGTATGGATTTTTTTTTTTGTCTATTTCAAAATCAAAAGAAGTAGATATACGCAACATCCTAATGAAATTCAGCATAGATACAAGGTAAAAATTCTCAATAAATTATATTCCTTCTACCATAGAATAACCTATTGCACCAACTCTCCTTTTTCTATTTTTTTCTATTCTAATTTTTTTTGCTAGTACACCCACTTGCAACCAATGGGTTCCTCACCTTCAAATAAATCAATCAAGTCCCAAGTCTTTTTTTTTAGTGCCTCTGTCTCCTCTTTTATTTATCAAAGATTTTCTAATTTCTTATAAGTTACATTGGATTTTTATAAAATATCAATTTTAAATTATTTACTCTAGAACTATTTTATTTATTTATTTTTAGGAGGAAGGGATTGTTCCTATTATTGAGTAAATTGGATATACTTTCCCATTGTAGAGGTAAATTGCATATACTTCTCCACATTAGAGGTACAAAACAATCTATGTTATTGGGTAACTTATGAACTGCAAGTTACAAAATAAATGTAGGCTTTGAAACCTACAATTTCTCTTACCCAAACATAGTGTCATGAAATTGTGATGTTATTTAAAATTCCATGTAGATAAGTATAGTTATGAATATCTTTTATGAAATTTGAGTGTTAAAACATTCTTTAATTTTTAACCTACATGTTATGTCATAGTACACACTTCACATTGCACACAATACCTACCATAACAAATTGCATGCTTAAAAATAATAACAAATTGCATGCTTAAAAATACACTATGTTTTATAACTTGCACTTTGTCATACCAAAACACATTGTGTTGAAATTTTGTTATTATTTGAAATGCATATGTAAATAAGGGATAGATAAGTATATAGTTATGAATATCTTATATTTTGTTCAAGTAAACTATAAATGTTAAATAAAAATATGACATGATTTTAAAAACTAAAGGACAATATGCAATAAAGGTGTGACAATAATACATATTATATATGTACAAAATACAATCTAGTAATCTTTGAATTGTAGCAAGACCAGTATTTAATATGATGAAAAGGGCATATATTTCTTCAAATTTTAATGTAATGTACAACGAGCATTTTTATGTAGAAAATGAAATGAAAAAATTATTTATATGAAACCATCAATTCAAGACCTTTAACATTGTTAAAGATAGAAAAAAATACATAAAAGACACCAAGATATTGCATCAACTATTGAATGAAGTATCATAACAACATCAAATATATCACATAATGAGTATAATTATGAAATATATCACATAATGAGTATAATTATGAAGACCTAGATATGTATAATTATGAAGTTATTATTAGAAATAAGAGGTTTCAAAATGTGTTGTGTTTCAAAACACACTATGTTTATTAATATACAATTAGCAACATACGGTCAACCCACGTGTTTTTAAACTATGTATATCTGGGTTTGCAACTCAAATAAAAACAAAACCATCATTCATGTTATTGGGTAAATTGGATATAATTTTCCATAATAGGGGTTACAAACCATGATGTGTTTTGGATACCATGTTAAGTGCAAGTTAAAATCATGGTGTGTTTTAAAACTTGCATTTTTTCATATCCAAACATACTGTCATGAAATGATGTTATTTGAAATGGAGACCTCGATATGTATAGTTATGAATTTATCATGAGAATAGGAGGTTTCAAAATGTGTTGTGTTTTAAAACACATTGTGTTTATTAAACTATAATTCACAACATACCCAATCCATGTGTTTTTAGACTACGTATATCTAGATTTTCAATTCAAATAAAAAAAACACAATTGTTCATGTTATTAGGTAAATTGAATATAATTTTTTTGTAGTAAGGGTTACAAAAAAAAAGTGTTTTAGATACCATGTGAAGTGCAAGTTACAAATCACAACGTATTTTGAATCCTACAATTTTTCGTACCCAAACACACTATCATGAAATGATGTTATTTGAAATGGAGACCTATATATGTATAGTTATGAATTTCTTGTGATAAATAGGAGGTTTAAAAATATGTTGTGTTTCAAAACATATTGTGTTTTGGGTACCATGTGAAGTGTAGGTTACAAATCATGGTGTTTTTTGAATCCTGTAATATTTCATACCCAAAACACACTTTCATGAGATGATGTTGTTGGTTGAAATGGAGACCTAGATATGTATAGTTATAAATATCTCATAACAATATGAGGTTTCAAATTTTGGGCTTCAAAACATACTATGTTTATTAACTTGGCAGTTCACAACATACCCAATCCATGTGTTTTTAAATTGTGTATATCTAGGTTTGCATTTGAAATAGCAACAACACAATTTTTCATTTTATTGGGTAAATTTAATATAATTTCCCACTATAGAGGTTACAAAACATGGTGTGTTTTGGGTACCATGTGAAGTGCAGGTTTACAAATCATAGTGTGTTTTGAAACCTACAATTTTTCATACCCAAACACACTATCATGAAATTATTTTTATTTCAAATGGAAACCTAGTTATGTATAGTTATGAATATCTTATTACAAATAGGAGGTTTCAAAATGTGTTGTGTTTCAAAACACATTGTATTTATTAACCTACAATTCACAACGTACCCAAACCATATATTTTTAAACTATGTATATCTAGGTATATCTCAAATAGTAACATGTAATACATTCTTGTTATTGGGTAAATTGGATAAACTTTTCCTATGTAGAGGTTACAAAACACAATGTATTTTTTGTACCTTGTGAAGTGTAGGTTAAAAATCATGGCGTGCTTTAACACTTGCAATTTTTAATACCCAAACACATTGTCGTGAAATGATGTTATTTGAAATGGAGACCTAAATATGTATAGTTATGAATTTATAATGAAAAATAGGAGGTTTTGAAACATGTGTTTCAAAACACACACACTATGTTTATTAACATGCAATTCACAACATACCCAACTCGTGTTTTTAAACTATGTATATCTAGGTCTACATTTCAAATAACAACAATACCATTGTTCATATTATTAGGTAAATTGGATATACTTTTTCAAAATAGGGGGTACAAAACATGGTGTGTTTTGGGTGAGTGTAGGTTACTAATCATGGTGTGTTTTAAAAGCTACAATGTTTCATATCCAAACACACTGTCATGAAATAGTGTTATTTGAAATGGAGACCTAGATATGTATAGTTATGAATTTATTATGAGAAATAGGAGGTTTCAAAATGAGTTGTTTTTCAAAATACACTGTGTTTATTAACTTAATTCACAACATACCTAACTCATTTGTTTTAAAGCTATATATATAGGTATATAATTCAAATAATAACAACACCATTGTTCATGTAAGTGGGTAAATTGGATATAATTTTCTATAGTAGGGATTACAAAACATAGTGTGTTTTGGGTACCATTTGGTACAGATTACAAATCATAGTGTGTTTTGAATTCTGCAATTTTTTCATACCCAAACACACTATCAACTATCAAGAAATGATGTTGCTATTTGAAATGTAGACCTAGATATGTATAATTAAAAATTTCTTGTGAAAAATAGGAGGTTTCAAAACACATTGTGTTTTTTAACCTACGATTCACGTACCCAACCCATGTGTTTTAAAATTGTGTATATCTAGGCCTGAATTTCAAATAGAAACAACATTCACTTAAACAACTCTTTAGGTCATTCACTTCAACAAAACTTAAAATTCATCAATTCAATAGTAACTCTAGATTTTATTTTCTCTAATGGGTTCTCTTAGTTTTTCATGCTTACAATCTCCTCTATGTTCATAATATAATTCTTATACACACTTTATCTTTTTAGAGATCTTGGGCTACATTCTAGAAAATTTATCTTTTTAGAGATCCTGGGCTACATTCTAGAAAATTTAGAGTAATATTGCTTCACTTTTAACACAAACATTGACATGATGACACATGAACAAATAAATATATATCTAGATACATATCCAATTTGTATTATTAATTATAGTTATAATTTACTTTGGGTCTAAATAAATCCACTTAAGTACCCCAATCTATAAATTTTCTACATGTACATGCAACCCATTAAAAATTAAAAAAAGTACTCTTGATTTCTAAAATTAATGGTTACTTATAAATACTTATACCAGTCTTTTTAGAAGAATGTTTTTTATTAAAAAGGAGCCTTAGTACCATACCAAGAAAAGACTAAGGTAAAGGTTGAATGAATCTATAAAGCACACTAAGAGAGATAAACACTAAAGTGAATTTTAAAAATAATTCAAAATTGTAAGGGCATACAGTTTCAATCATTACACTAATTTAACATTAATTTACATATTTTATGCTAAATACTTATATTTCTTTGCATTTAATTATTGATTTACACATTTATCATTCCCAATCTAAATTAATTTCTTACTAATTTGTATACATTTAATTAATTAACCTTAGCCAATCTTTAGAAAAAATGTACTTTCTTTTAAAATTAAATATTTCAATAAATATATTTTATTATATATAATCATTAAATTCTTTAACTATATCTCATATTTAAAAATATAAATTATTTAACTCATAACTTTGATTTAATAAATTTATATGTTATTTAAATCAGATTAAAATGAATTTGTTAATTCATATTTTATTATATTAATTTAGCATAATATAGGTGGAATGCACACTATATTAATCCAAATAAAAACAAACTTGAAAGTTCAAGTATAAGAAAAAATAAAGCTATTCACATGTATATCAAACAAACTGAGTTGTTGAATTACAAATAGAGAACAAATTATGATAAATAGTAAAATAGTAAAATATTGTACTTTAATATTGAATATATCTATTCATTATTCCTTAAGTTCAAGTATAAGAAAAAATAAAGCTATTCACATGTATATCAAACAAACTGAGTTGTTGAATTACAAATAGAGAACAAATTATGATAAATAGTAAAATAGTAAAATATTAAAATAGTAAAATAGTAAAATATTGTACTTTAATATTGAATATATCTATTCATTGTTCCTTAAGTTCAAATTTTCAATTTGTAATCTAAAGTTTTTAAATAGGGAAATTAAAAAAATGAGGGGAAACAAATGGTCATAGATTACAAAAAGATCCTTCATATATATCAAAGATTTGGATTATGTTCAATTAAGATATGTGGGGCAATGTTAAGGAAGTGGATGCATTTGAATTGCAAATGATAGATATAGATTAGCCTTTAAGACATCCAACCAAACTAAAGTACCAAGGAAATGCCACACTAGCATTTTTATTTTATTTTATTTGAAATTTAACTCTTGCTCAAGAGTAACCTTTTAACTCTTGCTCAAGAGTAACCTTGGAATAAGGACAATTAAGGGGAAAGTGGCCAAGCCTTTGACAATTAGGCATGGAATGCAATCTTTAATAAAGTTGTAAGGAATAGTAGTGAGAAAGAAAATATAAGTTTTAATTAGGTTGATGAAATAAATATAGTTAATTTTGATATTTATAATTTGGATTGATAATTACAATAATCAATGAAAATTGCATGAGTGTGTTAGGTGTACTTAGTTTCAGAATTGATGATGAAAAATGAAGTTTGTAGTGTTGTTTTAAATCAATTTATCATTATTATGAATTTAGCTATTTTGGTCCAATGAATGTCTTAAGAGTCTAAAGTGGTATAAGATTCTCTTGGATCAATTCTAAATATCATGAACTTGATACATCATGTAAAATTGATTTGAGTTACACGAGATTGATCTAATAAAATGTGTGTTTGGAAAGATGGTCACTTTTTCCTCTAGATATCTATGTAAAAGTGGTGTCTAGAGACATTGTTTAGGAGTTTTTCAACTCGATTGATGAATGTGTACCTATAGGTCAAACCTACTAGCAAATTAATTTAACTATAATGAGAGATATCAAAGACCACATTCACAAACATGCAAGTGGCCTATAAAAATTTAATTCCTTTATTGCCCTTTAAAATTGAAGTGTGCTCTAGTTAACATGTGTGTGTGTGTGCACGTGTGTGTTTTAAGTATATGTTGAATTTTCTTAAACATCATGGTATTCTAACATCTTGCATGGAATATGTGGTAGGTTGGCTCATAACGACCAATAGAAGGGGGTGAGAAAATTGGAATTTGAATTTATACTATTGGGATTTAAGGATTATATGCTTATGCTCATCAAGATCAACTTGGATCAATATTGAGCCAAGTAGAAGTTATCTACAATGACAAGGTGGTGATCTTTGAGGGAGGAATAAATGTATGGAAATAAGTGTTATCAAGGATGAAATAGGGATAAGTAGATAACAAATACATGGAAACATACATTGCAACAAGGTTCAATGAAGATGGCTATGGATTAAGCCATGAACTAAACACAAAAATGTGTTGCTTGTCAATATATTGTTGCACTAAGACATTCTCATCAAGGCGGGGATAAATGGGAAATGGTATGCTTATAAAAATAATTAATATCTTAGTGAAAAGTGGGTCACTAATTAATTGATTAATATGGATGATAACTTGTTTATATGCCACAACCAAATCAACTTAAGATCTAAGTGAGAACCAATTTTGGAATTTGATAATAACCATCCCTATAAATTTAAATTTTCTTTTAAGATTGAAAATTTTCATTGCCTATCATTTTACCTTGAAATAAAACTATTAAACTAGTAAAATCCTTTACGAAGTCATTCTCATTCCAAAAAATATTCTAAGGCATTGAATTTACACAATAAAAGTAGTAGTATCACATTGCATGATAAACACAAAACTATAAAAAGTTGATTCACTAATGTAATGGTTATTTACAAAATTGTTAGTTGTACCTTTCTTACTACTAAAAGTTGTTAGAAATAATATGCAATTTAATTCATTGTGAAGAAAAGAAATGAAATGACCTATTAAATAGAATTTTGAACATTAAAGTTTGTATCAATACCAAAATTATGTGCCTTTTTAGATACACATTTCAAATAACAACATTTCAACACAATGTATTTGGGTATGATGAAGTGTAGGTTATAAAACACAATACATTTTGAAGGATGCAATTTGTTATAATAGTATGTGCACAAGGCTAAGCCCCTATGCATAATGTGCAAGTTATCACTCAAAATGACCCTCTTATAAATTCACAAAGTAATAATCCCTATCGGTTACCTAAGCATGAATCTTCCACATTGGGCCTACGACAGCTAGAGGGTGGTTTTATGTGTTGGTCCTATACGAATATATTAGCTAGAACACATGGATCTCACTCTCTCATGGTTTTATGTGTTGGTCCTATACGAATATATTAGCTGGAACACATGGATCTCACTCTCTCAAGATATTTAGTATCACTATTTGGATTATAAGGGTTAAAGATTTCTAAAATAGAGAAAGAAATAAATTGTATTAAATTTTAATGAGCACAGATGACCAGAAGTAGGTCAATGGGAGTCAAGAGTACACCAGTTTACAATAGAAAGTTCTAAGATAATAGAAAGTTCTAAGATAAAGAAAAAGATATAATAGCATAAGCTTAACCACAGAATAAGGCCAAACCCCTGAACTGGTAACAAACGACTGTGGGGTGCAACCCCTTGGCCTTAACGGGTCGGCCACTGTGGTATGTCCAATGCCCTGACATGTTTACCCTGGATAAAATGATGCTATTACCCTTGGCCTTAACGGGCCGGCCACTGTGGTATGTCCAATGTCCTGACATGTTTACCCTAGATAAAATGATGACAATAGCATCAGTTTTTAATTAGTTCATATCGCTACAGTTATAAGGATATATATATATATGTATGTATGTGTGTGTGTGTGTGTGTAGCAGCAATACTTTATTTAGAAGAAACAGAAAAAAATAAAAATAGTAATGGTTGCGGCCTTCTCATGAAATTGAAACTGAAGAGCCCATACAGATGGTTGTGGACTCTCTCATGTCTGCCACCGTTGAGAGCTAAACAGGATCTGTATTGAGAGCTGGTGAATACCTAGCTTTCATTCTATCCTCACGAAAGATTCTGATCAGCCATCTTTCAGCGCCCTCGCCCTCATCCACCACCGGGAAACTCTCTCCTCCACCATTTCCCTGCAAAGCAAAGAGAAGCACTTAGGGATGGACACGACTATTCTCCCAGCATGTCCATCGTTTTAAAATTCCCGCTTTTAAAAATCCCGCTTCTTTTTTGAAACTCTCTAACTGAAATGTCCATTGGTCTCCGTCCATCTACTTATTCCGTCTGATCTGCCATCATCATGTCATCGTATGGGGATGGTTTTATATGTTATCATAGACATGCGTTTTGATGCGAGAAATAGGCCAGTCAATTCACACGGGAACGGAATCTCTCAAACGGCAAATCTGGAAACGCTACGGAAAAGGTGGGGTTAAGAGCGGACGAACAGCCAGGGTGGGGTTAAGAGAGGGCCCGGCCACCTAAGCGGTCAACGCTTAGAGTGTGCCGGTTAAGCCGTCCCATTGATGAGCATGGTGCTTTTTTTTTCAATAAAACAAAATGCGATGTTTAATCTTAAGTTGGAAGATAACTCATGTCCTAGTAGCCCTGCGAAGTTTGTAAGAAATACATGATTTCTTTCAGAACCCGGCCATTGCTCTCTCGCAATGGAGGTCTACCTCCAAATATCGTTGCTACTTCCACAGGTTGTCCAACAGATGACTTGCCTGAATGTTATTTTTCTAGGCAATATGGGCTTGATGAAAGCTGTTAACACTCCTTTTATAAATGCATAAACCTTTATTTGTTCTATACGTTCCTGCCTATGATCTTATAGACAAAAATAATAATCACACTAAAATTCAGTTGGTTTATCTCTCAAACATTGCACTGCCAGTTTTATTTTGTTATAAATAAGCAAGCAGATTCCAAATAAGCATTAATGATTTTCCATTATGTATCTTTTCAACCAAGCAGCAAATTTCTTGATGTATTGGTACAAGACAAGACAATCACGATAAAACGGTGAAAGTACGTTTTCGAAATTGAATTTAGAACTGAACATACATTTCGTTTGAATGCTTGTAGTGTTGCCAACTTCGCACCAAGAGGGAAGGAACTTATTATTAGTATTAAAAATAACTATCCTCTACATAGAAGATGCATATGGCCATTCTCATGTTGTCACTTGATGTTGAAGTTTCAATTCTGTTCTGGGAGCGGTGGGCAGGATAGATTGCAAAAAGACAACCTAGGATATCGTAGTTGTCTGCAATGTGAATACTGTTATATTATATTAGTTTGTGTTTTCTTTTTTGCCAATTTTTTTTAAGAGTAAGGTATCATTGTTTCGTATATTTAGTTTGGAGTTGTTTTTAGGGTTAGTGGTTCCATGATTATTATCTGTGTGAATAAAATAATTAAGATAAAATTTGAAGGGAAATGAAAAAGAATAAAATATGTGCAACCGCTGTAATTTTCAACCCTTTCTATTTTGCCACAGTTTATTAAAATAATTGAAATAATATTTGAAGGGAAATATCAAAGAAGAAATATGTGCAACCATTAACATATTTCAATCCTTTCTATTTTGCTATAGTTATTTTCAATTCATAAACTTTGAATGAAACATTTAATGTGCTTAATTTAAAATTAGAACGGAACATTTTGTGATCATTATAGGAGAAGATTACAATTCAAAAGAACCTCCTATGCGGCAAAAGATGAAATATGAAATTTAGATAAGCAGCTGCATAGGACGACACTGTAATAGAGCATATAGCACTCCTGTGTGCAGCCTGTTAAAATAAGTAATTACTCCCGCATGTAGAAAAATCTAGGAAAAATCAGAGTCAGTTTGATTTTCAGTTTAAATTAGAAAAATCAGTCGTAGTTTGAGTTTGCATGAAGTAGTTTGCCGGAAAGCCAGTTAGAAAGTTTAAAATAAAAAAACCAATCAAGTTCAGTTGTAATGTTGAAGTTTTTGGTTAATAAAAGATTGGAGTCGCAGACTCTGTTTTGGTGTGTGCATATTTTGTTTTCCTTCGACTCTGCCTTTCTAATAGAGTAGTATTAGAGCTTGTTCCGTTGCGTCATCTGCAGGTTCAGTATATCCAGTTTTGATGTAATCCCAAACGTCTTGAGCTCGTAACAGAGTCTCCATCTTAATGGCCCACACGTCATAGTTCTTCCCTGTGAGCAGTGGAAGCTGCAGCTGAACATAATCTGTGCTAGCTGAAGCCATGTTGTAATCAAAGAAAAACTTTCGCAGCTCCTCAAATTATTTTGGGTTCTTCACAGGGATCTTCTGCTGAACGATCCGCTTGATCTCCAACCTTGCTTGTCCTCAACCTGGTGCTCTCACAAATGCACAGAAGGACCAATTGAGGTTAAACAGAAAGAAGAATGCACATGCATTGCATCTTATTCAACAAGCAGTGGATGAAGTTATATTCCAGAAAATCATGACCACAAAATCGGCAAAGACAGCATGGGAGATATTGGCAACGAGTTATCAAGGTATGACCAAAGTAAATACTGTTAAGTTGTAGAATACTAGGAGAGAATTTGAAAGCCTGCAAATGAAAGAAACGAAGAATATTGATTCATTCATGAATCGGGTTTTGATAATTGTAAATCAGTTAAAGGTATATGGTGATGAGATCAAAGATCAAATAGTGGTTGAAAAAGTTCTGAGATCTCTGTCTACTAAATTTGATGCGGTAGTACCAGCTATTGAAGAAGCCAAGAACTTGGCTACATTGTCAGTTGATGAATTGATGGGATCACTTCTATCTCATGAGGCGAGAATAGACAGAAATCAGAAGGATTCCTCCATAGAAACTGCTTTTAAAAGTCAGGTTTCTATCTCAAGAGACAGAGGTCGAGGCAGAGGTAGATCAAGAGGCAAAGGTCGAGGCAGAAGAAATGGCGGTCAGAGAGATGACAAAGAAGAGCAAGAACAAGAGAGTGGAAGCAATAGTAGAAGCTTCAACAACAATCAAAGATTCGATAAATCAAAGGTGAAATGTTACTATTGTAATAAATTTGGTCACTATGCACGGGATTGCAGGAAGAAGATGGCTGATCAAGGAAAGTAGAGTGCAAATGTAACTACAGAAAGTAATGAATCCCTGTTCTTAGCTTGTAATACAATGCATGAATCCGCTGATAACATTTGGTTATTAGACAGTGGTTGCAGTAACCACATGACTGGCAACAAGAATCTGGTTGCAGATTTGGATGAATCGGTCAAGACAGAGGTAAAATTGGGGACTGACAAGACTGTGGATGTAAATGGCAAAGGAGCAGTCAACATACTGACCAAGCAAGGGGATCTGAAGACAATTTCAGAGGTATACTATGTTCCAGGTTTGAAACATAATTTGATCAGCGTTGGTAAATTAACAGAGAAAGGATACAGAATTATTTTTGAGGGACATGATTGTCTCATATATGACAAACCTCCAAGCAAGCAGCTGATAGCGAAGGTGTAGATGACGAATAACAGATAGTTCCCTCTTGTCATGAAGTACAAAAATCAGGTCAATTCTTTTGCTCAAAAGGCTGCATGTGTTGATGACTATTGGTTATGGCACTTTCGGTTTGGACATTTGCATTTTTCTGGTTTGAGATTATTGCAGCAAAAAGAGATGGTTAGAGGATTACCTCCCATCCAAGAACCCTCCAGTATCTGTGAATGTAGTATCTTGGGAAAGCAACACCGTGAAAGTTTTCTGAAAGGAGTTGTATACAGAGCAAAAAAGCAATTGGAGCTGGTTCATACAGACTTGTGTGGACCCATGCAGACCCAGTCGCTTGGTGGAAGTTATTACTTCCTCACGTTTATTGATGATTTCAGTAAGAAGACATGGATTTATTTTTTGAAGCAGAAGTCTAAGACTTTTGAAAAATTCAAAGAATTCAAAGCCCTAGTAGAGAATTAGAGTGATAGTCAGATCAAAGTATTGTATTGAGATCAGATCATGGTGGAGAATACGATTCGAATGCATTTCATGCTTACTACAAACAACATGGAATTAGAAGGCAATTTACAACCAGCTATACACCACAACAGAATGATGTAGTAGAGAGGAAGAACATAACAATTATGAACATGGCAAGGAGTATGTTGAAAGGAAGAAATTTGTCAAATGAGTTATGGGCAAAAGCAATTGCATGCACTGTTTATGTGTTAAACAGATCTCCTACAAAAAGCGTGATGAACAAAGTTCCACAAGAAGCATGGTCAGGTATGCCTTGTAGTGTATCTCATTTTAGAGTGTTTGGATGCATAGCATATGCACATGTACCTAGAGAACTAAGAGGCAAGTTAGATGATAAAAGTGAAAAGTGTATTTATTGGGTACAGTGAGCATTCAAAAGCATATAAATTATATAACCCTATCACCAAAAAGACTATAATCAGCAGAGATGTGGTGTTCAAAGAACAAGAGTCATGGAATGGGAGTGTAGACAAAACTATTGATGCAACAATACCACACATAGAAGAAGAAGATGTAGCAGAAAATGAGCAGCAAAGATCACAAGAAATGACACCAATCAGAGACATGCCAACAAGGACTCCACGATATTCTGAACGTGGATCATCAAGAAGGTCAGCAGATTAGAATATTCCTAGCTACCAATCAAGTAATGAGTCAAGTAATGGTAAGAGGAAAATGAGAAGTTTGCAGGATATTTATGAAGATTTAGATATTAGTTCAAATTTTGCATTATTGTCATTTCAACCCTCATCATTTGAAGAAGTTTTCAAAGACAAGAAATGGGTGAAAGCTATGGATGAAGAAATAAAATCTATAGAGAAAAATGATACTTGGAATTTGGTTGAGTTACCTAAAGATAAAAATCCCATTGGTGTGAAATAGATCTACAAGACGAAGTTGAATGAAAAAGAAGAGGTTGATAGATTCAAAGCAAGGCTTGTAGCAAAAGGGTTCTCGCAGCAACCAGGAATAGACTTTGGAGAAACCTTTTCTCTTGTAGCCAGGTTGGATACAATAAGAGTAGTCTTGGCAATAGCAGCTCTAAAAAGGTGGAAAGTGTATCAGATGGATGTCAAATCAGCCTTTTTAAATGGCATTCTTGAAGAGGAAATCTATGTGCAACAACCTCCAGGTTATGAAGTTGAAGGTCATGAAGACAAAGTTTATAGACTAAAGAAAGTGCTCTATGGACTTAAACAAGCTCCAAGAGCCTGGTATAGTAGAATTGATAGTTATATGATTAGGAATGGATTTAGCAGAAACAATAGTGAACCAACTTTGTACACAAAGGTAAATCAACATGGGAAAATTTTGATTGTTTGTTTATATGTAGATGATATGATTTATATAGGTGATTTTGAACTAGATCAGTTTAAAGAAGTAATGAAAAAATAATTTGAAATGACAGATCTTGGTCTTATGAAATATTTTCTTGGCATAGAAGTTGAGCAATCAGAGAAAGGGATTTTTATTTGTCAAGGTAAATATGCAAAAGAATTGTTGAAAAGATTCAAAATGGAAAGTTGCAAACCTACACCTACACCAGTTGCGATAGGTACAAAGTTGAGTAAGGATGATGAAAGTTCATATGTAAATCCAACTCTGTTCAAAATATTGGTTGGCAGTCTTATGTATCTCACAGCTACAAGACCGGATATCATGCATGGAGTTAGTCTGATTTCTAGATTTATGGAGTCACCAAAAGACTCACATTGGAAAGTTGGTAAAAGGATTCTGAGATACATAGCAGGAACTACAAATTGTGGCATATTGTATGTGAACATAGAAAAGAAAGCTTTGGTTGGATATACTGATAGTGATTTTGCAGGGAGTTTGGATAATAGGAAAAGTACTTCTGGTTATGTGTTTCATCTTGGTTCAGGAGTAATTTCATGGGCATCTAAGAAGCAGCCCATTGTGCAACTTCATCAGTAGAAGCTGAAGATGTAGCAGCTACAGCAGCAGCGTGTCAAGCAGTATGGTTACACAGAGTTCTGGATGGACTTCAACAGAAACAAGAAGGATCAACAACAATTTTCTGTGACAACAATTCAGCGATTGCACTATCGAAGAATAATGTGTACCATCAAAAGAGCAAACATATATAGATACAAGATACCATTTTATAAGAGAACTTGTGAACAATGGAGAAATTTATTTAGAGCTTTGTAAATCAAATGATCAGTTGGCTGATATATTTACGAAGCCATTAGCAAAAGATGTATTTGAATTTCATAGAGATAATTTGGGCATTGTAAACGCTGATGTAATCAGTGGGTAGTAATTAAGAGGGAGTGTTAAAATAAGTAATTACTCCCGCATGTAGAAAAATCTAGGAAAAATCAGAGTCAGTTTGATTTTCAGTTTAAATTAGAAAAATCAGTCGTAGTTTGAGTTTGCATGAAGTAGTTTGCCGGAAAGCTAGTTAGAAAGTTTAAAATAAAAAACCAATCAGGTTTAGTTGTAATGTTGAAGTTTTTGGTTAATAAAAGATTGGAGTCGTAGACTCTATTTTGGTGTGTGCATATTTTGTTTTCCTTCGACTCTGCCTTTCTAATACAGCCAACGCTTAAGTATCAAAGCTTATCTGCACAGGATCACCCCTTAATAGAGCTCTCCTATATTGCTGACCAAGGGCTATGGAAAAGTTCTGGTATTCTAATGAAATTTAATCTTTTGATAATGAAAACTAATTAATTATAGTGGGTTTTCAATACTTCTGAATAGATTCTGATTGTAGATTTCTAATTTTTGGAAATTCAAACAACATATGGCAGGCCAAAGATACACAGCATATGGCAGGACAAAGATACCCCCCTCACCCCTTTAAATTATTTTGGCTAAATAGTTCTAATCTTTCAATTATCTTGTTAATCAGTTGTTATTCTTAATGTTTCAAGGCATGACACAGTATGATTTTACAGTTACCTGCTGGCAAAGTAACACTTACTAGAAAAAAGCCATCACTAACCATCATAAACTTGTTGGGCTTATAACGAAATTATTCAGCAAATAATTAAAAACTTAAGGTTAACCTGAAAAAGTAAGCCCTCTACGCCAAAGGAAAAGGCCATAAAAATTGAGGATTCTCAACTGCACATAACACACAAAATCTAATTTATCGTGCAACCCCTAAAACCTAACAAATTCTGAGAACAAACGCTCTAAAAACTGCATGAAGTATTCAAATCCAAAAATTGCCCAGCTATTTTGTTGATTTTATTTTACTTTTTTTAAAATTGATAAATATTGTAGTCTGATATTTTTAATATTATTTTATTATATAGAGCCAACTGCTCCTTTTGACTTCCTTGTAATTTTTTGTTCACTTCTCAGCAGTGTACCCGGGGACGCGTCCCCCCCTAAATCCCGAGCGTCCCCGAAACAGGGACGTCCTCGAAACGGGGACATCCCCGAGACTTGGGGACGGCGTTCCCAAGTTTCTAGCGGCGCCACCAGTTTTGGTGGCTCGCCGCCGGGGACGCGGGGACGTCCCGGCGTCCCCAGGACGCTGAGGGGTACCCCTGTGCGTCCCTCGAGCGTCCTGGGGACGCCTAGGCGTCCCCCACGGCAGCAACTTAAATCACATGGTTTAAAAAAAAAATTAACACATTTTTTTATTATTTGACATTTTGATTTGTACTTGTTTTGATATCATGCTACTCATTGTAATCATCTTTATGATTAGATATTTTTGATATCATATAATATAAATCTTCCATTTGCCGGTTTGACAATTGTAGTATTGAGTATTCTATTCTAATTTTTCATTAGTAATTCGATATTGAAAACTTTAATGTTCATTGTTCAATGTTCAATGTTCAAGTATTTACTATTTAGTATTTCAATTTGGCATTTGCAATTTTGCTATTTTACTTCTTAATAGTCTTATACATCTTTTCATAACTAGCATTTTACGTACAATATGTATAGTATATAGTATATACACCCCCCGCCCCCCGCCGCCGTCCCCCCGCCGTCCCCAAATTGAGGCCCCTTTGTCCCCCTGTCCCGGAAACTCGTCCCCCCGTTTCGGCGTCCCCCCGTCCCCGACGGTGGTGTAACATAGCTTCTCAGCTTTCCAATTATTAATGCTTTTCCAGTCTGGTTGCTTTTAAAGAAAATCTAACGAATTTTATATTCAAATGGCCCAAAATCATTACAGCACTAAATAGTGATGTGATTCTCTGCTTCCGAGTTAGCCTAATTTACAGCAAAAAATCTTATGAAAATAAACAAAAGAAGAAAAAAAAACCTTAAAATTTGTCGAAGCAACTGCTGAATTTCTCAAAGATTCAGCGAGTCTTGCCGCTCAAGCAAGAGCACGATAAATAGGAATTCACATAAAATAAAGCCAAAAAGACAAAATTCAAAATTTCTCAAATAATTCTGAGAATCCAGACAAGCCTCTCAATCCAAAACATTGGGAAAATTTCTATCTGTTACACAAATTATAGCATCACCAGTAGAAAGCCAAGAGAAGCCTTTTATATTAGGAGGTTGCTTTTTTTCAAAAAAACATTGTTTTGCGAACACAGAGCATATTAAAACTTCAGCTAAAATCTGCACTCTTTCTTTCGAAAATTCCACTCATCAAAACTGAACAACAACAAATTACTGTCAAAGCAAAGAGAAACACACTACAAAATCCAAGAGACGGTTTACCTTCTTTAGATTTTCCAGACGCCTAAAACCCATAATCTAGAGCTGTGACTGCATGTAAGTGCCTCTCTCGCCAACAGGTATTATGATCATGAATTACCTACTGAATTGAACTTCTATACGGAAGTTTAGTGGTGATCAATGGAGGCAGCACATGCTACGAGAGAGCTGACCTAACAAAAGAAAACGTTTATACGGAAGTTAGGCAGTGATCAGTGGAGGCAGTTCGATATTTAATGAAATAATAATGAATTTATTTAAGCACATGTTACGAGAGAGTTGAGCTAATAATAGGCGGTGATCAATGTAGGGAAACTCTTACATGTCCTTATTCCACGTAAAACATCCTCTGACAAATCGCAAGCGTATTTATTAACCACTACACGTCATACGTTTTTATATAAACCGGAAAATGGCATTTTAGTGGAACGCCTCTCGGCGTATATATTAGTTTATAGAACCAAATTTGGCCTAAAAACATGCAATCCACTTCTACATTGACAAAACAAAAAAGGTGGTGGAATATGAAAACAATAATTGATAAATCCTCAACAACATGAAAAAAGTGTTTGTTTGTCAAATAATATGCATAGTGCATAAATAAAACAGCATGTGGGTCCTAAATCACAGGTACCCCATGCATTTTTTACTATTTTTTTCTCCTTGAAACATGAGCGCATTATTTAAAATTTATGATGAGTACCCCATGCTTTTTTTACTATTTTTTTCTCCTTGAAACATGAGCGCATTATTTAAAATTTATGATGAATTCCAATGGAAAGAGATGGAGACAGTTAGGGAAATGGAGACAGAGAAATAGAGGAGGAAGGGAGGGAGGGAGGCAAGGAGAGAAACACACAAAGAAATATAGATAGAGATGCAATGAGCAAGAGAGTGAGTGAGTGAGAGAGAGACGTGGTTAGATAGAAGTCGAGTGCAAAGGAGTGACAAAGAGAGACATAGATAGGGAGCAAGGGAGAGGTAGTGAGGGGAGAGACAAAGAGGTGAGATAAATAGAAGAGGGGGAGAGAGAGATGGTGGTAGGGAGAGGTAGCGTGGAAAGAGAGGTAGGTGCCACCCTAGACCCTCCATCATCAATCGTAAACCCTAAACCCTAGGCCCTAAAACCTAAGACCTAAGCTCTAAATGTTATAGAGTAAACTCTAAACCCTAGGCCCTAAACCATAAAATCCTAAACCCCAAACACTAAAAACTAAACCTTAAACCCTAAAAACCTAAAACCTAACATTAATATTGTTTAACACAAAAATTAGAAATTGAAATTAATCCCTAAACCCTAAAAGTTGAACCCTCCATCATAAACCCTAAACAGTAAATTGTAAACCTTAACCCCTATACCCTAAACGCAATTCGCTATAAATTAAAACCTAATGTTAATAATTTAGCATTAAAACCTAAAAAAATAAATCTAATCTTTAAACCCTCCATCATAAACCCTCAACCCTAAACCCTTAGTATGAATAACTTAGAGAGAGAGGGAGAGAAACAAAGATAGAGAAGGGGATAGAGAGCAACAAAGGGAGGGAGAGGTAGAGAGTGGAGAGAGTGGTGAGAGAGAGGTAGGTGCTACCCTAAACCCTCTACAATCAATCGTAAACCAACCTTAACCCTTATACCCTAAACGCTATTCGCTATAAATTAAAACCTAATGTTAATAATTTAGCATTAAAACCTAAAAAATAAAATTAATCTCTAAACCCTCCAACATAAACCCTCAACTCTAAACCCTTAGTATGAATAATTTAGAGAGAGGGAGAGAAACACAGATAGAGAAGGGGATAGAGAGCAACAAAGGGAGGGAGAGGTAGAGAGTGGAGAGAGTGGTGAGAAAGAGGTAGGTGCTACCCTAAACCCTCTACAATCAATCGTAAACCATAAACCCTAGGCCCTAAAACCTAAACCCTAGAAGCCAAAAATGCATCAAAGGATAGAGAGAAACAAAGGGAGGGAGAGGTAGAGAGTGGAGAGAGTGGTGAGAGAGGTAGGTGCTACCCTAAACCCTCTACAATCAATCGTAAACCATAAACCCTAGGCCCTAAAACCTAAACCCTAGAAGCCAAAAATGCATCAAAGTCCACTGAGAGGTTTTGATGAATGAACGGTCCTAGTAGATATATCCCTGATATTAAGGCCATAAGTTTGAAAGTTTAATTACCACGTAATAGGCAATTTTACAATAATAGTTGTATATAAGCTTTAAATCAGTACATTGTCCACCCTATATGTCATTTTATTCAGATTTTTCCTTATATTATTTTGCCTCTATTTGTCAAAACTTTGATTTCAAGATTGAAGTTGATTCACTATCTCATAGGGAGGGCACATTCAAAATGAGATCATTGTTGTGTGCAAGGAATTCAGTCTGCATCTTGGCAAGTCATTATACTAATATTGGAGAGTATATTCTCTATTTGTAAGAAATTGAACACAATCTTCTTGATTGTATGTCATTTTATTCAGATTTTGCCTTATATTATTTTGCCTCTATTTGTCAAAACTTCAATTTCAAGATTGAAGTTGATTCACTATCTCATAGGGAGGGCATATTCAAAATGAGATCATTGTTGTGTGCAAGGCATTCAATCTGCATCTTGGCAAGTCATTATACTAATATTAGAGAGTATATTCTCTATTTGTAAGAAATTGAACACAATCTTCTTGATTGTAGTTTCTCTGCTGAGACATTTGTTAAATTTAGTAAGTCAATACCTTTGATTAGTATTGCATTCTTCACTGCATACTTCAACAAAATATATTGAAGGGTTAATCCTATAGTTAGGAATAGTACACACATGGTAAAATGATATAGTTTACAATGGTACACACATGGTAAATGCTATAGATGTATAATTGTCCAAATAATTATTTTGCATTAGTTTCTCTGCTAAGACATTTGTTAAATTTAGTAAGTCAATACCTTTGATTAGGATTGCATTCTTCACTGCATACTTCAACAAAATATATTGAAGGGTTAATCCTATAGTTAGGAATAGTACACACATGGTAAAATGATATAGTTTACAATGGTACACACATGGTAAATGCTATAGATGTATAATTGTCCAAATAATTATTTTGCATTAGTTTCTCTGCTGAGACATTTGTTAAATTTAGTAAGTCAATACCTTTGATTAGGATTGCATTCTTCACTGCATACTTCAACAAAATATATTGAAGGGTTAATCCTATAGTTAGGAATAGTACACACATGGTAAAATGATATAGTTTACAATGGTACACACATGGTAAATGCTATAGATGTATAATTGTCCAAATAATTATTTTGCATAGGTAACTTTACAGCTTCTTTTGCAAAGTTTAAGAAGAATGAACTAAATTTGTTTAGGCCATATAACAAAAGACGGGTCTAGAAGATCTAACCATAAAAATATTTTTGTTCGACAGGCAAGCACGAGCATCAAATTCCAGGCCTACCATAGGACCTAATCATATAGGGCCCCAATAAAAATTTCACGTGACCTTGGCTTGCCTTAGCTAACAACAACAATCAGTTCAATTGTATCTGCATGTCGTAATTTGATTCTAAGCCTTAAACATGCAATAAAATAAAAATTCTCCATACTAAAGTAGTGGATAAGTCAATAACGAATAATAAGTTGTTTAAGGTTGGGATCAGTTTGTGTACAAAACAAGACAAGTTGAGCACTTTAAACAATGCATTTACGATAGTATTAAAAGTAAGTGTAAAATTAAGGGGTAAATAGTAGGGTACAAACTTTTATCCCCTAGAAATATTTATACACATGTGCATATGACAATAATAAACACCCTATATTAATTTAGGGTCTAATGCTCAAGTCCCATATGCCAAATTTTGTGCAGAAATACTCCACTTATACGTTAGTCATTGCTTTAGGAACAATGGGTCAAAGTGAGCCCACAATGGAGTGAAAAAGTGTAAGGCATGTAATTTTCAGTGTTCACCATTGCAATCTAGTCAAAGTGGACCCTAAACATCAGGAAAAAGGGCATGGGTTTACAATTTCTACCATTGCATATGTGTGTATGCACACACACATAAAAATATACATATACATGTGTGTGAATATACATCCATGTATATATGTATATGTATGTGCATATAGATATAAAAGCATATAGTATGCAATTTCTACCATTCCAAATATATATTTGTTCAAAGTGAGTCCAAACATAGGGGGAAAGTGCATATAGACATAAAAGTGCGTGAATATACATCCATGTATATATGTATATGTATGTGCATATAGATATAAAAGCATATAGTATGCAATTTCTACCATTCCAAATATATATTTGTTCAAAGTGAGTCCAAACATAGGGGAAAGTGCATGTTATGCAATTTTTGTGTGTAATGCATATATATATGTGTGTGTAAGTGCATAAATAAACACACATATATACATACACACACATTGCAGGGTATGCAATTCTCACCATTTTTGGGAAAAAAGTAGGGTATGCAACTATAAGCGTTCATTTGTGTGTTTCCAAGGAATGTAATATATATATATATATATATATATATATATATATATATATATAGAGAGAGAGAGAGAGAGATTGATTCATGTAAAAGGGATTTTATCCCCCCCTCTCTCTCACACATATATATATGTATATGTATACTATACACACACACATACACACACATGAATGTATGTATATGCATGTATGTGTGTGTATAATACTATAAAATCCCTTTTATATGAATCTAAGCTATATAAAATAATGCAAACAGTAAGCATACAATTAAGATTAATTTTAGCTGGGATTTGATAATTGAATAATAAACACAACTTATTTTGAAATTAAATGAGTATGGAGGTTGTTGGGTTCCAAAAACACTACTCCACTTCCTAGAAGTGAATCTCACTCACAAGGCTAGGGTTATGCAATCATTGCATATATATATATATATATATATATATATATGTATGTATGTATATGTAAGTGTGTGTATAATACTATAAAATCCATTTTATATGAATCTAGGCTAAATAAAATAATGCAAACAACAAGCATACAATTAAGATTAATTTTAGTTGGGATTTGATAAATGAATAATAAACACAACTTATTTTGAAATTAAATGAGTATGTTCCAAAAACGCTACTCCACTTCCTAGAAGTGAATCTCACTCACAAGGCTAGGGTTATGCAATCATTGCATATATATATATATATACATATATATATATATATATATATGTATGTATGTATGTATGTATATGTATGTGTGTGTATAATACTATAAAATCCATTTTATATGAATCTAGGCTAAATAAAATAATGCAAACAACAAGCATACAATTAAGATTAATTTTAGTTGGGATTTGATAAATGAATAATAAACACAACTTATTTTGAAATTAAATGAGTATGTTCCAAAAACGCTACTCCACTTCCTAGAAGTGAATCTCACTCACAAGGCTAGGGTTATCATTGCATATATATATATATATATATTCACTCACAAGGCTAGGGTTATCATTATATATATATGTGCGTGTATAATACTATAAAATCTCTTTTATATGAATCTAAGCTAAATAAAATAATGCAAACAACAAGCATACAATTAAGATTAATTTTAGTTGGGATTTGATAATTGAATAATAAACACAGCTTATTTTGAAATTAAATGAGTATGGAGATTGTTGGGTTCCAAAAACGCTACTCCACTTCTTAGAAGTGAATCTCACTCACAAGGCTAGGGTTATTGTTGCAAGTGAAATCAATTCATCAAAAGACTATGGAGATTTGAAATCCAACTATATGAGAGTGGGTTTTATCTCTTACTCTTTGAGCTCAACTTAGACTCGGGAGTGTTGATGTTTTGCAACGTTTGGATTATACTTCCAACCCTACACGATTTGTGAAGTGCAATTTAAATATAGCCTATTCAACTATTTAAATTGCAAGGCAATCTTATACTTATGCGATTTTATTTGTGAAATAAAATATTCATTGTGGCCAACTTGCTAAGGAGACGACTCTTGATTCTATGTAAATAATATTGTATTTACAAGGCCGATCTGATATTTATGAAAGGAAATTATGTTATAATTGAAGGCTGACCTCTTGTAATAAGGCGCCTCTCTCTTGTATGTATACAAGATCATTCTCCTCTCATTTGTATCATTTTTCAAGCACAAGCATATTTGCAAGTTAGAGCAGACTTAGAAGGAGCATATTGAGTTTATTCAAGAGCAAAGACAAATTCGCAGGCAGAGCAGTCCTTATCAAATGCGAATTGCATTCCATCAAGAGCAGATTAAAGGTCATGAGCAGATCGAATAAGTCAAAAGATCATTATTGTAATTGCATAAGAGCAGATCGATTATTCTAAAGAGAGTGATCTGATTATATCAGGCTTTATGAAAGCCATTCCTTGTAAAGCTTCATTGCTAATTGTTGAATATATATAAGGAAGATTTTTGTTGGGTTTTTCTCCCTCAAGTGGAGGGTTTTCCCAGGGTATCTGCTGAGGGTATCTGTTGTGTTATTGTCTGATTTGCATTAAATTTCTGAGTTTAAATATGGTCATATAAAAACTAACAGGGAGCGTATTCCTAGGGGTATACGGGTATACTTTAATAGGTATTGAAATTATTTGAAATGAACAATTATGAATTAATGACAACCAAACCCAACTTGTTGTCTTGGCCCCAAAGATTGTCATAGAACCAACAACGATTAGCTGCCTCATAGCTAATATGACTATGCAAGTAAACCACATAAGATAGATTCAATTAATAACTCACTAAAGATATAACCCTGGTTATAACATGCCATGTCCCCAATTTTAGTTGGGACCAAATTCAAATTTGGGCAGAATAATAGACCTTCTTAACTCTAAGATAAATTAAATATATATTTAAATTATATTAAAATATAAATTTTTAAATAATATTAAAAAATAATATAAATTTAAATAATAAAATTTCAATTTAAATTTACTGCCAACCATTTGGGAAGGCTTCGCACTCATGTATTTATATTGGATTGCTGATAGTTATTCACTATCATGATTTGGATGAGCTGTCTATGCGAATTCTTGTAGACGGAAACCTCTAGGTCTTCTTCGCAAGGTAGGACAAAATCCCTACCTTGCGAATCGTGAGTTTGCCTTTCGAGTTACATTTTCTTAGGCTAATATTAGTTATTCATTTTCAGGGAGGCAATATTGCATAAGCGGTCTGGCCAAGCTGAAGGCTCTAGCAATTTCTACGGGCTACCACACTCACTGCCAACACATCACATTTGTGGAGGCTCAGACGAAATCTCCTACAAAAGTCAATCAAGGAACGCCATCATTGGGAGTATTCTTGACACAGTTAGCACCACTGTAAGGGCACGGATCATCAGCCTCATTGACCCTCCTGGGCGCTGCCTTATCTAGTGACGTCATAGCTATTGCTCTGCGAATCATCTTAGAAAGTGGGATATACATCTATTCACATTGAAGGGCAACACTTCCCGATTGCCAGCATCGGGATCTAAGAGTCGTAATCAAATCATCGATTCAGTATTATGCCTAGACTGTGAGTCATGGATATTTCCATATAGCATTACTTGCAGGTTGTATAGTCTATTCTGCTTGATCTATATGCTTCTAATTCGGGTACTGAATTGCAATTATTGCTTATATTGTTGTTAGAATCCTGTAATTCAAGTTGTTCAGGAGTATTTTGTCACCAGTCCCTGTGCTTGTAGATTGCTAATTATTCTCAAATCTGAGCTTAAATGTTACCTATGTCGAAGCAGTTATTTATTGTTCAGTTTAGTACTGCATTCCGAGTTCCATTAATTCATTTACGTGGGCTAATTCATATACAACCATTTCAGATCTAGAAGTACCTTTTGTAATTGAATGTTCCTTCTTTTGCATATACAATCATATCACTGGGAATAAAATCTGGACAGTAACATTTTATAGCCATCTTTCTAAATTATCGTTGTGGGATTGTCATGTGTGTGACATAAATCTAAGTGCAAACTGAGTTAGGTATCTTACATAATACTAGGTTACGAATGCATAGAGGGTCCTAACCCTAAACTATCGGGTTGTGTTTTGTTTGTTTTGATGTGAGATTGGTCAAGTGGACCAAAGACCAGTGCCTATTTGATTGGGCTACAAAGTCACAAATAATGGGAAAGAAACAAATGAAATGAAACATTGTCAAGTCGGTCTAGGGATGTATGTCGTCAAATTACAATAATCACACATAGAGCATACTTAGTTATCCAAAAATAGACTACATTAATCCATATGAATCAAACAAATGAGTTTTACAATACCCGTAATATATTAAAATGTCCCATTTTCAAATGCTCAAGACAATCATGTTAGCAAATATGATAAGAGAAAACCCTTAAAAAGGTGAAGATTTCCCTACACAGATACAAACAATCTGAAGATATTCTCTACATAATACCTACAGCATATTTTGTAATAGGATGAGAGGTACAAAGTGGTGAACGAGTTGATCCTCTTCAAGGAAATATTTTCTTGGTGTTTGAATCCAAACTCAAAGGAGAATATTTTTAAGATTTTCCATGATGCTCCTTTGACTAGTCACCAAGGTTTCTTCAAGACTTACAAGTAGATTCAGGAAAGATTTACATCGAAAGGACTCAAGGATAAGTCCTTGGGTATGTCAAGGAATGTCAAGTTTGGCAACAAAACAAGAATGATCACACCTATCTAATGAATTTGTTGCAGCCATTGCCTGTTCCCAATAAAAAATGAGAAAGTATCTCAATGAATTTCATCACAAGTTTATCTAAGGTGCAAGAAAAGGATTGCATTTTTATTATTGTTCACAAATTGACCAAATTTGCACACTTCTTTGTTTTTTCTGCAGTGTTTACAGCAACTCAGGTTGCTGATTTGTTTTTTAGAGAAGTTTTCAAGGGATAGAAAGTTCCTAAGCATGTTTTATCAAGAATTTTTTAGGTTGAGTGGGACTATACTCACTCAAAGTGCCAATTCTCACCCACAAATTAATGGGAAAATTGAGATTGTCAATAAATGGTTGGAAGGGTATCTCAAAAACTATGTTTCAAGTAAGCAAAAAGCTTGGGTTAAGTGGCTCCATTTGGATGAATGTTGTTACATTTCTACCTATACATGTCAATCAAAATTTCTCCATTCATGGCCTTGTATGGATATGAGGCTCCTAGTTTCATTAACCTATTGTTTAGTGATAGTAGAGTTCTTGCAGCAAAATAAGGACATCATAAAATCTTTGTAAGATAACCTCCAACATGGCCAAAACCAGTAGAAATTGCATGCAAATCAACACCATGGTGAGCATGCATTTGAGGTTGGAGATATGTTATATATAATATTGCAGCCCATTAGGTCTATTCTCAAGAAAAGTAGAGTAGAGAAGTTGAAGCCACATTTCTATGGCCCATTCAAAGTCTCCAAAAGGATTGAAGAAGTGACTTATGAGTTGGAGCTACTTGAGAGTAGCAAGGTGCATAATGTCTTCCATGTGTCATGAATAAAAAAGGCACTTGGACTTAATGTTGCTACTTCTTTAGAGTTACCTCCTAAGGATTGAAGAAGTGACTTATGAGTTGGAGCTACTTGAGAGTAGCAAGGTGCATAATGTCTTCCATGTGTCATGAATAAAAAAGGCACTTGGACTTAATGTTGCTACTTCTTTAGAGTTACCTCCTTTGGATGAAGGGAACTTGTTCCTGAATCAACAATTGATTTCAAAGAGCATACATTGAGGAAGAGGACTATCAAAGAATACTTGGTCAAATGGAAGAACTTTCCAATAGAGGATGCCACTTGGGAGAGTGATCAAATATTGCAACATCCAAACATCCTTTGGATGAAGGGAACCGTGTGCTTGTTCCTGAAGCAACAATTGATTTCAAAGAGCATACATTGAGGAAGAGGACTATCAAAGAATACTTGGTCAAATGGAAGAACTTTCCAATAGAGGATGCCACTTGGGAGAGTGATCAAATATTGCAACATCCAAACTTGCAATTGCTTGGAGACAAGAAATTATGGGGAGGGAGGACTGTAAAGTCCTCTTCCTACACTTAATCAATTCGAAGACCATTAGCCAATTTTTGAGTTCCCGTGGGCTAAATGGTAAGGCAAGGGGATTCCAAATATCTTGGAGGAAGTAATTTGGGAGTTACAAGGTTTCTTTTGTCGAAAATGAGTTCAATAGGCTATACTGATCTAATGACACACTCTGAAGTGTTTCCAGACTTTTGGGGTGTTCTCCAAACTTCTTGGAGAGCATGTCTATTTATAGTAAGCCACCATTTGAATTGGCTTATAATATTTGTCTAATGCCAATATCTTTTGGGGTGTTCTCCAAACTTCTTAGAGAGCATGTTTATTTATAGTAAGCCACCATTTGAATTGGCTTCTAATATTTGTCTAATGCCTCAATATCATATTGGCATGATCAAAATTGGATTTTGATGAAGTCAAAATTGGATTTTGATGTGTTTCAAAAAAATTTCGTAACTTGGGATGAAATAATTAAATTATTAAGTATAATGATTTATCATTATTTTTCATAACTTAAGTATAATATGTTTTCGAAAAGGTATTTTAAATTCCCAATTTGACCCCTAGGAGAAATAAGTGTTAAGAGTTATCATGCATTAGCAGTGAGCTATTATGTGATCATTATGTTTCATCGCATGTGATGTTGACACTTGTCCTGATCTAATCCCCTTATTATTTAGGGTCTCTCCTATATAACACTCAACCCTCATTGTATTATCTATTTGAAGATTTACTCTCGCATTCTTAACCATTGAGGACTTTTGTTTTCCTTGAAGATTCTTGAGGTTCATTCTGTAGTTTTTTATTGTTGAGGAATATTGCATATATTGTTTGCAGATCTCTTGTGGCTTGTGTTTTTCACAATTCTAATAATAAGGGGGTCTTGCACATGAAAAAGGTTTTATTTTATTTTAAAAGAGAATTTGTTGGAAAAGGTGAATTAATTAATTATTTTAATGGAAGTTTTCCCTCTCAAAACTCTATAAAAGGAGGCATTGGGGCTCATTGTTGCATATGCTCAAGAATGATAATGTTATGATGTCAGAATGGCTTCGGTTCTCTTCAATCTTTGAGGATGAAATCCCTCAAAGGTTTTTTAGGTTTGGTATTGCAAGATATTCCCTAGCTAAATTGTGGTGTGATTCCAGCAAAGACTCACCATTGGAGTTGATTTGAAGTTTTGCAGTTGGTTTCTTTTAGGATGGATTATTTTGATGTGTTTTAGATTTGCAAATGTTTTGGTGAGACTTTCATATAGCTATAAAGTGTTAAGTGTTGAATTTTTTCTTTGAGTTTTCTTGTTGGTCGTACCTCTACAAGTACAGGTCATACCATCTATACCATCTATTTGACTTGTGCTAATTGAAGTATTGGAGATATGATTTTGGGCTTTTTACCAATTTTTTTCCTATGCTAGGTGACCTAGTTGGAGGAGTTGCAAGGGATAAAATGGGGTTGTTAGATTTTAGGCCATACCATTGTAGGAAGGGGTATGAGGGCTCATATCAGACCATTTTGTGCATTTTAATGACTATTTATCATGTTAATGAATGTTACTCAATCCCTAAGAGTGCCTAGGATTAATGAATGTTGCTCACTCCCTAAGAGTGCCTAGGATGTATGACGAGATTTGAGGGCTCATATCATACCATTTTGGGAATGTTTATGACTATTGATCACTCCATAGGAGTGCCTAGGATGTATGCAAAGATTCCAAGTGATAGAAGGTGTTGGAGAGTGTTTAAAAAAATACTAAGTTACCAATTCGTTTTTGGGTTCGAGTATGGGAACGAGATTCTGATACGCAAATTCAGTCAAATTTTTTTGGGGGTTTGAGTTCGTTAATACAATAAAATATAAAAATTAGAAGTATGCAGTAGTAATTAAGTTCAAAATACACCACCATATTAATAGTCAAATAACATAGCAAAAATACACCACCACTTTCATAGTCAATTTAATAATACAATACAAGGGCCTTCATACTCTCAATCTGATGTAAAGCCAATACATTTTTACTCAATCCTCATGCTATGGTTTAATGTTGTGAAGCAAGGCAACCTGTTTCTCATGAAGACCAAACACAATGCCATCTCAATATCCACAACCATCACCTACAACAAAGATCTAGTTTCTATGGTGCTTAGAACATTCTATATTACTAGTACCAACATCAAAACATCTTTCCAAAGAGATGTGCAAGGATACTGGTATAGTTCATGCCTTACTTCCACTGAGAACATCAGAAACTGCACTCAAAAGTTTTAGGAAGTCAAATGGACTATGGTCATATGTCCTCCTAAACATTGATATCTTCCAAGTCCCACTTATATATTCTAACAAAGCAACGAATAAACAAAGGTTCCCTTAACATCACCATCACACAAGATGCAAAGTTTACAAAGAGCACAAAACAATCACATAAGGAATATAATACAATTTCTGATGTTGAATTTCTTACAACAGAGATATGGTTTCTATGGTGCTTAGAACATTCTATATTACTAGTACCACCATCAGAACATCTTTTCAAAGAGATGTGCAAGGATACTGGCATAGTTCACGCCTTACTTCCACTAAGAACATCAGAAACTGCACTCAAAAGTTTTGGGAAGTCAAATGGACTATGGTCATATGTCCTCCCAAACATTGATATCTTCTAAGTCCCACTTATAAATTCTAACAAAGCAATGAATAAACAAAGCTGCCCTTAACATCACCATCACACAAGATGCAAAGTTTACAAAGAGCACAAAATAATCACACAAAGGAATACAATATAGTTTATGATGTTGAATCTCCAACATTTCACTCATGCCTAATTTGACTCAGCTGCTCTTCATTAAATATCTCAACCATCCTAAAGATATAAAAAATATTCGACAATTGAGAAACCCTAAAAAACAATTTGTTTTGTTGGAGAAAAATGTGAGCAAAGTTGAAATGAGAAAAAAAATAACAATTTACAGCCTTTGAAGGGAAAAAATCAGATAATATCCAAAAAAGTTAACATGGATTATGCCTGGGTTTGAACCAGAAATGAAATTCTGTACCTACAGTCACACTTTCATTTCTTGGTCATTTCCATAGGCAGAAAATCGTATCCTAAACATTTCTGAATCGTTTCCGTACTGTTTCTTGTACCCATAGAAAAAATATAAACAAATATTTTCCTAGCTGCCCTATTTAGTCCAACCTCTATTTTTAGAGGCAACAGATGTGTAGCAACTTTTTTCAATAAAGAAGAGTCCCTTTTCAACATACTACTCCAATCCTTTATGAGGTATTATATTATTACTTCAAGTTGGGTGACTTGTTTCATCATTTGGCACTTGGGGGGGTGCTTCCAAACAATTTCATTTCATATTGCTAAATGTAACAACAGTTGCATTTTTTGGATTTGGAGATTTGATAGAGCTAACATTGTAACACTTAGTGGTAGAACCACTAGTGATCCTCTCTTGTTAATTTATTGTTGTTTGGATTTGGAGATTTGATAGAGCTAACATTGTAACACTTAGTGGTAGAACCACTAGTGATCCTCTCTTGTTAATTTCTTGTTACTCACCCCACTGAATAAGTGGCTCTTGTTACTCACCCCACCAAATAAGTGGCTTTCCGATACTCACTCACCATTGAAAAGTGGAAGAATTGTTTATTGGTTGTACTCACTCACCACTGAGAAGTGTAAGAGCTTACTTTGAATTTCATTATTGTATATGCTTTCTCACTGCAAAGTGGAGGTGCCCAGCTAACTCCACTAGATAAGTGGATGTTACTTTCAATTCCACTAGATAAGTGGATGTTACTTTCAATTGCTCTTTTCAAGTATAGTTGTAATCTTGTACACTATATTCTCTCACCACACTGGGAACTTAGTGATCAGAAAGTGGAAAGGAAAGTTCTTTAGTATTTTCATTTTGTTGAGCTAACAAGTTTTTTCAAAAAAAAATTAAGGGTGGTTATTACAAAAGTAGACGTGGAATTTGAACCCATGGACTCGAGTTTGTTCCTCCTCCACCATATCCATACACATGCACGCTCCTATCACTCTATCCACTTCACTCTGTTTTCTCTCCTATCACTCTATCCACTTCACCCTCTTTTCTTCTTTGAAAGAATGATTGTACCCGCATCCATTTGTTTTAGAATCTACACTCCACATTTGCAGATGAATTATATTCTATCAATGATTCCACCTCCTTTCCCGGTGATGGGTAACCCCATTCTTATTCCTATAGTGAACACTCACTTTCCAACATCATCTACTCTACTAAATGTCCATTCCAACTGATATTTGGGCTATTTGTAAAGCATGATCCAATTTACAGCACTGTCATTTCCAGGCCACTGATTAAAGTTTGTGGCAAAAAATTAGATGCTTGGAAGTGCAGTGCCACAAATCAGATCATGATAAAGAGCATCGTATCAAAAGAAAATTACAAAAATAATTTAAAACATGGAGAGGCGAGGTCCTACCACACTGTGAAGTGGGGGGCCTACCTATATACTGTTGGGAGTGTATATTTTCATGTTTCAGGCAAATTTGTTTTGCCCAAGTTTATTTCAGTCGAATAAGTTTTAACCAAAACCAATGCTGCCATGTAGGGGCCAGCAATTTCAGGTAAAATTGATTTGCTCGAACTTTTGTTTTTGAGAGAAACCGTTTTTCCCACAAAGATTTAGTTGGCCTAAACCACTATACAGCGCCAAATATCCAAGATTTACATTATTACTTTTCCCTCAACTCTTTAAAGTTTAAACTAGCTAGATTCTTGAATATTCATGGTATTTATTTTATTTACCCTAGATTTACGTAAGAGAATTTTTACTCTCCCTCATTTTTAGCTGTGGGTTGATTATTTTCCGTTCAAAAATGCTAATGGATACCTTACTTGAAAAGGAAATTCAAAATATTATAGAATAAATATATATATAGAACTACAATCCTTTAGAATTTTGTAAGGGTGCCAAAATCTTCCCTTCACGTGATACAAATTTCTTTTGTAACTAAGGGCGGCAAAAATACTTAAATAAGGCCATTCAGCCATATCAAGTTTGACCCCAGATTTGATTCCCCAGCATGGCAGAGATGATCCCCAAGCTTCACCAACAACTGGAGGCACCACGCTAATTAATTTCCAGAGACATTGGACTATTCTCACCTACTGGTGTCTAGTAAGATAGTAAATTCAAGGTCTAACAAGAGGACTGTATGTTTTACTTCTCAATTTTCCCTCAAGTATAAAATCTTGTAACAAGAGGACTGTATATGTTACTTCTCAAATTTCCCTAAGTATAAAATCTTATGAGTAGAAGATAAGCAGAGATTGCACATTGTTGATTGACAAACTAGGAAATGCTCATTTTGTCATGGAGAAGCAACTACATAATCAATGAGCAAGGTCAGCGCACTGAAGGTACAACTAATGAAATATATGGTGCAACTGCAGGAGTAGAAAGCAGAGAAGAGATTTGCAGTCAAGCACAGCAGTTGTACCAGACAATCAAGGGGATGCAGAAAATGATGGCTATTTTAATTGTCTTCACATCTGCCCATAAGAGAGCTATCAGCTAGGTAGATTGGCAAGGAATTTTGTAGGTCAATTTGGTTGAATACAAAACTCTCATTAAGAAAGCAGAGTAGAAATTTAGTCCCAAAATAAGAGAACAGATGATGAGTCATCTTTTAAGCTCATCGGGGAGGCCTAGGATTTCCTCAGTAAGATCCGATAGGCATCTCAAATTCCCCACATGGAAAAAATGCATTCCAGATAACATTTCATACATCAAAACCACATCTTGCTGAAAGAGCCCATTTGTAAAATATGCAATTTGTAATTGTTTTTGGTATATCAATAGTACATACATATCCTATTTACTTGCCACTTTGATTTTATCATTTTACATGAAATGCAATTGTCAGTAAATGGAGGTAAGTAATCATTCACAATTTGTTGATATATGGAAGGAAAACAACTGGGTCCATCATTAAAATGTATAAAAAAACTGAACACATCTTACCAAAACAATGTATAGAGTTTATCAAATATTGTCAGTTTTGCGGAATGGTTGTAGGCTAAATGGCATTTTCCCCACAGCTTTTTAAGATTTTGAAAGAAATGCCTCCACCAGATGCTATGCCATCGTTGCATAATATGTACAAAATGGTTCTGTTGAGATGACGTTAATGAGCGATTAAGCAATTGAAATTGGCAGGTTTAAAGCAGCAGGCGCTTTAAGAAAATGAGAAAAGGCACAGCCGCACAATGGCATGAATTTGTTTAAACACTGGAAAGATTCATAGCCTAAGCAAGGACTCAAATATATCCTTACCTGCCACTCGAATGCTTTGTGCCACCCACTTTTCAGAGAACTGTAAAAAAAACAAAAAAAAACCTTGAATTAAGGAAATCAAACCCTAACTTAAGGTTTTCTTTTTAGAGGAAAATTAAATAAGAAGTAAAGTATGGGCATTTGAATCAATAACACAGACAGCCAGCAAAGGAATGCATTTGTGATTAATCCATAGCTGACTGGTGAAGAGATTTAGGTGTAACAAAGGAATGAAGGTTTAATAGCCAACGTATATATACCATAATGGATAATCCACAATGAAAGAAGGCAAAGGGAGAAACAAAGAGCTGCAGAACTCTTACATTCTAACTTGAATGGCATGAACAAGATTCTATATAAGGTAGGGATGCATTACAGACATGGGTCAACTTAAAAGTAGGCGATAGAGAGGAGAATGAGGTGGCAAATTGACACTATCATTTTGTGAGGCGGCCTCTCCAAGTCAGCAGTACCATCTCCCAATATGCATTGATTGTGGTACGTTGGAATGTATGATTTCCTTACTTGAAATTCATGGTATGTAAGTTTGTAACCATCTTTTTAAGCTGTATTTTACAACCTAAAAGATCATTAAAGCTTAAATTTTCTGAAAAGATTTTGTAGTGTAATCTCGCTAGAATCATGACAAATTGATAAGCTTTGGTGTTGAGCTGTACATTTTTGTTCACCATAACAATTAATCTTCTATAACAAATCCAGATGTTAGCAATTCAAGGCAACAGGAGGATCAACTTTCTTCTGACGGTAGAGGTACCTGAAAAAGTATGGCAAAGGTGTTAGGCTCACTTCAAAGTGTCCAAACAAAAGCATCCTACTAGCAACAAAGCATTTGATTTTCATATTTAAAAATAATAATAATAAATTCTTAAGCCAAATGAATACATTCAATTTACACATAGTACTATTTCCAATTATTTTGCATGAAGCTTGGAACACACTTATAAATTGAAACAATCAATATGGATCCATAGGCTCACACTCTTACTACTTGGGAACACAACCAAAGTAATAGCACAAATAACACACAAAAACAGACACCATAACAAAGAATGTATGTCCTCCATCAAAGTTGGAAAGTAAGCTATATTATCTTAATGTACACCATGCAAAATAAAGTACACTATAAGATTAATAATTAATGTTATGAATAAAATAGGTGATGGCCAAAGGAGTGAAGAAACTGAGGTTATCCATTTCGTTTACAACCAAGCCAGAATATGACCGCACTTGTGTTAGCTTTCCTTTTGCCAATATAACATTTAATGCTAAAGGTATTGTTGCTAGGATATATAGAGATCTTTTGCATTCTGGCTTACAATTATATTTTGCATTTGATACAAATAAAGAATTTCATCATTCAGCATTGGTATGTAGGAGACAAAAAAATCCCACTGGCAATATCCTCTTTTTGAGTTCTCCTCTTTCTCCAACATGTTTTTTAAACAGCTCCATGTCCCTTCATGCCTCAAACACCTACTATTAATGTCTGCCTTCTCCATACGTACATTTTATATATATGCAGTTTTGCATATATTATATATGTACATATAGACAAGCACATATTTATGAGTATTGAAGATGTATAGATAAGTATACACATATACATACATCTATATACATAGTAATTGTATTAAGATATTGGGCCCAAAACTAAATGGGAATTGACAGAGTATACAAATTTCACCATCACAAATATATATGTACATGTAGACATGCACATATTTACATCTGTAATGAAAATGTATAGATAAATATCTGCACACACATGTACATACATCCATATACATATGTAATTATATTAAGACATTCCATGAAATGGGCCCAAAACTAAATAGGAATTGACATAAGTATACAAATTTCCTCATTATAAATATATATGTATGTATATATTTTGTATAAAAAGATAATATGTATCTATATATATAGACACACATATATACATAGTAGTTCCACCGGCGGCATTAGTACTGCAGAGCATAGGATCAATATCTCAAGGTGCGGAGTCAAAACATACAAGATTCTGGATCTGTTACAGTCTAGAGATATTCCTCTGCACATGATGAATTGGTTTACCAGAATCTGTACAACAAAATTATCTCTTCATCATGGTTCCTATAGCTAGGTACTCATCTAAATTCACAAATATTGTAACGCCTTGCCTTGGTTACCATTATAACAAAGTGTAAAGAGTAAAGTTAACCGAATAATTTTTTTTTAAAGATAATTAATTACACAATTGCAATAAAGTTTCCAAGACGTAGTTACTTTTACATAACATGTAAACCCAACACATTATCATAAACATAGCACAAATTTTAATGTCATGTAAGATCCAATTTCCAAAACTTAATACAATCTAATATCAGAATGTCAAGATTACAATAGTTGAGATTTCAATGAATCTTGATACATCAAAATGACAGTACAATGAGTACGTTCTTATACAAGAGGTAAATTTATAAAATAGAAAGTGATCATAACATAGCTGACATCCATATCCACAAACATGCTCCGCATCCACAGTCACAAATAATGAAGTAACTGGAACCAGCTGCAAGCATAGGATCATCTGCAAGAAAATATAAGGAAGGTGTAGCACGGTTTCCTCCCAACCACGTGGAACCCGAAGGTCCACTCCCTCCGTGCTAGGAGATAATGATAGGTCCACAAACAATGAAGACAAAACATCACGTTTATGGGGTTTACAAATTCACATCACGACATAACGATTACAAATCATAATAGATACAATCCTAGTAACAAATCACATCAAATATAAATCTGAACACAAGGAACACCATCATGATATAGACTAAGAGTGTCATCACATCATTGGGATAGGTTACCCTGGTGAATCTTCCTAGACTACCGGCCCTCTCCAAGAGTTACCCTGGCAGTCTCTACCGATTCCCAGCCCCTATGTAGACTAATATGGAGTCGTTACATCTTTCAAGAGGACAAGATGGTGACTTGCCATTCTAGGCCTTCTCAGCCTTTTCTCAACCTAAACGAGTGCTAAGAAAGTAGGGGAGGCAAACATTATCTGATTTAGTATTTAAAACTACCCAACCCCTAATACATTAGTTAGGTTTTCACTGAATTATCACACCTATGATAGGTTACCCAGACAATCACTTCCGGATTTCGGCCCCTACCGCAAGCCACTCTTCTATAACATGACTCAACATAAAATCAATCTAGGGGTAGCTATCAAGCACAAAAATCAAAACCAGAATGTTTATGTCCTTCACTAGAGGCAAATCACAATCTCTAGGATGTCACTTCAAAAGACCACAAAATAATATAAAGCTATACCCCCACATAAGACAATTGTAATATGAGCACCATCATAGAAATGTAATAATCTTACCAATACAAATTCCATTTTTCAAACTTTTGATGAAAATAAAATAAAATCATCAATATTACTCTATATACTCACACCAAATAGTTACAATTTACCAAACTTCAAGAGTTAAAAATTCACAATAACAAACTATAGATATTAATTGTTTTATAATTTTTATAAAAATACATTAATATATAATACGTAAAGGATTTATAATTAAAATAATTCACACTACATATCACAAATCTAATAACCTAATTATTTATTTTTAATTAAAATCTCACACTTATACATTACACTTGCGCTTAATAAGTATCTAATAAGATTTCCTAATTAAGGAATCTGCCAGTTTAATACATGTAGAGATAAGACGGTAAGAGATGAGATGGTAAGGATAAGATATAAGCTCTCACAAATATAACACATCTTTAAGTGTAAGATAAAAACACCATGCATTCTATGCGAGTATCAGTTGCAGGCAAACTAATCTAGTGGTGTAAACTCATCTCAGGAATGAAAGCCAACTTACAAAGCTAAGATATATAGGTTTGGAGAAGGCTACGCACAATTCTAATGAATGGAACATATTAAAATCAAAAGACACATGCCATCAGGATTGGTACCATCTAAAGGAGGAAGAATATCATTCAAGGCTTAAACCTTAGAAGAATTTTAGGAAGATCTACAGCTATAAAGAATGCATATAGAGAAAGACAGACTTAGGATTTCAGAGTGAAAACAACGCTATTGAATATAGAATAAAAAGAATTTTCTAGAATTAAATTCTAAATAGATCAGATCTATGCTGTAACAATCACATGAAACCATTTTCTTTAATGTACAGGGAATACGTTTTTCAACAACTTAAGAAATTGAAGACCATTTAAAATGATTGAAGTATGACAAAGGATCCTCTACAATGATATTTTCCCATCAAACTAAGTAACGCAAATCATACTCTAAATTTTTTTAAAAGATTATAACTCCAAAATTATCATCTCAGACTACATGCAAGAGGTTATTTTGATCTAAGACTATAGGGAATGGACCTAAGCCGTAAGATATCAAGAAAGTAGAATTGACAGGATATTAAGCAAAATATAGCATTAACAAAAAGGTCCTTGTTCTATTTTATTCTTTTCTTTAATATATATATATATATATATATATATATATATATTTAATTGAATTCTTTGTTACTTGTGCAGGTTTGGACACATCATTAATCTTTCCAAACGTTCAAAGAAGAAATTTTACAAAAACCATAAAAAGAAGAAAACCTGGTTAATCTGGAAATTGAGTTGAAACGCACTTTGAAACCTTTTGCTGATTCCTCTATTAATTTTCCAGGCTTCAACAATGAGATTCCAATCAAACCAACTTCAAATCACGCTTGCAAACATAAACTTAAAGAAAATTCTTCTGAAAACAATTGCCGTATCAAAATTTTGCTAAAAACTGCTGCCATAAGAAATCTTCCCGTGAATGCACAATTCCCCAAAATCCCTCTTTTAGATATTAATTCATGTAATAAAGATTTCAATCATTCAATTTTAACTGATAGTTCAATTCGCATTGTAAATAACTCATTCAATTCAACTCATTCTTCAAAATATCATAACAGACCTATAACTGACAATCAAAGATTCTTATCTCGTCGAAAATATCTTGCCTTAAAAATATCTATTTCACATAATTCAAGTTGCACAATTAAATCAACAATAAAATATTTTAATTAAAACATCGCAAAGGAATAACTTTCACTGATAAATTCAACAACTTATTTAATTTAACTTAATAAATTAAATCACAAACGTAGGTATAATCATTAATAAACATTTAATAAAATAAATATTAAATACGCAAACACTAAACAATAAAAATGAACACAACATAATGAACTGGGCAACTACACGGGGTAACACAAAGATACTCGTTCGAAAACTAACGATGGTTCAAAAGGACCTGTCAATACCTCCAACAACTTGAATATATTGAATTAGGGTACGCTTAGACCTGACAAGTAGGTGAAGCCGTTACCCGGTACCTGTGTCTACAGGAAACATCAATGTTAAAACATATATATACTCATGTTAGAAAACACACCGTGAATAAGAATTGCAGCGTAGCAGGGTACTCACGAATGAGTAATGCTACACTATCTTATCCACCGCCACAAAATAGCAAGATCAATGATAAACAATAATAACAACATGATAAACATAAGCAATAGTCATAAACAAATAAGCCACATCATGAATGAATCTATCTCAGTTTCATCAAACTAACATAACCAAATAACCAGGATGTCAATGTATCATCCACAAAATACAAAACAACATAGTATCTAGAATCACCTTTGAAAAGAAACAACATTGTATCAAAGTAATCTAAAGCATCTATCAAGCAGAATCAAACTAAACAATATGTCTAAATTGGAGGGTCACTATAAATATCAATTCAAGTATCCATTCCCAGCTAAGATTAATTTATCTAGGTTAATTCTTGATTCTTTGGGTGCATTTATTTAATTAGCCTAAATTAATGTTAGGAAAAAACATATTTTTCCTTTACAACAATACATACGTTTGTAGATACATATCTATACACACATACATATGCTAGTGACTTTGATCTCTTATTAGCTTCATTATATATATATATACCTTTACAATGATATATACGTTTGTAGATACATATCTATACACATACATACGCCCAATGACTTTGATCTCTTATGTGATAATCTTATTAGCTTCATTATATACATGTGTGTGTGTCTATATACATATACATACATATACATATACATGTATATATGTATATATATACACATATACATATACATATACATACACATACAGATACATGTATATATGTATATATGTATACATGTATATATGTATATATATATATACATATATACATGTATACATATATACATATATACATGTATCTGTATATGTGTATGTATATGAATGTATATATATATATATATATAGACACACACACATGTATATATAGATATGTATGTATATGTATGTGTATGTACGTACGTGTGTATGTGTATGCATGTATATATATGTATATGTATATATACATACATAGATATATATGTATGTACATATATACATATATATATACATACACACACATATATATAGATATGTATGTATATGTATGTGTATGTATGTACGTGTGTATGTATATGTATGTATATATGTGTATGTATATGCATGTGTATGTATATGTATATGTATTTATACATCTGTATGTATGTCTATGCATGCATTTGTATGTATACATCTGTATGGATCTGTATGTATGTGTATGTATGTATAGGTATGCATATGTATGTAAATGTATGAATGTGTGTATGTATGTGTATGCATTTGCATGTATGTCTATGTATGCATTTGCATGGATCTATATCTGTATGCATCTGTATGGATCTGTATTTGTATGTATGCAACTGTATGGATCTGTATCTGTATGGTACTATGGATATGGATGTCAATGTATGCATCTGTATGGATGTCAATGTATGCATCTGTATGGATCTGTACATCTGTATCCATCTGTATGCATTTTATCTATATGTATGCATTTGTATCTATATGTATGTATGTGTTTGCATGTATCTGTGTATGTCTATGTATGCATTTGTATGTATGTCTCTGTATGCATATGTATGGATCTATATTTGTATGCATTTGTATGGATCTGTATCTGTATGTATGCATCTATAGGAATTTGTATGTATATGTATGTGTGTTTGCATGCATCTATGTGTATGTCTATGTTTGCATCTGTGTGTATTTCTATGTATGCATCTATATGGATTTGTATCTATATGTATGCATCTATATGCATCTATATGTATATGTATGTATGTGTCTGCATGCATTTGTGTGTATGTCTATGTATGCATCTGTCAGTATGTCTATGTATCGATCTGTGTGGATCTGTATTTGTATGCATTTGTATGGATCTATATCTGCATGCATTTGTATGGATCCGTATTTGTATGCATCTGTATGTATGTCTATGCATGCATTTGTATGTATGTTTATGTATGCATCTGTATGGATCTGTATGTAAGAATTTGTATATGGATATGTATCTATGGATTTGTATGGATCTATATGGATCTGTGTGCATCTGTATGTATGTCTATGTATGCATGGATCTATATGGATATGTGTGCATATGTATGTATGTCTATGTATGCATTTGTATGGATTTGTATATATGCATCTATATTTGTATGCATTTGTGTGTATGTCTATGTATGCATTTGTATGGATCTATATCTATGCATTTGTATGGATTTGCGTGCATCTATATGTATGTCTATGTATGCATCTGTATGGATCTGTATTTATGCATCTGTGTATGGATTTGTATGTATGCATATGTATGGATCTATATCTGTATGTATGCATTTGTATGTATGTGTGTATGCGTCAACATGCATCCGTATGTATGGATCTATATGTGTCTGTATGCATCTATATGTGTCTATATGCATGTGTATGTGTATGTATGTATATGTATATATATATGTATACATACATACATATATATACATAAATATGTGTGTGTGTATATGATACATACATATATATACATGCATATATGTATGTATGCATATGTGTGTATGCATCTGTATGCATATGTATGTGAATGTATGTATATGTATATATATGTATACATACATACATATATATACATGCATATATGTATGTGTGTATATGTATATGTATGTATATGTATGTGTATGTATGTATATATATGTATATGTATGTATATATATGTATATGTATATATACATATATATATATATATATATATGTACATATATACATATATATATAGATATATATATATACATACACACATATATAGATATGTATGTATGTATATGTATGTGTATGTACGTACGTGTGTATGTATATGTATGTATATATGTGTATGTATATGCATATGTATTTATACATTTGTATATATGTCTATGCATGCATTTGTATGTATGCATCTGTATGGATATGTATATATGTGTATGTATGTATAGGTATGCATATGTATGTATATGTATGAATGTGTGTATGTATGTGTATGCATTTGCATGTATGTCTATGTATGCATTTGCATGGATCTATATCTGTATGCATCTGTATGGATTTGTATTTGTATGTATGCAACTGTATGGATCTGTATCTGTATGGTACTATGGATATATATGTTAATATATGCATCTATATGGATGTCAATGTATGCATCTGTATGGATCTGTACATCTGTATGCATCTATATGCATCTGTATCTATATGTATGCATCTGTATCTATATGTATGTATGTGTTTGCATGTATCTGTGTATGTCTATGTATGCATTTGTATGTATGTCTATGTATGCATCTATATGGATTTGTATCTATATGCATGCATCTATAGGCATTTGTATGTATATGTATGTGTGTTTGCATGCATCTGTGTGTATGTCTATGTTTGCGGGTGATCCCACAATAATGGGTTACAATTTTTGGCCAAACTTGACATTAAAATCAGGATTTTTCACCAGACATTCACTTTCTTACACCTATAGCAGCTAAACCATTAAAGTTTTGAAGATGAATCAAACTAGTTATTTGTTATATATTTTGTGTAGATTCTAATTATATTTTTTAAAAAAAATTAAAAAATAAATTGTGAATCATTTTATGTAATTTTTAATAACTTATTTTTTCTACTAATCGACATTTTTAAAAAGTGATGTTCACTTCGGCACACATAACTTTTTTTATAGATAGGATACAATTCTGATTTTTAAAATGCAATTTTTTCACACCAATCTAGGGGAAGGATATTTTTTCATAATTTTTGGTTACATATATTTTTTTAATTAATTTTCCGGTAGTAATTATAATTTGAAGAGAGGTGTACTTACACATAACTTTTTTGTATTCATTTGAATTATTTATTATTTTTTTGTTGGAATAAGGACATCAATACCTAGGCACATGTATTTTTTAGAATTTTTTTTCTCTATTTTTCTATTTTTTCGTATGTGTGAAATAAAGAACTTGATGTTCATTGAAAATCCTACATTCACAAGAAATAAGAAATAAATATAATAATCAAATTAAACATATTTAAAATTATACTTTTTAGGAAGCTTATAATAAGGGCTACAGGCTTACAAAGCATAAATTTTAAATGAATTCATTTGATCACTCAAAAGGTAAATCAAAAGTGGTTTTTTATCAACATTTTGATAGGTGTAGAGGAGACTAGATTATAGGTATGGTTTAAATCTAACAAGGTTCTATCCAAGGGGGTTTCATCTAAGGGGGTTTGATCAATCCCTCTTTAATTAAAATAATTTAAATGGAACCTTTAAAGTCATAAATTATTGTATTTTCTAAAAATATGTGATTTCAGGCAAAAATCAGGATGTCCCAAAAAGTGTAACCCATTATTGTGGCAGCACCCTTGCATCTGTGTGTATTTCTATGTATGCATCTACATGGATTTTTATCTATATGTATGCATCTATATGCATCTATATGTATATGTATGTATGTGTCTCCATGCATCTGTGTGTATGTCTATGTATGCATCTGTCAGTATGCCTATGTATCAATCTGTGTGGATCTGTATTTGTATGCATCTGTATGGATCTGTATCTGTATGCATTTGTATACACATATACATACATATATAGATATACATATATATACATACACACACACACACATATATAGATATGTATGTATATGTATGTATGTATATGTATGTGTATGTGTATCTACGTACGTGTGTATGTATATGTATGTATATATGTGTATGTATATGCATGTGTATGTATATGTATATGTATTTATACATCTATATATATGTCTATGCATGCATTTGTATGTATGCATCTATATGGATTTGTATGTATGTGTATGTATGTATAGGTATGCATATGTATGTCTATGTATGAATGTGTGTATGTATGTGTATGCATTTGCATGTATGTCTATGTATGCATTTGCATGGATCTATATCTGTATGCATCTGTATGGATCTGTATTTGTATGTATGCAACTGTATGGATCTGTATCTGTATGGTACTATGGATATATATGTTAATATATGCATCTGTATGGAAGTCAATGTATGCATCTGTATGTATCTGTACATCTGTATGCATCTGTATCTATATGTATGCATCTGTTTGCATGCATCTATGTATGTCCATGTATGCATTTGTATGTATGTCTATGTATGCATCTCTATGGATCTATATCTGTATGCATCTATATGGATTTGTATCTATATGTATGCATCTATAGGCATTTGTATGTATATGTATGTGTGTTTGCATGCATCTGTGTGTATGTCTATGTTTGCATCTATGTGTATTTCTATGTATGCATCTATATGGATTTGTATCTATATGTATGCATCTATATGCATCTATATGTATATGTATGTATGTGTTTGCATGCATCTGTGTGTATGTCTATGTATGCATCTGTTAGTATGCCTATGTATCAATCTGTGTGGATCTGTATTTGTATGCATTTGTATGGATCTGTATCTGTATGCATTTGTATGGATTTGTATTTGTATGCATCTGTATGGATGTCTATGCATGCATTTGTGTGTATGTCTATGTATGCATTTGTATGGATCTGTATGTAAGAATTTGTATGGATCTGTATCTATGCATTTGTATGGATCTATATGGATCTATGTGCATCTGTATGTATGTCTATGTATGCATGGACTATACAGATCTGTGTGCATATGTATGTATATCTATGTATGCATATGTATGGATTTGTATATATGCATCTATCTCTGTATGCATCTGTATGTATGTCTATGTATGCATTCGTATGGATCTGTATCTATGCATCTATATGGATCTGTATCTATGCATTTGTATGGATCTGCATGCATCTATATGTATGTCTATGTATTCATCTATATGGATCTGTATATATGCATCTGTGTATGGATTTGTATGTATGCATATGTATGGATCTGTATCGTATATATGCATTTGTATGTATGTGTGTATGCGTCAGCATGCATCTGTATGTATGTGTATGCATGCACACATACATACATTTGTGTGTGTATGCATGCACACATACATCGGTGTGTATGTGTATGCATGCATCTGTGTTTATGTGCATGCATGTGTCTGTGTGCATGCATCTATATGTATGGATCTATATGTAATCATCTATATGTGTTTGTATGCATATGTATGCATCTATATGTGTCTGTATGCATCTGTATGTGTCTATATGCATGTGTATGTGTATGTATGTATATGTATATATATGTATACATACATACATATATATACATATATATGTGTGTGTATATGATACATACATATATATACATGCATATATGTATGTATGCATCTGTATGTGTCTATATGCATTTGTATGTGTATGTATGTATATGTATATATATGCATACATATATACATATATATACATGCATATATGTATGTGTGTATATGTATATGTATGTATATGTATACATATATATAGATGTTTATATATATCTATACATATGTCTATATTTATATATATATATTATTAATGTCAAGAGACATTCTACAATCATAGCAAGGGGTGGAGAGCAGTGGCATATATATACATGCATATATGTATGTATGCATCTGTATGTGTCTATATGCATTTGTATGTGTATGTATGTATATGTATATATATGCATACACACATACATATATATACATGCATATATGTATGTGTGTATATGTATATGTATGTATATGTATACATATATATAGATGTTTATATATATCTATACATATGTCTATATTTATATATATATATATTATTAATGTCAAGAGACATTCTACAATCATAGCAAGGGGTGGAGAGCAGTGGTGTGAGAGTGTTAACAAAAACTTTACACATATACACACTTTGATCTCTCCCTCTCCCTCTTCTTCTATATCTCTCTATCTATTCCTCTCTATCTCTCCCTCTACCTCTATCTCTCTATCTATTTGTCTCCCTCTTCCTCTATTTTCTTTTCTCCCCCTCTATCTCTAGACATGTTTCTCCCCCCTCTCTCTATTCATCCATCCCTCTCCCTCTCCCTCTCCCTCTTCTTAGACCTCTATATCTGTATCTCTTTTCCTCTAGTGATCTCTCCATATTTACTCTTCCATCTATCTCTCCCTCTCCCCTCTCCATATTTACTCTTCCATCTCTCCCTCTCCCCTCTCTCTCTTTGCCTCTCCCTATCTCTCCATATTTACTCTTCCATCTCTCCCTCTCCCCTCTCTCTCTTTGCCTCTCCCTATCTCTCCATATTTACTCTTCCATCTTTCCCTCTCTCCTCTCTCTATCCATCCATCCATTTCTCTCCCTCTCCCTCTCCCTCTCCCTCTATATCTCCCCTCTCTCTATCCATCCATCCATTTCTCTCCCTCTCCCTCTCCCTCTCCCTCTATATCCCTCTCCCTCTCCCTCTATATCTATATCTCTTTGCCTCTCTATTCTATCTCTCCCTATTTACTCTACCATCTCTCCCTCTATCTCTATCTCGTTATTTCTTTGTCTCTCTACCCCTATATCTTTCCCTCTCTACCTACCTCTCTCTATATCACTTCCTATCTATCTTTTTATTTCTAGCTCTCCCTCTTTCATTCTCTCCTTCTATATATTTATCTCTTCCATCTCTATCTATCCCTCCTCTCTCTCTTTATCTCTCCCTCTCCTCTCCATATCCCTCTCCTCCATCTCTATGTTTATCTTCCTCTTTATCTCATCTCCTTAACGCCTCTCTCTTGCTCCTCCCCTCTCTTTCTATCCATATCTCTCCCTCTCTCCCTATTCCAAACATATCAAAACGCCTCTCTCTTGCTCCTCCCCTCTTTCTATCCACATATCTCCCTCTCTCCCTATTCTCCCTATTCTTAACATATCATGAGCTTGAATAAGAGGTTTCATTTTAGTTGTACTTGCTTGGATCCCTATAAGTGGATGCATAAAGATATCAATTGTTTGAGTATCCAGAAAATTTTTACTCAAACAAGTGGATGCATAGTTGATTTCAAGCTATCACTTCTCCAAATTTTTACTCAAACAAGTGGATGCATAGTTGATTTCAAGCTATCACTTCTCCATTGAGACCTTTATTGCACAAACATCATTTGATAAATGGCTTACCAATTACCAATTGACCTCATGTATGCACAAATATATGTGCAAAAAATAAACCAATTTTTTTCCTAAATGACCTTCCACACCTCTTCGGCGTACCCATTTCACACCAAGGTGCGATTGCTAGTTTTAGAAAGTCTTTTAAGAGACTCAAATAATTGTTGTAAGGTCCGATGTACTTGTACTCCAAGCTCTGTGGAATGAATATACACCTTACATTGTCCAATTATTTGAGTCCCTTTACTTAGGGAAGGTCTTGGCTGACTTGATTTTAGCAAGTTTCCTCCACTGGATCTTGCAATTTCTCCTGCTAGCATTCAGCAATCTGCAGATGAAGATCAAGAAGAAGAGTGGAGAACCGATTACTGACGGTGCCATCCCCGCTGATGTATAGAGAAAAAGAGATGGCCGTGATCACCTCTGATTTATAAAAGGTAATATAGCCTTTATTTTGTCAAAGATATATTTTATTTTGAAAAATCATACCATAAAGTAGATATATTTTTAACTGTATTTTTAATAAGATTTTCAACGGTCTGTAGAAAATGGGGGATGTGGGTTTTGATATAATGTTACATACATAGGTGCGTTTTGTCTGTACTTTAGCTTCTCCCGTAGAAAATCTCCTCTTGCGATATAATCTACCTAAATTTTTAACTGTATTTTACAGTAAAATAACTAAATACAGTTATACGGCCATCAAATTTAGTCCTCGGTAGCAGGATGCCTCAGGACGACATCCGATGGAGATTGCAAATTCCACCCGAGTTTGCGTCCCATCAAGCACGGGTAATGGAGACCATTTTTGACTAAATAGAGGACGAGTAAATTTCTGAAGGAGAAACAAAGGGACATTCAGAATGCTGGACAGACAATAAGAAAGATTTTTGGGGCATGAAGGAACACAGATCTGTGAATGGGTCCTTAGGAGGGAGAATCTATTTTCCAGTGATAAAAAAATATATTTTTCAAAATTTTCCAAAAAATAGCTAATTGGTGACAAAGAGCCGATAAAAATATAACATGAAATAAAACATTGGAGAGAAATGTAAATTCAGGTGCCAAAGGAATCGTGATTTGCAGAGATAAACGAAACACAGCAGACCAAAGCCTACACAATAGTGTGTAGAATAAAACAGATAGATCACACACATGCAAAGCATTACAGGCTATTCTGACACCACAATGCATTTTCCTTCATAAAGGTTGTATCTAAGTTGTAAGATGGCGTGGGAAATCAAACATGTTAATTTATGTAGCTTGGACAGGTGTCTCCATTGTCTAGAAGTGTCATTTAATTATTTAATTATTTTCTAGAAACCTCCAGAAAAGGGCTGAGTTGTCTAGATAATTATGTAATTAAATAAATTGATTCTCCTAGAGACTTCTAGAATCCAGTTAGTTAGGGTTTTTAGAGTCTATTTAATCTTAGCCATTGATTGAGATTAAATCATGGCCATTGGTTTTCCAATGAGAAAAGTATAAAAGGGGATCAATGGGCAATTGGAGAACACAACAACAAGTAGACTTGCGGTGATAGCAAGTAGAATTGCAGTGAGGAGCAAATAATTCTTCAACAAGAGGCGATGATAAGCGTTGGGGATAGCGGTGTGAAATTTCAGCGAGGAGAAATTGAGAGAATTTCAGGAGAAGGACGTGCGAACTCGCGATGAGAGGCAACCGGTTTTTGTATTCCTTGATTTGCTGAAGTTTAATATAATTCCTCCCATCTTGATGATGGTTTTCCTTGAGGTTTTTCCGCAGACCGATTTGTCAAAATATTGTGTTCATTATTGTGAATATTTTCTTCTCTATTCTTGTGAGTTTTTATTGGTGAAGTTGGGTTGGCCATTGTTCTTGATGTTCTTTGAGAATCAATTTGATCCAAATAATCTATATATTAGATGGGAGATTAATAATCGATAAGCTACCGATAGAATTTTCATGGTATCGAGGAGCTGATATGAGGGCAGATAAGGCTCAACACAGGAAGGAAAGATCCTGCCTCTTCAGAATTATTACTATTATTTGTTTTCTTTTATCTTTTGAGATGGCCTCAGCAGGTTTAAGAGATCAGGATAGATTGGATAGAGCCTCAAATTTTGGTGTCTGGAAAGCCAGAATTTCTTTGTTGCTGGAAGAGAATGGGATCAAGGAATATGTGACCAGTGTTGTACCTGTACCTACAGATCTAGCACAGCTCTTAGCATATAAGAAGGAAGATGCCAAGGCGAGGAGGATGATTCTTGATGGTGTCAAGGATCATATTGTTCCACATGTCGTAGAGTTAGATACAGTGAAGAAGATGTGGGATGCCATTCTGAATCTGTACCAGAATGCTACCACTAACCGGAAGCTGATTCTCAGAGAAAAGTTGAGGACTACTCGGATGAACAAGGGAGAGGACGTGACAAGTTACCTCACCAGACTCAGACTTGTCAAGGATGAGTTGGCTGCTGTTGGAGATAATCTAGGTGATGACGAGCTAGTGCGGATAGCCCTAAATGGGTTTACTAAGCAGTGGGATGTCTTTGTTCAAGTTATTAATGGACGCGACACCTTGCCGAGTTGGGATCGACTTTGGAGTGACTTCACTCAGGAGGAAGCAGACTGGGAGAGTCTTGTCGATTAGGACCCGATGCTTAAAATTGACAAAGTGGTGAACAGGGAGGCGTTGCCCTTCTTGGGGAAAGGAAAGCAAAGAGGGTCACAAGTAAAGGATCAAATCCACAAGGTGAGAAGAAGAAGAAGGACCTATCTAAAGTCAAGTGTTATGGCTGTCACGAGTTTGGCCACTATGTCAGCGATTGCCCGCAAAGGAAGAAAGGCAAGAAGCAGACAACAGCTTCAGCAAGTGCATATGAGCTCTCTAGTAGAATGGAGATGAAGTTCGCTCTCATAGCTTGTATGGCTAGCTCAACCTCCACAGTGTTTAAGTATATAGATAGTGGTCATTCATATGAAAGGTTAGAGTACTTCTCCAGCTATAAGGAGGAGGACATCAGAATGTAGATTTCTATGGGGAACATGTCCAAGCTCAATCCAGTTGGGAAAGGGACTGTTCTATTTCAGAGGGAGAATGGTAAGCGGATTCCCATTCATGATGTGTTGCATGTGCCAGGCTTAGGTATGAATTTAATTTCCATATCTGTCCTTCAGGATAAAGGTTACAATGTACTCTTTAGAGGGGCAAGTGTGTTAATTAAGCACAAGGATTGGAAATCACCCATAGCTATTGGAGTTAGGAGTGGCCGGCTTTACAGGTTGCAGTTTGATACTCATAAGGCACTGATGAGCAGCAGTAATTCTAAAGATCAAGGAGAGCTATGGCATAGGAGGATGGGCCATATACATCATGGAGCACTTAAATTGCTTCGTGAGACAGTGACAGGTGTTCCTGAGGTGAGCACAGAGCATGATGATGTATGTAAGGGATGTGTGTTGGGGAAGTTTGCGAAAGCAACTTTTCCAAGGAGTGACACTAGATCCAAGGGTGTTCTTCATCTATTACATTCAGACATATGTGGACCAATGTCGACGAAGTCTCTCAGAGGATATGAGTACTTTGTTACTTTTATTGATGATTTCTCCAGGAAGACCTGGATATACTTCTTGAAGACCAAGGATGAGGTTTTCGATTCGCTTCCAGAGTTCAAGCTCTTGCTGAAATTCAACGAGGGAGGAGATGAGTTCTTGATTCGGACAATGGAAGTACAAAGGAAAGAGTTCCGGGAGTTCATGCAGGGAAGGAATCAAGAGAGAGAGTAGATTGTTCCTTACAACCCCTAGCAGATGGGGTTGGCGAGGAGGAAGAATCGGTATATCGGGCGGCAAAGGCTATGGCATATGACCCGAGATATGCCGCATTATGAGGCGAGGCATGCGATGCAATGGTGTACATACAAAAACGAGGGGTTCACATAGGTATTGACGAGAATGACACGGAGGCGTTCGGGGAAGAAGCGGATGCCAGCCACTTCAGGATATTTGGGAGTTTGGCGTATTGTCACATTCCAGGTGCGACACGTTCCAAGTTAGATCAGACTGCAGAGAAGGGGTACTTTGTGGGGTACAGTGAAACCTCAAAGGCATATCGGATATTTATTCCAGGGACCAGGAGGACTATAGTTAGGCGTGATGTCAAGTTCATGGAGGACAAGGCATTCAGGAGGTCCAGAGATTTGCCAGCAGATGATTAGAGTGAGCAGTTAGTGGAAGCTTCAAGGATCGTTCAACCAGATCAAGGACAACGAAGCTCGAGTACAGTTACTAGTACATGCACAAGCTCAGGTGCTGAGAATTCGCAGAGTATGGAGCAGCAGATGCAGCAGATCCAAGAGATGCATCAAGGTGATATGGAGGTTGATACTTCATCCTCTACAGTTGGTAGCAAGAACCAGCAGTCACAAAGTAATACTCAGGAGTTTGTGGGAGCTCCTAGGATGAGTAGTAGACAGCGGAGACAACCAGCCAGGTATGATGACTATATGGCATTAGTTAGTCAGTTGGTAGATGGTGAACCTTCTAGCTATCGAGGGAGGTGCCGGCGACAAGTGTGGCAGATGCAATGGTTGGGGTATACCTCAATGATGCGAGAATGATGTGGGAGATTGTGCCTAGACCGGCCAGATAGGGAGGCCGATGGATTTGGGTCCACAGCTGGATCTATAGATCAAGCCGCGGTGCAAATGGTAGCATCGAGAAATACAAGGCAAGGTTTGTGGCCAAGGGGTTCTCTCAGAAGGAGGGAATTGACTATGAGGAGACATTTGCTCCAGTGGCCAGGTATACTTCTATACGAGTCGTGATCTCTCTTGCAGCACAAATGGGATGGCAGATCCATCAGATGGATGTCAAGACGGCGTTTCTTAATGGTGAATTGAAAGAGGAGGTATACATAGAACAACCAGAGGGCTTTGTGGCACACAGCAGTGAAACCCACGTGTGTAGATTGAAGAGAGCTTTGTACGGACTCAAGCAGGCTCCTAGGGCGTGGTATGAGCGCATTGATAAATACTTGCAGGGAATGGGCTTCGTGAAGAGTGAAGCGGATGCTAACCTCTACTACTTGGTGGTTGGGGGTGAGGTTCTCATTCTTGTTCTTTATGTGGACAACTTATTTTTAACAGGTTCACTGGGGCTCATAGAGGAAAGCAAGAGGGACCTTGCAGCAGAGTTCGAGATGAAGGATTTGGGGCTTATGCACTACTTTCTAGGCATGGAGGTATGGCAGACAGATGGAGAGATTTTCCTTGGACAAGGGAAATACTGCATCGAAATCTTGAGGAGGTTCGAGATGGAGGATTGCAGAGCCATGTCTACTCCTATGATCACGAATTGGAAGAAGGTAGACTCATCCAGAGAAAAGGATGTAGACCCCACCTTATACAGGCAGTTGATTGGGTCTCTCATGTATTTGGTCAACACCAGGCCAGATATATCCTTTGCAGTAAACTCTCTTAGTCAGTTCATGGTGGAGCCGAAGAGAGTGCATTGGACAGCGGCAAAGCATGTGTTGCGGTATTTGCGTGGTACAATCGAGTATGGAATTAAATATGCTCGAGGTGATGGTATCAGGTTGATAGGCTATACTGACGTAGATTGGGCAGGCAGTACAACGGACAGGAAAAGCACTTCAGGGTGTTGCTTTAGCTTGGGATCAGGAGTTGTCTCTTGGTATAGCAGGAAGCAGAAGTCTGTGGCTTTGAGTTCTGCAGAGGCAGAATACATAGCAGCTAGCATGGCGACGTGTGAGGCGATATGGCTTCGGAAGTTGCTGGTGGCCTTGTTTGGTCAGAGGGTTGAGACTACGGTGATACACTGCGACAATCAGAGTTGCATCAAGTTGTCTGAGAATCGGTGTTTCATGATAGGTCTAAGCATATAGACATCAGATATCATTTCATCAGAGATTGTCTGCGCGGGATTGTTCAGTGTATATACCTACAGATCAGCAGGTAGCAGACATTTTGACCAAGGCATTGGGGAAGGCGAAATTCATCTTCTTGAGATAAGCTGGGTGTCATGCAGAACACCTTCCTCGCTAAGAGGGAGTGTTAATTTTATGTAGCTTGGACAGGTGTCTCCATTGTCAGAAGTGTCATTTAATTATTTAATTATTTTCTAGAAACCTCCAGAAAAGGGCTGAGTTGTCTAGATAATTATGTAATTAAATAAATTGATTCTCCTAGAGACTTCTAGAATCCAGTTAGTTAGGGTTTTTAGAGTCTATTTAATCTTAGCCATTGATTGAGATTAAATCATGGCCATTGGTTTTCCAATGAGAAAAGTATAAAAGGGGATCAATGGGCAATTGGAGAACACAACAACAAGTAGACTTGCAGTGATAGCAAGTAGAATTGCAGTGAGAGCAAATAGTCTTGCAGTGTTAGCAAGGGCGCAGTGATAGCGTTGGGGATAGCAGCTGTGGAATTTCAGTAGGAGAAATTGAAGGAAGAATTTCCGGAGAAGGACATTGCCGGAGCTCTGCCAGTAAGAGGCAAGCAGTTTTTGTATTCCTTAATTTGCTGAAGTTTAATATAATTCCTCATCTGCAGTAGTGGTTTTCCCTTCGGAATTTTTCCACAGACAATTTGTCCAAAAATATTGTGTTCATTATTGTGAATGTTTTCTTCTCTATTCTTGTGAGTTTTTATTGGTGAAGTTGCAGTTGTGTTATTCTTCGATATTTGCTGAGAATTAATTTTCCAGAGTCAAATAATCTATGTATTAGATAGGAGATTAATAATCAGTAACTGCAATAGAATTTTCACAAAACACTGACTCTTTGTCGGCTTCGAATTATTATCCACAAGTAACCAGAGCAGACAAGCAAAGCAGTTGTACCAGACAATCAAGGGGCTGCATGCCTTCATAGCTGCCCATAAGAGAGTGAACAACCAGATACATTGGCATAGTACTTTAAGGATTAATATGGTTGTATACAAAAATCGCATTAAGAGTTAAAAATTGGTCTCAATGGTCCACCCCCACATAAATAAGAGGACAGGTGCTGAGTAATCTTTCAAGCTAAATGGGCAAGCCTAGGGTTTCCTCCTCAAGATCACACATCTCACTGAAATTTCCCATTTGTAACACATTTGTAAAACAGACAGCGTAAGATGAATTTGTTTAAACACTAAAAAGCTTCATAGCCTAAGCAAGGACTCAAATATATCCTTACCTGCCACTCAGATGCTTCGTACCAGCCACTCAGATGCTTCGAACCAGCCACCTCTAATCGAACTGAAAATCCAAAACGTCTCAAAGTAAGAAAATCAAACCCTGACTTAAGTTTAAGAAAAGGAAAACAAAATCTAAACTTTGGGTGTCTGAAATAATATCATAGCCAGCCAGTGAAGGCACTTACGATTTATCCATAGTTGCGTGGGGCTGAGATTTAGGTGTGGTAAAGGAATGAAGGGTTAATAATCATAATATATATACTATACTGAATAATTCACATAAGGAAGAGACAGAGAGAAGTAGCTGCAGAACTCTTTTATTACAGGTACGACATTCTATATGATGTAGGGCTGCATTACAGGCATGGACAAGTTAAGGTGGCGATAGAGAATAGAAACAAGAGGCACGTAAAAGCGCAGGCACGTAGAGAGCATTGCATAGGTAGTGAGGACGCAGAACAGGTGGCGAAGTGGCGTCAACAGTTTGTTAGGCGGGCTCAGCCATGTACCACGTCCATCGACTGTAGATTTTACTCTGTGACGTTGGAATGTGTGTCAATTTAATATGCAGAATCGATATTAATGACCTGTTTTTTTTTTTTAAGGTACTGTTATTTTGTCCAGAATTTTGCTTGCTGACCACTTTCGCTTTGCAAGGGGCTTCCGTTCTTAAACCTAGACTTTTTTTGGGGGGACACACCATATCAAACCTATCGCAGTTCCATCCTTATTGAGATTGAGTTGGATTTTATATTTATGAGAGAAAAAAAATTAACATGAATTTAGAATTCGGAGATATGTTATTTTTATTCTATTGGTGGAACTTTGTGGTCACTTGAACTATCATCTTTTTATGTTGGTTTGAGAAGCAAGTTACTCGTATCCATAAGTCTCCAAATTGTAGTGCCCAACAAATTTGTTCATGTCTCCTATGAGCTTAAAAGAGATTCGTTCAACTCTCAACTACAAACCTAGGCCTCCAAACTCTACCACCAACTCAAAGTTACAGAGGCTCACTAAGTCAAAGGTGGTCAAGTTTGAGATCACTTGTAAGAGATTAGGGTAGGAGACAAAGCCTCTAAGGACTTCTTCAAATCCCTAGAACTCAAGTATTCCCACTCTCATGTCCATGCTCTTAGAACCTGGTAGGTTGGCTTTGCTCTCTACCAAATATGTTTCAAGCTTTCCTAGATCATTACAAGCTACTGTTTGAAACTTAGTAAGACTCTTAAGAGTATTGATATATACTCCAACAATGTCTTGATGTTGTGTCTACCTATCTAAGTTAGACTCAACTCACTCTTAAGAAGTTGCACAATATGCTTTATCCATGGCCAATGACAAGGCTTCAGTCTTGAATAGATTTCCATATCAATTTTCCAAAGTCACCTTGTACTTCATGAGACAACAAATCTACTGAGAGGCTTTTGAAAAGGATTCCCTAAGGTTTGTGATCAACCATGGCACTATCAAATTTATTTTTGAAGTAAGAAATCCAAAGCTTATGTTTAGTGCAACCTATCAATTTGCTCGATGTATCCCACAAAATTCATGCCAAACATTTGCTTTATATGCATCACTTGTTTCCCCCATTATTCATCTAAAGAAAATTATTTTCATTTGCAAGCATTATGATCTTGATGATATTATTGTCATCTAAGAAGGTATCGAGTGGGCATGAGCTTCATGTCAACATATCATATTTTGAAGCTTAACTTTGAGAAAAATTTCAATTACATTAAATGGCCTTTCAATCTAGTGTTGCTCAAAGATCTTAGCTTTTTTTTTCCTTTAGACCATCAACACCCTATTTGCAGATGCTTCAACTTGCCTCCCAGTGAATAGGAGAGTCTTAGATAGTTTTGGGTCCTTTTTCTCTATCTGACAGGTGTACATTAGCTCTAGCTTTGTTGCTCTTGTGGTGGAAGCTTTTGGTTAGCCATTGGCTCATAAAGCTTTGCTATGCATAGTTAAGGGCATTTCTCTCCCCTCTTCCATCCAACAACTTATGAATATTTTAATAATGACTCTTTTCTCATGCTAGCATAAAACCAAGAGTCCTTTAAAAAATCCATGCCTTGTTTTAACACTTTTTGCTTGCTCTATGGTTTTAACCTACAATGGCACAAAACTCAATGAACTACAAAAACAACCCCTCTCCCTTACAATTTTGGTTGAAGTATTTCCATTCGAAATGGATTGATAAATGTGAGATGTCTAAGTTTCTAGGCATCTCCTGTGCATTGGAAATTTCTCTATTCAAAGGGTTGAGTAAAAATAACCTTCGATATTTCTAAGCCTCTTTTTTTTCGTAGGAAAATAATTTAAAATTCACCAAGTTGCTTGCAACCACACATGTATTATTCTTCTTGTTGAGCCCCATTTAAAGCTACTTATGATCAACTTACTAAGCTTCTTGCAAATCTTCCATTTGCTAACATTCTCAAGGCACCCATCCAACCACTTGGAAAATTTGTTGTGCAACTCTAGATAATGTTCACACAAATATTATTGATATTCATAAGCAAATGCAAGCACTTTTTGCTAAGTGGGCCATTAAATAAATTAAAGGCATTAAGGCCTATAAAATTCTTCTCTAGTACTACATCAAGGAAGGCTCACTTTGTGACAAGAAATGTTGGAAGGATATTAGTTTTGATTACCTTCTCATTACTTTTACTCTAATAAACAATAAGGGTTTTTCTACTAGTCAAAGCATTTGGAAATATTTTGAATTTTCCAAGTCATTTCTTAAGTGGGTTGGTGATGGATTTAGGACTAGTTTTTCCCTCAATGATTAAAACCTTTGGCGGTCCCTTGTCATAAATTAAACTATCCTATTAGTTGCTAAGACCATTGGGATCAAATATCCATGCCATTTTGGAAAGGAATTTGTACCATACCATTCTTGTCTCTTCTAGAGATTGAAACCTTTGACAACATCGTGACAAGGTTATCAACTTGCTTGCATTAGTTTTCCTTATATTTGACACTTTTAGGAGCTCACTTTTGATGACATATTGCACAAGCTCAAGTTACAACCTGCCATGCTTGGTAGAAATATTATCACTAGAATAATCATTTATCCCTTAGAAATCACACACTTAGATGCTCTATTGTATTCTCGATCCACTCTAGAGATTTTCAAGCTCAATCTACAATGGGTCTTCATTCTCCCACTTACACTTAGCTTTTTTTATTGTAGAAAATTTTGCAATCCATATCAAAGCCTAAGATTGTTCTCTTTTTGTGATGCTTATATTACAATGGTTTTCCCCTTAGTCAAATCCCTACAACTCAAGTATTCCCACTCTCATGTTCATGCTCTTAGAACCTTGTAGGTTGGTTTTACTCTCTACTAAATATGTTTCAAGCTTTCCTAGATCATTACAAGCTAATGTTTGAAACTTTGTAAGACTCTTAAGAGTATTGATATATATACTTCAACAATGTCTTGATGTTGTGCCTACCTACCGAGTTAGGTGATTGGATCTACTTAACATACGCAACCCACTCTTAAGAAGTTGCATAATATGCTTTATTCATGGCCAATGAGAAGGCTTCAATCTTAAATCAATTTCCATCTCAATTTCCCAAAGTCACCTTGTATTTCATGAGACAACACTTGCTCCAAATCTACTAAGAGGCTTTTGAAAAGGATTCCCTAAGGATTGTGATCAACCATGGCACTATCAAATTTATTTTTGAAGTAGGAAATCCAAAGCTTATATTTAGTGCAACCTATCAATTTTCTTGATGTATCCCACAAAATTCATGCCAAAAAAATTGCTTTATATGCATCACTTGTTTCCCTCAATATCCATCTAAAGAAATTATTTTTATTTGCAACCATTATGATCTTGATGATATTATTGGCATCTAGGAAGGTATCGAGTGGGCATGAGCTTTATGTCAATGTATCATATTTTGAAGCTTGACTTTGAGAAAAATTTCAATTACATTAAATGGCATTTCATTCTAGTGTTTCTCAAAGATCTTAGTTTTTTTTTTTCCTTTAGATCATCAACACCCTATTTTCAAGATGCTTCAACTTTCCTCTCAATGAATAGGAGAGTCATAGATAGTTTTGGGTTCTTTCCCTCTATAGATGATAGGTGTATGTTGGCTTTAGCTTTGTTGTTCTTTTGGTAGAAGCTTTTGGTTATCTGTTGGATTATAAAACTTTACTATGCATCTAGTTAAGGGCATTTCTCTCCCCCCTTCAATCCAAAAACTTATGAATATTTTAATAATGACTCCTTTCTCATGCTAGTATAAAAACTCAATGAACTACAAATCCATTCCTTTCCTTACCACTTTTTGCTTTCCTTGTGGTTTTAACCTACAATGGCACAAAACTCAATGAACTACAAAAATAACCCCTCCCTTACAATTTTGATTGAAGTATTTCCATTGGAAATGGATTGATAAATGCGAGATGTCTAAGTTTCTAGGCATTTCTTGTGCATTGGTAATTTCTCTATCCAAAGGGTTGAGGAAAAAATAACCTTCTATATTTTTAAGCCTCTTTATTTTCTTAAAAAAATAATTTAAAATTCACCAAGGTGCTTGCAACCACAAATGTATTATTCTTCTTGTTGAGCCCCATTTAAGGATACTTATGATCAACTTAATAAGCTTCTTGCAAATTTTCCATTTGCTAGTTCATTCTCAAGGCATCCATCCAACCAGTTGGAAAATTTGTTGTGTAACTCAAGATAATGTTTGCACAAATATTATTGATATTCATAAGAAAATGCAAGAACTTTTATGGGTGGTCCCTCAATATTGGTTTACAATTTTTGGCCAAACTGGACATTGAAATAATTTTTTCTAACTAAATCTCCACTTTCGAGCACCTATAGCGGCTAAACCATGAGGAATTTGAAGATGATGTAAACTAACTATGATTTGTGAAATTTTGTCTGTAGATTCTAAATATATTTTTTTCAAAATTTTTGGAATCATATTGCACTTCCTTTTTCATCTCCTTCAAAAACTAGTTTTTTTCAGTAAACAACATTTTTAAAAGGAGTGACACTCATTGTATAACGCATAATTCTTTTTCCATGAAGGATAAAATTCTAATTTAAATTTTGAATTTAGATTTGTAGCTATGATATCTAGTGCTTCCAATTGGTTTCATAGTGATAAGTAGGAGGTATTTTCCACAATGTGTCAAATATTTTTCATAGTTTTTTGTTGAATATTTTTTCCTTAATCAAGTTTCAAAGTCAAACCAATTACAATTTAGACATAAGCAAACCGCATAACACGTAACTTTTTTTGTATGTATCAAAATTCAATTTTTTTTTTTTTTTTTGGATCAAGGACTTCAATATTTAATGCACTCATATTTTTTAATATTGTTTTTTGATAATATGCTATTTTTCCACATGTGTAGTACAAAGAACTTAATTTTCGGTGAAAAACCTACATTCACAAGAAGTGAAAAATAAATATAATAATCAAATTAAATTTAATTAAAATTATAATTTTTTGGAAGCTTATAATAAGGACTACATACTTACAAAAAAATATTTTTTAAATTAATTCATTTGATCCCCCAAAAGGTAAATCAAAAGTGGTTTTTTATCAGCATTTTGATAGGTGTAAAGGAGACTCCGTTATAGGTTTGATTTAAAACTAGTGGGGTTATATCCAAGGGGGCTTGGTATAAGGTGGTTTGATCAAAGCCTCTTCAATTGGAATCTTTTAAATGAAACTTTTTGATGCTTAAATCATTACATTTTCTAAAAATATGTGATTTCAACAAAAATCAGGATCTCCCAGAAAGTGTAAACCACTATTGTGGCAACACCCTTATTTAAGTGGGTCATTAAATAAATTAAAGGTAATAAGTGTTGCACCCCATGTGTTATTACCTATTTACTATTACCTTGTTTGGTAAATTTCTTTAATAAATGTGAATGTGTTTTTATCAATTCTTATGAAAATATGATGAATGAATGTTTGATTCAATTGAATGTTTTATAATGATTATATAGGTGAAATATATGCGATGCATATTAATGTATTGATTTGAATAACTACTAATATGGTGAACTAAGCTAAATGCAGGAAACAAGTTTAAACTTCTGAAAGAGAGGGGAAGTATCACTCAGGAGAAGAACTTGGTATGGTAGCCTTTAATTTGGCCTTACTGAACATTCACACACTCATGCCCTAGTTGGTCTTAGTTAAGTCAAGTCAATTTGGGTAAAGGGTAAGTGATCAAGATTCAATCTTGATTGAGAATGTTTATATTGATCTGTGAATCTTGTTTTATGAATGTTCGGAATGAGGAATGTGATGAAGTTGTGATGTTAAGTGGAAGCCCTTCCTTGTTGTATTAATGGAAAAAGTATCCCTTTTCCTTGGATTTGGAAATAATTAACAACAAATGAACCTGATGTTGCCTTGATTCAGTGTTGTAATGTGTTGTACACATTCACATTGAATCTAGGGCCTTTTTTAATAAAATATACTTAAATTGTGTCTTATTTAAGGTGTTGTAAAGTGTTCTCTTACACTTTCACACTAATCTAGGGTTTCATTAAGTAATTGAGCTCAATTTTCCCTTTAATTCAAATTCAAGGCTTATTAATTACATTTTTCAAGGATCTATCATGACACCCATTAATGATATTGCATAACACTTACATTGGCAAAGTTGGAGTCCAAGAAATCTACACTATGACCCATTCGCCACTTTGGGTGAATGGGTCCTCCTAACATAGGACACCCCTTTCTTGGCATATTTGATATGGGTTTTTAATGTTATTTCACCTCTTCGAAGCTAAGTCCTAGGAAATTGTGCTAGAACCCATTCACCCAAGGTGGTGAATGGGTCCTCCTTGCTTAGGACCCCCTTTTTTGAATTTATTTGTGGTGGGATTTTAATGATTTTGAATCTTAGATCTGAAGTCTACTTGAATTATTTGAATTTTGAGGTTAATTCTTAGATTTAGTATAAATATAAGGTTAATTCACATAGTTTAATCCTAACAAGAAATCCTAAGACTTATAAGTGATCAAGATTACATTCACAAGAGCATTATAGAGAAATTTCAAAGGCATTCAAAGGCAGATTAGTGAAGTTTTATTGCAACAATTCAAGATCATTTCATCATGTCAACTTAGGCATAGTGCATCAAGCATGGGGTTGAGCTAATGTGTGTTGATGTATAATTCAAGATCCATTTGCAAGCATTGTTTCATATCTAAATCAAGATCAAGATCTACATTCTACATGGCCACTTCATGTTAGTTTGTTGATTTACATTCCAAGACATCATCCAAGGTATTATTGTTTCACGTTTCATGTTTCATGCTTCAATTTAATTGTTTCATCATAAGGGGTTTGACCAAGGAAAACCCCTATCCTCTAACAATCAACAAGTTTTTCTCCTCTTGAATGTTTGTTTGCAAGCTTTTGTGAGGACTACTAATTGATACACCATATTTGGCGATATTTTGATCCGAACATCTTGGTACTCTATTTGGTTTAGACTATTTTGGATAATCATGGAAATTGGATTTTATGATGGTTTCTTGTTATGATGCTTATGAGGATTATATGCATGTGATGTTTTGCTTATTGATATGTTCATGCTTATTTGATTATCATGGTAGGAATGGATAAGGGGTTATGATATATGATTGATAAGATGTTAAAATTGAATTAGGTGAATATGAGACTCCTTTATAATGACACGACTGGATATGAATGGATAGAATATGTTGTTACTAGATAAAGAATAATTAGGGGTGTTGAACTTATTGATTCATGAATTAATTGTGTCATTTATATATATATGGAATTGTTGATTTAATTGTGGATTATCTCACATTGGATATATTGACAAGTGTAAATTGAGTGTGCAGGTACATGCCCATGGTCAATGGGATTGGAGGTAACCAAGGGTACCCAATTGTGTTAGCCAAGTGAAGCCCACTATGATCCAATTAAAGAATGAATCATAGCCTTTGTATTGTATTTTATTTTGTGATTAAAATATTTAGTGTTGAATCTTGTAACTATGTTTTTAAAAGTTAATTAAACTTTGGGTGAGGGTTTTGGGGCATTTTGGAAATTCTTTTATTATGTTTGAATTTCAATTTATTTTTGAGGGTTTAAAAAGGCTGAATTGGTTTTTGAAATGGGTTAATTAACCCTAATTTAACCCCTAGGATTGTTACCTATGGGTTAGGGGTCAAATCAAACCCATAACTTTTGAAAAATTGCAAGTTGTGACCCTTCTTAATTAGCCATTAAGAAGGGTGACGGATTTTGGAGATGGGATTGGAGTGTTGGCTCCAAAATCTCATTTATAAGATTTGAAAACCTTGTCGAGTGTTGAACACTCTTTGGCCTTTCACTTCCCCAAGAGTTCTCACACATGTGTGAGAACTTGTGGGGAGGTGTGTCCATAGGAGTGAATAGGAGATTGACATGTGTCACTCTCTCCTTCAAGGGTTTCCAACCCTAAACTCTTATTTGAATCCTTTGAAAAGCCAAATGAAGGGCTCTTCTTTTCTTTGCTTGGTGCTTGGATTGTTTAGGAGAAGGAAAAACATTGCTTGGTCTTGAAGGAGTAGAGATTTGGAATTCATCTTCAACCCTCTCTCATTGTTGGCTTGGATTTGAGGTAGGTTTTATTCAATCTTTATTTATGTTTCTCTTGTCTTTTATCTCTTTTATGGAAGTGTGAGAAGATGGGTTATATGGGATGTTTGTCTATTTATGTGCCTTTACATTTCCTTGTGTTGGTTATGGGTTGTATAGGATAAACTCACCCAATGTGGGAAGAGAATCCTTGTGGGGGATAAGAATGTGTGGGAACCTCTATGGGGATGTTGTTCCTCCTTTGAGAAGGAGAGGCACAAAAAGGGTATGAGTACCCAAATTTGTTTCATGTTAGTATGGTGTGTTGGAAGATTGTTGTATGAAAAGTGTATGATATGTAGAATTTTGATGAATGGGTGGATTGGAGAAGAAGAAAATTGGTGATGTTGGGTTTTTTTTATTTGCTAGCAACTCTCCCCATATAGAACTGATGTCCACCTCTATCCCCATGTTTGGATTCATAAAGGATCCCTATGTAAATGTGTGAATCTCGATTGGGAGTATTTTTGTTTGAGTGTTGTGGTTATAAGGGCTTGTTTGTTCTATTGTTGTGTGTACCCGGTAGCTTGGTTACCTCCTAGCTTGGGGGTGGTTGGTTTACCAACCAAATGTTGGGTGGTGAGCACCCATTGGCCTCTAGATAAATTTTATGACTTTTGTAGGTGGAGAAATGCATGAAAGTTGCAGATTTGAAAAGTTCACAGTTTTAGGAGTGGCTACGTTCTTGGTGGATGGTATTGGTTTTTTTTTGGCCAAATGAGATCTACCCGATTGGGTGATATGTCAAAGCCTTATGAAGCTATTGTAAAGAAAACAAAAGCAGGTCAAACTATTGTAGATAGCTTGTTTTGTTGTTTTAAGTTTATTACCTATGAAGTATAAAAATTAAATTAGACTGTGTTGAGTAGAGAAAAGGATTTCAAAGAGTGATATATTCATTTATAGCTTCGCATGCTTATAGTGTGAACTTGTATTCAAACTTTATAGCTTAAAGAAAAGTCTAAAAATAGAATTTGCTAAGACTGTCCCCTATGTTTCCTTAGATACTAGCATTTGCATTTTGTAAAGAGAAAGAGAAAGCTTCTTCGTATTTGCAATGGAAAGAAAATTTTAAAAAATGTTTTACTATTGGTTCTATTCATCATTCATATTTTGTTATTACAGAGCAGCAATATCTCATAATGAGGACATTCTTTTTGTATCTCTCTATTTTGAAAAGTGTTTATAGTAGATGTTTATTTTAAAAGTCCAAGGATTTATACAGTAACTGTTACCATGCCAATAGATGTTTGTCCAAATAAATGGTGTTCTTGCATTCTGTTTATCTCTGTGAACATATTTCTGCAATAGAAAAGAATACCAATCCACCCTCCACCCCCTTCGTTTCTACTGTATACTGTTAAGCATTGTTTGCAATTTGGGCAAGTGAACTAGGAAGAAAATGTAGCATGTCATAGGCAAGAAATAACACCTGTACATAAATACTTTATCGCCTAAAATACATAAAAATAATGAATCTTGCATTCTAGCGGTATTTTTATAGTACCTGGAATTTACGAAAACCTTGGATCAAGGGTTGAGTATTTGTTGCTAACATATTTCAAATATGGAAACTTTTGCTATAAAAATTGGGATGATAGGACGCTTGTATAGTACTCCTAGCATGTAGTATACACTACTGATGTATTGAAGCCAAATATTGAACACTCCCTGTGCATAAAATAAATCTGAGAACTATGGTAAAGTAAGATGTAACTGGTAAGGAGGACAGTTTCGTTTATAAGTTAGAATCTGTAGTGGGAGCATGAGCCCCACAAGGAAGCCATTGACCCAACTAAAGCCTATGCCAAACTTATAAAGGATGAAACGAGAAAACTAAGTAACACTAGGTGAAGAAATATATATATATATAAGGGCCCTTTACAAAATATACATAGGTAGTGTCTAGGTACCAGCAGAATAAAACAGAGAAGAAAAGAAAAGAAAAGAAAAGAAAAAGAAAAACACTAAAATAATCTGCACAAGATTTTGAAGAAACACCAAACTTGGATTTTTATTTTAACACGGTGAGGACATGGGGATGGGAGACTTGGTCCATGTGATGAGGGAAGAACAGTGACGCCTTGATCTTCTACACCAACTCTCTGCCCTTCATTGTTGTATCTCTTCAAAACTGGATTCCACTCTCATTTCCTTTGAATCTCTCTGATAAAAAAATTGCCCCTTCATAAAATAAATGAATAAAATAACTTGACCTGCAGTAATCACTACAATGAAAAGAAAAAAGCATGAAATAAGTAAAAGGACCTTGTGTCATTACGATCTACTTGGTAGCTGGTAAAATTAAACCTGCAGCCAAATGACTATCTTCCCTATCTCGATGATTTGAATATCAGATCTTGGGTCAGGTAGCATTTAGAGTCATTAATGCGAAGGTCAAATCGGATGCTAAGTAAGAAAATTTAATGACTACATGGTCGGGGAAAGATGTGAGAAATAGTAATGGCAGCATTAATGTATTTGATTATCTCCTCTGAGCTTAGGAATGTTAGTGTAGTTGGCGTTAATATACCCTGCCAGAGTAAAATCTTAAATAGATAAGCTGTCATAAATTACAATATATAATCTGCTTGCTGTATAGATTTAAATATAACTAGCACTTGCACCGGGGAGGGTGCAAGGGTTACGCCGATAGAATACTATATAAAAGCAAACATGGTAACAAGGTGTAGTTTGAAATATATGTAGTCTTGTTTGTAAAATTTACAAAATGTCTTTCCCAATTTGTATTAATTATAAAACTATATGCAAAGACTCTATCTGTCTCTCTAAAATAAGCAAAAAAATACAAATCAAAATTACTCTTTTATTTTAAAAATATACATCGTTTCATTTTAATTATAATTTGGTTAACCATAGCAATAATAATTGCTTGACAAGCAATCTTAAACATTGAGACTACATCAAATATTTGGAAAAACATTTTCAGCTTCGTGTTGATTATACAATTGTAGCTAAAGAATCTTTTTTGCCTCTCTTTCTTTTCAAAGGTCCTTCATATATCACATCATAAATTGTCTCAAGATAGGAATGATACAAACAACTTAGCATTATGCCTAAAGTGGAAGGGTAAATGTAAGCACTGCAACAAGCAAAAATTAGTTCATTACTCTTAGAGAAGCCACCCTCTTAGTTACATTTCAAGTGTGTGGCCAAGCTTTCAAAAAACAAGATGCAAAACTCCTCAAACAACCCAAGTTTGTTTGTAAATGTTGACAACATATTAAGCACTAATAGATGCATTACCACCAACTATGCAATTGAGTAAAGCTGCAAGCTTATTAGCGTCATATTAGGATTGTCTTGAAGTTGAAATTTTACTTGGAAACAAAATTCCATTTCCAGGGAATAGGTGACAACTTTTCAAAATTTCCAACTTCCAAAACCCATGTAATGGAAAATGCTTTACAGGTGCCTCATCTAGAACTGTAATGAATAATGAGTCAATTTTGAGATCCTGAAGAATTAGCAAACCGAAAGATGTATTCAGATTATTCAAGAACAAAACTGAGTTAACAGAAGAGTGAAAAGGCTTAAGTTTTATAGTTAAGAAAAATTCAAGAGTGCCCCAAAGATTTTTCTGTATATTAATTTTGCACATTCAAAAAGGAGAGTAAAATAAACACACAAACATTTTCTCTCTAATGAACAACTTGGCTTCTAAACTCAAGAAACACATGTTGCACTAGCATTTGTTCCAACTGAGAATTGCATGGCTTAGTCTACTTTAGCTTATCACATTAGGCCCCAATGGCTAAAAGAACACCATCTTTCTGCCTATATGGTTTGCAGCCTGGAGATGCCTCATTATAGCTGCAAAGAGGGATTAAAATAGTACCAGTTTTAGGAACCGTAAAATCTGCTCTAATTATTTTGTGCAATAGCTGGAAAGTTGCATTTGTTCTTTTGTTCTACAAATCGGGCTATAGAATCTAGGCATATCAGACCCTGAGATAGTAAAGATTTAATATATATGAAGTTGGTATTAGACAATTATGTCCAAAATTTTAACAATAATGAATGGTGGAGAAGTACAATGATTGAGTTTTAGTGCTTACGACCTGAATAATCACAAACTACAATGAACAAAACTAAGCAAGAGAGCATATAACATGCAAAATATGCTACAAAAGGGGATTGATTGCTGCTTTCAATCCCATTTGGCCATCTATTTTATCAATTTCCAAAAAAAAAGACATCTGCAATGTGCAACAGAGGAGAGAATCCCTAAGAAGACCATAGTTTGGGTGGCCAACAGAGACAATCCTATTAGAAACATGCCCTTTTGCAATTTTTGAGCGATAATCATCTCAAATTGTTTGATGGAAAAGGCCTGTTAGTTTGGTCGACTGATATTGGCCTGAATCTTCTTACAACATCCTCATTTAGATTACAAGTAAGATGGTCAATGATGTGTTTGCAATGAAATTGTAAGAAACTTGAGCAAGCAAAGCCATGTTTTTATTTCAAATTATGCGCAATCGATCATTGCATAATGGGATGATTGTTTCATTCAATTTCCAACATTTTCTTATATAAGAGTGTATGACTTTGAATCTCAATCCTATAGACTTCCACGGTATCCCAATGATCACATTCTTTTTGGTGGAGTATTGCAGGAAAATCTTAGTAACACATAAAAAAATAGCTAAATATCTTATTTTCACCATTCTAACATAAGCTACCTTCAAATCCCAAAGAAACAAACATGCCAACCAAGGATTATCATGTTATTGGTCACCAAAATTAGCATGACAACTAGTAGGATTAAAAAACCCATCTAGCCCCAAATTGCATGATGGTTAAGCAGTAAAATCTGTGCTAACTAACGAAGCTAGGAAGGTGTGTAAGATAGTGTGACAATTTAAATGGGTTCTAGGGAGAGGGTGAAAAGCTATTTTTTATTTTCTACTGGGTGTAAATGGGTTGTATGTGTTACCTTCCTTTCTGCATGTAGAAGTTCGTCTTAGATAATTTTACTTTTCAGTATATTAGTTTGCCATGAAATTTTGAGGCATTTTGCTAGATAGCTTGGTCGCCTTGCCTACCATAGCATTTCCAACATTTCCTCGTATGATATTAAAAAAAACTAAAAAACAACATTTATAGGTATGGTAGAACAGTTCAATAAAATAGGAAAGAGAAATTAAATTAAAGAAGAAAATATCTTAAAAACTGTAGAATTGTCCCTCCCTTCCTCCTTTTAACAACTAGGAACCTATTTTGCAGCACCCACAAGGAAAAATCAGTAATTACAACAAGGAGGACTCATTTTTTGTGGTTTTGATAACTTTTTGGTGATTTTTAATGCATTTTGAGCAAAATTTAATTTTCCAAGTAATCAAAGCCTCGATATAATGAGTAGTATACTCAAGCATGACCGAATCCATTGGAATTTATCTGAGGTTTAATGAGAATGCAGTCAACGTGTCATCAAGGGCAATTCATAAGCTCAAATAAAAAATGACAGGAAAAAAATGAACAAACATAATGCTCTAGAGTCACATAATGCTCTAGAGGTGATTGCAAACTATGTTAATAAACTTTATTATAATTTGCACCCCTCTAGAAACCAATGAATGTTCCAAATTCCATCGAGAAGAATGCAAGGCATGCCTTATCACAAATAGGTCAAAGAAAAAGAGAGAGATACTAATGGAAACCATGGAAATTTTAGAGTCAAATATTTTCCTGCTTAGGGTTTCAAGCTGTAGTTCATAATTTGAAATTCGCCTTAAAATAAGTAGGTCGAGACTCCTTCATGAATGTGGATGGAGGTATAGACATACCTGTATATATAATTCAAAAATTGCTTTTACTTCTTCTTCAAAATGGCTATCGATTCTGAGAGGATGCTGAGGAAGGTTGGAGAGAGTGGCTTCACACCTGTCAATTTCATTTGCTTGAAGGCTTTAAAGCCTTGTAAACAAAACCATTTTGTGCCTATCCTACAGTCGTGGCATTCAAACAGTTCACATGCCTTGTATATGCTCTCACTTTTTGCATACACGTCTCCCAGAGCAGTAGCAACGACAACATCTGATAAAATTCCTCTATCTTTTATGCTTTGTTGGATGCTCATACGCTGCTCCAAAGCTCTCAGTTTGGCGCAGGCTGGGAGGATGCTGGTAAAGGTTGCAGATCACACTTGCCAATTGCATTTATTTGAAATGAACATTTCTATTTAGCCTTTTCAAAATATCCATTTTGCGCATATCCTGCAATCGTGGCATTCGATTGAAACCACATTTTCTTGAGGCTTTGGGTTAAACACTCACGAGCCTTGTTCATGCTTCCACATTTTGAAAGCATGTCTACCAGACTATTGCCAACTACATCTGATAAAAGTTTCCTATCCTTTCTGCTTTTAAGGATGCCTGAAGCCTATTCCAACGCTCCCATTTTGGCATAGGTTGGGAATACGCTGGCAAATGTTTATTGATCGGGTTGGAGAAACTGCTTGTTGCATTCGATGAAACAGCACAACTGCCTCCTGAGGACACTATACGACATCCACCAAAATTTAACAGAACCATGCCTGCATAGAATGAAATAAAACTAAACAAATATGGGCAGCATACAAATTCCAAAAATAAAACTCATTGAGACCATAACAAGTGAGTTACCTCAAGATTCTGCACAAATTTTGTTGTTTGTCAACGATGCCAATGATAAAAAAATAGGCAGTTTGCAGGACAAATTTAAAGAGCCCACAGCAGATTTTTTTTAAAATTAGACAAACCAAAACCAATTTCCCTACAGCCGCTGCTTCAATCTATAAACGAAAAGTGGACGTGAAAAAGTCTGGCTTTTAGGGCTAGTGAAAATGTGATCTAATTTGGAGATCTGTAATTAAATGCGATCCGATTTGGATATCTGTAATTAAATGCGAATCAATGGAAATCTGATTTCCTTCAGGGATCCGAACATTAAAGTAACCTTGTTTTTTGGCCAAGTTTACCGCACAGATGAGAGGTTTTGCAACTTGACGGGAGTGGTTTGGTGCGTGAGACAGGTTTCACCCAAAAGTTCATACAATATATAGCCTATCGGCTAATAAAGTAATAAAATATAATAATATTATTTTTATGGCAAATAAATATTAGTATCATGAGATTAATGTCAGCAAAATTAGCTGCAAGCAATTTAACATCTAACACTGATAATAATTAATAATATTAACATTCGTTTAGGTGACTAATTTAACAACATGCTTGAGCAGAAATGAAAGTTTAATAATGCACTACAATTACATTAACATGTGATCTTAGTAGATAGAGTTTAATATTAAAAGTAATTTTAGTATCTTATGTGCAGCTGTAGGACAATGCCGACAGTTTACTCTTCCTTAATTAAAGACATTGTCAACGTAAATATTTAAGAGTAAAATTTAACATAAAATAGCACTATAAGAATTTATATTAAATGTTCATAAAAATCACATTCTTGACACAATCGCGTTAAACTGTTAGCAATGAAAATAACGATTATATTATTATAGTTGTGAGTAATACCGTCATTATGTTGATGGCGTAAGATAGAATAGTTAATAAAAGTATTGTAGCTAACTTTAGTTCATACGCCTAAGGAAACCAAGATTAAGAATGGGCTGACGTAAGTGTATCATTATTAATATTAATGTGAGTAGTACTCAAGAGGCCTAAAACGTGTTAGGGAAGTGAAATAAAATAAAATAAATTTACATATACCTGACACAAGAATAAAATTTCTATTTCGAGAGTAATCCTGGGGCTCCACGTTTTTCCCCATAAGGCCCGTCTTAATGTGTTTCACTTAAATTCATGTTCTTTAATCTTTTAAAGAAGAAAAAAATATATATATGAGGAAGATTCCCTACCTCTACGTGAAGGGGGAAATACATTAATTTTAGAGGATTTTTAAAAAGAAAACAAAGGGAATAAATATTAGGTAAGATTAGTTTTCACTTTTTAAGAAAGAAGGGAAGATTCTTTTATTCATTTATGTTATTTCTCTAGATAATGAATAGATTAAATATATATAAATAACTTACTATTTATATATGGTATTTATTATTCATGAATAATTAGATACATGTATTTAAATATAAATATAAAAAATAAAAATAAAATGATAAATATAATTGTTAATAGATAAATATGAATATGGAGTAAATGGATAGTTATGTAATAATAGTAATAATAAATTATAGATGGTAGTATATAATTATAGGCGTATATAAGTACATTTTCTTAAGGGAAGGCCCCTTACATCATTTTAATTGTTCATAACTATTGTTGATATTGAGTCAAGCGAATACTCCTCCCTTCTATTGAACTAGTCAATCTATAGTTTTTTTTTGGTTAATAATTAAGAAAAAAAAAAAAATGTTCGTAAGGTCAATGATGAAATCAAGGAGTTGTGTTATTTTTTTTATATAGCTCATTATTCCTAGCTAAGGATGGTGTTTCATCTTGTTACATCTGAATAAAAGAGTCTCCTCATGGTAATTCCTAATAAGATATCCAAACCCTCCTAGTATTACCAATTATCATATAAAAAGGATGGGTGTACGATTGAACCCACACACCTACTTGCACATTTCCTTTTTCCTACTCGATAGTGTGTTGTTGATGACATTGCACGAGCACTGTCATTTGATGTGTATAGTTAGTTAGCAGGTGCAACACGTCAAGCATGTATCAAGTGGTTAATGTCTATATTATTTCAAAAAAAAAAAGTTGGTTCTATTTTTGCCCTTTGTGCAAAATTTAGGGCATTACAGTTTCTAGATTGAAGATCAAGTGGAGAACAAGATCGAAGCACAATCGTCAAAATTGTCAAGTTGCAAAGTTGTCATTCATATTGCAAGAACATGAAAACAAGGATACAAAATTTGTTTCAAGTTTTTGGGAGCTGAGCACCGAGGAGATGGAAGTGCAGAGTCAAGGAATAGAACCCAAATCTCCTTTTTCAGAAACCCTAACAAGGACCCATTCACCAATAAAGGCGAATGAGTCTTCAATGACCTAAAAACAAGTTTTCTACAAGGTACACATCGTTTTAGCCTTCCAAAACTTCCCTTATTGTTGCTATAATAGTTAGGAGTCATTTATGAATGTTATTTGCATCATATCATACACATAATTGTATGTTTTATGAGGAAAATTAGTGGTTCATCATTTTGATCAATTCATCTCGATAACCCTATATATATATGTGTCTACGGTAAACTCACACATGTGAGTGAATACATGCATAAGTATGTGTAGGAAAACGTACCTACACATACTCATGGATAGATTACCCATATGCATTAGACTAAAGTAACACACACTCACACACACACATATATGTATGTATATACATACACTCCATGTATATATGTCAATCGATGGTTATGAGTATGAGTGCTTTTATAAAGATATTGAAATAATATTATGTATATGTATATATATTAATATATATGTAGAAAGTAGTATAATTACATATATATTTATATATATAATTGTATATATATATATATGTAATATTACTCTTTATATATTTATATATCTTGATAATCGATAATTAATGTATTTGTTAAACCTTGTGAAATAAGTATATATTAATATGTGTGTGTGTATGTATATGTATATATATATATGTATTTATATGTATATATATATATGTATTTATATGTATATATATATGTATTTATATATGTATTTATATATGTATATATATATATGTATTTATATATGTATATGTGTATATATATTATATAATATATGATTGAAAATCATTTGTGATAGTTTCTAAAGTACAATATGTATATAGCACTATTATTAAGTGAATCACTTAAATGAACAAAGGTGCATATGATAATGCATGGCACAACCTATTGTATAGTAAACCAATGCATAAAGTAATGTTAGACCAAGTCAACCAAAGTAAGAGGTAGGTATGGATTTGTAACTATTATGCATATGTTGCAATAAGTAATAAATATAGTTTAAAGCAAAGTGGAAATATTCTACTCGCACTATTAACATGGGACACCGACTTATGAATGTGGTGCCAATCTGAAAGTATATGGGATGCAAAAGAAGTATGCAAAATGTGCATAAAGTTGATAATAGCCTTGAGACTCAGTCAAGAGTAAACTTGGAAACATTATGTGAAGGAATTAGATTTAGGAAACTTGTTATTGAGATTTTTGTTCATTTGACTCAGTAAAAGAGTCTTGTTGTCCCTTATAACAAGTTAACTTGGCCATTTAAACGGTGAGGACTGTTATGTGTTGCAAACCTGTAAGTTAGCTTGGTGAGTCATTACATGAGGTTAGAAAGGTGGTAGAAATATTAACTTTTTTGTAGCCTTTGGTTCCTCACAATTTAGTATAAATAGAGGTGCTCATTCTACCAATTGATACACTTATCAATCTAATTTCCTTGTGTTATTCTACTACAATTTTTGTGAGAAGAGAGTTGAGAGTTTGTGAGTAAGAGAGTTTTTTTGTTGTTTTAAATTGGTTTTGTTGAGAGACTTCTAAGTGAGAAGCTAGTAGAGGAATTTGGGTTGTTCTTAGAGGAATTTTCAAGCAATTTTGAGCCATTAAGCTAGGAGGGAAGAATAATCAGTTGGAGCTTTAAACAAGCATGCTGATTTCTACTCCTATGTTATTATGTTGGAAACATTGTTTATTATGTTGTCATGTTGGAAAGATTGTCTTTTATTTGTGATATGAATCTTGTGTTCCTTTTGAATGTTCCTTGATTGTTTCTTGTATTGTGAAACCTTTCTTTTGGGTTTACAAGTATATAGATATCTATACTATATTGGGTTTTATATGATTGTATATTATTTATATTATACATAGAATGTTGATACTATACATAGTATGGAAACACTCTAGGTACATAGCATAAGATAAGATACAATTGTTTTGTGATTCTTGTAGAAATATTATTTAGATTTAAGTTAACGGGAAGGCTATTCCTGGGGTTAGGATAATCCAAAAGAAAGGTAGTAACCTTAGAATGGATTACTAATGGTCAATATAAATCGAGCAATTAAATGTGGTGAATAGATGACCTCACTCAAAGTTACTCAGTGATGAATCTTTGGAAAAAGTAGTGTAGGTAGCCACTACCTACATTGTCAGTTGAATGTGTGATCCAATTTACATTCTAGGCTGAGCTAATCATACATGAGGTAGTAGAGATTATGGTAGCTCTAGATATGTAAGACACATCATTATGCTAAAAAAAATTTATTTGAAGGATGAGGTTATCAAACCAATCTCTTCGTCGAAGGGAGGGCGATCTTACCAAGTTTGGTAGATATGTGGGGGACTGCAGTTAGTCCATGGTTGGTGGAAAAGCACTTGAGTGATACTTCTCCTCATGCAATTCGTAGCCAAGATTTGGAAGAAGGAAATTCTGGACCATTTGTATTTCTAGTTCTTGTAAGCTTGTTGAAGCAATATATGTAATCATGTATCCATCAATATGGAAATTGTAAATGTGAAATGTTATCCTGAATATATTTATGTAAAGTTAAATCATACTTATATTATTGGAATGATTATTTGAATATGCAATGGAAAATTTTGGAAAAGGTTATGTTTCAAGTGGTGCATTTATTACTAAATTAAAAGAAACTAAAAATTGCTCATTATATTAGATGCATAGATAATTTACATGTGGGTAAAACTTAGTAAAATTAGTAGGTAGAACAATCAGGATGTTACAATAAGGCCTATAAAATTCTTCTCTAGCACTACATCAAGGAAGGCTCACCTTGTGACAAAAAATGTTGAAAGGATATTAGTTTTGATTACCTTCCCATTACTTCTGCTCTAATAAATAATAAGGGTTCTTCTACTATTCAAAGCATTTGGAAAGATTTTGATCTTCCAAGTCATTTCTTAAGTGGGTTGGTGATGGCTTTAGGACTAGTTTTTCCCTCAATGATTAAAACCTTTGGTGGTCCCTCATAAATTCAACTATCCTATTAGTGGCTAAGACCATTGGGATCAAATGTCCATGCCATTTTGGAAATGAATTTGTACCATATATTGTCTTTATTTTTTGGTTTGAAAAAATATTAATCCTCTTAAATATTAATCCTAGCTTATTTTAACTTTCCTCTAATGGAAATTGTTGATATTTTTATAGTGAAGAGTGATTTTGTTACTTTATATTGACAAGTAGCATAGTACATCACCCTATGCACATGGGATAAAGATCACAAGTTTAATATTGAATTATTTATCCTTTGATTTTGACTTACATCTAGACACCTTATTGTGAAATGTGTAGATCATAACCCTCGTTACATAATTGCTACAAGGTGTAATCTTTGAAATTGAATGTAGTCTAACCACGATCCTCCCCATGCTCTTTACCCTTTAACTTTCAACATGAAGAATGAAATAACTAACAACCCACACTGTGTTTTAACCTACAATTATTCAGTACATTTGTTTTACCATCATATGAGGAAATTGAAATGCCATTTTTAGTCTACCTAAGAGTTGTTATAAATATTGAAGATGACTTTCATTAAAAAATTGGGTGCTTATAAAACTGCAACCCACATAGTGTTGTAAAAACCTCTACACGTAACAACCTAATTGGTTTGTCACCCCTCAAGTTGATTTTCTAGTTTTATGTATCCCCCACCTACAACTCCAAGTGCTCTCCACCCTTTACATTTAAACATGTTGAATGAAATAACTGAAAACCCACATTGTGTTTTCCAATCTACAATTATTTTGTGCATTTTATTTTTCAATCATATGAGGAAAATAAAATGCAATTTTTACTCTAATTAAGAGTTGTTATAAATTTTGAAGGTTCCTTTCATTACATTCATACAGTCTAAATAACAAATTCTTTTCAAGACATTCATACTATTTTGTAAAATTCTAGCTTGAAAAACACTAGGTTTTACGAAACTTGCAACCCACATAATGTTTTAAAACCATTTACTAATAACAACCCAATCAGTTAGAAACCCCTCACCTTAATTCAATGTGTTTTATGTATCCCCCACTTGCAACTCCACCCCCTACTCTCCAACCTTTCTCTTTCAACCTGTAGAATGAAAAAACCCACAACACAGAGTGTTATTGGTTGTTGGAAAACATTGGGTATTTATAAAATGATGCCATTCATTACATTCTTATGGTCTAAATTATAAAATCTTTTCAAGACAAACATTCATACTATTTTCTAAAATTCCAGGTTGCAAAACACTAGGTTTTCTAAAATCTACAACCCACATAATGTTTTAAAACCCTTTACAAGTAACAACTCAAAGAATTAGAATCCCCTCATTTCAATTCAGTCAGTTTTACGTCTCCCCCACCTACGAATCTGCCCCCTACTCTCCAAAATTTCACTTTCAACATGTAGAATGAAAAATCCCTAAACACATAGTGTTTTCTAAAATGAATAGTTATTACAAATTAAAATGCATGTCTTAGTTATGCTAGCCTTGGGACTACTTCCACATATGGATAGCTTCTCTCACAAGCCACCACATCAAAAAATTCAACAAGTTGGGATGAAGGGAAGGAAAATTGACCTGATGGTGTTGTTATGTCCTTGCTTCTCTCATCGTAAAGTTTCCCCCTGTTTGGCGGGCCTCACACTACATCATCCTATCATGTTATGTATGTTTCTATGTATGTTTTTATGTGTTTTTGTATGTTACATGCCTATGTGTGGTGCGCCTTGTCAAGAGATTAGTTGCATTCGTGAATAATTACATAAAAAATAGCCTATAAAACAAAAATCAACAAGACAAGAATAACCTATAAATTCATAAGAAAGTTCTAGTGCTCTCTTTCATCGATACATTGAACATAGGAAAAATTGTTAGATCTCCATTGAATCTTGAGTGAAGAGCCTTCGAATTGTAACCTACAATGTTTTCAATTATACAAATCTTGACTCAAAGACTTTCATGTTTAAACTGACAATGTTATGATTATTTTAAATTATATCTAGTCTTGACTCAATAGACTTTGTATTTGAACCAGAAAAATCTTAGTCGGGAATGATCTTTGAGTCTATGCCCTCCTTATTTCTTCCACATAAACCACACCTACCCAAATACTATTCTTACACCTACCCATAGACCAGTTTTTTTTTTTTCTTCGAGGAGCTTTCACTTAATATTTTCTTTATATGGAGCCTCCTCTATTTCTCTCCACTCTACCAATTTTAAGTAATTTGTCTTCCTCAACACTACCCCTACTTCCCTTGCTTTTCTCTATCTCTGTGTTTAGTTGAATAGGATTTTATGGTTGCTTCTTCTCATCAACTAGATATTATAAATGTTTTTTTTTATTTTCGCTTCAGACATTTGAATCTTGGTCTTCTTTGCATGGTCAATTATATCAAATGCTTGAAATGATCTTAACAAAGAATATTGGATAGTTTCATTAGAGGGCTTAGAAACTGGAATATTGCCCTTTGGAATTCGAGAATTGGTCTTAGGCATAAAATGTGAAGCAAGAAGATGAGAAGTACTTACTTTCTTACTTCCTACTATATCTTTCAGTTGAACTAAAAAGGGAGCCCCACTTTTAGTAATAGTAATTGGTGGAGGTGGGCTATCCTTCACTTTCAATGCATCACCTTTTTGGTGATCAATTTGCTTTTATGAACATGTGAAAACAACGTAGGTATCAACAATAGGTTCATCCTCTTGATCATAATATTCTTCATAAATTAAATAACCAATATTAGAGTCGCCAGTTGGATCTTCTTCCTCCTCTTGGAAGAGATTGGAATTTTCTTCTCATTGATAATTTGATAGTGTAAAATCTTCTTGCTTAGCTTCATAGTATCCCACTACTACATTAGTGAGAGGTGCCTAAAGAGCAAGCCTTCCCTATGGTGTGTGAAGTCTATTATGGTTCCTTTGAGCATTACCAGAATAATTGAAAGAATTAGGATAGGTACTCCTTGGAACATCCTTGTAGGTAGGAGCGGACAAACCTTGAGAGACTTGCTTCTTCAAATCAATCAATTCATTTGCTAACCTTTGCACCACAAGATCTATGGAACTTGTGGAAGATGGGGCTAAAGACATTTGTCCTTTGATTCTATTTTTTTTATTTCCTTATCTTTTCAGAAAGAATCAAATCATCTTCAAATCTAGTATCCAATTGTTGAGCTACTACAAGATCATTGGGGCTACTCTTCGCAATAAGAAACTTACCTCCAACAACTAAGTGTAAATGAAAAATCACTTCAAATTGTGAGGATTTAGTTGCACATCAGTTGGAATCTTGGTAGTCAACTTATTAAATTTTTCCACAAACTTATGCATGGGTTCTTGTGACTCTTTTCTCATTGTCGTAAGTTGATCCAACAAGGCATGGGAATCCTCAGCAGGATTGAATATTTCCTCAAACTTGGTTCAAAGAGTGGCCCAATTAGTAACAATACCGACAACAAGATTGTAGAACCAATCAGTTGCTACTCCTTGTAAAGTTTCCACAAACAACCTTATTGAAACATCTTCATGTTCCACACCAAGAACCCTGCATACAATATAAAATGCAGCAATACGCTCATCTAGATGTTGCTTTCCATCTCCATAAAATTTAGGGATGTTCTTATGTGAAACCTAAGGAATTTCATGCAAAGGTGCTGCCAAAATCAAATGACCAAAGGCATTACCCCAAGGACCAAGAGGAGGTTGACTCTACCATTCTACCTTGATTGAATGAGGGATAATATACCTCTAAATTGGTGTAATGGGTAAAAATATTTGAATGCTAGAAGCTTCACTTGGGAGAGGTGATCTTACTCTATGAGGAGGGAAACTCCTTGTGCACTGTAGTGGTGACCTTGTCCTTGGAGGAAAAGGATCAAAATAATGTTTACATAGCAATTCAAAAATAGGATCAATTTGACCTTGCGCCCTTAGACCACGCATATAGCTTCTATCTTCTAGAGTGAAATCTTTGAAATAAAATTAGAAATATAAGATATATAAAAATTACAATAAGACACTAGTATACTTTTCTACTTCAACCAAAAGTGTGAGGCTTTGATTGTGTGCTCATATCCACAATTGAGTTGCCAAAAAAATGTTGGGTGAATATTTTGTAATTCCTTTAACAATTACAAAATGGTAGTTTCAATGATGGCTATGATGAGAAATTAATCTCTCCTCTCATAAGGGGGAGGCTTCCTTCTTATTGCTCACTAAATCAACTAGTAATTAAACTAAGATTATACACACTAAAACTATCCATAGGGTGATTCCATGATCGTATTCTCTTCTTTCATAATAGATGTTTCCTTTTATGAAATTGCAATAGTATTCCCTTGATGTTTAAAAAATGTAACAAACTACAAAACACTAGATGGAGCAATAATTACCAATATTTGATTCAGTTAGATGTAAGAATAACTAGAATGATACTAGCATGTGATAATAACAAGAAAATCCACAAAATCCCAAAGTCTTCTAGATCACTTTCCAAATGATTCTAAATGGTAACAAGTGCAACAAGTTGTATCTCAAAGACTATCAACCAATAACACCAAAATATCCACACGAACGTAGCCAACAATCACAACACAAAGACTTTGAGTTATTAACCAAATTCATACAAAACAGATATATCTCCAAATACAATATTGTAGCTCAAATTCTATCAATGCCAAATCTAGATTCCCTTCAACAATGAAATATTATGCCACTTTAGAAACCAATTTCAAGATAATATGATAAGACAAACATAAGAACAATCTTACATACAACAAATGTGCTCCAAAACCAAGGTTGGAGACAAATCTACTTCTTTTATTGATTAGTTTTGATATGCACATTCAACACAAAGATTCAAGTATGATTTTTCAAAATGTGCAACATTTTTCTTCAAAATATCAAAGGTCCACTACAAAAGAAACTCCCTCATATATATAGAGGAGAGTTGAGAGCTAAACTAGGAAAGCAATAATTGATTTTACTTATTCAATAGGAGAGTCCAATTTGATTTAGTGACTTCTCTATTTTTACATGTAATTAAATTTCAGAAAAAAAGACATGTAAAATATTAAAAACTAATTACACAAAGCATGAAAATACTAAAAAAGTAAACTAAGGGGAAAAGAAGGCAAATTTAATTTTCTTCAACATCTTTCTCCAAGAAATCTCCATACTTCTTCATGATTGCTTCAACTTCTTCATTATTAGGACTTGAAGTATGCTTGGATATAGCAAGGATTGTTATGATTGAATCCTTCATGGTGTAGCAAGCTTTCTTGTTCCTTTCTAAATACACCTTGAGGTTATCTAGGGTTAATTGAATATCCATAAATTTGTCCATCAAAGCCACTAAGAAGGATTGATCTTCAAATTCTTTTTGGATCATGGATGTAAATTCTTGAACAACTTCATTAGATGAAAGGAATTTTTGATTATCATCAAGTAACTTACAAGGCATCTACTTAATTTTGTGGACAAGATGTAAATCATTTTCTTCACTAACTTCTCAAGCATCCTACAAGTATTTGATCAATTCTTTGATGATATTGATCTTATGTATCATTGTTTCCTTTACCTCCAAAAGCATCTCTCTATTGTTAATTATCCCAGTTTCCACTAATGTATCAAGCTTGAGTTTCTTCATCTTGATCCAAGCTTCTATTTTTTTTCTATTTCTTGCTACTCCTAGGAAAATGTGTCAGTAGTTTTATCTAACTTTGATCTTATGCTTTCCATATTTCTGATTCTTTGTATAGAAGATTTCAGAATTTGTGTTCCACATGCTATCATTTTGTCTAGAAACTCACCGACTGCTTTACCTCTTGAATGCACCTTTCCAACTTTCTAAATAGTTGGTTCTTCAATACTTATGGCCATAGGATCTATTGACTTCGAAGATTGTGTAATATTTTGGAGCACCAAAGTTAATTGCTCTTCTTTGGCCTTGTATTGATCTTTACTCTTCTTCACATCATCAAACTTCTCAATGAGTGAATTCAAAGTAGATTGCACATCTACCTTCGCACTTTCGTGAGTCACCTTTCCTAACTCAACCCTTGTAATGGAATATTTATAAATATCTACTTCCTCAATAGACCTACCTGGAGTAGGTTGTGCTACCTCTGCATACATATATCTAGTGGTTGTTTATGAGTCCTTTCCATAAATGCGGGCATATCAACATGTGCGATTTCAATATCCTTTATCTCATCAATGTTCGAGGACACTGATGTCATTGAAGAAACACCTTGATATTTGTACTTCACGGATTTGGATTTTCTCATAGAAGGATCCAAAATTTGAAGTGTAGTTAGCAGAGATTGTATCTTCCTAGGAAAGTAGGTATGAGAATCTTGAAATGCATGGACAAATAGTTGCATTACAAAGCTCATTGTTTTCCAGTGTTATAAAAAATTTCATGGATGGAAATTGTAATAGTGGGAAAATTTTGAGCAATTGCATGAGCTTAGAGGGCTTAGGAGCAGTGGTGGAAAAAAATAGAGCAAAGGTGGGGAAACTGGCAAGTGAGATGCAAGGTAGAAAAATTGTTTGGGTGTTTGCAAAAATTTGCAAAGTGGATGTAAGGGTGTTGAAATTCTATATATGCTATTGTAGATAGATGTTTGCATTTCATGTAAAGGAAATAAAAAATATCACTTCTGCAAGTCATTTTTCATTTTGTGTAAATGCGCTAAATTTTAGCACTTCAACATGTTTGTAATACAAAAGGTTGCAAAGTCAGTGAAAAATGCCAACCCTTCATGAATAAAATTTTCAAAGTGAAAGATCCACAAAAAACATAGACTCTACACTTATCATTCCAAATTTGGGTGCAAGGTTAGTGAAATTCACTGACCCTACATGGGTAGGATCAATAAAATGCAAGCATGACAAAATTTTCTGCTTTTGCACGTTGGGTTTAATCCTAAGTGCAAATGCGAAAAATTCACCAATATTGAATTTAAACAAAAGGTAAGGCTTATGTAATAGTGGTAAAATAACTACTTCTATAAGGGAAACGTGTTAAAGTTTATGCAACATTGGGGAAAAACCCTCATCATATATTTTACATGGATCAAATGTATGTCAAGTCACTAATTTTCCTTGTTTTTACATATCTTAAATGAAACATGTGTATCATTAGAAAAAATCACTGATGTTCATACAACATGAACTTGGGCATGGGAGTTCCTACATGTATCAATGGTAGATTCCAATGTGAAAACATGCAATGATATTTTTGGATGTTTTATCAATTTTTATGCAAACCTGTGCAATGCGAGGTTTAACACTCACGATGCACAAGAGCATAAATGTATGCATTTTTAAAATAAAAAAATAAAAAATATTGAAACCTAGACCTAATGGATACATTTGATGATTAGGGTGGACTGTATGGGAAGGTATACAAGGTTTTCAAGATCCACAATACCCTAACAAGATTAGGGTGGGCTAATCTACACAAGAAAAATGACCAAAAGAAAACCCTAACAAGAAACAACCATATACAAAAAGAAAGCCTGCCAAAATAAACCTTAACCACAAACTTAACAAAATTGTATACAAAATAAAACATAATAAAAAGAAAGGAAGGATTAAAGCAACATACTCAAAAATTGATGGAGGATGAAGAAAATTTTGAGGAAACCCTAGCTTGAATCAATGAGAAATCCGCTCGAAATCCATGCACAAATAAACTTAATATCTCATCCAACATGTAGAGGAAAAGGGAGTATAGAAAAGAAATTGAAATGAAAAAAAATAAAAATAAAATCAATTTTAAACACCAAAATTTAAAAGCCTTCAAATTATGATTAAAATCCCGCATTTATTACACTCGTGTGGACTTTAGTTACATAGTCGGTGAATTTCAACACCTATGCAACTTTTAATGGATTTGTTAAATGACATGCAGGGTTGGTGAAATTCACCGACTTTGCATGTTTTAATTTTTGCATGGATGTGTAGGGGCACTGAATTTCAATGCTTCTCCATGAGTGAGAAAATTTCCAACTCCAAAAATGAAATTTTGCTTGACTTTGACCAATTTGCAAATATTGAAAAAATGAAAGAGGCTAACACTCAAAAATATGTTTTAAGGCTAGGGGACGACACATGAAGGAAAGTATAATCTACCTCACTTTTCATGCTTAGAGTATGTGGGATATGAAACATACAAGTTTCGTAGGGGTTATCCCATGAATTGAGTGCAACTAATTTTGAGGATAACAATGCTCTATATCAAATTCACTCAAAATCATTACCCATTTTGCTAGTTGACCTGTTCGAGCTACTTTAATGAGTATATATTTCAAGGGATTTATCTTTACTACCAACTTTGTGTAGAAATTTAACATGTATTGTTGAAGCTTTTGAGTGGCAAAGACAACTGCAAGGAAAACTCGTTCAATAGGACTACAGTTAAGCTCATACCCTACAAGTGTATGACTAATATAGTAGATGGATCATTCTTTTCATTCTTCATCATTCTATGCTAACAAGAATCTAAATGCTAATGAGGTTGCCACTATATATAGTATTAGGTGTCTTTCATCAATAGGTGACATGAGAACTAGTGGAGTTAGCAGATAATGTTTGATTTGTTGGAACACTTATTGGCAATGATCAGTCCATAATGGTTGACATTTGTCGGCTAGCTTCAAGCTATGAACCTTCAAATATACTACATTATTCCCTATAGAGTACATAATTGACTTATATTTATTGGTGGAGGCATATCCATGATAGCTAAATGACTTTTGTGGGGTTGACTTTGATACCTCTAGGAGAGACAATGTATCCTAATAGCTTATCAGATTGTACACCAAAGACACACTTTTTTGGATTTGATCTGACCTTATACTCTTCCAAAATTTTGAAATTATTTTCTAACATTGCTAAATTACCATCTCTTGATAATGATTTGGCTAACAAGTCATCAACATAATCTTTCATGAGTGTGTATATGTATTCATGAAAAATTGTAGTCATATCCCTTTAATATGTTGCTCCAACATTCTTAAGACCAAAAGGCATGACATTCCAACAAAATGTACCTTTAGGACAAGTGAAAGCTATTTTATGTTGATCTTCAAGGGAAATTTTGATTTGAATATATCTTGAGAAATTGTCCATGAGCAAAAGTATTTCATATCCCACTGTAAGGTCTACTATGATCTCAATGTTTGGCAATGGGAAGTCATCTTTAGGAAAATCTTTATTCAAGTCTCTAAATTCTATGAAAACTATAATTCTACCAGTTGGCTTTGTTACAGGTACAAGATTTGAAATCCACTCTGCATAATCTATAGCTAGAATGAAACCAATGTCAAGCAACTTCTTCAATTCTACTTTCACTAAGAGTGTGATTTGGGGATGCATCTTTCTTAAATTTTTCTTGACAAGTTTTGTGCTAGGAAACAATGGAAAATGATGCAAAACCAACTTAGGATCCAACCCAAGTATATCAACGTATGACCATGCAAAATTGATTTATCTTTCTAAAAAGAATTTGACATATTTGAGCCTTTCTATGATTGTCAAAGATACTGCAAAGTGCACAATTCTAGGATTGTCCTCAGTACCAAGATTTATTTCTTCTAATTTTTCCACAAGAAATGGTGTTCTCTCTTGATTTATGGGAGAATTTTCAGCCCTCCATCCTTGGGAACCTCAGAGAGGTTTTCACCCTCAGATACATCCTTTCTTTTTACTTTTCACGGTCTGAAGGCACCTTTCTATTTTCACCTAGAGACCTATTATTTTTATTTTTCTCAATTTTGCGACTAGAGGGTGGAGTAGACTCCCCAAAGTAAGTTGAACTATCAAGTTCTATGATGAATCCAACTTTATGATCCCAAATTGGTATTCCATCTTGAAGTCCCATAAAATTAGTTATTGCTTCATCATTCTTGAATATGTCTAAACCTAGAGGTCCTTGTTGATCCCAATCTATCAATTACAAGTAAATTAGAGGTAAGTCACCATCAGTATCATTATATCTCAAGGATAAGGAGGATATGGTAAAAACAGATGTATCATCAAGATCCCAAAAGGTCTCGATCCAAGCTCGATGATTAGTATATTTGGCTTGGGAATAAGATTGTTTAGGCTCACAAAAGGTTTCACCTAGGTGATAGTCACTAGAGGATTTTTCATAACCCCATTCTCATTCATTGGAGTCTATTTTTGTATGGTAATCCTTAGATGTCTCAATGTCATTAGAAGCATTAATTATTTTTTCTGAAGGTAAATTAGTACAAGGACTCACTTTTGATGGTGTATACCTTAACCCTTTTTTCTTTGGTAACTTGGGAGGCAATAAAGGCTTTGTCATTCCATTCTTTTTCAATCCAAGACCACTATGCCCATAACAACCTTTTCATTTCAGGATCTCAAAACCTTTTCCATATTTCTCAATTGTTATTTGCATATGCATGGGCTTGATGACTTCTTCATCCTTATAGATCCATGTAGAGATATCCTTGCATATAGTCTCTTTACTTAGCTGAGCACCCTACTTACTAAAAGTAGTGGGAGGATTATGGATGACAACCTTAGATTCCTTCTAGATAGGATGAGGTTTCCCATGAGATTTTGGTGATGTAGGTAATTGTCCAATGCAAAATGAATTCTAAATGTTATAATCTCCATGTCTTTGGTATTGGATTTGGACTCCACCTTTGGGAATGAGAGTGGATAGAGTGATAGATGTGAATAATGAATATGGATCAATGTAATAATGTGATGTACTAGAGGGAGAAGCTTCCTAATTGATAGGCACTTGATGTTTAAAGGTTCCCTTTAGATTACTACAATATTGGAAGGGGTCAAGATTGCTTAGTACGGTGATTTTGGTGCCATTATAATGAAACTTGAGGCATTGATGGTAGGTGGAAGGAATGAGCTTCATGGCATGAGTCCATGGGTAACCAAGGAGAAGGTTATGTGGTAGTTCTAGATCTAGGACTTGAAATGTTGTACTTTGAATAGCTAGTCCAACTCTTATGAGAAGTATAATTATTCCTTTGGAGGAACACTTGACATCATCATAAGCCCTTATGATGATTTTATTAGATATTTCTATACAAGCTTTAGAGAATCCCAATGTTGTAACAAATTTTAAGATACACAAGTTTAGATCTACTCCACCATATACCAAGACTCATATGATTTTGGTTTGTTAATGTATACCTCAAGGTGCAATGGATCACTATGGTTTGGTACTTACATAGGGAAATCTTGTTCAAAAAATGTAACGTGATGGGTGGTAACCAAATACCCTACCATGGCCTAAGATTGACTAAAATTTAGGTCTGCGGGGATGGAAGTCTCTTGCAAATATTTTTCTAGAATGGCTTTGTGCTCAGGAGATATATAGAGTAAATCAAGGATAGATATATGTGCATGAGTATTTTCTAGATGATCTATGAGGTTATATTGAGTCTTTGGTTGCGGATTAGAGGCAGCCCCTTGCAAGAACACTTTATATCTTTTAGTTGTGACAACACATTCTATATTTTTCTTAATGGTAATGGTAGTGAAATTATTTACATAAGCTCAAATTTTTTAACAGTGTACTCATATAAGATGTAGGTATAATTAGCTTGGTTACCTATATTGGTCCCTAAATCAAAGGCTTTTCCCAACCCATGGTCTTTTAGGGTATTATTGAAAATGGTATGGTCAACATTTGTCTTCCCTTGTGAATTATCTATGGATATGTCACCTTGGTCAATGAAATCTTGGATAATTTCCATAATTTTCCAACATGGCGATATCTTATGTCCTTTTGTGAGATCATATTCACAAGAATCATTATCATTCCACTAATTTTGTTTGAAAATTCATAGTGCATAGTGTCTAATTTCTAGGAGTTGAATGACATTTGATTGCAATAGCTTCTTCAAAACTGATTCAATGGATTCCCCTAGGGGTGTATATGTTCTTTTTGGTATGTTTGTTCATGGGGGACCTTGTCATTGTTGATTTTTTTGAGCTACATTCATGTATTGGTTTTGACTTGTTGGTTGATGTTTTGATGTAGAAGGACTTTTAAGATGAATGGTGGGGTGAATTTTATTAACCACTTTAACTTCAACTACCCCATCATTAGTGACATTCTTGTTTCGGGACCAAAACTTGTTTCTGTCATTGGGATTGTTTCGGTTTTCTTTGAAGATTTTGATTAATCCTTGTGCAACAAGTTCCCTCTCAATGGAAACAACTTTCTCAAAAACCTCTTCAAAAGTATTGTAACAATGGATTTTTAGTTGATACATTAGTTCCTTGTTTACATTCTCCACAAACATGTGTACCATTTTTTTCTCAGGGATATCACATGGAAACTATCTAGCCATACTTCTCCATCTCTGGAGGAAAGATGTGAATGTTTCTCCCTCTCTTTTTTGGTTGTAGCTAATTTTGCAAGAATGATGTCACTTTCAATATTGTAAGAGAAGTGTATGACAAAATTATTGGCTAGTTCATTCCATGTTCTTATCCCAGGATGTAGATGTGCAAACCACTCTATAGCTTGTCCCAAAAGGCTACGTAGGAATAATATCATTAAGTATGTATGATCAAATTGATGTCCATGTACGCAATATGAAATTATCTCACATGTTCTACTGGATCTCCCTTTCCTTTATATTTTTTGAAGTTTGGAGAATTCAAATTTTGAGGGAAAGGTGGCATGTGTATGTTTCGATCAAAGGGATAAGAACATATTTATTTTGTGGAGTATGTTTTCTTTGTTCCATTCAATTTTATATTGGAGACTTGTCATTTTAATGCTTGCATTTGTTGTGTCAATGTATCCATGGGTGATAGTGATATGTCTATTGTGTTTGCAACTACATTGGTGTATTGATGTCCTATGTTTGTTGTAAGTGGACCTCTGCACTTTAATAACCAACATTTGGAGTGGATGGATTGGTGTTTGGGTCAAATGTGTTATATGATGGAAATGGATTTTGGTTTTGAAAATTGGGTGTAGGCATAACATGATGTTTAATTGAGTTTTGGTTGGTTTGTTGGAAGTGTGATGTGAATGTTGGATATAGATAAATGTTTTTTTTGTGAAGGATTTTAATTTCCTTGTTGAAAGTGAGATATAAACACAAAATTGGTATTGGTATGGTGTTGAGGTGGATTTTGAATCATTTTTTTAGTATTATGGTATGAATTTGGGTTTTGGGTTGATGTTATGTAGAGGTGGAGGTAGATATGTGTTCAAAGTTAGCCTAAAAGACATGCTTGTGTTTGGTTTAGTGTTAGTCATGTGGGGTTGTGTTCTTGGCATTGCAATGTGAATCCTTCAAGTCTTGTTTGGTTGGTTTGGATTTGTGATGTTTTGACCCATGGAGGTGGTGTTGGTTGATGGTTTGGTACCTTGGGAGCCAAAATGATTTCCAAAACTCATGTCCATAGTGTTAGAATTTGTAGAAAATGGATTGAAAAATGAGGGACTTGGTCCTTGAGATGTTGGATTTTTTCTTTTGGTCCCAAATGTTGGAGTAGGGGGTATGTTTGTAGTTGTCATGTTATGTGTAGTTCCCCTAACTGGCATACTAGTGTGCATTTGTTGTGAAGTGGAATTACTTGGTGGAAATGTGTTATGACCTTGTGTTGTCCCTTCTACAATTGTGTTAGTGTCAAAACCAAAGGGAACTTTGGCCGCATTTTGAGTGAGTACTAAAAAAATATTTACTAGGATTTGCTTGGACAAGCTCTTCTATGATACACTAGGATGTTGGGAAGGAATTTCAATTTCTTTTCAGGTTAGATGTTGTTCAACCTCATGTATCATAAGATTGGAAAATGGGTTTGGAATTTGAGGTTGTGGTGTTGGGGGTTGGTTTGAAGATGACCCAAATTTCATGGTGCTAGTTGGATTAAATTTGGGGTCACTTGTGGAATCTATGTATTTGCCTTTCCTTTGTGACCAAGTGAAGACCATATAAGACTTGTGACTTGTGGATTTTGAGACTTTTGGAATGAATGCAACTAAGGATGAGGAAACAAGATGACAATGACACTATACTATTTTTTTGGATATAAGGGATGCAAGAAGGTAATGCAATTATGAATAAGCTTGGTGTGCAAGGTGATAATGAAGTGATGACTATGTTTGAAATGCAAAAGTGGTAATGAGGGTATGACTATGCTTAAGGATATTTGATATGAAAATTTGAACCTTAAAAAGGGGATGCTAAGAAAACTATATAAACCAAGGTAAAAATAATAAATGCTAAGACCTCAAGAGGATAGAACCAAGATGATGATGATTATTGGATAAAAAGGTGAACCTACACTAGACACATGAGTTCTGAGTTCTAAGCCCAACCTAAGGATAAGATAGATGAAATATGATAAGATCAAGACACTCAAATATGTGACTATGGTCTAATCAACAATTTGATAAGCCTCCTAATCTAAAGACTCAAAGATGGTAATGAATAAGATAAGATAACAAATGCAAACTAAGGAAAATGGTAAAATGCGATGGAAGGACCAATTGAACTAAACAAGTCTTAGGTTTGAGTGTGCATTGGTTGTCTGGAAGGAAACTGAAAGTTAGATACACAAGTATTCCCCCAAAAAATTTAAAACAAACAAATGTGGTGCAATACTAGTCAATTGCAACTTAGTATCAAACAATTTTGTTGCATAGACAAATGTGATTTTTTGGCTTCCTAGGGTTTCTAACAAATATGGCATTTTTAGTAAAAATTATGGTTTATTGTTCAACGATTGTGGTGTTCTAGTTAGCAGTTATGGTATTATGGTCTTTAGTCTTAGTTTGATGTTTTCCTATTCTAGTTAATAGTTACGATATTCTAGTTTTTGGTCTTAATTTGATGTTTTCTAAATGGTTTTTCATTTTGGGAAATTTCCATATTTGATCATAAAACACAACAAACACTTTGAAAATAGATTTGGTTGTTTTTGAATCTTTGACTTCTTAGTAAGAAATTATTTTAAAAGTTTTCTTCCATAAAACTCATTAGACCATGGTTCACAAAAAATATAAGCAAGCACAACCTATCTAGTAGTAATAGGGTTATCTACTAAAGTGGGCTTACCTCACATTTTAGGTGATGTTAAATCCAAGAAAAAGGAGTAGGTGAAGCTAGAGTATGCCAAGGTCATGTACCACCTTAACACCTCTCACCTTGAAAGGATGAAATCCAAACAAGGAATTGTGCCACCTCAACCAAGAATCGGATGTGGTAAGTAACTTCAGGGTACAATCCACATCCCTTACACCACACTAGAAAATAACCAAAAAAAGTATTAGGATTCTAAAACAATGGTTCTTACTATCATGTAAACTTCAAAGAACACCATGGCCTAGTAGCAATGGAAGACCGAAGTATCTAAACCCCATCTGAAATCACTAGAAATTTTAGGGCCCACCCCCTAAGTCTCAAATGGATTGTGCTCAACTTTCATTTTGCACTTTTATATAGTGTACTAAAGGTATATGTTGGGGGTTATTCTCAGGGATGAAGCTCCATTAATAAACCCACCCTACTCAAAAGTAAAAATGGAAGGCTTGTGCAATGCTCTTTCTCATCACCCAAGAATCGCGTGTAGCACAAGGGGAGAGGATACTCATGACTATGATGTGTCACTATTTCTCATCACCCATGAATTGCACGTAGCACAAGGGGAGAGTATACTTTAGCTAAACATGCCTTCGATAATGACACATGTATACAAGTACACAAAAGATGGAATAAACTTGTTCTTTTTAAGCACCAATTCTAAATTTTCCTAATTTATAAATAACAGACACATTATGGAACCGTGCAAGCAATTGGATTAATAGTTTAGATAAAAAGATATCCTAATGATTTCCATAAGTTGGAAATTAGATAGCAGTAACAAAAAAGACCTACCCTAATGAAGTGCATAGAGGCTCAAATGCAGTGTTTTGATGTGTTGCAGTATAAAATAGATTTGAATCACAGAATGAAAACTATGGCACTGGGAATAGTGACTGTGGCGTAAAAATTGACAATTATGGCATTCCAAGGCATGATTGTAGTGCAATAATATGTGGTTATAAAAAACATAAAGATCTAAAAAAATAACAAATATGATGATGCAAATGATGTAAGAAGACAATTAGCATGTCAGAAAAAATAACTAGAAGCCAAAAAAATGATCTAAAACAACAATGATTGAATGATTTTGAGATTTACAAGATAACAGTTAGATGTGTCATTCTAGGTGACAAATGTGGTGTGATAGACCTCGCGCACATTGTACCGTACAATGATTGTGATGTATGATAGATTAATTTTGTCATTGCACACGTTGATTGTGTTGCAAACCTGAAACTCAAAAAAATCTCAAGTTTTTTGCAAAATTTGATTAGTTCATGTTAGGTTCACCAAGTGTAGAATGGGTAAAATTTAGGAGAAATGGATGAATCAATAATAGAAACCACAAAGCTACATAAATTCAAGCCATAATGAACCTAATCTAACAATGAAGCATAAATGACAATAGAAATCACAATAGTAAAACAATAAACCTCAATTCCTATTCCATAGTTGATTCATCTCCATTTGATTTGTTTGTTCTTAGATTTGTAGTATGCAATGTACTTGACAAGATTGACGTTGAAAATTATTGATAGCAAGATCTCAAGATAACGATATGATAGAAAAACTTCAAAGATTGTGGTTAAGGTTGGAATGAATTGATTGCTTGATTTTATAGAAAACCCAATTCAAATGAAGGGTGAGGGTTGGATGATGAGGTATGATAATCTATGGATGAGATTAATTGAGAGGGAAAATAGATAAGGATGGGAAGGATGGACCAAAACTCAAGGAATTAGTTGAGATTTGGGGCTTGTCTAAGAAGAAATAAATCAAATAATAATAACAATTATTTAATTTAGGAGAGGGAAAATAGATAGTTAGATAATTAAAAGTAATTATTTAATTATAGAAGAAAGGTGAAGTGTGAAAATATTAAATAATTGAAAATAATTATTTAATAAAAGATGGAAGGAAAATGATAAATAATTAAATAATTAAAAGAATTATTTAATTATGGAGGGAAGAAAATGATAGATAATTAGATAAATAGGATTTATTTAATTATAAAGGGAAAAAAATAATGAATAACTAAATAATTAAAATTATTATTTAATTATAGAAGAAAATGGAAATAAATAATCAAATAAATAAGAAATTATTTATAGATTTTTAATTAGAAATGACACTGCTATTGAAATCTAGGGCTTTGAATGTAGGCGATTATGAAGCACTTGGAAGCGATGAGATTCTATGGGGTGATGGGGACTAGTCTACTCCATGTTTGTTAGTTGAAGACACATGTCAAATTCCTTCACTTCTATGCCACTTTCAGTTGGCGATGGTGCATGAGTTGTGTTTAGGGGAGCCTCTCAAAGGATTGATGCTTTCCCACGATCCATCATGACCACCATTAATTCGTTTGTGGAGGTTGGGGCTATTTCTGAGACCTCATTTTTAGATTTTGTTAAAAATGTGTGAGGAAATGATGTGCAACCTATGGATGCACTACAGTCAGGCTTCCCTTTGGAAAATCCCAGATATGTCCCCAATTCTAGATCTAGTCCATCAAATGGTTTATTGAAATCTATTCACTTAGGTATGAACAATAGGAGGGTTATTCATTGCTTGAACAATCCTCTGAAATTGGATTTTGATGCCAATCTTTTAAAGGAACTTTGTGAAAATGAAGAATTTTTTTCTAAGAATGGGTTAATTCGTAGATTTAATCAATTTTGGCCTAGCCTTCCCAAGCTTCATGAATGGATACCAAAATCATGGCTTCCTTTAATAGAAAAATTTTGGAGATCTACCCTAGTGCAAGGGGTTTTTTAATTGTAGTTTTTGACAATAAGCAGGACAAAAATGCCATTCTCAGGTACATATGGTTGTGAGGAGGGAGCACACTGCTTTTAAATTCGTTGCACCCCAACTTCAATCTGGCCACTAAATCCTTTTCAATTATACTAATTTAGGTTTGACTTCCAAATCTCCCTATTCACTATTAGTTTGAATCATGTTTTGCAGCTATTGGGAACACTCTTGGAAATTTTATACAAACAAATATGAATTCATGGGACTTCATCCATACAACCTTTGCAAGGATTCTGGTTGAGATGGACACCTTGAAATCCCTTGCAACAAAAATCATCTTGAGCACAAACAGTAACAGTTGGTCACAACCCTTGGACTATGAAGGTTTAATTTTCATATGCATAAAATGTTACAAAATTGGACACATTATAGTAGAATGTTCAAATGCTAAATTTCAAGAAAAATGGGAGGCTACTTGGTGGAAGGATGATTTTCCTAAGTTACATTATTCTATTTTGAACTCCCCCAAAATTTTCACTTCTCCAAAGAATAAGGCCTAGAATGAGGAGGAGAAGATTGATGAGCCCCCTTCAAAATCAAAGAAAGATAAAAATTTACCTTCTCTAAGAGACTCTTGCAAGTTTGATGGTGTTGACAACTACAATGTTTCCTCTCAATGTCCCTCTCCCAAGGTCACTTATACTTCAATAGTCAAGCAAAGCACAGGGTCTACTACATTTGGGGTGGGATCTCACATCTCAAGGGTTGAGTGCTCCCTCTTCCAAGCCCCATATCAAGATGTTTCTAATGACGGGGATGGGGAAAGCGAATGGAAAATAATAACAAAAAAGAAAAGGTATGCTAGACAAAGCATGGAGGCCTATGAAAGAATGAAACTATGGTCTCACTCCAAATTGGGTTCTGAGAAACAAAAGATCTTAGGGAGAGATGAGGAGTTGCAATGCAGAAAAAATAAATGCTCTCCTCAAACTAGTGAAAATCAAGAAAAAATTTAAACCTCTTGCTAAATTCGGAGTTAAAACTAATGCTAGTATCTGTTAGGTAGATGCTCACCTTGATCTAGTTTAAAAACTTAGTTTGTTTTTTTGGATGAGCAATTCATTTGTACAATGCATATGTGTAATTGCTTTGATTTTTCAATATGAGTTTTATGGTTTTTGAGAGTGGCATTAGGAACAAGTAGGTAGTGAAATGATCCAACATGACCATGACTAAATAAGACAGTTGTAATCTATAATCCATGGGGATGGGATCTCTCTTTTGTGATCTCACTTGGTATGGGCCAGGATAATTTCACGCATCAAAATAAAACACACCTCTTATGAATAAAAATAATCATTTATTTAATTATGAAGGGAAAAATGGAAATTAATGACGCAATTTAAATAAATTGAAATTTATTTAAATTAATCAAAAGAAGAATAAAGATAGAGTGAATTAATTAAATAATTAAAAATTATTTAATTAATAGAAGAAGATGACTCTAGGAAATAATTAAATAATTAAAATTATTTAATTATACAAGAAAGAAGGCGAATTAGTGATAAAATGTTGCTTGCAAGATAAAGACATTTTTCAGTGTCTACAGATGCTAATGATTATGATAACTAGTTTTGACTATACTACCAATTCTATTCTTTGCTTGCCTTTGATGAATAACAAGTTGGGGTCCCCATTGCAAAACAAGATTGAGGATATTTATGGCTAGCTAGCAGAGATGCAAAGACATGGACAATAAGGAAAAAATGATTGGAGAATCAATGCACTTTTTTTATTGATGAAGCTAGTGCAAAAATTCAAGCCATACAATACATACGCATATTGGTTGTATTGTTTTCCTTTCAACTATTTTTGTCATTTTCAATGCAAAAATTATTTTGGGAAATGGCATTTATGATTTCTTATTGTCTTTGTATGAGGGTTGCTTTTGGATGTCATGTACTCCTATGCATCTGACATGTTTGTAGGCATGTCAAAATAATGTACATAAATAAACAAGGCAAGATAAATAGAGATAATTCACAAACTTGGGATGATCATGATGGCCATAGATGATAGTGATAAAAATAGTCTTCACCTCTTGAACAATCTATTTGAGGAGTTCAAGGATAAGTCTTGGATTCTGGAGTACTTCAAGAAGACATAGTGTGATGGACATGGATGTACTATAAAATTAAAGCTTCAAAATAGTTCATTGGATTCTCTATATTTTAATATTATGAGATTACCACTTTTACATTATCATTTATATTTGTTATCTTTTAGTTTTGCAACCATATGGGAAAAAACTATAGACAATTCCCACATGCTAACTAGGATAAAAATGCTACCATCAAATCATACCATTGCATAATATAAATTTGATACTTATGTGATTGAAAAAAAAATGCACAAGGTTAATGGACCATTTATTTTATAACCATGTGTATAAAATGAAACCATTCTATAGGAAAAAAGAAAATGTTGCAGCATTTTTTATTTTTCACAAACTATAAGATGCAACATATTCAAACAAGTTTGGAGAGGGAAAAGACAATTATTGATAGTGATTGCGTTCCATATGATACTCATCCAAGTTCACATTGGATCAAAATTTAGAATTTTTTCAACTAGTATGTGGTTAGAAATATTTCTTGCACCTATATGTTTGTGATTCAAGGAAGCACATGCAAGCATTTCTTAAGGTTGTAGAGCTAACTACTTAGATTAGTTGATGATGCAAGAGTTGTTCCTCATAATTTAATTTATTCTTTTAGTTAATTAATTTTTTGCATATGAAATATATTTTTTCTCTATTTCTATTTCCTTATGCAAGTTTCACACATTTTTTCATCTAGATGAGGTATGTGTGCCCGCTAATACCAATCTAATTTTTGATGATACATGTATAGCTGAGGAGGTTGATTAAAATAGATGTAGTATTGTCACACCTCTAGAAGGTCATCAAAATAGCCATGATAATTCTTTATATTTTCAAACAATAAAATATGGAAGGAATCAAATGAAATATTGAAGACATTGACGCATAAACTACAATAGTCACATGAACAAGTATAATCATATGCATGGTGTTTGGAGAGGTTCATGGTGGATCTTTAGAAATGAAATGCAATACCATTTGATTTCATTCCACATTCTAATCTAGTAGAAACTAGAACTATTCTCATAAGGCCATGGTTTAGTGCAACTGGAGATCATGTTTGTCCTATAGCACATCACAAGAAGGCTACTAGACAACAAATGCAGAATCAAGTTCCTAACTCTGACATTTTTGTGTTGTCCACCAATAATTGTTTGAAGAGGAAGGGAAAGAAGAGATTAGAGCTATTAGCAAGACTAAATGTGGATGAATGTGGAAATTTAATGTAATATGGGTGAGTTTGCAAAAGAAAAAATAAAATATCTATTTTTTAAGAAGCATGTTACATTTTATTAGAATTTTTTACTTTTGTAGTGTCGGAAAATGTACTCCTTTACATTTCACTCTATGTTGGGATCCTTTAATAATTGGACTTAATTAAGCCTCTAATTGGGCCAATTATGCATCTACAAGCCTAATTAATTGTAATTTCTAAAATGGGAATCATTATTTAATTAAACCAATTATCACTTTTAACACCTTGAAATGAATAGGTATAGCAATTTAGGTCAGGACCCATTCACCCAAGGGTGAATGGGTCCCCTTTAGTTGCTAAATTCAAAATTTTGATATGTTTTTGGCGGCCTTTTTATGATCGCAAATTCAAATTCAAATGTTGGCTTGTAATGTTTAATTTTTGTGAAATTATAAAATTACCTATAAAAGCAAGGTCTTTTTATCAATTTGAATCCTAGAATCAAGCTAGAAATTCATGAGGCAAAAAAGTATAGAAAATATTATTGTAAAAGGTGTTCAAGAGCAGATTTATCAAGCATTTGTTGCAATATTCAAGATCTCAAGCATCATGTCAAAGTTATCAAGAATCATGCATGTTATTGGAGCTAACATTATGATGTAGGTTTCAAGTTTCAAATCAAGATTCAAACATCAAGATCAACATCATCAATCAAGACCTTTCATGCAAGATCAAGAACTTGAATAAATGTGTTAAGTATCAATCTTTCAATGGTTTCAAAATAAGGGTTTGGTGAGTTTCAACATAGCACTTATTCATTCATCATTCCTTTCATGTTTCATTGTTTCATTTCAAGGTTTAATTACCAAAATGGGGCTTAACCAAGGTAAACCCCCATTCACCAAAAACAAACCATTTTTCCCTCTTGTCTATTTTACAAATATTAGGTTGAAGAAGAATTGAAGATATATCAAAAGAGAAAAATTGAAAAAGTTTTCAAAGTTGTCAACATTGTCTTCAAGCCACAAAAACTCACTTTCAAAATTTATTTCCAAATTTTTGACTGTGAAACCCAAAGGAATCAGGAGTGCAGACAAAGGAGCAAAGGATTGTGAATGAATATTTTCAACCCCTATAGCAAGACCCATTCACCCTTGGTTGAATGAGTCCTAGGAGGATACTCATCTCAACTATTGTGCCTATTGTGCACAAGCCCCATTTAGACCAGGGACCCCTTCTTTCCCTTTTTCCCTTTCTTGGGTCATCATTTCCTTTGCCTCGTTTTATGTGCCCCTAATTTTGAGCTTAATAAGGCCACTTGCAGTAATGTCACCAATCTCCCTTTGGTTGAAATCACCATTCCCAAATTTGCTAAGTATTTTGTCTCTACAGAAATCCCTTTATAGGTTTCCCTTTGCACTTTGCCCCGTCATCCATGGAGCTTGGCAGGTTTGTATTTGTGGGTTTCCATCTACCCGCTGTCACCAACACTTCGCTACTAGCTAGCAGAGAAACCCAATGGTCCTCTTGCACTACAGGACTCGCATCATCCTATCTCGTATGTTGTCCGCACCAAGTTAGGTTCCCGCATCCCACCAAGCTTGCTACTTGTCGTACTAAAATTTAATGCATGCCATAAATGCACTTTAGCCTATAAATTTTCAATCCCACCTATCATTTTCATTCACATTTTCAAAGTTTCAAGGAGAGAGAAACTGAAAATGAGGAGCTTGCACCCACATTAGCTTTTGGTGGATCGAAATCAAGGGTTTCATCAGATTCTTGCCCCATTTTTCAGTAGGCCTTCATTTGAAAATTTAGGAAGTGCTTTCTGTAGTTAGGGTTTTTGAAAATAATGTTAAAATCTTGGAAGTAAAACATCAAATCACCCAACTACTTTTGCTATGATTGGCCCCACATCTGGGTATTCACTTAAAATTGATAAAATCCCTTAGTTTTAGTTAAAGTCACACCCTTGTAGAATCCTAATAAGCCACTACTATTCTTCATACTGTGAAGAAATCTTTGCAGCCCACACCCCCACCACTGTCATCCTTGTTAATATTTGAAATCTCAAAAAATGGCTAAGTTATCAACTTTATGTGGGGATTCTCATGCAGAATTTTGCATGCGAACCGCTGCCACCCCAATGTCGTTACAATATAGATGTGTCTTGTCGCCCTATCGCATTGTGGGAACCACATTCCTCATTGTCGTTAAGTGGACCAAGCCTTGTCACCTAAAAATATGGCTAATTCCAAGCTACTTGCAAGCCACTATGTGTGGCTTCTTGTCATCCTGACACCTTTGCCTATTGGCAAGGACATCTCATTTTCCTACATTGTAGACTCCAACACCTCCATTTTCATTTTGAGTCTACCCAAACACAAAAAAAATACTAAGTCAAAATGTGTGTGTGGGCCAGTCTCTACGAGATTCTGTATCTAGATACCCCCTACTCCTTTGTTGTGCTCTGGTGTCCAAGTGCTCGCATCTTCTTGCATTGCAAACCTGCGAGAGTGGTTTCCTGTTGTTAGAATTGGCTATGGCTGCCCAGGCCTAGAGGCCAAATGGAAAGCACAAAAAAGAGAGAAAGAGAATATGACAAGAATAGACTATATTCAATGTCAATGATATGAGATGATTGTTTACAATGAGAGAGATCCCTTGGTTATAAAGCCAAGGTGAGATGCAAGATGTCATAGGATTATGACAAGTTTCTTAATCATATGACATGAGACAACTAATCACACTTACCTAGGTTCACATGTAGTAGTTGTCAAAGGATAAGATAAAAACTAATGACAACTAACATCTTCTAGAAAGGTTCCTTCCTATGACCTAAGTAAACTTAACTAAGATGTAAATGAGTCCCCTAGTAATGAATTAACTAGGTACAAGACTTTATTTACACCAACACCCCCCCCCCCTTAAGTGAAACTTAGGGAGTTATTATGCAAATGACACAAATATGCAAAGATGGGTCTCGACTACTAGGCCATGTTAGGTACCCATGTACATGCAATGCAAATGAAATCTCTCACAAACAGAGAAAAGGAGAAAACCCAGTGGAACAAAACTCCTCCCCAAAAGAGAGATGAAATGCAAAAAAGAAATGCTCTCAATGATGCATGAGAAGGTAAAAACCCCATGTGAAGAAAAAGACCCCCCCATAAGAGAGAAGTAGAAGAGAGACAAAGCATCCCCCCCTCAATGTTGAGTCTCCTGCAATGATGGTAGAAGCTTGACATTGAATGTTGAAGATGATCCAATCTCGACGAACAATGTTCCTCACCTTAGGAAGAAACAAAGCCATGGATGTATGCAGGATATGATGAAGATGGATGATGTATGATGGTGTCTCTGAAGCATACTCAAGTGTCTCCATGTCAATGTCAAAAGCTAACACACTCCAAATAGGCATTCTAGGCCACACTGCTGAAGAGGACAATCCAATATCTAGTAGAGACTAATGTAGAATATAATCCAAAGACAAAGATATCCCCTCTGAAGACAAAGAAGCATCCTCCAAATGTTGTGCAAAAGAATCCACACTCATGCCAATCTGTGAAGAATGATCATGTAGAGAATGAACAAGAGGGTCAGGGTGTTCCCTCACAACAACTGAAGAAAGAGCATCTTCATCAAAGAGAAGATGAATGCTATCAATGGTGTCCTCCAAATCTACAAGATGAGACTCCATGAACAAGTTTGAAATACCTATCAAGAAGTCATCCAAAGTAGCCATATCTGGAAGACAATGTATATACTACTGCACTAAATCACTAGGAGCCAAAACTATAGCAACACAAGCATCTTCAAGTACAATAGTAGATGGAGGAGATAGAATGCATGCCTCAAGTACTAGATCTGATGTGAGAATTCCAAAGTTCAAGAATCCAAATGTCTCCTTTGAATCATAGTTGTGATCAACAGCCAAAGGAACATTGCCACCATCAGAAGAAAACTATGAAAAGTTATACAACCGAGAAGAATGATCAACCACCCTAGTAGCAATGATCTCTCGAGTCTCCAAGTCTCTAATGGTGATAGAATCAGGAGTGAACTCCACAGTTCTCCCATCTCCACCATGTGTAATCTGATAAATGGAAAGAAGATTGTTCATCAAATGAGGAACACACAAGACATCCTAAAAAGTGTTGTCCCCAATGCTAATAGATCCCTTCCCCATTACACTCATGTATGAATTGTTTCCCATCAAGATAGGAGACATAGAACAAGGCTGAAATGAAGAGAAGATAGTTAGCGAAGATGCCATATGATGTGATGCTCCTGAATATAGAAGCCATCTTCTTGATCCTGGACCTGAAAGAGCACAAAGAGCTTGTCCTTTATATCTTGATGTAGATGCTTGAACTTTGTCCTTTTTAGACTATTTTGAAGTAGAAGGAGAAGAAGATTCAGACATTCTAGAAGGCAAATCAATGTGATTCTTTTTGAGAAGATTTTTCAACTCATCAATATCCTTCTTATAATAGTAATGTTCTTCATGTCCATCATTCTTGCAATATGCACAAAAGGCCTCTCCTTCTTAGATGATTCTCCTTTTGATGATGAGGATTCTGATTATTTATGTGGCTTTTTCTTTTTCTTCTTTTGCTTCTTATCAAGATTCCCTAATTCTTTCTGTTCCTTAGACTCATTTGCCACCAATGCTTGTGGCTTGGAAGACTTGATTAGACCCATGTTCATTAACTTAGCTTCCTCTTGGATTGGGAGATTTGCAAAGTCATCAAACTTAGGATCAGAATTTGATGCCCCATAGAAAGTCGATGGGTATGAAATCCAAAAACAAATATTGAATACTCAAGACCAATCTTGGATAACACATTCAAAATCAATTGTAAATCATCTTTTTCAATACTACATTCTTTCAACTGTGTTCATAGTTTCTTGATTTTGGAGATGTAGTCTTGAATGTGGTCAAAACTTTTAGGATCAAGATTCATCAAATCATTATCAATCTGATAGCCTCTAATATTATATGTTTTACCATATAATTTCTCAAAAGTTTCCCATGCTTCTTTAGGTGTATTACATGATTCAATATGAAATTACAAATCAAATGAGACTAATTAACATATGCATCCAACTATTTTCTCACGATCAATCTCCCACCTTGCCAATTCTTTAGCATTAGTAGGTTCTTGAATTGTGTCCTTTAGATGACCTATTAGACCTTTCATCATGAGATAGTTCCATATTGATTTTTTGCATGTAGCATAATTATGTGGATTTAGGGGTTCAATTTGAGATTTCCCCATTGCAAGAACACAAATCAAGCAAAAGACTGCAAGCAATCACTGCAAGATTACCCCCCCAAGCAATATCTAATTTGGCACTTTATACTTAGTGTGTTTACAGTTGCCACTTGCCAAAAAAAGCGAAGTGGTCTTTGATCTTGGTACATGCAAATTTCAAAATAGGCCACAAAATTAAGTACAATTTTTGGTACAAAATGAGATCAATCTGATCATACCACTAAGACTTACACAAAAAATCATGCACTTTCAAAAAAAATTACATGCAAAAATGTTACTATAGGAGCAAGGTATGAGCTCCCGAAGTTCCCAAAATGAGGACGAAGCAGAAACACCTTTGAGAATCTGAAAATAATGGAAAAATCAAGCACCAAAACCAAAACCTCATTAAACCAATGCGTAGAGCATGAAAAATTAGCCCAAATAAAAAAAATCTCAAAAAAAGGATCCAAAATGACTGAGATATTGAGCTTCAAAGTTTGCCTACCAAAATGAAAATGCAAACGATGAGGGGGGGAATTTTTTTTTAATCTAATGGTGTCGTGCTAACGTCAGAAAAACCAGTGATTATATTTGATGGTCCATTGGCCGTTAGAAAGGAATATACTCCCCTATCAGAATATTCTCAAACTCCTGGGCTTAAAGTTGACGTTGAAATGGTCGTCACTAGTCAGCTTGAGTCAGGACCAGAATTTGCTAGGTTCCATTAGAATATGCTTTGACTGGACTATTCTTTAAATTCATAGCCCATATTTTTTATAGTCACTAGAATATTCTCTTTGACCGGTTGGTGGGATCTTATTTGTCCGCCGATTGAAGACTACCCGGAATTCAAATGAACCGCCAGAATTTAGATTCTGCTGTTGGAAATGACCGACCGCTAATAGATTTAAATGCCCTCTTGTAGGTAGAAAATGCCGGTTGGTTTGATTTAATTGTCGGTGTATGATTAGTGAGGCCGCAGATGGTGGGACCCAATGCCCATGTGGAGCTCCCAGGTACGACGAGCAGACGTGGTACAGTCTGTAGATTGTACTCTGTACTCCGCAAAAAATTAAACTTTTGATTTTTATTTATTTTATTTTTTTAAAAAATTACAATAAATCGAATCAGTACAAAATTAAATTTTTCAAAAAAAAATTCAAAATATTCAACTGGAAATTTTTATTTATTTTCTAAAAAATTGTACCGTCGACGTAATTATGGTGACCTAGGGGCTATACAGCTCTTTGGACAAAATTTTTTTGCCTCACCGAACAATTGCTCCGATTTGGACGAATTGAGAATCAATATTAGGGTTTTTGGCCCTTCTAGACACGATGGCAAGGTTGGATTTGACCCAAAATGCTCCAAAATTGTAGCAACCTTCTAGATCTGGCAACCACTCTTCAACTTCAAACCCTCCTAGATTTGGCCTCGTAAGTCTGATTTGGATGAAACAAAAGGAAAAATCGACTATCTCAAACCTTTCGGATGCAATGGTGAGATTATATTTGCACCAACAAGTTCTGATATGAACCTGCAACAAAGAGCCAAAAATGGAACTCACCCAAATCTAGAATCTCTCTTCAGAAAAAGACTCTCCAATGGCACCCAACTTGCTCTGATACCATGTTAGAATTGGCTATGGCTACCAAGACCTAGAGGCCAAATGGAAAGCACAAAAAAGAGAGAAAGATAATATGACAAGAATAGACTATATTCAATGTCAATGATATGAGATGATTGTTTACAATGAGAGAGACCCCTTGGTTATATCTAGCCAAGGTGAGATTCAAGATGTCATAGAATTATTACAAGTGTCTTAATCATATGACATGAGACAACTAATCACACTTACCTAGGTTCACATGTAGTAGTTGTCAAAGGATAAGATAACAACTAATGACAACTAACATCTTCTAGAAAGATTCCTTCCTATGACCTAAGTAAACTTAACTAAGATATAAATAAGTCCCCTAGTAATGAATTAACTAGGTACAAGACTTTATTTCTACCAACACCTATCATCTTTTCTAAAGTTCAACACTAAACTCAAGTTCGCAAGCTCACTGTTCACCTGCCCATGAAAATTGCCACCTACGAACCAACATCCCTCCAAGGTCGTTCTTTAAAAACAAACCTTTGATGGTGGTTGATAGCTCCTATCTGTGTGCTTAAAATGATCAAACTTAAGAGAAAAACTTGGTTGTCTGAACCACTTGTGGGTCCCACAGTGCAAAACTCCACCTGTGGGTTTTTGCCCCTTGAATGTTGATATTTAACAATTGAACCCAGGCATCCTTCAACCTCCCTACGCCCACATGCCTTGGACCCGCAAATGCATCAAAGCTTAATCTAGTGACTTTAAGTGTCTTGCACCCAATTTCCGCACATGCCAAACCACCTCGCAAGAATTTTGATAACAAAATTCACCATGCAAAATTCCTACTATGGGTGGTCGTTTGTTGGTCTCCATGGCTCCAAGGCTGTTTTCTCATTTTCTCCTTCCTAATGGCTTCCAGCCCAGGGAATCCCACATCCCTAGGCCCACATTTGTGTATATGATCCAAATGAGCCTTAAATGATTGATATTGATGGATTTCATGATCTTTTAATAATGCATGAATGGATCTAATGCTTGATTTGTAGAATTTGACTAATGCATGCTCTGATTTCCATATAAATGCACTTACTATGTCTTTTGCATGCAGGATTTATGGAACCTGCTATGAGTCCATCGGGGAGGTCTGCTAAGAAAGTTGATATAGGAAAGAATCCCGCACATATGCCAGGGGAAAGGAAGAAAAGGACTAGATGAATTATTAGTTTCATGGGGTGGAGTGTACCTCCAAGCTCTCTTCTACTTGGGACTCAATATCAAATACAAATCTTGGGCATGTGGACATAGATGAGTTTCGACAAAGGGTGATGATTAACCCTACAACAAAAAATGCACGAAAGATTAAGGCAAGTGGTCTAGCCAAGAAAGTTGGCTTTCCTCTTGCGCTAATTTCCCTAGAGTTGGTCATGGTCTGTCAATAATGCTACCTAGTGTAGGAGCACCCATTACACACATTTTCAAAGATTCAACATTTGAAGGAAGGCATTAAGAATTTAGGGGTATTTGAGTAATTTCATGTTAAATAAGGCCTTTGATCCCATTAATTATGTAATTAGGGGTCTTTAATGTTGGTTAGTGCAAAAGAATGCAAAAGTTGCATAATGATGTAATACATGTCAAAATTGTCAAATTAGTGCAAAATTAAGCATTGTAAGGGTCTAGGTGGTTGAATGTTTAGTTACAATCATTTCGTAGTTGGTTTTTGATTGAAAAATGTATTTAAAGCCTCTTGAAGGCTCGAGCAAGGGTTTTTGGGATCATTCTTGAAGGAAGAAATCAATCAAAAGTTTATTTTTTTAATAATTTTTTGTGTTTTTCCCTCTTTTCTTCCTGTGTACGGGTCCGTACAGTAGGGTTGTGTTCATTAATGGTTTGAATACTCTTTATCATGGTGTATTCTTTGTTTTGAATCCTTTCTTGTAGAGAAGTATTAATATTTGAGTGCAAAAAAGGTTGATTCTTGAAGGAAGGTATGAAAACAAAGCATAAGGGTTTGATGGCTTAAATGCACTAGAAGTCCACTCCACCTTTCTATGACCAATGTTCCTTGGTGTAATGGACCAGTAGGATATAGGTGTAGGGGTAGGATTCAAGAATAAATCCCAAAGAATGGTTTTTAAGAGATCCTCACACTGCCCCATGTCAAAAACTTAGTTTGGTGCCTTAGTAACAAGGCTAGAGTAGAAAAAAAGTGGAAAGTGGTCTTGAAGTGGGTAGAAACCCATGAAAATAGAGTGAAAAAGTGTCATTGAGGATGTATTGAAGTTCTGAGTAGTTGAGAAGGGCCTGAGGAGAGGAGAAGTTAGAAATCCTATTGTAAAAGGGTGAAAAAGAGTGAAAAATAAGGTGGTTTACAAAGGAAGTGTATCCAGAACATGAGGGTAGTCAAATATAATGATTTTTTGAGCATGTTTAGGAAGAAATATGAAGGATTAAATCAATTTTGGGTCTGTGAGTGTTCTGGACATGGGCAAATCAATTAACCCTAGTTGAAATGAAGAAAAGAGAGGGTTTTGGAGAAATGGGTCTAAGTGAGTGTGAGGCCTTGAATCTTGGAAAATACTTAGTTTTGAAGGTTGTGTTAAGATTTTTTTGAGGTTTGGTAGGTTGGTGACAAGCTTAAAAGAGTGTTCCTTTGCAAAAGAGGGTTAATTTGAGCTCATTTTAGCCTAAAAAGTCAAGTTGAGTCAAGATGTTCTAAAGTACCCTATGATGGGTTTGAAATATGTTTTGTGACAGGTTGATGGGTCTCTAAATGTGTGAAGACTTGGTGTGTTTCAGTAGATGACTGTGTGGAAAGACCTAAAAACTGGTTTTGGAATCCTAGTAGGTGAAAGGTGGCTTGAGAAGGTGAATTTGCAATCAGAAGTACTTGGGGTTCAAAGGGTGTGTTGATCATGTTTATTTGGTCAATATAATCTTGTTAGATGCCTTTTGGTGTTTGAAAATAGATTGGAACTCATTTTTTTGGTGTTTAAGTTATTGGGTGCCTTGTGCATTGAAGTAACAAGTAGTGTTTTGAGAGCCTTTTGCATCAAGTTATGAGATCAGGGTTTGAGGTATCCCTTGTTTGCATCAAAGTGGTATCAGAGCGAGGAAGTAGATATCTTGAAGATTGAAGGGGAAGCATTTGAAGGTATGAGAGATTATGGCCATTAGAAGGTTGGATGAGAAATAGGAACAAATGAGGAATGCTCTTTTCTAGACCAGATGCAAATGCAAAGGTAAGGTATGTAAGGTACTAATTGATTCAAGTTCATTGGATAATGTTGTCTTTGATGAAATGGTTGAAAAGTTACATTTGACTAGATTAATCCATGAATCACCTTACAAGGCATATTGGGTAAATAGTAATCAACATGTTGTGGTTAGGGAGCAACCTTTTGTAGATTTTTAGATTGGTCCTTATAATAATGTTGTACTATGTGATATTATGCCTATATGAGATTGCCATATGATACTAGGAAGGGTTTGGAAATTTGATAAATTTTTGATACATGATGGGAGACTTAATGTGTATACAATTGAAAAGGATGGGAAAAGGTACACCTTGAGTTGTTTGCAGGATGAAGGGACACAAAGAAGGATAGGAATGTGTGGAAAAATAGATTTTTTGGAGCAAGAGGAGACAAAGATAGTGAAGGTCATAGATGAAAAGACATTTAGGGCATAAGATAAGTGTGATGAAGACAAATGCAGGGTAGAGTGTTTGCAATTGCAAGAGAATGAGGTAAAGGCAGCAAAGGACAAGACTGCTATAGTGAATAATGGAAAAAGCACACTTGGGATAGGGATCCCTCAAAAGGTAAAGGATAAGAGTGTGGGAAGGTTGTCAATGGAAAGAAAAGGGTGATATAGTGAGGTCAATAATAAGAAAATTCAACTAAATGGATAGAGTAAAGAGAAGCAACAAGAACCTGATAACAGGGAAGATGAAATGCAGCAAATGTGTGTGGGTTGTTGTCACAATAGTGGTTTACAATTGCTGAGAGGAACGAATTTTAGCTGAAATCACATATTTTTAGAAAATATAATGATTTAAGCTTTAAAATGTTCCATTTTAAGGATTCCAATTGAATAGATTTTGATCAAATCACCTTAGATTAAACCCCCTTGGATAGAACCTTGCTATTTTTAAACCATACCTATAAATGCGTCTCCTTTACACCTATCAAAATGCTGATAAAAAATCACTTTTGATTTAGCTTTTGGGGGATCAAATGAATTCATTTAAAATTTATTTCAAATGATTATGGTATTCCTCATAACAAGTTATCCAATGAATATAATTTTAATATGTTTTGGTTTTGTTATGTATTTGTTTTTAAGTTTTACTAAACATAGGTTTTTCATTAAAATGATTTTCTTTGTTCTTCACATGTGGAAAATAGAAGATTATCAAAAAAGAAAAGAAAAATATGAGTGCACCAGATATTGAAGTCCTTGATTCAAATTAACTTTGACATATACAAAAAAATTAGCGCTAATAAGTGTGTATCCGAATTGTAATTGCTTGACTTTGAAACTAGATTAAGGAAAAATATTCAATAAAAACTATCTAACCAAGTGGAGGCACTAGATATCAGAGTTACAAATCTAAATTTTAGAATTAGAATTTTATCCTTCATGGAAAAAAATTTATGCATTATACGGTGTGCATCACTTTTTAAAATGTTGTTTTCTGAAAAAAATTAATTTTCGTGGAGATGGAAAAGAAGTACAATTTGATTCCAAAAATTTTGAAAAAAATATTTTTAGAATTTACAAACAAAACTTGATGAGACTCTAGTTTGCACCATCTTCAAATTCCTCATGGTTTAGCTGCTATAGGTGCCCAAATGTGAAGATTTAGTTAAAAATAATAATTTCAGTGTCCAGTTTGGCCAAAAATTGTAAACCACCATTATGGGATCACCCGTGTGAGGAGAAAAGATGCAAAGTCTGATGTTATAAAGATCTTGAAGGCTGATAGCATGAAGAAAGAGAGTGTGGATACAATCAAGACAAGTGAGTAGATTGGAAAAATCCATTAAAGGCTTGGGGATGATTATAAGATAAACATTGGGCCAGTGGAGTGTCCCTTAAAAGTAGATGTAAGTGAAAAGTGGGTAGAGATTGTCAATACAGTGGACAATACATCAGAGGATACAGAGGTCAATAAGGTAATAATACTAATGCAAATTCTAAGGTTCAAATAACTTGAAGGTGCAAAGAAGTTGGAGGAAGAAGATGTCTTTGAAGATGTTCATGAAGACTTCATGGATGAAGAAGCAGATAAGGTAAAAGAAAGGGAAAAGAGTTACAACGAATTTCCATTGACATTGAATGAGTTTGTAGAAGAGTGTGTAGATGATAAGAAGGTTGCAATCGCCTTGAATGGTGAAGAAGATCAAGTAAAATGGATAAGTGAAGTTCCAAGAGAACCTAGAAAGGAAGAGTTGATAGTGAGCAACCTAGTGAAGGCTAGAGAAAAGGGATTTGAGAAGTCTCCAAATGTGATGGAGAAGAAAGAAATTGAAATGGATTGGTTAGTGGTTGTGTGGCAGATGTATGCTACTATATAGAATGTTTTGAGCATGGGAAAACTAAAGAAGAGAGTGAAGAAAGGAGTTAGAAGGTAGAGGATGAAGGAATTCTTATGTTGCTTCTTTGTGTTGATAATTTTGTTGATGAAAGACAAGCCTAAAGTCAAGATGAAAAGTGAAGAGAATAGTGTAGTTTTGAATAAACATGTTGAGCATGTTGAGAGTAGATGGTTGAGGTGTGTAAGTGCAGGTCTGAGTATGATAGTGCAGGTTCAAGGAATCAATGCAAGCAAAGTATTGATGATCATGGATAAAACTAATCCAAAGGTAAAGATGAAGCATCTACAAGGGAAGGCAAGGAGTATGAAAGGGTGGAGGTCCACATTTTTTGTAGATGAAGACTTCCAAGAGACTTGGAAGAATTTTTAAGCTAGGGTGTATGGTGCAAGAGCACCCATCACACACATTTTCAAAGATTCAACATTTGAAGGAAGGCATTAATAATTTAGGGGTATTTGAATGATTTCATGTTAAATAAGGCCTTTGAGCCCATTAATGATGTAATTAGGGGTCTTTAATGGTGGTTAGTGCAAAAGAATGCAAAAGTTGCATAATGATGTTATACATGTCAAAATTGTCAAATTTGTGCAAAATTGAGCATTGTAAGGGTCTAGGTGGTAGAAGTTTAGTTATAGGTGTTCCATAGTTGGTTTTTGATTGAAAAATGTATTTAAAGCCTCTTGAAGGCTTGAGCAAGAGTTGTTGGGATCATTCTTGAAGTTTTTTTTTTCAATAAATTTATATGTTTTTCCTTCTTTTCTTCCTATGTATGGGTCTGTACATTAGGGTTGTGTTCATTAATGGTTTGAATACTCTTTAGAATGGTGTATTCTTTGTTTTTAATCCTTTTTTGTAGAGAAACATTAAGATTTGAGTGCAAAAAAGGGGATGATTCTTGCAGGTAGGTCTGAAAACAAAGCATAAGGGTTTGTTGGCTTAAATGTACTAGAAGTCCATTCCAACTTTTTGTGACCACTGTTCCTTGGTGAAATGGATAGTAGGATATAGGTGTAGGGGTAGGAGTCAAGAATAAATCTTGAAGAATGGTTTTTAAGAGATCCTCACACTGCCTCATGTCAAAAACTTAGTTTGGTGCCTTAGTAACAAGGCTAGAGTAGGCAAAAAGTGTACCTTCTAGCAGAGAAATTCCTATACAAAGGACTCTTTAGTGCAAGCACCCTGGGAACAAAGAAAGGAGAACGTAAAGTCTATGAGTGTTATCCTCAGTTGCAGTATAATATAGAAATTTCAAAAGAAAATATCAGAGGGTTAATGATGCCTTCATTGCACTCATAATTAGACTCCAGGGAGGAGACTTTGAGAAAAGGGTATCACATAGCGCCATAGCCTTCATCCAACGGTTTGGATATTTGTTCATATAGTTCCCAAATTTTACATATATTAGACAGAAGGATTCTTAGGGAAGCCCTACCAATTGTTGTGCTTCCCCAATGACCACATGATCCTGCTAGAAGTTTCTTGGTAGTTGCAAAATACCCATGCACTGTTAAGCGATAAGCATAGAGTTGGGATTCCATATCCCTGAACCTTCAAGTAGGGAATCTATTCCTATCTTGCTGCCCAATCCACAAAATACTTAGAGAAATAATTGGCATAATATAACTTGGATCTCCACATCGACCGAAGAAGGGTGGATACTTATGGAAAGCTGAAGAAATGGGTTAGAAGACAATACGCCCATCGGCCTCAAGTCGAGGAATTTTGGGCCAACTATGTAGATGATAAAGAAGTGCGAATGAGGCACTATATAAGAATGATATCCCAGTTTGTGAAGTCGATGAATCTATTTCTGGTGCCTGACTAGATAATGGAGGAGGACAACAATATTGTTGATGATAGATACAACGTTGTGGCAAACTTTCCCTTACCTGTGATAGATTGGAAAGAAGAAGAGGTCATTGACCTTGACATATTGACATGACCTATTGAAAATAGAACGAGGCAGTGGATAGATGCCCAAATTTCCCAACTCAAAGCACAGGGTGCCAAATTGACATATGGTGAGCTTGAGGATGAGCTTGAAAGTGAAACAAATAGTGGAGTGATCTTTGCCTCATCAAAAGAAGATTCTAATTCCCCATCGATCACAATGTCAAAGAAAAGAAAGGATGCGCTCGAGTGTAATCATAAACACAAGGTATACTCAAGGAAGTCCACTGAGGGAGAATCATCTAAGAGAGTAAAGAAAATGGGGGTGTTTGTACTTGAGATGCCCACCATTTAAGAGGATGATCCCCAACATGAAGAAGAAGTTGAGCAACTGCATTCACCACCTGCTACTTCCACCCCCACTACCACTACCACCATTGCCATTCCTCTATCATCAGCCTCTTAGGCTTTTTCCATCTCGTCTCTACCCATCATGGATATCTCAGTCCACCTCGCTGACTGCTCTAATGATGATACTTGAATCCTCCTCTTCCACTATGTCCCCACTATCATCTTCTTCACTCCCTCCTCCACTTCCTACTTTCTCCACTACACCGCCTACAATGTCCATTGTTATCATGTCACCTCTTACTTTGTTGCATGCTTTCTCAACATATATGCAAAACATGCCCAATGAACTTTCTGGGGTAATCCTTGACCCCAAGGTTCATGCTCTGATGGCTCAAATTGTTGTTTCCTTTCCTCTTCCTCCACCACCTACAAAACCATCAAAGATGTAATCTACAATGCAGATCTTAGAAGAGATGGAAAAATACCATGTAGAGCAACAAAGAGAGGTTACAAAAGATGTAGTTGAGGAGCCCAAGGAACTTGATTTAAATGATTATTTTGAGCACCTAGAAGGTGGGATAAACATAAATTTGGATAGAGTGGCATCCGATGAGGATAATTCACATTCTTCAGAAGAAGACACTAAGGCCCTCAATGAGCGATATGTAATAGAAACATGAGACCAAGAATTGGATGAGATGCCCCAACAGCCCAAAGATGTGGGTGGAAAGGAAGATCCTAAAAGGACACCTCTCAAAGGAGAAATGTGATACTGATGTGGATATGGAGATATTCGAAGAGCCTCCACCAATTGGCCAAGACAAGGGCCTAATCCAAGAAGAAGAAGCACCTCCTGAAAAGAAGGAAGAGACGAGAAAGATAAAGAAGAAGGGGATGTGCTAGGAAAGAGTCTCAAGCTTGAGCACCATGTTGAGATCGAGCAAGAAGAAGCAAAGACACCCTAGAAAGAAGGCATCACTTTAGAAAATATAGCTTCTATGGAGTCAGATAGAGGCAAGACTATGCAAATAGAGGGCTCAGACAAAGAAGAAAAGATTGATTGAGAGGTTCCTAGCAATCAAGTGAAGCAACCTCAAAATGAGTAGAGAGAGGAAGGTGATCATGAATCACCTAAGGAGCAAGCCAAGGTGCCTGATTGGCTGGAAAGGAAACTAAAAAAGAAAACTCCTATGGTTGCTGACTCAAAGCTAGACTTGAGGCAATACTGGCCAGGGCCCAAACTAAAACAAGAAAGGAAAAGAAGCCCAAGGTCCATTCTCATATCATAGTGGATGCCTCTAGATCTCGAACAATACAAATTTCCACTTTTGTGACAAAAAAGGATACACACATCGTACATAGTCAAGACTACAACATATCAACCATCAATCTAGGTTGGGTGACCCGTGAGCAGAAAATAGATAAATTCCAAGGGTTAGTAGCCACCATCATGCAAAAAATTAATAAGGACCAGTTCACGAAGGAAGAACTGAAGGCATAGGTAACAGATCTTACTGCTTACATTCAACAGTGGATTCCATGGAAGAGGAGGCCCCTACAATGTCATCCATGCTTGCTCTCCTCTCCTAGGAAGAGCTAAATAGAATGGAAAGGATGAAAACATGGACCAAGTCCACAGTAGATTGGTTCAATCGAGTGTTATATAATGGAAACATGGGTATCTGCCATATTTCTTAGGCATTCAACAAGTTTTAAGGATTGCAAAAGTAGATAGATGAAATGATAACTTGACATGTAATAGGTTCTCTAAGCTATATAGGATCATGTATCCTAAGCTCGAGTGCATCCTCAAACTCTCCTGGGAAATATAGGAAAAGGAGATGGAGCTCCTAAAAAATGATCACTGGTTAGTGGAAACATGGAAAATGGGCTTAGATTACAGGAAGGATATCCTAGAGAAGGATTTGCACGAACTAGAGCTTGATCTTGAATGGGTTGCATAACTTTGGGTTGATAGTGAGGATTATTTGAAAATGATGACAATTTATGAGATGCCTACTCTAGAGATAGATCCACAAAAGATCAAGTCATTCTTCCACAAGAAGATGGAGCAGGGGGCCACAAATACACTGTCATTGGACTTTATGGACTTTTTTGCAAGGGATTTCACACAATTTGAACAGGTCATCAAAGCAGCCCTAAAGTGTACCAAGAGCTGGGAGTAGGTTATTGAAAGACCTAATAAAATATCCTTCCAAATCCTTCAATCTCATATCATGGAATGGGACAAGCTCCAGGCCTTGATTGGGAAATTTACAGGGTATGCTACTCTCCAAAAGAATGTAGGATAACCGGTCATAGATGATGAATATTTGAAAAAATAGTTACAAAGGATGGCAGTCACTACAGGACAAAACTACTACAATGTTGAGGCAACTAGATGACAAAATAGGGAAAAGACAAAAGATGTATTTTATAGTCATATATTTGGGGGTAGGTGAAACCCTAATGTAAAATGAATTTGAGCCACACAATGAAAGTAAATCTTGGCCATTCATTTCACTTTTGGAAAACTCTAAATAGGGGTCTCCTCTCATTTTCAAAGAGAGAGTTGAGCTATTGTGTAAGGGCATGCTACAAAAATCTAATGAGAATAACATTCTTTTGATGGATTCTTGTGTTTTTTCTTCACATGTGTGCATTATTAAATCTCCCAATATTAGATCTTAGCTGTGTTGTTTTAGTTTTAAGTTGCTTAGTTGTTAGTATATGTTGCATTTTGATGGTGAAGAATGTTATGGTGTTGATATCTTCCTTTCTCATACTTTTTATTGTTTGTTGATGATGAACAATAGTGTAAAGTTAGTTTGAGCATTATTTCATTGTTGCACTCAAGTTCATCTAATGTTCATGTTTTAATGGTGAACAAATGATTGAAAATATATAGACCTTAGAATATTGCACTTATTTCATGAGATTGTAGGCTATCCCTGGTTAAGTGGAACTAAGTTTTGGGAAGGTTGTCCACTATAGCATCCTTCGTTGTTAATGTTCAACATTAGTTACAAGCTTAGGAAACTTTTTATCCATTTTCCCTTTTGACTTTTTCTTTGAAGACTGCAGTAAGACAAAGTTCCAATGTCATCCCAAAGCTAGATTTGATGAGTAAAGAGGAGTTTTAGACTATTGTCTTGAACTTGCAACAACTGTACCACATTTCCATAACTTACAAAACTCCTTTTACAGACCCAATTCCCTCCATGGTTAGCTAACCATAAATTCCCTTTTTGATTATTAGAAAATCACATCAACCAACTAAATTATTCCAAGCTTAGTCATGACCTAACACCCAACAGACCTTGGGGTGATTTCTAGAACTCAGTTGTAGGAATTACCTTTCAAGAGAGGCATTGCACCTGTGCATTGTCTATGTTGAGAAGTGCTAAAACACCCACCAACAACCTTTTTGTGAAAGGTGCATAAAATCCAATCCTTCTTAGATCTACTAAAAATTTGTATTTTTGTCATATTAAGGTTTAATTTAGAGGTTTCATGTGTTACATTGCATCACTTCATTCATTTTGTATTTTTCATTTATCTCCTAAAAGTGCATTTCAAGCTGATTTACTCCATCCTCAATCATAAGGAAAACATCAAGATCTCCATTACGATTGACTCATCTAAGGGTTGAAAGTCAATCTTTCCCTAGGGGATCTCTTTTTCCTAATGAAAGTAGGAGGGAAAGTGTAGGTGCACACCACCATTTAGAATCCATCACCCACATTTTCCCTCATTTCATTTTGGTGAACCTGACTTGGTATATCAAAAATTCTAAATTTGGAGTCCATTCAAACCCTAGATCTATGATTTACATTAGTTTGCATTGCATTGCATTAATTTTCATCTCATTTAGGTTTGCTAAAGTTGCATTATTTTGCATTTAATTTAGGGTTTTAGTTTGCATTTTGCATCCTTTAAAATCTTAGAAATTCAAAAATTTGCATGCATATTACATTAATTGTGCATACTATTTGCATATTAGTGTATGTTCAATCATTCGTATTCACAAGTTGAGTCAAAATTTCATTTCAAAAAGTGTCATATTTTTCATCATTTGTCATTCATTGCACTTGTATTTAGACATAAAAATTTGGAAAATCAGTCATTGAAACCATAATTTATAATCTAAAATAGGAAACCCTAGCATTGAACCTTAGACTTAGATTTAAATTTTTGCAACTTTTGTACTAAGACCCATTCACCCTAGGGCGAATCTATCCCTATATAGGTGTTGTTTCAAATTTTTCGGCAATGATTTGTCTTTTTTTCCTTCATTTTGATTTGCTGTTAAATTTGGGTTTCAAATTTAGAAATAAAAAAAATTGTCATTGTTTGTATTAAGTTCAATTGGTCAAATTCAGTGTTCTATTTGAAATCAAAATTGGCATTAAAAACATATCATTTTCAAAATATTGCATTCAAAAAATAAAAAATCTTGATAACTCAGATTTGAAACTTTGCTTTAAAATTCATTATGGACCGTGAAGTGGACATCTTAGATCAAGATGAAGATAACATGCAATAATTCATACAAGGCTCCTTACACAACCTTGCGAATAATGCATCATTTTATCCATCCATGCAATCACCACCTATAATCGCATCACTTGATATGTTCAACCTATTACATCCTGAAATGGAAGCACAAAGCAAGCCTCAATCATCAATCATTAATGAAATTGATCACAAGGACAATAATGATACTCTTCTATCCTGTGCTCATCAAGTTACTAATACACCCATTAACTTAGAAGAGAGTTATGGTCAAGGCTTTAAGATCTTAAGAAAACGAGGATGTAACCTAACAAATGAGCATGAAATTTACAAATGTTTAGAGAAAATAACATCTGAGGATACCAAGGGGTTAGGATATCATGATCTTCCCCCCTTGCATATCTCCCAAGGGAAAAGGTGTTCTCTTTCACAAGATCATATCAAGAGACCAATTAATACCTCACAAGGATGATAGGGTCACCATAGATCCTCCTTCACCACCTAAACCTCAACAAATTTCCCAAACAAGTAAGAAATCCAAGTCATATAAGATCAAGGATTACCATTCTTAGACACTACAAGAGAAACTAAATGAAAAATGGAACAACTCCTATGTCTAGGATTGATTTACTTACCACTTATCAAAGAAAACAAAAAAGTAAAAGTACAAACATGAATTACCATGCATTTCATAGAAATCTTGGGCATTTTACTAATGAGTGTCATCTTCTACAACTATTACTCCGTGAAAATGATGTTTTGATGTAATTAACTAAAATCAATGCACTCAGCTCCTTTCCATCTGATAGTTGTAGGATCATAGTATACTCACTATTGTATGTTTTACATTTACTGCAAATCATTTCTATATTGCAAGGAGCTCATTCTCATCACCCGTCTTAGCTCATCCTTTTTCTTGTACTTAGTGGGGGCAAGGAGTTGGATAGCCTTGTCCTAGTTTGACACTTTTTGTTCTCCCTTGACTAATTATCCACCTTCTACATATGATGAACAAGATTGGGATGCAGATGACGGGTAAGTGCAAAAAGATGGGTCCCAAAAAGGGGGCTTAAGTGGCCACTTTTTTTTCTTCTGAAATTAGGAAATATTGACCTTGGATGTGAAATTGAGGATAGTTACACTCAAAATTTTGAGATGGAACAAAAACAAAGATCGAAGTGCTTCGAGTCTACTTTCTAAACTACTAATTTATTTTGAAAATAGTTGAGATTAAGGGGTTCAAAAGAGGGACGTACAAAATTTGGTGTTGTTGTTGTTAGAAAAACATAACATAGCAACTCTTGTACGTCTCTAGCATGGTGAACTTTTTTTTAGTATTTTTAAAATCACTTTAGTGAGAAATTAGCTAACAATATGTAGTTGATGCACATTTTTTATAATAATTTTTTAATGAATATTTTATTTTTTACTAATTTTGTAAGTGGACACTTCCTAAAAAACAAAATTTTGGCCATGCTATCCCTACAAATTTTGGAAACTAATTGATTTTTTAAAAAAAATTGTAGAATGGAGTCTAGTTTCTAAAAATGTTATTTATTTTAAATTTTGATGAACGGTTAATTTACAATGAAAAAAATACCAAACATTACTTTTTTCCAAAAAAGAGACATAAACAAAATAAATTATAGATGAAAGGCTTAACATTGTTAGAAAGTGAAAAAAATTACAATGTTGGATAGCTAAGAGAGAACCTAACATCATGAAGGTGTTTGATTTTTTTGACATTGAAACATGTGCAATCCTGAAGGTGAGCACGGACCTGATTATGTGAAATATTGTAGAATTTGCAAAAACACGTCTCTAGTCATTGGAAATGCTCTCCAAGCCTTTGGGTTGGTATTCCAAGGTAAATACCATCCCCAAGGATTGGGGATTCCCAAAGCAAGATATAACACTCATGTTATATCTTAGTTTTGACATGGATTTTGCATTTTGTGAATGCATTGACAAAACATGAGAGTGTGAGTGCGTTATGACTTGCTTGTGTTTTGATCTACATTGAATTTATTTTTCTTCTCTCTTTTTTAATTTCTTCTCATTATATTTGAAGGAAACTATATACATGAAATAAACATTTAAGTATAAGTTGAAAGTATAAGTTGACATTTACATATACTTTCAACTTATACTTTAAGTTATATTTAATGTATATAGTTTCAGGATGTTTGAGAGTGGTTTCAGATCTTTGGGATTTATAATGCAAATTCTAGTTTTTGGAAAATCTCATAAATTTTAGACTTAGTCAAATTTTAGTAATTGGGAGGTCAAATTTCAATAATCAACAAGTTGTATTATTTCTCTATCTCACTCATTTTTTATCCCTTACACTCTAGACCTATCTCTCACTATCTCCATCCCTTT
>VDFB02000008.1:148523534-148547441 GCA_007258455.2 Sequoia sempervirens
CTCCCTACCACACTCTCTCTATTGCTCTCTATCTCACCTCTCTCTCACCTCCCTCTCTCTCCCTCCATACCTCTCCCTCTCCTTCCCTCTATACTCTCTATCTCCCTAATCCATATCTACCTACCTCTCCATCCATCAGTCCCTACCACTCTCTCTACACCTCTCTATCTTGCTTATCTCCCTCCCCCATTCTCTCTCTACTTATATCTCTCTACCTATCCTACTTTCTCTAATTATCTTTATCTCCCCTAGCCCTCTCTCACTCTCACTAGATGTCTCCTTCCCTACCTTTTCCCCTATATACTCTCTATCTCTCCTCTCCCTCCCTCTACCTCTCTCTAGTTGTCTCTCACTCCTCCCTCACCCTCTTTCTCTCTCACTATCTCCTCTCTATCTTACCATTCACTCTTTACCTCTCTATAACTCTCTCCTCTATATGTCACCATTCTTTCTCTACTTATCTATATCTCACCTATCCCTCTTCACCTCTCCCTTCCTCCCCTCTCTCACCCACCCTCCCTCCTTCCCTCTATCTCTATCTCTCTCTACTTCTCTCTTTCTCACCTATCCCTCTCTACCTACATATGCCTCTCACTCCCTACCACACTCTCTTTATTTCTCTCTATCTCACCTCCCTGTCTCTCCCTCCATACCTCTCCCTCCATCTATCCTTCCTTATCTACTCTTTATCTCTCATGTCTCTCTACATCTCCTTCCCTCTCTACTTATCTTTATCTCCCCTTTCACTCCCAACCTCTCTCTCTCTTCCCAATCCCTCCCCCCCTCTTTCTCTCTCCCCCTATGAGGGTTGAGGGTGTAAGGATTAGTGTTTAAGGTATAGGTTTGAGGTTATATGGTTAATAGTATAGGGTATAGTGATTAAGGTTTAGAATATTAGGTATAAAGTTGAGGGTATAGGGTATAGGGATGAGGGTTTAGAGTTTAGGGTTTAAGGTATAAATTTGAGGGATAGTGTTTAGGGTTGAGAGTATAAGGTTAAGTGTATAGGGTATATGGATTATGGTTTAGGATATTGAGTATATAGTTGAGGGTATTGGGTTGAGGATATTAGGTTTAAGGTTTAGGATTTATGTATAAGTTTGAGGGTTGACGATTGAGGTATAATGTTCAGGGTTGAGGGTATGAGGTTAAGTGTATAGGGTATAGGGATTAGGGTTTAGGGTGTAGGGTTAGGGGTATAAGGTATAGGGTTAAGGCTTGAGAGTGTAAGGTTTGTCGTTTAAGTATAGGGTTTAGGGATAATGTTTAGGGTTTAGGGTATAAGGTTGAGGGTATAGGGTATAGGGATGAGGGGGGTGTAGGGTTTAAGCTTTAAGGTATAGGGTTGATGGTTGAGGGTTGAGGGATAGTGTTCAAGGCTGAGGGTATATGGCTAAGTGTAAAGGGTATAGGGATTATGGTTTAGAATATAAGGTATAGGGTTGAGGGTATTGGGTTTAGGATTGAGGTTTAGGGTTTAGGGTTTAGTGTACAAGGTTGAATGTAGGGTTTAGGGTTTAAGTATAGGGTTGAAGAATGATGTTCAGGGCTTAGTTTATAAGGTTGATGGTATAAGGTATAGGGATGAGGTCTGAAGGTGTAGGGTATAGGGTTTAAGGTATAGGGTTGAGGGTTGAGGTAGAGTATGTAGGGATAATGTTTAGGGTTTAGGGATGAGGGTTGAGGGTGTAGGGTTTATGGTTTAAGGTATAGGGTCGAAGGTATAAGGTTAAGTTTATAGGGTATATGGATTAGGGTTTAGGATATTAGGTATAGGGTTGAGGGTACTGGGTTGAAGGTTTAAGGTTATGTTTATAGGGTATAGGGATTAGGGTTTAGGAGAGAGAGAGAGACATGAGTGAGGGGAGGGGGTTTGAGGGAGAGACATGAGAGAGAGAGTATTCTCTAATTAGGGTGGGAGGGAAAGACTTGAGAGAGGGGGAGGGGGTGGGAAGGAGAGACCTAAGAGAGAGGGAGAGAGAGATATGGCCCCCATTTCTTAGACCCATTTTTTCAAACAAGCCACTACATTGCCAATTTCATCAAATTGGCAAGCCAATGCGACCACTAGCTTGCTGATTTGGTGAAATTGGAAACCTAACTTAGCCTATTTGAAAAAATGGGTCCAAGAAATGGGGTCTCTCAGTGATTTACATCACTAGGAGACCTGCTACATTTCCAACTTCATCGAATTGGCAAGCCAGTGCACCCACTAGATCACCAATTTGATGAAATTGGCAACCTAACTTGGCTTGTTTGAAAAAATGGGTCCAAGAAATGGGGTCTCCTAGTGATGTAAATAACTAGGAGACCCCATTTCTTGGACCCACTTTTTCAAATAGGCCACTTCATTTCCAATTTCATCGAATTGGAATGCTACTAGGCCCACTAGCGTGCTAATTTGGTGAAATTTGCAACCTAACTTAGCCTGTTTGAAAAAATGGGTTCAAGAAATGGTGTATCTTGGTGATGGAGACCCTATTTCTTGGACTCATTTTTTCAAACAGGCCACTACATTTCCAATTTCATTGAATTAGGAAGCCATTGTGCCCAGTAGCTTGCCAATTCAATGAAATTGACAACCTAACTTGGCCTATTTGAAAAAATGGGTCCCTAATCCCTCAATCCTCAACCCTTAATCCCTTAACCCTTATACCCTCAACCCTTTACTGTCTACCCTCAACCCTCAACCCTCAACCCTTAAACCCTAATCCCTCAACCCCTATACCCTCTACCGTATACATTGGACCCTCAACTATAATCCCTCAACCCTATACCTTCAATCCTCTACCCTCAACCTTAAACCCTCAACCCTCAACCCTTAAACCCTCCACACTCTAACCTATACATTAAACCCTCAACCCTCAATTCTCAACCCTCAACCTTTTTCCCTTAACCCTCAACCCTCAACCCTCTACCCTCAACCTTAAACCCTCAACCCTAAACCCTAAACCCTTTAACCCCTCTACCCTATACATTAAAACTCACAATCCCTCAATTATCAACCCTCATCCTTTAATCACTCACAACTCCTCAACTCCTTAAACCCTTAACCCTCAACTCCTATACCTCTACCTCATATACATTGGACCCTCAACCCTAATCCTTCAACCTTATACCCTAAACCCTCTACCCTCAACCCTAAACCCTTAATTCCTCAACCCTTAAACCCCTAACCCTCAACCCTCTACTCTCAACCTTCACATTTAAACCCTAATCCCCCAACCCCTATACCCTCTACCCTATACATTGGACCTTCAACCCTAATCCCTCAACCCTATACCCTAAATCCTCTACCCTCAACCTTAAACCCTCAACCCTAAACCCTCTACCCTATACAATAAACCCTCAACCTTTAATCCCTCAACCCTCAACCCTTAAAATCTTAACCCTCAACCCCTATACCCTCTACCCTATACATTGGAACCTCAACCTAATCCTTCAACCATATACCCTCAAACATATACCCTAAACCCTCTACCCTCAACCCTAAACCCTCAACCCTAAACCCTTAAACCCTAAACCCTTAACCTTCTACCCTCTACCCTCAACCCTCAACCCTCAACCCTCAACCCTCAACCCTCAACCCTCAACTTTCTACCCTCAACCCTAATCCCTCAACCCTATACCCTAAACCCCTATCCCTTTCTCTCTATCTATACATCTCACCTCCCTCTCCCTCCCTCTCTCCTACCCTCTCTAATTGTCTCTATCTACTCTCTCCCTCATTCTACATACCTCTTGCTCAATCAATCCATACCACTCTCTCTCGCTCCCTCTATCTATCTCTCTCTATCTCCCTCCCATTGCCTTTCCATCACTCCCTCTCTCTCCCACTCCCTCTTAGGGTTTATGGATCAAGGTAGAGAGTTTTCTTGGGTTTAAGGGTTTAAGGGTTGAGGGATTAGGGTTGAGTGTAGAGGGTATTGGGTTGAGGGTAGAGGGTAGAGGGTTTAAGGTTTTAGGGTTTAAGGGCTGAGGGTTGAGGGTTTAGGTTTTAGGGTTGAGTGTTTAAGGGTTTAAGGGTTGAGGGTTGAGGGTTGAGGGATTAGGGTAGAGAGGGATGGATGAAGAGATGGAGGGAGATGTGAGATAGAGAGGAGGGAAGAGGAGGGAGGGACAGAGATATATGATGGTTGAGGATCCATTGTATAAGATAGAGGGTTGATAATTGAGGGTATAAGGTTGAGGACCTTATAGGGTTGATGGTTTAGGTATTGGGTTGATGGTATAGGGTCAAGGGTACATATGGTTTTGATGGATTAGGTTGAGGGTCCAATATATAGGTAGGGTAGTTGAGGATTGAGGGTTGAGGGCTTAACTCTGGCCCTCAGTTCCTCAAAAAATGGGTCCAAGAGCCTCTCGCGGATGTAAATCAACGAGACCCCATTTCTGACCTATTTTTTCAAACAAAAGATTACATTTCCACTACCCAAATTAGCAAGCTGGTGGGTCACTAGCTTGCCAATTCATGAAATTGGCAACCTTAACTCTTGGCATGTCACTACATTGCCACTCTTCACCAAACTAGCAAGATAGTGGGCCTGACTAGCTTGCCACCCGTGAAATTGGCGAGCTAACTTGGCTTGTTTTGAAAATGGGTCCAAGAAATGTGGTCTCCCCGGGTGATTCTGCTAGAACTGGTGAGGGAGGGTGAGATAGAGTCCCTGAGCGGGTTTAGGGTGTGAGGGAGAGACTCCAGAGAGGGAAAAAGAGGAAGAGAGAGACTTGGAGAGAGAGAGTTCTCTAGTTTTGGCGGGAGGGAGATACCAAAGAGAGAGAGAGGGAAGAGAGAAAGAGAGAATTGAGAGAGGGTGAGGGGGTGTGAGGGAGAGACTTGAGAGAGAGGGAAATAGAGGGGGAGAGAGAGACTTGTAGAGTGAGAGAGAGAGAGTTCTCTAGTTAGGGTGGGAGGTTGAGGCTTTAGAGAGGGGGAGGGGTTGGAGGGAGAGACCTAAGAGAGAGAGAGATTTCTCTAGTTAGGGTAGGAGGGAGAGACTTGAGAGAGGGGGAGGGTGGGAGGAAGAGACATGAGAGAGAGAGTTATTTAGTTAGGATGGCAGGGAGAGACTTGAGAGAGGGGTAGGGAGTGGGATGGATAAAACTAAGAGATAGAGAGGGGGAGAGAAAGAGAGTTCTCTAGTTAGGGTGGGAGGGAGATACTTAAGATTTCTCTAATTAGGTTGGGAGGGAGAGAATTGAGAGAGGGAGACTTGAGAGAGAGGGAGAGGGGGAGAGAGAGAGACTTGATAGAGAGAGATAGAGGGAATGAGATATATCTGAGAGAGAGGGTAGGTGGGAGGGATATGTTAGGGTTAGAGATGGCAAATATCTAACAATTAAATGTAGATTTAATTAATAAACAAAGAAACTAAATACACATAGAATAAATTATAACACAGAGAATTTAACGTGGTTCACCCAATCCGGGCTACATCCACCAAACCACAGCCATCCAATACTTTTATTATCCAGTGCAAAACTTATTACAATCTCACGAATAATCATGTTTTTCATCGTACTGTAATACCCATCTGAACCCCCTTTTTGACAAGCTTAGAAGCTTCCAGATTTTGGGTTCTACAAAATTGGATGGGCTATATAGTATAGCATGATCAGTCACCACATACGAACAATCTCCCACTTGGAGACTGATCAGGTTCTAGACCATCACAACCTCCCACTTGGAGACTGATCCTAGACAACACTACTGCACTTACAACTCCCACTAGAAATAAGTACCTTAGACCTTGCTACTCTGTTATACTTGAATTCAACCTTGAAGGCCAACCAAAGTTGAAGAGGAGCTTAGCTTCTCCCTTGGCACCGCCTTCATAAACATATCCGCTGGATTGACATCTGTATGTATCTTGTCCAGCTTGACCTGTCCATCCTCCAACACTGACCGAATGAAATGATATCTCAACTGTATATGTTTTGTTTTAGAATGCAAGGTAGAATTCTTTGCAAGATGTATAGCACTCTGATTGTCTATAAACAAGTAATTTCCAGTCTGTTGTTTCCCCAACTCATCCATGAAAAGTTGCAGCCATATCATCTCCTTTACCGCCTCTGTTGCAGCAACATACTCTACCTCTGTGGTGGATAAAACAACCACCTTTTGTAGTCGAGAAATCCAACTCACTGCTATCCCACCAACTGTAAATACATAACCTGTGGCACTCTGCTTGGTATTTATATCCCCTACCAAATCTGAGTCAACATAGCCTTTTAAATCAGTATTAGAGCCCCCAAAACATAAACATTTATTGGATGTACCTCTTAAATACCTGAGAATCCATTTTACTGCATTCCAATGCTCAACTCTAGGATGACTCAAATACTTTCTAACAACTCCTATGGCATGTGCAATATCCGGTCTTGTGCATACCATGGCATACATTAAATTGCCTACAGCTGAAGCATATGGTACCTTGGACATTTTTTCTTCCTCCTCTTGTGTCTTTGGACACATATCCTTACTCAATTTAACATGACCAAGCAAAGGTGTGCTAATAGCTTTTGCATTCTCCATATGAAATTTTTGCAACACCTTTTCAACATAATTATCCTGAAATAAAAACAATTTTCTATTTTCCCTATCTCTACAAATTTTCATACCAAGGATTTGTTTTGCTACCCCCAAATCCTTCATAGCAAAAGATTTTGCTAACTGTTGTTTTAGCTCACTTATGTGATCCATGTTAGACCCAGCTACAAGCATGTCATCAACATATAAACACAAAATAATGTAGTTGTCATTATCCAACCTCTTAAAATAAACACAATGGTTAGAATTACACCTGCTGTAGCCTTGCTCATCCATAAAACTATCAAATTTCAAATACCATTGCTGAGGTGCTTGCTTCAAGCCATATAAACTTTTCTTTAATTTGCACACTAGTTTCTCCTTACCTTTGACCTCAAATCCTTGTGGTTGTTCAATATATATTTCCTCTTCCAAATCACCATGGAGAAAGGATATTTTAACATCAAGTATGTTCACCCGATCTTATTCCATGTCACAAAATTTTCCAAGCACATCCCATAAGCCCTATCTTGACTACAATCCTGAAGAGTCAATTCCCCATATACAAACAACCATCTATAAATCCATATCCTTCTCGAGCATCTCTAGCAACTCTCTCTAATCTTAGCAGTAACCCTGAACTTATGGATAGGTTAGCCCGACAGGTCAGTCAAAATCTTGCCCTGACTCCAAAAACAAAACAAAAACATGACCAGAAAGGAAAAGGCATTAAAATCACAAAAATGGGAGAGAAGAGTTGTATGATGAAAGAAAAAATGCCAATGACAAAACTCCCAAGGGATGGATCTGAGAAAAAAAGTATATATAAGATGGAATTAAACAATCAGGAATAGGACATCATAGGATATGAACCAGGCAGATGGCCTACTCTTGAAACATTTACAGTTATCAATCCTGACCAAAGACTATGGGGAAAATATGAAGCACGACTTCATACAGAATTGGGAAAGAAACAAAAGAATTCTGAAGCCCAGAGAAATTGGATGGCACAATGGATGATTTCTGCACAAGAAAACATAGATGACATGGCTATAGATATTAGATTTAGTAGTGGCCAAGCCTTAGAAGCTGTAAATAAAATTGAAATGATTTCTGAAGATCAACAAAAGATTTTCACCTCTGTCAAGAATGTTGAACATTATTGTTCTACTTTGCCTAATGACATTACAATTGTCAGTTATGATTTCCTTCAAGTTCATAATAGTGTGAAAACTATTATTTCTACACAACAACACCAAGATAACTACCTTACCCATATTTATGATGATCAGCAGACAGATGAAAATTACAGAAAGGTTGTTGACTTAGAAAACAAGAATCTCTTAGACTCTATTGCTAAGAAATTAGAAAAGGTAAGAATGCTCACAAAAAAAATGAGTATCCCAAACTAGTAAGGATAGTTCAAAAGAAGAAGGCAGAGACAAAAAAGGAAAAACTGTAGAACCTCCCAAACCAAAGAAGGTTTTGATCCAAAGAAGAAAACCCCTGCATAGTGAGGAAGATAAAGCCTCAACTTCCAAATGACTTTCTCATAAGCCAACTCCACACGCTTCCATGCCAAAAGTCAAAGAACATACTTTAGCCAATAAAGAAGAACCACTTAAAAATTGGCTTGCAAAATTGGGAGTGGATCAAGAACAAGAAGAACCAGTCTATATGGATGAACCTGGTTGTGCAAATAAAGAATCTGATGATGAATCTTCTGATGTAAATACTTTAGTTGTTTCTGATAGCCCTAGTGATTTTGATTCCTCTACAAATATTGAATTTGAGGAAATTGATTTAAACTTCTCTGGATATAAGCAATTAGAAGAAAAGGAACCTTGGGAATCATTGAAAAAGTTAACCATGGACATTGAGATATAGGAGGGCATTATAGAAAACCTAAAACCTGAGCAAATGCGACCATATGCATCTAGTGGTTATATTTTAAACATTGATAAATTGGTTAACCCCTATGAAGCAATCCATACTTGGACTGATACATTAGAAAATTTATTTGAAAGAAGTAGTTCATGGACAAAACTCGCAAAATTTCTTTATGCTGTAAGACTTATGTCTGGAAAATTGAGAAATTGGTGGAACAATCTACCAGATCAAGGCCCAATGCCTAAAACCATTCCTGCTCAATCAACAGATCCAATTCTGGTGGATCCTAAAAATCTGGGAAAAGATGATATATTTCAAGCTGGATTTGATGAATTCAAATGGTTATTAACAAATCTTTTCTGTGATGATATCTCTAATCAAGCCCTAGAAGTCAATAAGATTCTGCAATCCATGAAGCTAAATAATTTAGCTAAATTTGATGAATACAACTACATGTTTGAATCTTATATGGTTGCAACAAATAAAATGCATGGCCTAACTACAAAGAAGTATTATTTGAATTCTCTTCCCTATGGCTTAGGTGCATGGGCACAAGACTATATAATCAGAAAAGAACATAAACAGCTTGATGATGTAAGTTTCCCTACAATAAAAAGATTGATTAGGTACAAGCTAGAAAAGCAATGTCTGTTGGGTGCTCTCCAACTCAATAAGGAAGAATATAACTACACATGTAATTTAAAAGAATTTTGTGATCTTCCTGCCATCAATCAGCTCAGGGATTTCTAGCAATTAAAACAGTTCAAAAGAGGAGGTTGTGGTAAAAAATGTAAATGCAGAAGGTGTTCTCAAAACAAATATCATGAAGGAGAATACACCTTCAGACACAACAAGCATGGTAAGTATGGATCCAAGAGGAAATATAGGGAAGTCCCCTACAAGAGAAGAAAGTTTCATAGAACACCCCCATACTTGTTGAGGAAAAGAAATAATAAGGCCCCAAAAGGAATTAAATGTTTTATTTGCAAAGGACCTCATTATGGTACTAACTGTCCAAAGAAATTAAATCCTGGTACAAAAATTTATGAAATGTTTGAATCTGGAAATCCAGGATGGGAAATAGTTGAAAGTAGCAGTATTCTAGATCTACAAGATTTGTATGAATTAGTAGAAGTTGTTCCTGACTCAAGTTTTATGCTAAAATTCAAAGATATAAAGGATCGCCATAGACACATGCAAAATTTGTCTGATTCTAAATCAGAAAGTTCAGACCCTGATGAGGACTTTCTAACCTCACTTCTTAAAAGCACTTTGAAAGATTTAAAAGTCAAAATACAAATTGAAAAATCAAAAGATCCTTACAAAATGGCAGGAACAAAGGACGAAAGAAAGAAAGCTGTCCACCACCACCTGAAAAAATTAAAGAGCTTAGAATCAGATAAAGCTGAGGTGGAAAAACAACTTAGATTACAGAAAAAACCCCCAAAAGGGGTTGAAAAGGAAATGGACCATGGATATAGGATCCCTCCATGGCAGAGAAAAGGAAAAGAAAAATTCTCTTCTTCCAAATCCAAATTTTTTTATGTTGATACTAATGTTATTGCAATCCTTAAGAAATTTGATCTACTAATGGATGACGTTGCAGATTTAAAGTGATTGCTTAAAACTCGGAAAAAAGAAATTCAGAATCTCTCTACAGAAGTGGGAGAAATCAAAGATATTCTATTCAAAGCATTCAGATTCTGATCACCTTGCATCCAACAAGCCCATGTGCTAGCCATCAGAATGGTATCGGATCTAATAATTGATCTGATAACTCATGGTATGCTCGGACCCAATCTTCAGTTCTGGGGTTAAAAGCATAATCAATTTGAACCACATAATCTTGAGAATAAGCCTGGACTAATTCCACTCTTCTAGCAAGGAGTGTTGGTTTGAGATTGATTTCCATATTTTCAATTTTTACTTCTGGTCTCCATCTGGCTTCAAGATGATATAATTCAATCCTAGGGAAACGATATCCTGTTCTTGGATAATGCACCAAGTATTGAATCATACAATCATATATTGTACTTCTCAGTTGTGGGTATAATAGATTCAGGAATTCCTACATATCAGGATTGAATCTGGCACCAACAATATCAGCATATTCTTCAAAAGTATCCTGATCAAAACTTATACGAGTGATGAAACCAAATTTTAGTCCTTTTAATAAATTCATCTTACTTTGTTTTGACCAGTTCATACCAAACAACCCTTTGATGCGGATATGGATAGAATTGTTTCCACACCAATACTTGATCAGAGCTCTTGCTAAACCAAAGGATTCTTTGAATTTTTCTTCTTCATCTGAATCTACTAATCCTTGGTCATGATGATAGTGAATTAAATTTTGCATATTTCGAAGCCATTTATTCAAGAAATATGATTCTAGCAAAATAATAATTATTTCTTTGGGAAGAGTAGGAAGAGTGATCATGTTTCCATTACCATAATTTACCATATACATGGCAAAACCATTTGGTCTATACCAATCTGGAGAATTAAACTCAAAATCAGTATATATGGAACTTGTAAGTTCTCTGGTCAGGGTGTCAGCTAGTGGATTATTCTCTCCTTTTATCCATTCAATGTCAAAGTCGTAACTCATAAATTCAAAATACCACCTAGCAATTCTACCTTGAGCAATATCCTTAATAGGTTTCTTTTTTAGCAGGCTTCTCATGGCTTGACTGTCAGTTCTTACTATGAATTTTACTGGCTTGAGAAAGATCTTGAATTTCTCTATTCCTTTTTTAATTGCCAGTATCTCCTTTTCATAAATATGATATCTGCTTTCTATGTCTATAAAAGTTCCAGAGTGATAACCGTAGATATTTTGCTTTCCATTTCCTTCTTCCTGTATCAACACAGCTGACCAAGTGTTGTCAGAAGCATCAGTGTATAAAAACAAAGGTAAATCAGAAGTAGGAATTTGTAGGGATGGAAAATATTGACATTTTGCCTTAATTCTTTGGACTGCCTCTGTAGCTTCTAGAGACCATTCTTCTTTGCCTTCTTTTAGATGAGATTGAATGATTCAGCGATCTTCAGCTAACCTTTATAGAAAGGGGAAACATAATTCAAACATCCCAAAAATCTCTGAATTTGCTTTTTATCCTGAAGAATGTCAGGGAATTCCTAAATTCGCTGTAAGATATGTGGCTGAAGTTGAACTTGGCCATTACTCAGGTGTAAGTGAAGAAAATAAATTTGGCTTTGTCCAATCACCATCTTTTTAGCTGTTAAACATATCCCATGTTTTCTAATGGCTGCATAGAGTTCTTCAAGATGCTACAAATGGTCAGTAACTGAATAAGAGAAGATAAGAATATCATCAATATAAATAGCACAAAAATATTTCAGATGCCTTAGTGCCTGATCCATGCGTCTTTGGAAATATGCAGGAGCTGTGCACAAGTCGAAAGGCATGATGTTCCATTCATACAATCCTTGTGGGACTGAGAATGTTGTCTTATATCTGTTTGATTCTTTTACCTTAATTTGCCAGAATCTTGATTTATAGTCAAACTTTGAAAAAAACTTTTTAGTGGTAGCTCTTCTGATTAAATCAGTACTAAATGGTATGGGATAGTTAAATGGAAGGATAATGTCATTAAGAGGCTTATAATTGATGCAAATTCTCTTTTTCCCTCTTCCCTGTTCTGCTCTCTTGTTGACTAGGAAAGCTAGGCATGCAAATGGACTTTTACTGGGACGAATGAAATGTCCGTTAAGTAATTCTTGCAACTGCTCGTCCATTTCTTTTGTTTCTTTTGGACTCATTAGATAGGCTAGCTCATGAGGTATGACTGGTTGACACTCTGGCCGTATCTGTATTTCACATTCTTCATGATCCTGGGACCAAAACTGCAATGGGTTCATGCTGCAACAATCTATTTCAAATCTCTGTTTAATTTCATTGAACATATCAGGAGGTTTCTCTGCTAGTTCTTTTACTGACTCTTTCTGTTTCTTTTTCCCTCTATGTTCAAACTTATGGTTCACAATTTTAAGTGCAGGAATCTCAATCTGTCCATCTTCATGTCTTAAAGAAATCTTATGTTTCCAAAATTGGAGTGGCTCATATTTTGTTAGAAACAAAAATCCCAATAGAACATCATCTTCTAGATCATTATACTCAATGAAATCAGTGATGAAAATTTTACCCATAATTTCTATGTGGACATCTTGTGCATACCTTCCCATTTGAATCCTTTCTCCGTTAATTGCATAACTATGTGGAAGATCAGGTTGTTCTTTCCATAATTTTGTAGGAATAGCATTGGTTTTTACCAATGATCTAGAGGAACCTGTATCCACAAATGCATCCAATGGAATTTTCTTATATCTGTGAAAACATAAATTAATTCTGATATAGTTACCATTGTTTGCAAGCAATAGAGAGCAAGATTTGTCATTTGTTCTTTCAATAAGACTATTGTTGGTGATGCTAGCTTCTGATTCTTCTTCTTGTGTTGCTTTTTTTTCAGACTCTTCTACTTTGAATAGAATATCTTTGATTTCTCCCACTTCTGCAGAGAGATTCCAAATTTCTTTTTGCTGATTTTTAAGCAATTGCTTTAAATATGCTACATCATCCATTAGTAGATAAAATTTCTTAAGGATTGCAATAACATCAATATCAACATCAAAAAATTTGGATTTGGAAGAAGAGACTTTTTCTTTTCCTTTTCTCTGCCATGGAGGGATCCTGTATCTATGGTCCATTTCCTTTTAACCCCTTTTGGGGGTTTTTTCTGTAATTTGAGTTGTTTTTCCACCTCAGCTTTATCTAATTCTAAGCTCTTTAATTTTTCCAGGTGGTGGTGGACAACTTTCTTTCTTTCATCCTTTGTTCCTGCCATTTTTTAAGGATCTTTTGATTTTTCAATCTGTATTTTGACTTTTAGATCTTGCAAAGTGCTCTTAAGAAGTGAGGTTAGAAAGTCCTCATCAGGGTTTGAACTTTCTGATTTAGAATCAGACAAATTCTGCATGTGTCTATTGCGATCCTTTATATCTTTGAATTTTAGCATAGAACTTGAGTCAGGAACAACTTCTACTAATTCATACAAATCTTGTAGATCTGGAATATTGCTACTTTCAACTATTTCCCATCCTGGATTTTTAGATTCAAACATTGCATAAATTTTTGTACCAGGATTTAATTTCTTTGGATAGTTAGAAGCATAGTGAGGTCCTTTGCAAATAAAACATTTAATTCCTTTTGGGGCCTTATTATTTCTTTTCCTCAACAAGTATGGGGGTGTTCTATGAAACTTTCTTCTCTTGTAGGGGACTGCCCTATATTTCCTCTTGGATCCATACTTACCATGCTTGCTGCGTCTGAAGGTGTATTCTCCTTCATGATATTTGTTTCGAGAACACCTTCTGCATTTACATTTTTTACCACAACCTCCTCTTTTGAACTATTTTAATTGCTGGAAATCCCTGAGCTGATTGATGGGAGGAAGATCACAAAATTCTTTTAAATTACATGTGTAGTTATATTCTTCCTTATTGAGTTGTAGAGCACCCAATAGACATTGCTTTTCTAGCTTGTACCTAATCAATCTTTTTATTGTAGGGAAACTTACATCATCAAGCTGTTTATGTTCTTTTCTGATTATATAGTCTTGTGCCCATGCACCTAAGCCACAGGGAAGAGAATTCAAATAATACTGCTTTGTAGTTAGGTCATGCATTTTATTTGTTGCAACCATATAAGATTCAAACATGCAGTTGTATTCATCAAATTTAGCTAAATTCTTTAGCTTCATGGATTGCAGAATCTTATTGGCTTCTAGGGCTTGATTAGAGATATCATCACAGAAAATATATGTTAATAACCATTTGAATTCATCAAATCGAGCTTGAAATATATCATCTTTTTCCATATTTTTAGTATCCACCAGAATTGTATCTGTTGATGGAGCAGGAATGGTTTTAGGCATTGGGCCTTGATCTGGTAGATTGTTCCACCAATTTCTCAATTTTCAGACATAAGTCTTACAGCATAAAGAAATTTTGTGGGTTATGTCCATGAACCACTTCTTTCAAATAAATTTTCTAATGTATCAGTCCAGGTATAGATTGCTTCATAGGGGTTAACCAATTTATCAATGTTTAAAATATAACCACTAGATGCATATGGTCACATTTGCTCAGGTTTGAGGTTTTCTGTAATGCCCTCCCACATCTCAATGTCCATGGTTAACTTTTTCAATGATTCCCAAGGTTCCTTTTCTTCTAATTGCTTATATCCAGAGAAGTCTAAATCAATTTCCTCAAATTCAATATTTGTAGAGGAATCAGAATCACTAGGGCTATTAGAAACAACTAAAGTATTTACATCAGAAGATTCATCATCAGTTTCTTTATTTGTACAACGAGGTTCATCCATATAGGCTGGTTCTTCTTGTTCTTGATCCACTCCCAATTCTGCAAGCCAATTTTTAAGTGGTTCTTCTTTATTGGCTAAAGTATGTTCTTTGAATTTTGGCATGGAAGCGTGTGGAGTTGGCTTATGAGAAAGCTGTTTGGAAGTTGAGGCTTTATCTTCCTCACTATGTAGGGGTTTTCTTCTTTGGATCAAAACCTTCTTTGGTTTGGGAGGTTCTACAGTTTTTCCTTTTTTGTCTCTGCCTTCTTCTTCTGAACTATCCTTACTAGTTTGGGATACTCTTATTTTTTTTGTGAGCATTCTTACGTTTTCTAATTTCTTAGCAACAGAGTCTAAGAGATTCTTGTTTTCTAAGTCAACAACCTTTCTGGAATTTTCATGTGTCTGTTGATCATCATAAATATGGGTAAGGTAGTTATCTTGGTGCTGTTGTGTAGAAATAATAGTTTTCACACTGTTATGAACTTGAATGACATCATAACTGACACTTGTAATGTCATTAGGTAGAGTAGAACAATAATGTTCAGCATTCTTGACAGAGGTGAAAATCTTTTGTTGATCTTCAAAAATAATTTCAATTTTATTTACAGCTTCTAAGGCTTGGCCACTACTAAATCTAATATCTACAACCATGTCATCTATGTTTTCTTGTGCATAAATCATCCATTGTGCCATCCAATTTCTCTGGGCTTCAGAATTCTTTTGTTTCTTTCCCAATTCTGTATGAAGTCGTGCTTCATATTTTCCCGTAGTCTTTGGTCAGGATTGATAACTGTAAATGTTTCAAGAGTAGGCCATCTGCCTGGTTCATATCCTATGATCTCCTATTCCTGATTGTTTAATTCCATCTTATATATACTTTTTTTCTTAGATCCAGCCCTTGAGAGTTTTGTCTTTAGCATCTTTTCTTTCATCATACAACTCTTCTCACCCATTTTTGTGATTTTAATGCCTTTTCCTTTCTGGTCATGTTTTTGTTTTGTTTTTGGAGTCAGGGCAAGCTTTTGACTGACCTGTCGAGCTAACCTATCCATAAGTTTAGGGTTACTGCTAAGATCAAAGAGAGTTGCTAGAGATGCTCGGGAAGGATATGGATTTATAGATGGATGTTTGTATATGGGGAATTGACTAGATCATATTGACTCTTCAGGATTGTAGTCAAGATAGGGCTTATGGGATGTGCTTGGGAAATTTTGTGACACGAAATAAGATCAAGTGGACATACTGGGTCCTTCACTAGTCGAGGCTTCAGGCTGTGTAAACAATGTTTCATCAGGTAAAGCCTTGAGATCAATGCTAGCAAGCGTACGACTTTGTTTTTGGGGTTTTTCAAAGAACAAATTTTTAGAAGGGGTCAGAAGTTCTTGGAACTTGGGTTGTGACTGTTTTATAAGCTTTTCAATGACAGGGAACCCTATATCAAACCCAGTTGAATCAATGTGTCGACCAAAGTCATCCACATTTGTATTAGCTTCTGTGTAACTTACCCTGGCTCAAAATTTTGAAGGAGGAAAAACAATATTCAATAATCGATAAACACACCTACCACCTACAGTAGCATACACAGAATCTGGTTGTAAAATGACACCTTTGACTTGTAATAGGAGGCAAAATGTAGATTGGACATATTTATCATCAAGATTTATGGTGAAGTTTGGTCTAACAGACATGTGAGCATCTCCACCTTTTGATTCATCAGAAGATTTAACAAAGTGACCTTGGAATTGTCCTATGACAGCTTGATCCTAGATTCTACATTGAGTGTCTATTAGGCTGGCAAAGTATTTAGCGCCTATATCATAGTTGAAATGAGGATGTAGAATAATGTCAACTAAAGAAAAATGCACATGGAAGAAACCCTTTCCTTTCCATCGCTTGATGTCTTCAGGAAGTAAAAATGGCAAATAGACTGGACAAATACCAACACCATAAACCCTAAGATTTATCTCTGATTGTCGCACAAAATTCATCATTTTTTCCTTTATGCCTTTCTCAGGATATAAATCAGATATCTTGACATCTAGAAACTTAAAATTACCATATTTTTCTACGAGTTCTTTATCTTGGAAGTGATTATGGACAACAGAAGAAAGAAAACTGCTTGCATGCATTGAGCGGTGACTAGCCATGATGGAGAAATGAGAACTTACTTGACTTTGCTAATCCTTTGGCTGCTACGTTTTACGTCTTACTGCTCACCCTTCACATGCCTATCCTTTGGCTTCAACATGGGATTTACGATCTTATTGCGGATCCATAGCTACTTGAGATAGCTAATTTCATTCAGAACCAAAGTTTCCATCAAATGACTGACATAACTTAATGAGGCAAGATTTCTTCCAAAGTCTAGACCATGAGAAAGACTATAACGATTATAACACAGACTATTTTGACAAAGATTCCAAAACCAGATGAACAATAAATACTTGAATATGTATCCTATATTTGCATTTCAATGTCAGGTATTGTATTCATAGATAAGAAAGGCTACGAATGCAAAGAGACAAGGAGACAAAATATAAACAGGGAAAATTTGCACTGATAACTTAGTCCAAATTCAAATTCCATTCACCCCCTGGCTTTGATACCAATTGGATGTATCTCTCAAATACCTGAGAATCCATTTTACTGCATTCCAATGCTCAACTCTAGGATGACTCAAATACCTGCTAACAACTCCTACGGCATGTGCAATATCTGGTCTCATGCATACCATGGCATACATTAAATTTCCTACAGCTGAAGCATATGGTACCTTGGACATTTTTTCTTCCTCCTCTTGTGTCTTTGGACACATATCCTTAGTCAATTTAACATGACTAGGCAAAGGTGTGCTGACAACTTTTACATTCTCCATATGAAATCTCTTCAACAACTTTTCAACATAATTATCCTGAGATAAAAAACAATTTTCTATTTTCCCTATCTCTACAAATTTTCATACCAAGGATTTGTTTTGCTACCCCCAAATACTTCATAGCAAAATATTTTGCTAACTGTTATTTTAGCTCACTTATGTGATCCATGTTAGACCCAGCTACAAGCATGTCATCAACATATAAACACAAAATAATGTAGTTGTCATTATCCAGCCTCTTAAAATAAATACAATGGTTAGAATTACACCTGTTGTAGCCTTGCTCAGCCATAAAACTGTCAAATTTCAAATACCATTGTTGAGGTGCTTGCTTCAAGCCATATAAACTTTTCTTCAATTTGCACACTATTTTCTCCTTACCTTTGACCTCAAATCCTTGTGGTTGTTCCATATATATTTCCTCTTCCAAATCACCATGGAGAAAGGTTGTTTTAACATCAAGTTGTTCTAAATGCAAATCTTCAGCAGCCACAATATTTAAAACAATACGAATAGAAGTCATTTTAACAACTGGAGAAAAAATCTCATTAAAATCAATACCCTTTTTTTGTGCAAATCCCTTTAAAACTAATCTAGCTTTAAATCTTTTCTTACCTCCATCCTCCTCTTTCAGCCTATAAAACCATTTGTTTGGTAAATCCTTTTTACCTGCATGCAACTTGCATAGTTCTCAAGTCTGATTTTTCAATAAGGAGTCCATTTCTTCTTCCATTCCATGCTCCCACTGAACCTTGGTATCCACCTGCATAGCTTCATCATAATATTCTGGTTCACCAGCATCAGTTAACAAAACAGTATACAAAGAGGGAGAGAATCTTTCTGGAGGTCTACTTAACCTTGAAGATCATCTAATAGGAGTTTATGGTATTTTTTTGTTGTTGTTGTTGTTGCCCAACATGAGGAACCACTGAAACATCATCATTTGGAGTATCATCCAACACTACATAATCATTTTCTTTCTTCTCATGTTGTAGCAACAGATCTTTGTACAACACTTTCTCATTGAATATGACATCCCTGCTTCTCATAATTTTTTGATTTTCAAAATCCCAAATCTATAACCAAATTCATCAATGCCATATCCAACAAATATACACTTCTTTGATTTTGCATCAAGCTTGGTTCTATTTTCAGAATCTACATGTGCAAATTCTTCACAACCGAAGGTTTTGAGAAAAGAATAACTCACCTTCTTACCTTTACATGCTTCCTCTAGAATACCATAACCCAAAGGATTAGAGGGACCTCTATTAATTAAATAAATAGTAGTGTTTACAGTTTCTGCCCACATTTTTAAAGGCAACCCAACATGCAATCTCATAGTCTGTGCACACTCCATTATTGTCCTATTCATGTGCTCAGCCACTCTATTTTCCTGTGGAGTCCTTGGAACTATTTTTTGCCTATGAATACCATTAAAGGAACAATAATCTTCAAACTCTTTACTGCAATACTCACCACCATTATCAGATCTGAGACATTTTATGTTTTTATCTGTCTCATTCTCAACCAAGCTTCTCCATTTTTTAAAAGTTTCAAATACATCAGATTTTTGCCTAAGGAAATAAATCCATACCTTCCTAGTTGCATCATCAATGAATGTGACATAATACAGAGATCCACCAAGAGAAGATACCTGAGCTAGTCCCCATACATCCATATGCACAAGCTCCAATTTCTCATCTTTCTTTTGCTTCCCATCCTTGAGAAAACTAACTCTCTTTTGTTTTCCATACACACAACTTTCATAGAAATCCATATTAACACATTTTAGACCTGGTAAAACATTATTTGAATGAAGTACTTCCATACCTTTTGCACTCATGTGCCCAAGTCTCTTATGCCACAATGTTGATTCTGAGTCCATAGCAACTATATGATCTACTTGTTGAACTGCAGCAATTGGTCTTGAACATTGACCTTTTTTTTGTAACAATTAAAGTAGAAGGAATAGTATGACATGTACAAAGATATAAGGTACCTACTTTCGCACCTTTTTCTACCACTAAGGCACCCTTTGTGACCTTCCAATTTTTATCACTAAATGTAACAAAACAACCTTCATCATCTAGTTGCCCTGCTGAAATTAAATTTCTGCTTAACTTTGGAACATGCCTTACCTCACATAGTAGCCAATGATTCCCATTCTGCAACTTAATCTTGATTCTTCCCTTTCCAACAATTTGACAGGGTTCGTTATCTCCTAAATAAACTAGCCCAAAATCCCCTTGGACATAATCAAGAAAATAACTTCTATGGGGGTAGCATGAAATGAAGCCCTTGAATCTAACACCTAAGAATCATCAGCATTATCAAGGGAAAGAATCAAAGCATCCTCATCAAATTTATTACTTACCACATTTGCCTCTTTAATTCCTTCCTTTTTGTTTTTGTCTTTATTTTTCTGAGACCAGCAATCTTTCTTCAAATGACCCAACTTACCATAGTACCAGCAATCCCTTTTGTCTCTAGATTGAGACCTTTTGTCCTTTGATTTTCCTTGTGATTTCCCATGATTTCTAGAATTGTTTCCTCTCTCCTTTGTTCTGCCCCTACTTTCTACATTCAAAACACTGCCTGATGTGGATGTTCCACCTGAGCTTTTACTACGAATTTCCTCGCTCAAAATAACACTAACAACATCATCAAATTTCAATGTATTCGAAACAGAAATAGAATTGCTAACAACCATTACCAAGCTATTCCAGCTTTTAGGCAAAGAACACAAAATCAAAAGAGCCCTAACTTCTTCATCAAAGTTTACTTTTACAGAAGTTAATTAATTTGTGACTATAGTAAACTCATTCAAATGATCAGTAACTGACCCACCTTCTACTATTTTCATATTAAATAAATGCTTCATAAGAAATACCTTATTCAAAGTGAAAGGCTTTTCATATAACTTCGCCAGGGTTTCCATCAACTCTTTAGTTGTCTTTGTTGTTGTAATATTAAATTCCACCGATTGTGCCAGGCATAGACGAATACTGCCAAGAGCCTTTTTATCCAAAATATTCCAGTCCTCATCAGACATTGCTTGGGATTTCTTGGTTTTCCCTTCCAATGGCTTACATAAATCCTTCTGATAGAGATAGTCCTCCATCTGCATCTTCCATAACTGATAGTTCTACCCATTAAACTTCTCAACCTTCTTACCCTCGTCTGCCATCACTCCCACTCAACCGTGAGATTCCCACTTAGCCGTGAGACCTTCCTATAGATGATAATTGAAACACAACTCGCTCTGATACCACTTGTTAAGGTTAAAGATGGCAAATATCTAACAATTAAATGTAGATTTAATTAATAAATAGAGAAACTAAAAACACACATAATAAATTATAACACAGAGAATTTAATGTGGTTCACCCAATCCGGGCTACATCCACCAAACTATAGCCATCCAATACTTTTATTATCTAGTGAAAAACTTATTACAATCTCATGAATAATCGCATTTTTCATCATACTCTAATACCCATCTGAACACCCTTTTTGACAAGCTTAGAAGCTTCCAGATTTCAGGTTCTACAAAATTGGATTTTTCTTTTTTCATTGATTTTTCCCTTTTTTGGTGATGACGCGAAAAAGTAGGAGGAAAATTTTTCTCGAGGGTTGCCACCCCCGAACCCCCACCTGAGGCCCGGCCCAACCCTGGATCGCAGCAAGGATACATGCAGGGGTGTACAGTATACCATGGGCTATACAGTATAACATGATCAATCACCACATACCAACAAGATATACCTAACAGAGAGGAGGAGATAGAGGGAGTGGGAGAGAGGGGGTTGGACCTAAAGCCTAAACCATAAACCATAAAGCCTAAAACCTAAAATCTCAATCCTAAAGCTTAAACCCTAAACCCTAAAGCTTAAAGCCTAAACCCTAAAGCCTAAATCCTAAATAGAGAGAAGGAGAGATAATGGTGAGATAGAGAGTAGAGAAAGGAGGGAGTGAGAGAGAAAGATAGGGAGGGGAGAGAGAGATAAATCTAGAGGGAAGGAGTAACGTGTTGCAAGTATGTGCAAGTTTGGTGGTGTTATCATTAATGTTGTCATTGATGTCAACACAGTTCAATATGTTGCAAATTGTAAATGTATAGTTGAGATGTTGCTGAGATGTTGTGAGTAAATGGAGCTATCTTCATGATGTTGCATATGTATTGAAATGATGAGTTTCCAAGTGTTTTTAAAAAAAATAATAAAGAGAGAAGTCAAAGTTATGAATGTGTTTAGAATGTACTCCACGTTTCTTCTATATTGATCCTATGCTTGTGCAGATCTGAAGGTTTTCTAATGGTGATCTAGTGGTGATATCTCATAAGTTGAAGCTTTTGGTTTGATGGTATGTGAAAGTTACATTTTTCGGTGTGTGAATTGTTTTAGCAGGGTTGGTCTTTTGTGGACTGGGACAAATGTTTCTACTCTGCAGTCCTTCACTTTTATATTTCAGATCTTGCGGATCTGGCATATGTATTATAATGATGTTCTCTAGGTTTAGGTTTGAGGTTTGGTGATCTGGAAGTCATGTTTCAAATTTTTTGTATGATTTTGCATAGTCTGGATGCACTGATGGAAGAAGTTCATTGTTTGAAGATTGTTGCACTTGCTGCAAATGTATTTGAAGGAACTTGAGATGTGTTCTCATGCATAATGAAGCGTGTTGTGTTGTCCACATGTCATATTCTTGTTGGGAAGCATGTACATCAATTTTAATTTGTGTTTTCATTAGGTTTGGTCGACCTAGTGCTTACACTTCATTTGAAGAATTGAAATTTGATTAAGTGTGTGGTTGATCTGAGACATTATATTTTGGTCTTGGGCAAATGTTTTATTTGTCCACTCTCATTCTTTTACACTGTGAGAATGTTGAGTTGCTAACCTAATTTTAATTTATGAATGAATCTTGTGTGGCCGAACTTGGAGAAATTTTCTAAGGTTGAAGATGGTATAAATGCAAGCCAAATTGTGAAGATTTAGATGCAGAAGGAAAGTGAAAAAGTAAGCCACAAATCAAAAGAGCGGAAGTGTGTGAAAGTGAGTTGAGACAACAATACTTCATTGTGTTAGATTCCTAAAGATAGTGAACTGGATTTTTTTCAATTTCTCGATCAAGGCTATGGATGTGTGTTAATTATATTGGTGGATCTTTTTTTCTCTTTTGTATCTATAGGCAATGAGCCTCCCTTTTGGACAATGAGTCCTTTCTGTAGGCGGTGAGCCTTTGTATTTGGATAGTGAGCCCTTGGTAGTGAGCCTCTGTATTTGGTTTTATAATCTCTTTATATTGTGAGTTAATCCTCACCATGGTTTTTCCCTCATTGGGTTTTCCATGTAAAAATCTGGTGTTCATTGTGTTGATGTTACTTTTTGTTATTTGTGTTTCAAGCTCATTAATAATATAATAGTGTGGTTGTGGAATTGATAAGTGTTGAAGTTTTATGTTTGATTTTTTGTGACAATTGATTCACTGCCCCCCTCTCAATTGTCTTGCACCTTTTTAACAATTGGTATCAGAGCTTTGGTTCCTTGGTGTAGAGCTTAACTTCTTAAGGAAGATCCGATGGCGCATAAGTTGGCTATCCCTATGTTTGATGGATTTGAATACAATGATTGGAAAGTGCAGATGAGAGGATATATTGTTTCTCTTGGTTACAAGACCTAGAAGGCTATTGAAACAAAGTATACTACTCTCACGAGTGGTCCTATTGTAGATGAGGTTTCCTCTTATGAGGAGAATGAGAAAGAGAGGTATGCTATTTACGGTGCTTTATCTAAAACTGAGTGAACTAAGGTTCTTTCTTTGGATACTGCTTATGAAGTTTGGAAGAAGTTGGAAGAACTATATGAAAGAAATGAAAGAGTAAAGTTGACAAAGAAGCTGGTGGCAAAGTGCAGATATGAGAATTTGAAAATGGAAGAAGGTGAAGAGTTTACAAGATATTTCCAGAGGCTTGAGATGACAACAAATGAAGTTAAGAATCAAGGTGGAAAGCTGACCAATGAAGATATTATTGAGAAGATCTTGATCACCCTACTAGATTGCTATAGTGATAAGATCTCAGTTATTAAAGAGATGTATGATCCTAAGAAATATACTAAAGAATAGTTATTTAGCACCTTGCAAGAATTTGAGATGATAAAGTTCAATAAAGAAGATAGGAAAGAAGAAAAGATAGAAAAAACATACAAGGAAATGAAGATT
>VDFB02000008.1:148547541-148571377 GCA_007258455.2 Sequoia sempervirens
AAGGACGAAAGAAAGAAAGTTGTCCACCACCACCTGGCAAAATTAAAGAGCTTAGAATCAGATAAAGCTGAGGTGGAAAAACAACTCAGATTACAGAAAAAAACCCCAAAAGGGGTTGAAAAGGAATTGGACCATGGATACAGGATCCCTCCATGGCAGAGAAAAGGAAAAGAAAAAGTCTCTTCTTCCAAATCCAAAATTTTTGATGCTGATACTGATGTTATTGCAATCCTTAAGAAATTTGATCTACTAATGGATGATGTTGTATATTTAAAATGATTGCTTATAACTTAGCAAAAAGAAATTAGGAATCTCTCTGCAAAAGTGGGAGAAATCAAAGATATTCTATTCAAAGTAGAAGAGTCTAAAACAGAAGCAACACAAGAAGAAGAATCAGAAGCTAGCAACATCAGCAATAGTCTTAATGAAAGAACAAATTAAAAATATTGCTCTCTATTGCTTGCAAACAATGGTAACTATATCAGAATTAATTTTTGTTTTCACAGATATAAGAAAATTCCATTGGATGCATTTGTGGATACAGGTTCCTCTAGATCATTGGCAAAAACCAATGCTATTCCTACAAAATTCTGGAAAGAACGACCTGATCTTCCACATAGTTATGCAATTAACGGGGAAAGGATTCAGATGGGCAGGTATGCACAAGATGTCCACATAGAAATTATGGGTAAAATTTTCATCACTGATTCCATTGAGTATAATGATCTAGAAGATGATGTTCTATTGGGATTTTTGTTTCTAACAAAATATGAGCCACTCCAGTTTTGGAAACATAAGATTTCTTTAAGACACGAAGATGGACAGATTGAGATTCCTGCGCTTAAAATTGTGAACCATAAGTTTGAACATAGCGGGAAAAAGAAACAGAAAGAGTCAGTAAAAGAACTAGCAGAGAAACCTCCTGATGTGTTCAATGAAATTAAATAGAGATTTGAAATAAATTGTTGCAGCATGAACCCATTGCAATTTTGGTCCCAGGATCATGAAGAATGTGAAATACAGATATGGCCAGAGTGTCAATCAGTCATACCTAATGAGCCAGCCTATCTAATGAGTCCAAAAGAAACAAAAGAAATGGATGAGCAGTTGCAAGAATTACTTAACGGACATTTCATCCGTCCTAGTAAAAGTCCATTTGCATGCCCAACTTTCCTAGTCAACAAGAGAGCATAACAGGTAAGAGGGAAAAAGAGACTTTGCATCAATTATAAGCCTCTTAATGATATTATCCTTCCATTTAACTATCCCATACCATTTAGCACTGATTTAATCAGAAGAGCTGCCACTAAAAAGGTTTTTTCAAAGTTTGACTGTAAATCAGGATTCTGGCAAATTAAGGTAAAAGAATCAGAAATATATAAGACAAGATTCTCAGTCCCACAAGGGTTGTATGAATGGAACGTCATTCCTTTTGGCTTGTGCACAACTCCTGCATATTTCCAAAGACGCATGGATCAGGCACTAAGGCATCTGAAAGACTTTTGTGCTGTTTATATTGATGATATTCTTATCTTCTCTGATTCAGTTACTGACCATTTGTAGCATCTTGAAGAACTCTATGCGGCCATTAAAAAACATGGGATATGTTTAACAACTAAAAAGATGGTGATTGGACAAAGCCAAATTGATTTTCTTGGCTTACATCTAAGTAACGGCCAAGTTCAACTTCAGCCACATATCTTACAGTGAATTCAGGAATTCCCTGACTTTCTTCAGGATAAAAAGCAAATTCATAGATGTTTGGGATGTCTGAATTATGTTTCCCCTTTCTATAAAGGCTTAGCTGAAGATCGACGAATCATTCAATCTCATCTAAAAGAAAAGAAAGAAGGATGGTCTTTAGAAGCAACATAAGCAGTTCAAAGAATTAAAGCAAAATGTCAACATTTTCCTGCTCTTCAGACTCCTGTTTCTGACTTACCTTTATTTCTGTATACTGATGCTTCTGATAACACCTGGTCTGCTGTGCTAATGCAGGAAGAAGGAAATGGAAAGCAAAATATTTGTGGATATCGTTCTGGTACTTTCACAGATACAAAAAGCAGATATCATATTTATGAGAAAGAAATACTGGCAGTCAAAAAAGGAATAGAAAAGTTCAAGATCTTCCTGAAGCCAGTAAAATTCACTGTGAAAACTAACAGTCAAACCATGAGAAGCCTACTCAAGAAGAAGCCGAACAAAGTTATTGCTCAAGGTCGAATTGCTAGATGGTATTTCGAGTTCCTCAGCTATTATTTTGACATTGAATGGATAAAAGGAGAGAATAATCCACTAGCTGATGCCCTGAAGAGAACTTGCAGGTTCCATATATACTGATCTTGAGTTTAATTCTCCAGATTGGTATAGACCAGATGGTGTTGCCATGTATATGGTAAATTATGGTAATGGAAACTTAATCACTCTTCCTACTCTTCCCAAAGAAATAATTATTATTTTGCTGGAATCATATTTCTTGAATAAATGGCTTCGAAATATGCAAAATTTAATTCACTATCATCATGACCAAGGATTGATAGATTCAGATGAAGAAGAAGAATTCAAAGAATCATTTGGTTTAGCAAGAGCTCCAATCAAGTATTGGTGTGGAAACAATTCTATCCATATCTGCATCAAAGGGTTGTTTGGTATGAACTGGTCAAAACAAAGTAAGATGAATTTATTAAAAGGACTAAAATTTGGTTTCATCACTCGTATAAGTTTTGATCAGGATACTTTTGAAGAATATGCTGATATTGTTGGTGCCAGATTCAATCCTGATATGGAGGAATTCATGAATCTATTATACCCACAATTGAGAAGTACAATATATGATTGTATGATTCAATACTTGGTGCATTATCCAAGAACAGGATATCGTTTCCCTAGGATTGAATTATATCCTCTTGAAGCCAGATGGAGACCAGAAGTAAAAATTGAAAATATGGAAATCAATCTCAAAGCAACACTCCTTGCCAGAAGAGTGGAATTAGACCAGGCCTATTCTCAAGATTATGTGGTTCAAATTGATTATGCTTTTAACCCTAGAACTGAAGATTGGGTCCGAGCATACCATGAGTTACTAGATCAATTATTAGATCCGATACCATTCTGATGGCTAGCACATGGGATTGTCAGTGTCGTGATGTCACCCACATTAAGATGTGACAACAAGATGCAACCCTGTCTTAAAAAGCAAGATCCCTGTAGCCACTTACGGGTATTATGTGGGCCCTTCTCACTCACGGGTGTCCTAAAAGTGACTTTCTTTTCCCTCCACTATGTCAGTGTTTACGGAAAAATGCTTAACAACTGTCTACTCCATAGTGTGGTAGGTTAGTGGGACGCGTGTCAAAAATGTATGGACGGATTCCAAATTAATTGTAATATGCCATGAGGTTAGAAGCTCAACCTCTTCTTTAAATTGTTGAGGATGCCTCATTCTCGGCATCAGTGGTCTAGGACTGGAGTCTATTGTTTAGGAAAAGTCCTTAGTTTGCATTTCAGACTTATGCTCTCTCCTGCGCCTAGTTGAGTTGGAGAGCACCCAACAGACATTGTTTTTCCAGTTTGTACCTAATCAATCTTTTTATTGTAGGGAAACTTACATCATCAAGTTGTTTATGTTCTTTTTTGATTATATAGTCTTGTGCCCATGCACCTAAGCCACAGGGAAGAGAATTCAAATAATATTGCTTTGTAGTTAGGTCATGCATTTTATTTGTTGCAACCATATAAGATTCAAACATGCAGTTGTATTCATCAAATTTAGCTAAATTCTTTAGCTTCACGGATTGCAGAATCTTATTGGCTTCTAGGGCTTGATTAGAGATATCATCACAGAAAAGATCTGTTAATAACCATTTGAATTCATCAAATCTAGCTTGAAATATATCATCTTTTCCCAGATTTTTAGGATCCACCAGAATTGGATCTGTTGATTGAGCAGGAATGGTTTTAGGCATTGGGCCTTGATCTGGCAGATTGTTCCACCAATTTCTCAAATTTCTAGACATAAGTCTTACAGCATAAAGAACTTTTGCGGGTTTTATCCATGAACCACTTCTTTCAAATAAATTTTCTAATGTATCAGTCCAGGTACAGATTGCTTCATAGGGGTTAACCAATTTATCAATGTTTAAAATATAACCACTAGATGCATATGGTCGCATTTGCTCAGGTTTGAGGTTTTCTGTAATGCCCTCCTGCATCTCAATGTCCATGGTTAACTTTTTCAATGATTCCCAAGGTTCCTTTTCTTCTAATTGCTTATATCCAGAAAAGTCTAAATCAATTTCCTCAAATTCAATATTTGTAGAGGAATTAGAATCACTAGGACTATCAAAAACAACTAAAGTATTTACATCAGAAGATTCATCATCAGATTCTTTATTTGCACAACCAGGTTCATCCATATAGACTGGTTCTTCTTGTTCTTGATCCACTCCCAATTCTGCAAGCCAATTTTTAAGTGGTTCTTCTTTATTGGCCAAAGTATGTTCTTTGACTTTTGGCATGGGAACGTGTGGAGTTGGCTTATGAGAAAGCCGTTTGGAAGTTGAGGCTTTATCTTCCTCACTATGCAAGGGTTTTCTTCTTTGGATCAAAACCTTCTTTGGTTTGGGAGGTTCTACAGTTTTTCCTTTTTTGTCTCTGCCTTCTTCTTCTGAACTATCCTTACTAGTTTGGGATACTCTTATTTTTTGGCTCATTACCATTTCTTGGAATAACAGCGAGAAATAGAAATGACAAAGATTTCTATTAATCATATTAGGTGCAAGTTACATTCAAAAAGCATTCAAAAGCATTAAAATTCTGATAATCCAGATCGCACTAGGCGCAGGAGAGAGCATAAGTCTGAGATGCAAACTAGGAACTTTTCTAAACAATAGACTCCAATCCTAGAGCACTCGTGCCAAGAATGAGGCGTACTCAAAAATTTAAAGGAGAGGCTGAGCTTGTTACCTCATGGCATTTTATAATTAATTTGGAATCCATCCATATGCTTTTGACATGCGTCCCACTAACCTACCACACTATGGAGTAGACAGCTGTTAAGCATTCTGTCGTAAACACTGACATAGTGAAAGGAAAGAAAGTCACTTTTAGGACACTCGTGAGTGAGAAGGGCCCACTTAATACCCGTAAGTGGCTACAGGTATCTTTCTTTTTAAGACAAGGTTGCATCCTGTTGTCACATCTTAACGTGAGTGACATCACGACACAAACAATCCCATGTGCTAGCCATTAGAATGGTATTAGATCTAATAATTGATTTGGTAACTCATGGTATGCTCGGACCCAATCTTCAGTTCTGGGGTTAAAAGCATAATCAATTTGAACCACATAATCCTGAGAATAAGCCTGGTCTAATTCAACTCTTCTGGCAAGGAGTGTTGGTTTGAGATTGATTTCCATATTTTCAATTTTTACTTCTGGTCTCCATCTGGCTTCAAGAGGATATAATTCAATCCTAGGGAAACGATATCATGTTCTTGGATAATGCACCAAGTATTGAATCATACAATCATATATTGTACTTCTCAATTGTGGGTATAATAGATTCAGGAATTCCTCCATATCAGGATTGAATCTGGCACCAACAATATCAGCATATTCTTCAAAAGTATCTTGATCAAAACTTATACGAGTGATGAAACCAAATTTTAGTCCTTTTAATAAATTCATCTTACTTTGTTTTGACCAGTTCATACCAAACAACCCTTTGATGCGGATATGGATAGAATTGTTTCCACACCAATACTTGATCAGAGCTCTTGCTAAACCAAAGGATTCTTTGAATTTTTCTTCTTCATCTGAATCTACTAATCCTTGGTCATGATGATAGTGAATTAAATTTTGCATATTTCGAAGCCATTTATTCAAGAAATATGATTCTAGCAAAATAATAATTATTTCTTTGGGAAGAGTAGGAAGAGTGATCATGTTTCCATTACCATAATTTACCATATACATGGCAAAACCATTTGGTCTATACCAATCTGGAGAATTAAACTCAAAATCAGTATATATGGAACTTGTAAGTTCTCTGGTCAGGGTGTCAGCTAGTGGATTATTCTCTCCTTTTATCCATTCAATGTCAAAGTCGTAACTCATAAATTCAAAATACCACCTAGCAATTCTACCTTGAGCAATATCCTTAATAGGTTTCTTTTTTAGCAGGCTTCTCATGGCTTGACTGTCAGTTCTTACTATGAATTTTACTGGCTTGAGAAAGATCTTGAATTTCTCTATTCCTTTTTTAATTGCCAGTATCTCCTTTTCATAAATATGATATCTGCTTTCTATGTCTATAAAAGTTCCAGAGTGATAACCGTAGATATTTTGCTTTCCATTTCCTTCTTCCTGTATCAACACAGCTGACCAAGTGTTGTCAGAAGCATCAGTGTATAAAAACAAAGGTAAATCAGAAGTAGGAATTTGTAGGGATGGAAAATATTGACATTTTGCCTTAATTCTTTGGACTGCCTCTGTAGCTTCTAGAGACCATTCTTCTTTGCCTTCTTTTAGATGAGATTGAATGATTCAGCGATCTTCAGCTAACCTTTATAGAAAGGGGAAACATAATTCAAACATCCCAAAAATCTCTGAATTTGCTTTTTATCCTGAAGAATGTCAGGGAATTCCTAAATTCGCTGTAAGATATGTGGCTGAAGTTGAACTTGGCCATTACTCAGGTGTAAGTGAAGAAAATAAATTTGGCTTTGTCCAATCACCATCTTTTTAGCTGTTAAACATATCCCATGTTTTCTAATGGCTGCATAGAGTTCTTCAAGATGCTACAAATGGTCAGTAACTGAATAAGAGAAGATAAGAATATCATCAATATAAATAGCACAAAAATATTTCAGATGCCTTAGTGCCTGATCCATGCGTCTTTGGAAATATGCAGGAGCTGTGCACAAGTCGAAAGGCATGATGTTCCATTCATACAATCCTTGTGGGACTGAGAATGTTGTCTTATATCTGTTTGATTCTTTTACCTTAATTTGCCAGAATCTTGATTTATAGTCAAACTTTGAAAAAAACTTTTTAGTGGTAGCTCTTCTGATTAAATCAGTACTAAATGGTATGGGATAGTTAAATGGAAGGATAATGTCATTAAGAGGCTTATAATTGATGCAAATTCTCTTTTTCCCTCTTCCCTGTTCTGCTCTCTTGTTGACTAGGAAAGCTAGGCATGCAAATGGACTTTTACTGGGACGAATGAAATGTCCGTTAAGTAATTCTTGCAACTGCTCGTCCATTTCTTTTGTTTCTTTTGGACTCATTAGATAGGCTAGCTCATGAGGTATGACTGGTTGACACTCTGGCCGTATCTGTATTTCACATTCTTCATGATCCTGGGACCAAAACTGCAATGGGTTCATGCTGCAACAATCTATTTCAAATCTCTGTTTAATTTCATTGAACATATCAGGAGGTTTCTCTGCTAGTTCTTTTACTGACTCTTTCTGTTTCTTTTTCCCTCTATGTTCAAACTTATGGTTCACAATTTTAAGTGCAGGAATCTCAATCTGTCCATCTTCATGTCTTAAAGAAATCTTATGTTTCCAAAATTGGAGTGGCTCATATTTTGTTAGAAACAAAAATCCCAATAGAACATCATCTTCTAGATCATTATACTCAATGAAATCAGTGATGAAAATTTTACCCATAATTTCTATGTGGACATCTTGTGCATACCTTCCCATTTGAATCCTTTCTCCGTTAATTGCATAACTATGTGGAAGATCAGGTTGTTCTTTCCATAATTTTGTAGGAATAGCATTGGTTTTTACCAATGATCTAGAGGAACCTGTATCCACAAATGCATCCAATGGAATTTTCTTATATCTGTGAAAACATAAATTAATTCTGATATAGTTACCATTGTTTGCAAGCAATAGAGAGCAAGATTTGTCATTTGTTCTTTCAATAAGACTATTGTTGGTGATGCTAGCTTCTGATTCTTCTTCTTGTGTTGCTTTTTTTTCAGACTCTTCTACTTTGAATAGAATATCTTTGATTTCTCCCACTTCTGCAGAGAGATTCCAAATTTCTTTTTGCTGATTTTTAAGCAATTGCTTTAAATATGCTACATCATCCATTAGTAGATAAAATTTCTTAAGGATTGCAATAACATCAATATCAACATCAAAAAATTTGGATTTGGAAGAAGAGACTTTTTCTTTTCCTTTTCTCTGCCATGGAGGGATCCTGTATCTATGGTCCATTTCCTTTTAACCCCTTTTGGGGGTTTTTTCTGTAATTTGAGTTGTTTTTCCACCTCAGCTTTATCTAATTCTAAGCTCTTTAATTTTTCCAGGTGGTGGTGGACAACTTTCTTTCTTTCATCCTTTGTTCCTGCCATTTTTTAAGGATCTTTTGATTTTTCAATCTGTATTTTGACTTTTAGATCTTGCAAAGTGCTCTTAAGAAGTGAGGTTAGAAAGTCCTCATCAGGGTTTGAACTTTCTGATTTAGAATCAGACAAATTCTGCATGTGTCTATTGCGATCCTTTATATCTTTGAATTTTAGCATAGAACTTGAGTCAGGAACAACTTCTACTAATTCATACAAATCTTGTAGATCTGGAATATTGCTACTTTCAACTATTTCCCATCCTGGATTTTTAGATTCAAACATTGCATAAATTTTTGTACCAGGATTTAATTTCTTTGGATAGTTAGAAGCATAGTGAGGTCCTTTGCAAATAAAACATTTAATTCCTTTTGGGGCCTTATTATTTCTTTTCCTCAACAAGTATGGGGGTGTTCTATGAAACTTTCTTCTCTTGTAGGGGACTGCCCTATATTTCCTCTTGGATCCATACTTACCATGCTTGCTGCGTCTGAAGGTGTATTCTCCTTCATGATATTTGTTTCGAGAACACCTTCTGCATTTACATTTTTTACCACAACCTCCTCTTTTGAACTATTTTAATTGCTGGAAATCCCTGAGCTGATTGATGGGAGGAAGATCACAAAATTCTTTTAAATTACATGTGTAGTTATATTCTTCCTTATTGAGTTGTAGAGCACCCAATAGACATTGCTTTTCTAGCTTGTACCTAATCAATCTTTTTATTGTAGGGAAACTTACATCATCAAGCTGTTTATGTTCTTTTCTGATTATATAGTCTTGTGCCCATGCACCTAAGCCACAGGGAAGAGAATTCAAATAATACTGCTTTGTAGTTAGGTCATGCATTTTATTTGTTGCAACCATATAAGATTCAAACATGCAGTTGTATTCATCAAATTTAGCTAAATTCTTTAGCTTCATGGATTGCAGAATCTTATTGGCTTCTAGGGCTTGATTAGAGATATCATCACAGAAAATATATGTTAATAACCATTTGAATTCATCAAATCGAGCTTGAAATATATCATCTTTTTCCATATTTTTAGTATCCACCAGAATTGTATCTGTTGATGGAGCAGGAATGGTTTTAGGCATTGGGCCTTGATCTGGTAGATTGTTCCACCAATTTCTCAATTTTCAGACATAAGTCTTACAGCATAAAGAAATTTTGTGGGTTATGTCCATGAACCACTTCTTTCAAATAAATTTTCTAATGTATCAGTCCAGGTATAGATTGCTTCATAGGGGTTAACCAATTTATCAATGTTTAAAATATAACCACTAGATGCATATGGTCACATTTGCTCAGGTTTGAGGTTTTCTGTAATGCCCTCCCACATCTCAATGTCCATGGTTAACTTTTTCAATGATTCCCAAGGTTCCTTTTCTTCTAATTGCTTATATCCAGAGAAGTCTAAATCAATTTCCTCAAATTCAATATTTGTAGAGGAATCAGAATCACTAGGGCTATTAGAAACAACTAAAGTATTTACATCAGAAGATTCATCATCAGTTTCTTTATTTGTACAACGAGGTTCATCCATATAGGCTGGTTCTTCTTGTTCTTGATCCACTCCCAATTCTGCAAGCCAATTTTTAAGTGGTTCTTCTTTATTGGCTAAAGTATGTTCTTTGAATTTTGGCATGGAAGCGTGTGGAGTTGGCTTATGAGAAAGCTGTTTGGAAGTTGAGGCTTTATCTTCCTCACTATGTAGGGGTTTTCTTCTTTGGATCAAAACCTTCTTTGGTTTGGGAGGTTCTACAGTTTTTCCTTTTTTGTCTCTGCCTTCTTCTTCTGAACTATCCTTACTAGTTTGGGATACTCTTATTTTTTTTGTGAGCATTCTTACGTTTTCTAATTTCTTAGCAACAGAGTCTAAGAGATTCTTGTTTTCTAAGTCAACAACCTTTCTGGAATTTTCATGTGTCTGTTGATCATCATAAATATGGGTAAGGTAGTTATCTTGGTGCTGTTGTGTAGAAATAATAGTTTTCACACTGTTATGAACTTGAATGACATCATAACTGACACTTGTAATGTCATTAGGTAGAGTAGAACAATAATGTTCAGCATTCTTGACAGAGGTGAAAATCTTTTGTTGATCTTCAAAAATAATTTCAATTTTATTTACAGCTTCTAAGGCTTGGCCACTACTAAATCTAATATCTACAACCATGTCATCTATGTTTTCTTGTGCATAAATCATCCATTGTGCCATCCAATTTCTCTGGGCTTCAGAATTCTTTTGTTTCTTTCCCAATTCTGTATGAAGTCGTGCTTCATATTTTCCCGTAGTCTTTGGTCAGGATTGATAACTGTAAATGTTTCAAGAGTAGGCCATCTGCCTGGTTCATATCCTATGATCTCCTATTCCTGATTGTTTAATTCCATCTTATATATACTTTTTTTCTTAGATCCAGCCCTTGAGAGTTTTGTCTTTAGCATCTTTTCTTTCATCATACAACTCTTCTCACCCATTTTTGTGATTTTAATGCCTTTTCCTTTCTGGTCATGTTTTTGTTTTGTTTTTGGAGTCAGGGCAAGCTTTTGACTGACCTGTCGAGCTAACCTATCCATAAGTTTAGGGTTACTGCTAAGATCAAAGAGAGTTGCTAGAGATGCTCGGGAAGGATATGGATTTATAGATGGATGTTTGTATATGGGGAATTGACTAGATCATATTGACTCTTCAGGATTGTAGTCAAGATAGGGCTTATGGGATGTGCTTGGGAAATTTTGTGACACGAAATAAGATCAAGTGGACATACTGGGTCCTTCACTAGTCGAGGCTTCAGGCTGTGTAAACAATGTTTCATCAGGTAAAGCCTTGAGATCAATGCTAGCAAGCGTACGACTTTGTTTTTGGGGTTTTTCAAAGAACAAATTTTTAGAAGGGGTCAGAAGTTCTTGGAACTTGGGTTGTGACTGTTTTATAAGCTTTTCAATGACAGGGAACCCTATATCAAACCCAGTTGAATCAATGTGTCGACCAAAGTCATCCACATTTGTATTAGCTTCTGTGTAACTTACCCTGGCTCAAAATTTTGAAGGAGGAAAAACAATATTCAATAATCGATAAACACACCTACCACCTACAGTAGCATACACAGAATCTGGTTGTAAAATGACACCTTTGACTTGTAATAGGAGGCAAAATGTAGATTGGACATATTTATCATCAAGATTTATGGTGAAGTTTGGTCTAACAGACATGTGAGCATCTCCACCTTTTGATTCATCAGAAGATTTAACAAAGTGACCTTGGAATTGTCCTATGACAGCTTGATCCTAGATTCTACATTGAGTGTCTATTAGGCTGGCAAAGTATTTAGCGCCTATATCATAGTTGAAATGAGGATGTAGAATAATGTCAACTAAAGAAAAATGCACATGGAAGAAACCCTTTCCTTTCCATCGCTTGATGTCTTCAGGAAGTAAAAATGGCAAATAGACTGGACAAATACCAACACCATAAACCCTAAGATTTATCTCTGATTGTCGCACAAAATTCATCATTTTTTCCTTTATGCCTTTCTCAGGATATAAATCAGATATCTTGACATCTAGAAACTTAAAATTACCATATTTTTCTACGAGTTCTTTATCTTGGAAGTGATTATGGACAACAGAAGAAAGAAAACTGCTTGCATGCATTGAGCGGTGACTAGCCATGATGGAGAAATGAGAACTTACTTGACTTTGCTAATCCTTTGGCTGCTACGTTTTACGTCTTACTGCTCACCCTTCACATGCCTATCCTTTGGCTTCAACATGGGATTTACGATCTTATTGCGGATCCATAGCTACTTGAGATAGCTAATTTCATTCAGAACCAAAGTTTCCATCAAATGACTGACATAACTTAATGAGGCAAGATTTCTTCCAAAGTCTAGACCATGAGAAAGACTATAACGATTATAACACAGACTATTTTGACAAAGATTCCAAAACCAGATGAACAATAAATACTTGAATATGTATCCTATATTTGCATTTCAATGTCAGGTATTGTATTCATAGATAAGAAAGGCTACGAATGCAAAGAGACAAGGAGACAAAATATAAACAGGGAAAATTTGCACTGATAACTTAGTCCAAATTCAAATTCCATTCACCCCCTGGCTTTGATACCAATTGGATGTATCTCTCAAATACCTGAGAATCCATTTTACTGCATTCCAATGCTCAACTCTAGGATGACTCAAATACCTGCTAACAACTCCTACGGCATGTGCAATATCTGGTCTCATGCATACCATGGCATACATTAAATTTCCTACAGCTGAAGCATATGGTACCTTGGACATTTTTTCTTCCTCCTCTTGTGTCTTTGGACACATATCCTTAGTCAATTTAACATGACTAGGCAAAGGTGTGCTGACAACTTTTACATTCTCCATATGAAATCTCTTCAACAACTTTTCAACATAATTATCCTGAGATAAAAAACAATTTTCTATTTTCCCTATCTCTACAAATTTTCATACCAAGGATTTGTTTTGCTACCCCCAAATACTTCATAGCAAAATATTTTGCTAACTGTTATTTTAGCTCACTTATGTGATCCATGTTAGACCCAGCTACAAGCATGTCATCAACATATAAACACAAAATAATGTAGTTGTCATTATCCAGCCTCTTAAAATAAATACAATGGTTAGAATTACACCTGTTGTAGCCTTGCTCAGCCATAAAACTGTCAAATTTCAAATACCATTGTTGAGGTGCTTGCTTCAAGCCATATAAACTTTTCTTCAATTTGCACACTATTTTCTCCTTACCTTTGACCTCAAATCCTTGTGGTTGTTCCATATATATTTCCTCTTCCAAATCACCATGGAGAAAGGTTGTTTTAACATCAAGTTGTTCTAAATGCAAATCTTCAGCAGCCACAATATTTAAAACAATACGAATAGAAGTCATTTTAACAACTGGAGAAAAAATCTCATTAAAATCAATACCCTTTTTTTGTGCAAATCCCTTTAAAACTAATCTAGCTTTAAATCTTTTCTTACCTCCATCCTCCTCTTTCAGCCTATAAAACCATTTGTTTGGTAAATCCTTTTTACCTGCATGCAACTTGCATAGTTCTCAAGTCTGATTTTTCAATAAGGAGTCCATTTCTTCTTCCATTCCATGCTCCCACTGAACCTTGGTATCCACCTGCATAGCTTCATCATAATATTCTGGTTCACCAGCATCAGTTAACAAAACAGTATACAAAGAGGGAGAGAATCTTTCTGGAGGTCTACTTAACCTTGAAGATCATCTAATAGGAGTTTATGGTATTTTTTTGTTGTTGTTGTTGTTGCCCAACATGAGGAACCACTGAAACATCATCATTTGGAGTATCATCCAACACTACATAATCATTTTCTTTCTTCTCATGTTGTAGCAACAGATCTTTGTACAACACTTTCTCATTGAATATGACATCCCTGCTTCTCATAATTTTTTGATTTTCAAAATCCCAAATCTATAACCAAATTCATCAATGCCATATCCAACAAATATACACTTCTTTGATTTTGCATCAAGCTTGGTTCTATTTTCAGAATCTACATGTGCAAATTCTTCACAACCGAAGGTTTTGAGAAAAGAATAACTCACCTTCTTACCTTTACATGCTTCCTCTAGAATACCATAACCCAAAGGATTAGAGGGACCTCTATTAATTAAATAAATAGTAGTGTTTACAGTTTCTGCCCACATTTTTAAAGGCAACCCAACATGCAATCTCATAGTCTGTGCACACTCCATTATTGTCCTATTCATGTGCTCAGCCACTCTATTTTCCTGTGGAGTCCTTGGAACTATTTTTTGCCTATGAATACCATTAAAGGAACAATAATCTTCAAACTCTTTACTGCAATACTCACCACCATTATCAGATCTGAGACATTTTATGTTTTTATCTGTCTCATTCTCAACCAAGCTTCTCCATTTTTTAAAAGTTTCAAATACATCAGATTTTTGCCTAAGGAAATAAATCCATACCTTCCTAGTTGCATCATCAATGAATGTGACATAATACAGAGATCCACCAAGAGAAGATACCTGAGCTAGTCCCCATACATCCATATGCACAAGCTCCAATTTCTCATCTTTCTTTTGCTTCCCATCCTTGAGAAAACTAACTCTCTTTTGTTTTCCATACACACAACTTTCATAGAAATCCATATTAACACATTTTAGACCTGGTAAAACATTATTTGAATGAAGTACTTCCATACCTTTTGCACTCATGTGCCCAAGTCTCTTATGCCACAATGTTGATTCTGAGTCCATAGCAACTATATGATCTACTTGTTGAACTGCAGCAATTGGTCTTGAACATTGACCTTTTTTTTGTAACAATTAAAGTAGAAGGAATAGTATGACATGTACAAAGATATAAGGTACCTACTTTCGCACCTTTTTCTACCACTAAGGCACCCTTTGTGACCTTCCAATTTTTATCACTAAATGTAACAAAACAACCTTCATCATCTAGTTGCCCTGCTGAAATTAAATTTCTGCTTAACTTTGGAACATGCCTTACCTCACATAGTAGCCAATGATTCCCATTCTGCAACTTAATCTTGATTCTTCCCTTTCCAACAATTTGACAGGGTTCGTTATCTCCTAAATAAACTAGCCCAAAATCCCCTTGGACATAATCAAGAAAATAACTTCTATGGGGGTAGCATGAAATGAAGCCCTTGAATCTAACACCTAAGAATCATCAGCATTATCAAGGGAAAGAATCAAAGCATCCTCATCAAATTTATTACTTACCACATTTGCCTCTTTAATTCCTTCCTTTTTGTTTTTGTCTTTATTTTTCTGAGACCAGCAATCTTTCTTCAAATGACCCAACTTACCATAGTACCAGCAATCCCTTTTGTCTCTAGATTGAGACCTTTTGTCCTTTGATTTTCCTTGTGATTTCCCATGATTTCTAGAATTGTTTCCTCTCTCCTTTGTTCTGCCCCTACTTTCTACATTCAAAACACTGCCTGATGTGGATGTTCCACCTGAGCTTTTACTACGAATTTCCTCGCTCAAAATAACACTAACAACATCATCAAATTTCAATGTATTCGAAACAGAAATAGAATTGCTAACAACCATTACCAAGCTATTCCAGCTTTTAGGCAAAGAACACAAAATCAAAAGAGCCCTAACTTCTTCATCAAAGTTTACTTTTACAGAAGTTAATTAATTTGTGACTATAGTAAACTCATTCAAATGATCAGTAACTGACCCACCTTCTACTATTTTCATATTAAATAAATGCTTCATAAGAAATACCTTATTCAAAGTGAAAGGCTTTTCATATAACTTCGCCAGGGTTTCCATCAACTCTTTAGTTGTCTTTGTTGTTGTAATATTAAATTCCACCGATTGTGCCAGGCATAGACGAATACTGCCAAGAGCCTTTTTATCCAAAATATTCCAGTCCTCATCAGACATTGCTTGGGATTTCTTGGTTTTCCCTTCCAATGGCTTACATAAATCCTTCTGATAGAGATAGTCCTCCATCTGCATCTTCCATAACTGATAGTTCTACCCATTAAACTTCTCAACCTTCTTACCCTCGTCTGCCATCACTCCCACTCAACCGTGAGATTCCCACTTAGCCGTGAGACCTTCCTATAGATGATAATTGAAACACAACTCGCTCTGATACCACTTGTTAAGGTTAAAGATGGCAAATATCTAACAATTAAATGTAGATTTAATTAATAAATAGAGAAACTAAAAACACACATAATAAATTATAACACAGAGAATTTAATGTGGTTCACCCAATCCGGGCTACATCCACCAAACTATAGCCATCCAATACTTTTATTATCTAGTGAAAAACTTATTACAATCTCATGAATAATCGCATTTTTCATCATACTCTAATACCCATCTGAACACCCTTTTTGACAAGCTTAGAAGCTTCCAGATTTCAGGTTCTACAAAATTGGATTTTTCTTTTTTCATTGATTTTTCCCTTTTTTGGTGATGACGCGAAAAAGTAGGAGGAAAATTTTTCTCGAGGGTTGCCACCCCCGAACCCCCACCTGAGGCCCGGCCCAACCCTGGATCGCAGCAAGGATACATGCAGGGGTGTACAGTATACCATGGGCTATACAGTATAACATGATCAATCACCACATACCAACAAGATATACCTAACAGAGAGGAGGAGATAGAGGGAGTGGGAGAGAGGGGGTTGGACCTAAAGCCTAAACCATAAACCATAAAGCCTAAAACCTAAAATCTCAATCCTAAAGCTTAAACCCTAAACCCTAAAGCTTAAAGCCTAAACCCTAAAGCCTAAATCCTAAATAGAGAGAAGGAGAGATAATGGTGAGATAGAGAGTAGAGAAAGGAGGGAGTGAGAGAGAAAGATAGGGAGGGGAGAGAGAGATAAATCTAGAGGGAAGGAGTAACGTGTTGCAAGTATGTGCAAGTTTGGTGGTGTTATCATTAATGTTGTCATTGATGTCAACACAGTTCAATATGTTGCAAATTGTAAATGTATAGTTGAGATGTTGCTGAGATGTTGTGAGTAAATGGAGCTATCTTCATGATGTTGCATATGTATTGAAATGATGAGTTTCCAAGTGTTTTTAAAAAAAATAATAAAGAGAGAAGTCAAAGTTATGAATGTGTTTAGAATGTACTCCACGTTTCTTCTATATTGATCCTATGCTTGTGCAGATCTGAAGGTTTTCTAATGGTGATCTAGTGGTGATATCTCATAAGTTGAAGCTTTTGGTTTGATGGTATGTGAAAGTTACATTTTTCGGTGTGTGAATTGTTTTAGCAGGGTTGGTCTTTTGTGGACTGGGACAAATGTTTCTACTCTGCAGTCCTTCACTTTTATATTTCAGATCTTGCGGATCTGGCATATGTATTATAATGATGTTCTCTAGGTTTAGGTTTGAGGTTTGGTGATCTGGAAGTCATGTTTCAAATTTTTTGTATGATTTTGCATAGTCTGGATGCACTGATGGAAGAAGTTCATTGTTTGAAGATTGTTGCACTTGCTGCAAATGTATTTGAAGGAACTTGAGATGTGTTCTCATGCATAATGAAGCGTGTTGTGTTGTCCACATGTCATATTCTTGTTGGGAAGCATGTACATCAATTTTAATTTGTGTTTTCATTAGGTTTGGTCGACCTAGTGCTTACACTTCATTTGAAGAATTGAAATTTGATTAAGTGTGTGGTTGATCTGAGACATTATATTTTGGTCTTGGGCAAATGTTTTATTTGTCCACTCTCATTCTTTTACACTGTGAGAATGTTGAGTTGCTAACCTAATTTTAATTTATGAATGAATCTTGTGTGGCCGAACTTGGAGAAATTTTCTAAGGTTGAAGATGGTATAAATGCAAGCCAAATTGTGAAGATTTAGATGCAGAAGGAAAGTGAAAAAGTAAGCCACAAATCAAAAGAGCGGAAGTGTGTGAAAGTGAGTTGAGACAACAATACTTCATTGTGTTAGATTCCTAAAGATAGTGAACTGGATTTTTTTCAATTTCTCGATCAAGGCTATGGATGTGTGTTAATTATATTGGTGGATCTTTTTTTCTCTTTTGTATCTATAGGCAATGAGCCTCCCTTTTGGACAATGAGTCCTTTCTGTAGGCGGTGAGCCTTTGTATTTGGATAGTGAGCCCTTGGTAGTGAGCCTCTGTATTTGGTTTTATAATCTCTTTATATTGTGAGTTAATCCTCACCATGGTTTTTCCCTCATTGGGTTTTCCATGTAAAAATCTGGTGTTCATTGTGTTGATGTTACTTTTTGTTATTTGTGTTTCAAGCTCATTAATAATATAATAGTGTGGTTGTGGAATTGATAAGTGTTGAAGTTTTATGTTTGATTTTTTGTGACAATTGATTCACTGCCCCCCTCTCAATTGTCTTGCACCTTTTTAACAATTGGTATCAGAGCTTTGGTTCCTTGGTGTAGAGCTTAACTTCTTAAGGAAGATCCGATGGCGCATAAGTTGGCTATCCCTATGTTTGATGGATTTGAATACAATGATTGGAAAGTGCAGATGAGAGGATATATTGTTTCTCTTGGTTACAAGACCTAGAAGGCTATTGAAACAAAGTATACTACTCTCACGAGTGGTCCTATTGTAGATGAGGTTTCCTCTTATGAGGAGAATGAGAAAGAGAGGTATGCTATTTACGGTGCTTTATCTAAAACTGAGTGAACTAAGGTTCTTTCTTTGGATACTGCTTATGAAGTTTGGAAGAAGTTGGAAGAACTATATGAAAGAAATGAAAGAGTAAAGTTGACAAAGAAGCTGGTGGCAAAGTGCAGATATGAGAATTTGAAAATGGAAGAAGGTGAAGAGTTTACAAGATATTTCCAGAGGCTTGAGATGACAACAAATGAAGTTAAGAATCAAGGTGGAAAGCTGACCAATGAAGATATTATTGAGAAGATCTTGATCACCCTACTAGATTGCTATAGTGATAAGATCTCAGTTATTAAAGAGATGTATGATCCTAAGAAATATACTAAAGAATAGTTATTTAGCACCTTGCAAGAATTTGAGATGATAAAGTTCAATAAAGAAGATAGGAAAGAAGAAAAGATAGAAAAAACATACAAGGAAATGAAGATTGAAGATGATCTGGTGAGTGATGGTTCTGATGAGTTGGAAATGAATTTCACTAAGAATTTGAAGAAAGGTTCCAGAAATTATAAAGGTATGTTTCCCTTTAAATGTTTTAGTGGTTGTAATATTGGTCATTATGCTTCAATATGATTGAATAGAGTTGTACAAAAGAAGAACAAGGATTATAAAGATAAGGATAGAAAGGATAAGAAATACAAGAACATGTATTATGTTAAAGAAGAAGTTGAAATCTCTAATGATGAATCTAAAAATGGGGTTGATGACAGTGAATGCTTGTTTCTAGATTTGGAAAAAAAATCTATATCTGCTAACCTTGGAAAATGTGCAAGAAAGAATGCTAGTAATGGCATGGTGTGATGGTTTATAGGTGGCATTGTTGTTCTTGCCACCAAGGTTCAAATCCCAATCGGGTGGTATTGTTGAATGGTTGTATTCCAGTTCATAGCTCCGGTCAAAAGTGTTTACCCCTTGAATAAAAAAAATGTGCAAGAAAGAATGCTCTGAAGGACAAAAAGAACAAGATGGAAGGTACTTTGGTCACTGCCTTTCATGTAAGACAGGATGAAGACTACTAGGTAATTGACAGTGGATGTTCTAATCACATGACCGAAGATAAGAGTAAGTTCACTAAACTTGAAAAGTATGATGGTGGCTTAGTCATGTTTGGTGATGATTCAAGAGTGAAGATTTGTGGGAAAGGTTCAATTAGCTTTGATGGATTACACAACATTGATGATGTATATTATGTGAAGGGTTTGAGGCATAATCTTTTGAGTGTTGGACAAATGTGTAGCAATGGTTTTAAACTTGTATTTCAAAACAATCCATGTGAAATCAGAAAAGGATCTGGAAATGAAGGCATGTGTAAAAGATTTGTTGAATAAATAAAAAATGAATTTTAGATGTCCATGATTGGTGAATTGAATTTCTTTCTTGGCCTTCAAGTGAATCAAACTGATAAAGGGATATTCATTTCATAATCTATGTATGTAAAATATTTATTGAAGAAGTTTGGAATGGATGATTCCAAACCAATTAGTACTCTTATTGTAACCAAATGTAAGGGTATGTGCAGGATCATGAGGGGCCAAAAAGTGGCAATATTATGGATATTTGTAGGGTATGTGGCTGACGACTTTATTTTTATCCAAAATTGATGAAACGAAAAGGGTTTTTAGAAGAGATTCTCAGCTTTCCACCAATAAAATTATGCTTTAATTTGAATTTAATAAATAATTATTATTTATTTTCTATTAGAATTATGACTAAAGTCCTAATCGATAGGCTAATTGAAAAACATCTATAAATTTCAAACGGTATCACATTTTTTGAATCCAAAACATGTGTCACATTCTATGCTTCACATACTATAGGATTAAGAAAAGAAAAAATAAATTTCATGAATTTTTGACCAAGTTAAGGTGATTAGACATACGATTTTTTATATTTTTTAAAATTTGTAATAAAAAAAATCATAATTAAATATTTACTTGGAAAAAAATTACAAAATATGCATCACAACCGGACATCAGTCCTCTACTTACATATAAAATCTTATAAAAATAATTATAATTTTATTATGGTTAGGTGGTCAGATAGACACCTACTTCTTATTTTTTCCCTGAAATTTAAGTACTACTGCATTGAAATTTCAAATTTTCACCAAATAGAAATTATTTATTTTAAATAAACCTAGTAGTTTAGAAACTACATTCAATTTTCTACAGATTCTATTCTTACATATTTTTGAAATAATATAGATAACTCATTCAAATTTTTACATCAAGTTTCCTAACACTGATTTTTCTGAATTTTTGCCACTTAAGGGCTGTTTTTTCCATGATGATCCTGCACATACCCGTAAGTTGAACAAAGATGATGAATCTACTAAAACTTATCAAAGAAAATAGATTTATGATTGGTGGATTGTTGTATCTTATTGCTACCAAACCGGATATTATGCATGCAATAAGTCTAGTTGCAATATTTCAAGTAGATCCTGCAAAGGCACATGTTACAACTGTAAAGAGGATATTTAGATATCTTAAAGGTACACCAGATTATGGCTTATGGTATCCTAAGGGTGTTGATTTCACCTTGAGTGCTTATACCGATGCAAATTGGGTTGGTTGTGTGGATGACCTGAAGAGTACCAATGGATATGCTTTCTTTCTTCATGGGAGATTGGTTTCTTGGTTGAGTAAGAAACAAGATTCAATTTCTTTATCCACTGCAGAGGAAAAATATATTGCTACAACATCTTGTTGCACACAAGTTTTGTGGATGAAGCAAACTCTGAAATACATTGGAGTAATATGTGATGAGCCTATTCCTATTTTATGTGACAAAAAAAGTTCTATAAACATTTCAAAGAATCTGGTTATGCATTCAAGAACAAAACACATATCTATCAAATATCATTTCTTGAGAGAAAAGGTGTTGGAGAATGAAGTTAGATTGGAGTATGTGACAACAAAGGAACAAATTGTAGATATATTTACTAAGGCTCTTCTAAAGGATACTTTTGAGTATTTTAGGGAGAGGTTGGGGGTCATTGGCCCTCCGAACTAGGTGCACATGAAGGTACATTAGTCCAGTGAATTCACAAATTCTTCATTTATCTAGACTGATGAATGGGTCTACTCTGCAGGGGAATAGAAAAGGTTTTCATTGTTGTATTATGAGTTGAATGGGTGCACTCCTAAGGGGGAGTGATCAAAGTTTTTGATCTTTTCCATTGATGTCCAAGGGGGAGAGAAAGTCATGTGAAAAAAAGTTGCAGAGGAATAGAAGGTGTTCTCCCATAATATTGTGTGTAAAGATGTTGTATTTGATGGTTTTTCACATCATGTCTTGCCATCAATGACAAAGGGGGAGATTGTTGCAAGTATGTGCAAGTTTGGTGGTGTTGTCATTGATATCAACATAGTTCACTATGTTGCATATTGAACATGTATAGTTGAGATGTTGTGAGTACATGAAGCTATTTTCATGACATTGTAGATGTATTGAAATGATGATTTTCCAAGTGCTTTTGAGAAAATTAATAAAGAGAGAAGTCAGAGTTATGAATGTGTTCATAATGTACTCTGGTATGTGCTCCGTGTTTCTCCCTTATTGATCTTATGCTTGTGTGGATCTAAAGATTTCCTAATGGTGATCTAGTGGTGATATCTCTTGAGTTGAAGCTTCTGGTTTGATAGTATGTGAAAGTTACGTTCATCGGTGTGTGAATTGTTCTTGTAGAGTTGGTCTTCTATGGACTAGGAGAAATGTTTTTTCTTTGCAATCCTCTACTATTCTATTTTAGATCTTGTGGATCTAGCATATGTATTATATTGATGTTCTTTGGGTTCTAGCAAAGAGGTTTGAGGTTTGGTGATCCAAAAGTCATGTTTTAGAGTTGTATGAGTTTGCATAGTCTGGATAGACTAATGGAATATGTTCAGTGTTTGAAGACTATTGCACTTGTTGTAGATGTATCTAAAGGAACCTGAGATGTGTTCCTGTGCATAATAAAGCATGTTGCATCATTCATTTTTCATCTTCTTGTTTGGAAGCATGCACATCAATGTTCATTTGTGTTTTCATTAGGTTTGGTCGACCTGGTGTTTACACTTCATTTGAATAATTGAAATTTAATTAAGGAAGCATGTGTTTGATCTGAGACATTATATGTTGTTCTTGGATAAATTTTTTATTGGTCCATTCTCATTCTTTTCCACCGTGGGAATGTTGAGTTGCCGACCTAATTTGAATATATGAAATGAAGCTTATGTGGCCGACCTTGGAGAAATTTTCTAAGGTTGAAGATGGTATAAATGCAAGTTGGATTGTGAGTATTTAGACATAAAAGAAAAGTGACAAAGTAAGCCACAAATCAAAAAGGAAGAAGTGTGTGAAGGTGAGTTGAGGCAGCAATACTTCATTGTGTTAGATTCCTGAAGGTAGTGAGCTGAAGGTTTCTATAATTTTCTGATCAAGGCTACGGATGTGTGTAAATTGTAGTGGTGGATCTTTTTTTCTCTTTTGTATCTATAGGTAGTGAGTCTCCCTATTGGATAGTGATTCCTTTCTGTAGGCAGTGAACCTTTGTATTTGGATAGTGAGTCCTCTTCTAGACAGTCGGCTTATGTATTTGGTTTTATAATCTCTTTATATTGTGAGTTAATCTTCATCATGGTTTTTCCCTCATTGGGTTTTCCACGTAAAAATATGGTGTTCATTTTGTTGATTTTACTTTCTATTATTTGTGTTTCATGCTCAAATTTAATAACATAATAGTGTGGTTGTGGAATTGATAAGTGTTGAAGTTTTAAGTTTGACTTTTTGTGACAATTGATTCACCCCCCTCTCAGTTGTCCTGCACCTTTTTAACATAAGGTTAGGAGATCAAGAGATATGGAGAGAGAGGGAGAGAGGAAGAGAGAGGGAGAGAGAGGGAAGGAGGGAAGGATGGCATGATAGGTAGATATGGATATATATATAGAAACAAAGACAGAAGGAGGAAGGTTGGGATGTTGAGAAAGAGGGAGAGAGAGGGAAGGAGAAAGGGAGAGGTAGATATGGAGAGAGGGAGAGATAGAGAGAAGTATATAAGGAAGGAGAGATATTATTGAGGGTTGAGGGTATTGGGTTTAGCATTGAGGGTTTATGGTACAAGATTGAATGTATGGCTTAGGGTTTAAGTTTATGGTGGATGGATAATGTTCAAGGTTTAGTTTATAAGGTTGAGGATGTAGGGTTTAGGGTATAGGAATTAGGATTTATGATATTCTATATAAGGTCTAGGAGATTGAGAGAGAGGGTGAGAGGGAGAGAGAGGGA
>VDFB02000008.1:148571732-148615189 GCA_007258455.2 Sequoia sempervirens
GAGGGGAGGGAAGGAGGAATGGAGACAGAGAGAGATTAGATATATAGAAGATAGAGGGAAGGAGAGAGTGTGAGAGAGGTCTAGAACATAAGGGATAAAAAATCAGAGATAGAGAGAGAAAGATGATACAACTTGCTAATTACTAAAATTTGACCTCCTGATTATTGAAATTTGACATGTTAATTATTGAAATTTGACTAAGTCTTAAATTTGTGAGATCTTCAAAAAACTAAAATTTGCATTATAACTCTTAGAGATCTGAAACCACTCTCAAAGATCCTAAGACTATATACATGAAATATAACTTAAAGTATAAGAAAGTAAACGTCCATATATAAATCCTTATTTCATGTATATAGTTTCCTTGAAAGATAACAAGAAGAAAGAGAAAAAAAAGAGAAGAAAAAAATTCAATGTACACCAACATGTGAGCATGTTATAATGCACTCGTGTTATGGTGATGCTATTTTGAATTTTAAAAATGTGCATTTTTTGAATTAAAAACATATTTTTTGAAATTCAAACAATAAAGTGAGTGCATTATAACATGTTCACGTTATAACACGCTCACATTTTTGGCTCGATATGACCAAGCCTAGGCTCAGTAATTACCAAGCCATAACATGAGCATGTTTTAGTAAAACGTACTCACATTTTCACCATTTCAGGATGCAAAAGTGAATTGGCCTCTTTTTGGATACCCATCTTTCTGCACCCACCCTGACATGTTATAGGTTGACTCATGTGATCCCCTGTATTGTGTTGCTTGGTGTGTATTTATATGTTTGTGATCCTACTTTGGATGACCCTTGTCACTCAGTTGGTGCAAGGATACAAAGGAAGTGAATCTGTTATGACATTCTTCTATTTGTATCTACATTCTTCTATATGTTATAAACTCTTTTGTCTTGTGTTTCCTTTTGGGGATGATGCAAGGCGTCGAGACATTTAGGTCTCTTCCATGTTGACCCAAAATATTTTGTCTTTTCACTCTTTATGTGTCATTCTTCCTTTGTGCTCATAGTTCTATGAGTCATTAGGGAAATGATGGTGATTCCAAGCTCTATTATATCGCTACAACAACAACAAACATTGATCCCAAATCCATGGGTCCCTTATGTGTTATCTTAGGATTGTATATAGGGGGAAACCCTCCTTTCCATGACATATCTCTACTCGGAAACAAACATGTTTTACATAGGTATTTTTGAATAAATCTCTCATGTATTGGCATTTATTGTTTTCTAATTTGAAGTAATTTCTCACAACATGATGTTTAGAAATTTATTTAAAGTAGGGGCATACGCGTCCTTTCTCATTGTATACTTTGAAGTGTGGTCTTCTTACTTCATGTGATGTGTCTTCTTTGTGGTGACATTTGGTTTGATGTTCCTTCAATATTGTGATCTTTCTTGGCATATGGCATTCCTCTTAGAGGTGATGCTACGACTTGCATTCCCTAATTTGTGAATCTTTTATCCTCAACTAGTCCTTTCTTGGAGACATTAGGCATGATTTTCCCTAAGGTGATACCTTTCATGAACTAAGAAAAACCCATTTGAATATCCTATTTCATGTATCAAGGCCACCAAGCATAACACAACTTTCTTTCTAGTGGAGCCTTTATGTTTTTCAAGGAAACCAAGGATAACACAACTTGCTTGTCAATGGAGCCTTTTTCATGAGTGCCTAGCATGACACAACTTTCTAGCCTTGTGACCATTTCTATGGCACCTTAACAAAGTTATCAGGAGGTATAACTTTTGTATGGTTAGTACAATGAGATCCTATACCTAGAATGACCTTCCCATTAGCCATTTTTTCAGGCTCACTTAGTGGACAATGGATTTCACTAGCCCGTGTGAGTATATTTTGTTTGCATAGTGGACAATAGGTTTCCACTTGTAAATTTGTTTGCACAAAAATACAAGGCTTGATCCATACCTATTAGACAAATAATTGAGGCTTGATCCAACCCTCTTTCTCTTCTCATTAGTTTTGGCATTGTATGCTTGTGTATCTTGTCTTGTTGTTGCATATTTAACATGGGCATATGTCTCTTTGTGTCTTTGTTGGTTTTCTGTGAGATCTTAGATCTTGGGGACTTGATCATCCTCCTTGACCTTTGTTGTCTTATCTTTCAAACAATTGTATAATTAGACCTCCTTGACGCTCTTTTTGACTACTTTAGTGTGAGTTTGACGTAGGGATCATCCCCTCACTAAAGTAAGGGCTAAATGTAGTGTCAAAAAATGTACCCCTTTACATTTCACACTATGTTTGGGTCCCTTAATTAATCATACTTAATTAAGCCACTAATTTTCCCAATTATGTATCTACAAGCTTAATTAATTTCCATTTTTGAAAGGGGAATCATGATTTAATTAATGCAATTATCATTTTAATACCTCGAAATGAATAGGTCCTAGCAATTTAGGTTAGGACCCATTTTCCCTTGGGTGAATGGGTCCCCTTTAGTTGCTAAATTCAAAATTTTAATATGTTTTTGGCAACCTTTTTATGATCCCACATTCAAATTCAAATGTCATCTTGTAATGTTAAATTTTTTGGAAATTATAAAATTACCTATAAAAGCAAGGTCTTTTTATCAATTCAAATCCTAGAAGCAAGCTAGGAATTCATGAGGGAAAATAGTATAGAAAATATTATTGTTAAATGTGTTCAAGAGCAACTTTATCAAGCATTTTTTGTAGTATTCAAGATCTCAAGCATCATGTATGTTTTTGGAGCTAACATTTTGATGCAAATTTCAAGTTTCAAATCAAGATTCAAGAATCATGAGCAACATAATCAATCAATACATTTCATGCAAGATCAAGACCTTGGAGATATGTTTTAAGTATCAATCCTTCAAGGGTTTCAAATCAAGGGTTTGGTGAGTTGCAACATAGCACTTGTTCATTCATCATTCCTTTCACGTTTCATTGTTTCATTTCAAGGTTTAATTACCCAAATGAGGTTTGACCAAGGCAAACCCCCAATCACCATAAACAAATAATTTTTCGCTCTTGTGTTTTTTGCAGATCTTAAGTTGAAGAAGAATTGAAGATCTGTAAAAAAGAGAAAATTTGCAAAAGGTGTCAACATTATCATAAAGCCACAAAAACTCACTTTCAAATTTTATTTTTGAATTTCTAACTGTGAAACTCGAAAGAATTGAGAGTGTAGACCAAGGACTAGAGAACTGTGGAAGTATATTTTCAACCCCTAGAGTAAGAACCATTCACCCTTGGGAAAATGAGTCCCAAGAGGACACTTAACACAACCTTTTTGTGAGAGGTGCATAAAATCCAATCCTTCTTAGATCTACTAAAAAATTTTAAGTTCTATTAGATTAAAGTTTAATTTATATGTTTCATGTGCTACATTGCATCATTTCATTCATTTGGTATTTTTAATTTATCTCCCAAAAGTGCATTTCAAGTTGGTTTACCTCATCCTGAATAATAAGGAAAACAACAAGATCTCCATCAAGGTTGACTCACCTAAGGATTGAAATTCAATATTTCCCTAGGGGATCTCTTTTTCCTAATGAAAGTAGGAGGGAAAGTGTAGGTGCATACCCCCATTAAAAATATATCACCCACATTTTCCCTCATTTCAACTTCAACCACCTTTTTATGAAATCAACAACAAAATTCCCCCAAGAAGTCCTTATCAACAATTGTATTCTAATATTACTATGGGCCCCCAAGAGATGGATGTTAGATAACAACTACAAATAACTAGGTTCATTTTTTGAAAGATGGATTGTAATTAGTTGCATGTGAATAATAATAAAAACTTGTTGACATGTTGATGGAAAACATTCTTCCTTAAATCTACTAACTTGGAAATGGTAACACTTTAACTTACATACCAATTATAAACCAACAATTTTGTATACCAACCTTTCTCCTCAATTGTTTATGCTATTACAAATATAGACCTATATATACACACTCAAAAACCATAGGGGTTGGATATGTTGTCAAGTGCACAATAAAATAAAACAATAATATTTTTGTTGGTATTTGAAATGTAGACCTTCATATACATAGTTATAATCCATAGGGGCTAAGTATGTTGTGAAGTGTAGGTTAAAAAACACAATGGGTTTTAAAGCTTGAAACTTTTATGCAAATGCAAAGGGTGTATTGTTAAGATTTCCCTATACTATAAAGTGCAAGTTAAAAAAAATATAGCATGTTTTCAAACCAATCTACAGTATCATATATATAATCAAATAACCATATTACATTCTTGAACTATGTAGTTATATTATATTCTTGTATATCATATTATTCTACTTGTTTCTTCCTTTCCATTATTATTTTCTTCTATTTTTCTCCTATAGCTTTCTACCTCTCTCTAGTTCCTACTTATATTCTTCCTCTATTACATTTCTTGAACCTTCACTTATGGTTAGGTATATGTAAGAGGTGTCTCTCCTTGTATTACTTGCATGTGTTGTATGTGTTTCTACCATAGTAATTTTCAATGGTTTATTCTTAATTTGATATATTGTACTAATATCATTGTAGGGGTCCTTATTCTTTTCATTGTAGGTTGTATTATATATAACTTGAAGATTATGTTTAGATATCAGAAATTACAAATTTTAGAACACTATGTTTTCCAACCTGCACTTCATAGAGTACCCATAACACACCATGTTCTCTAATATATTATATGTATAAGTATATTTGATTTTCCCAATAACAACAACAATGGGATTGTTTCTATTTGAAACAAAAACTTGAATATACACAATTACAAACCACAAGGGTTGGATACGTTCTAAAATGTGGTTTAAAAAACATAACCTATTATCAAACCTCTAATTTGTTATAAATTATTCACAACTATACATATCTATGTCTGTGTTTGAAATAAAAACATTTCATGTCAATTTTTTTGGGTATGAAAATTTACAAGTTTCAAAGCACACTATTCAAAACTACAAGTTAAAAAACATAGTGTGTTTTGAAGCCTCCAATTTCTTATATTAGACAACATGTGCAAGGTGAAGTGTGTATTGTCATTAACAAATTCATCACAAATATTTTTTGTAGGAGCATAAATGTGTTTTCTTCTATGGTGTGGATAAATCCTAAAATTTTTATTTTCTACTTACATTTGAGGTGAGATCCATAATAAATTTAACATAGCTCCATTATCAATTGAGTAAGAATATAAGTAAGAAAAAATACAAGATCATGCTTTCGAAAACCCAATGTGTTAGCTTAACCAATTCTTCATGAATGATTTTTTGTAGTTGTGGAAATTTGTTTTCATGAATGTAGTGGAAAATTTCTCCATTTCAAAGTTAGTGCTTACATTTGAGGTGAGCTTCGTAATCATTTCAAGTAGGCTCCGTAATCAATTGAAGAATAAAATAATGAAGAAAAAAAACAAAATCATGCTATTGAAAACCCAATGTGTTAGCTTAACTAATTCTTCATGACTGATTTTTTGTTAGTGTAGAAAAAAAAATTCCTGAATGTAGGCGCACAATTCCTCCATTTTTAAGTTTATGCTTACATTTAAGGTGATATTTCATAATCATTTCAAGTTAGCTTCATAATCAATTAAAGAATAACATAGTGAATAAAGAAAATAAAATCATGTTACTAAAAATTGAATGTGATAGCTTAACTAATTCATGACTAATATTTTGTAGGTTTACAATAGTGTTTTCTTAACATAGTGGAGAGAAGCAAGAAATTAAAGAAAACATGGTCTTTAGCAGCTACATGACAAAGGTAATTGAACTTATTTTTTATTTTTTCAATTCAATTTCAACCTAAATTTCTAATATTTTGAAAATAATGTATATTTAATAAGAAACTCATAATTTTATTATCTAGTTATGTAGAATGCTCTCTTTTTGAGCCAAACAAAGTGAAGAAGTAAAACCATTTCTTAAGTTTCCTATTCTCCTCTAAGAATTAATGATCATCACTAAGAAACTTGTTATTTCAATTGAGTTTCACACAATGCACTTTCTTATTTACTTGGAGCATCTATGGACAATTTTTGTGTAGATATTTTTTTGTTTTCAAGCTTATACCATGTTTTATCATTTATCGTTGTAGACTTGCTTTCCTAGTAGTTTGGTTTGTTATTTATTTAATGTTGCTTTGGAAGGAATGTTCTTATCATTGGTGATACACTTATTCCATGTCTTCTATGTTTAGTCACAATATTATTTTAGTACAAATTCTAAAACATGTCCTGTTTTCAAACTCAACATTTTCTTTGGTCAAGTTTTTGCCATGTTTTATGCTTTATCGTTGCAAGCTTGTGTTATTGATACTTTGGGTTGTTATTTATTTAATCTTTCTTTCAAAATATTTTTCTTCTAACTAGTGAAAATCAATTATTTGATGTCTTGTACATTGAATTTAAATGAAAATTTAATGCAAATTCAAAAACATACTGTGTTTTTGAACATGATATTTCTTTTGTAGACTTATGCCATGCTTTCCTACTACTATGATTTCTTATATATGTAACCTTGCATTCCAATGCATTTTTTTGGTACTTTTGTATGTGATTTATTTAATCATGTTGTTGAATGCTCTTTCTTTTGGCTAGTGGTGTGCACTTATTTTGTGTAATTGTGCATTATAATAATATTGTAGTGCAAATTCAAAAGCACATTGTGTATTACATGTCTTAATACACTAAGAATATGATTTTAGTGTAGATTAAAAAAAATATTGTGCTATCCAACATTATTTGAAGGCAAGCTTCCTTTCTTGATACTACAGTGTTTGTAAGTGTCTGTTTTTATGATTTATTTCATGTTTAGTTGAAATACATTTTCTTTTGGATGTTGAAAGACACATTTTCTATGTCTTTTATGTTGAGTGCAAACATAATTGTAGTGCATATTGAAAAAACATTAATGTCGTTCCAATTTAATAATATTATTATTTTGTTTCTTTCAAAAGAAATCCCTTTGCAATAGAAACCTATACTTAGTCTGCATCTTGTATCTTGAGTGAAATTGTTATTGTGTAGCATATTAAAAAACACATTTTGTTTTCCAACATGGGTTTTTTGGCTTTGAATAGTATTTTTTTTTATAAGGAAAGGAAAGTTTTGAAGGGTCCCCAAAACCCTTTACAATGAAGAGAAGCTACAAAAAGACTAAATCAATAAAACCTGCAGCCCAAAAAAACCAAAAAGCTGAAAAAAGATAAAACTAGGTAACCCATCAGTAGCCCTACAACAAAACATCAGCAACACAGCTGACCAAACAAAAAAAACAATAGAGCTATTTTCCATGGCTTTGAATGGTATTTTGAAACTCAATGGTGAAGGAGATATTTTCCATGTCTTCTATGTTGAGTTAAATAGTATTCTTATAAATTTTGTCCTACTCTACATTTTTTTTAGTTTTGGAATTCGTTGTCCCACAATAAAGATATTTTAATCAACAAAATAAGGAACCTCCCTTACAAATAAATATTATGAGTGAGACGTATAAATCATAGAATGAGATTTACAAAAAAGCATACATTCAAATAGGAGACTAAAATCAAATTAACTATGTACCAAACAAAACTAATATTGAATATACAAGACACTCAACACAAATGACATATAAATTCACACGTAATTATATTCATTATAAAACTATTCAAGTTTCATTGAAGAGATCACATAGTTATAATTACGAACATGTGTCCTTCACATTTCTAACATTATTTGCACTTGAAATTGCATCAATGGTAGTACATAGTTACCCAATGTGCATGAAACAAAGATGAAAAAAAAATGTGTACTAAATGGAGATTCTATAAAAGTCTTATGTATTTATATTATTTATAAAATCATTCTAGTTACACTATATAGATCACAAATTGTAATCACAATTGTTCCTCCATTTTTCCTTAATTAGTCTCAGTGAAACCTGCATCAATAGTATGTACAAGCATATGCATTTCCTATTTACACAATCCATTGTAAAAATCTATTGTACGCTCAATAACATCAAACAGGGAATTATATTCAGCTAATACAAACCCTAATATCTTCTTGTTAGTCTCACGTGCTATCTCATGATTATTATTGATCAACTAATGTTGATGCAATCCAAGCTCCAATACCACATTCCTATCACTCAACTCTATGAACCTATTCAATTCACAATTTCTCTTATCCATTTAACTTATTAGCAACTCTAGCCTTTAATTTTTTGCTTCTCACACTTGAAGGTCTTCTTGGGAAACATTTTTTAACATACATTATCTCAAGCGTCAACTGCGCTTGCTTTGATTCCATTGTTTCAGTGTTTTCTCTGTCTATGTTAAAAGCCCCCTATTTGGTTGCCTCGTAGGTATTCCCTTCACCTCAAATGTACAACTATCAAATGTTTCACCATTTCCATGAGAGTTGGATTTCAAATCTCTTCCTCTTTCTATTTATATCTTTTTCCCTTGTCCTTTTTGCAAAGAAAAATCAAATTACACAAATATTGTTAATTGTATCGATAAAAGTTAATTTTTATTAAAGATTACATTTTATTAAGTCAACATCTAATTGTCCAAGTTTAGTGAGAAAGAGGACAACATAATTGGACTACATTTCTTATAGATAGAATGTCATAGGAAAGTAGTTGCAAAATAAATAAAGTTGTCACATAATAATCATATTTGTATTGAAATATAAATTAACATACCAAGTAATATAACTTTACACCATAAATTTTTAATAATATAAAGTTCAAATTGGACATGTACAAAGGTACAAAATCTCTATCCTTCTCATCATCTCATACATTATCTATTTCATGCAAGTGAAGAAAATCCTTCATAAAATGCAAGCATGGGCACCTAGTCCACACCATGATGGAGGAATAGCATCCCCCACTCTAGATTGATCACTTTTGAGAAGGGCAGTACAAACCGCATGGGAAGGAATGACAAGGAAAAACATGAGGGAATAGAAGGGGGCCATTGTGATTGCCCTGGTAGACATGTATGCACAAATATGGAAACATGGAGGTGCAAAGGTGGGATGAGATCCATCAGAAGAAATGTGTTCATGGAATACCATGACCACAAGATGTACACATAATTAGTTCATATTCACATCATGCATTTAATTAGTTCATATTCACCCATCAATTAAATAAACCAACTTTAATTGATTTAATCTCTAAGGATCGTCCATTTAAAATTAAATAAATGAACTTTATTTAATTTGACCCTATCATTATCCCCCTTAGCTAAATAAATCAAATATTTATTTAACTAAATCTTTATCACCTTTCATCTCCCTTTGATTTGATTTAAATCCCTAAATCTAATTCAAATGGGTCAAAACATCTAACATCATCTTAATTAATCTAATCCATGATTAAATGCTAATCCTAATCACTTGTATTCTCTAGATTTTTCCACTTGCACATGAAATTGCATTTAATTGATTTATCAAAATCTTTATTTACTTTCAACTTGGCATAAAAGGAGAATATTCTCCAAGTTTGAATCTCCCCCCAATTTGACATGTACATCCAACAAAGCATTTATGAGGCCTTACATGTCTCTTGCACAAGGTCAAACTCAACATTTATCTCTCAAATTTAAATTTGAATCTCCCCCTCTTTGGCACATTGACCAAAATATGCTCATTCCTGAACCTATCACAAGTTGACAAGTGGCTTCATCTCATTGGTCAAATCTTTATCCCACATTGCTCTATTTTGAGCACTCTTAGCATTTGACATTTTATAAATAGAAAGCTTCATTCTTCAACAAATCCTCCACAATCTTTAGATCTTTCTCTATATCATTGTCATTTGAATCCATCTTCATAGCATTTTCATATCATCAATATCATGGAGCTTAGCAAAGGATTGGGAAAGGGCTTCTTTCCATAGAAGCACCAATCCACTATGAGATAAAGTTTTGATCATGTTTTTATATGCTTACAATTAGCTATTCCTGTTCTATTTAGTTTTGCATATTTTAGTATGGTTAAGTTTTTCATAGGGATGTTGAATTTAATGTGTTTCAAATGACTAACATGAAATTATTATGTTAAGATTTAAACATGTTGCGGATTTAGCATCCACATAATGGCACTAGAAGAAGGGCGGACTTGCCTTACAAATTTATCATTTTCCTTTATTACATATTTTTCATATCAAGTCAAGTGTAAATCTTGTTGTTGAGCTTCTTATAGGTGGATGTTTTGTTTAAGTCTTAGCATCTATTCTTTTGAGATACACATTTCCTTTATACTTTCATATCCACTTCATTGTTGCTGTGGGAATTTCTTTATATGAGGCTAAAAGTAGGAATTGCTTTATTGTTTTATACTAACAGTTTTTGAAGGAGATAATACCTCAAGATTTTCTCATCATAGGAATTAAGATAAATGCATGATAAGATATATATATTCTTTTTTATATGAGGAGCATGTGTGATTTATTATGACTGAATTTCTTGTGATAATATAACCAAATCAAATATTTGAACCTACTCACAGTCAAAATACTAGCTGAAACTAAGCTATGGATATAATACTTCTCAAATGAAGTCAAATCTGATACATATCCATGAGAATTTTTTTGCAGCTTCATATCCCTTGTGCCTGTCCTGAGTGTCAAATTATCTCTTGCTAATCTCGCACTTTCCCACCTGGGTCACTTCAACAAAGGATGAGCAAATGATGGTGATCATCTTATTTTCCCAAAATGGTGCAATCAACAAAAAACCTATGACGTGAAATGGATCCTAGCTATGATTCAGTACCTATATGTAGTTTGTAGCTTCAACTATGATAAGAAATCATTCCAACAGTCACAACACCCTTGTTTCCACTAGTATTTATGGATTCGTGCACTTTTTCATTCACATTGCCAAATGTTTAATATCTATTTTGCCTTCTTGATAAGCTTAATATAATTTCAAGTATTTTTTAATATGGCTTTTTCTGGTAACCATATTGTTTTTCTTACAAGACATATTGAAGGAACTGGTCTTACAAGAAAAAAAATCATGGGGATTAAAATATTTAATGTTGCTCGAAGTTTTCTTATGCCTTTTCAACAAAAAAATCTTATTATGCAGGCCATGAGACCACATCGTTGAGGCATTTTGTCAAAAGGTACAATATCTCTATATAGAACTGCATCATTTTTGTTCAGACTTATACACTAACCTTGCTTAGAATGAGCCATCATTTCGCCTGAGAGTTGCTATGCTAAATGATCTTAATGTTATGTCATTAATATCGCTATTTCTCCCATTAACAAGTAACTTTCTTTTTCAAACAAAAATGTGCTTTGTTTAGGCTCTTCTCATTAATATCATTGTTCCTATCTAACTAAAATTGTTGTTTTGGCATTTCAACTTTATTGGTGATATCGTTGTTTTCAAAATTGAGTTGAAAATCGTAAACAAAATTGAATCATTATCTGGGGATTCTTTTAGATCTCATCTTTATCTCATTTAGTTTGGTTCTTTGCGTGTTGTGCTTGGAATGTATGTATGGTCAGTGTTTTCTTCTTCAAAAATATTGACTAATGCATTTCAAAATTAGATAATTTAAGTATCAAATCACATGCTAACGCTGCCTCAATCTAATCCATTTTTGGGGAGTCCTAGTGCAATTCATTTTTTGTGAGTACATGGGGACACAACGCCTCATAAGCCCTAGGTTTCATTTGAACTTATCTAATGCACAGGTTTGTGGGATTGGTAATGAGTGTCTGTAAGTAACATACCCCTTTAGGATGGTGATTTGTTGATAGTTTAGTTGTTTCCTTTAAAGATTGTTGATGTCTACAAAGATCCCTAATTTTGTGTGTTGATCTTCAGAAGCAGTTGACCATATGTCACCATAAGTCTATTTTTAAGCTTGTGTGATTAATTTTTTTGTATTGGTTAAAATGAAATGACAAATCTATAGAGATCGATTTACAGAATCTTTATTATTTTGATTCTTAACATGCTTGTCTTCGTCCCAAACTGCACTTGAACCCATACGGTGTGTGCAATAGGCTATATTTCTTTCCAATATAGTAGTAATGTACAACCCTATTCATGCATATCTTAACTCACATAAATTTTAAAATATTTTATTGCATGTGGTTCACAAGAAAGACTTTAACACTTTCGGGAGTCAGGAATCTACTCTTCATATTTGATGGTGCCTCTCTTAAAGATTACCAAACATGTGTGAGGTTAAATTCAACATATCAAATGCACGAATTTTGTATGGGCCAACTTGTATTAACCTTGGTATTGATAGCCAAAGATTTACCTTAAAGAATGAAGAGGTAGACAGGTTTGATTCCCACCGTCAAGTTACTGCATCAACAGTGGTTGATGACTTAATGAAGTTGACAATATGGTGAGCAGTATAATGCATCATAGCATTCTATTTTATAATCCCAATTCTAATAGGATATGCATGTAAACAATCTTTACAAAAGCCCCAAAGAATATCATAGATGGCATAGTATGGTACATTCTTTTAAAATGTGATTCAAAAACTAATAATATCTTGATTTGCAGATTTGGAGTCTAAGTCAATGGAGAAGCATACTCGATGTTGGCAGGATGTAGTGTGGTGTGGAAGTTAAGACTTTTTAAGAGATTTTAATGGCTGATAAATCTCTCTTATGATTTGGCATTTTCCTTTTATGACAGTTCCATTTTACGCACGCAACGACTTTATGAAAGCTCCATTTTCCTTTATGTGTTTTGATTGGAATTATTTAATTGAAAGAGTGTTAGTGGGTAATAATGCAAATGTATCCCAGTTTGTGTCTTATTTTTCCCCAAAACATGTCTTCCTAGTGCGTGTCACATCAGTAGTCAATAATTTGTTCCAATATCCTCTATCTTTTTCTGTGAACTTGCTGAATTTAAATCCTCAGATGCCAGATCTATTTGGGAATTGATGGGCCAAACTAATGCAATTTAAGTATATATTTAAACAACTTTGTATTTAATGATGTAGTTCAATGTTCATTGGCTGCATTATCGAGGAAGCATTTTATCTAGCTTTATGACTCAAAAAAATGAATGATCTACAAGTAGGTTTCATTGTGGACTGGCGCACATTAAAAGTATTATCAATTAAGTTTTATTGTAGATTGGTATTCATTTAAGAGATTATCAATACATGACTTATATTTTCTTTTTGTTTTAAGTTTTCAAAGAAGAGGAACTCTTCCATTAAGGTTATTGTTGAATGCATACATTTTGTTTGAAAATGTATTCATCATAAATCTCACTTCTAAATATTTTATTTTGTAAATGTTTGTAGGTGAAGATTGACATTGGAATCGAGTGGTGGAATCAAGTGAAAGCAAGTAAGAGTGGAGTTGAAGGAAATCAGACATTGAAACTCTAAATTCACAAAGCATTTTTTAGTGCTTTAAAACGCTTCCATCCTATGCTTTAGTTTTATGTTTTAGATCGACTCATCTCTTTTTGGGATCTTAAAAAGAACATTTTGATTTTTACGACAAAGGGGCTTAAAAAGAACTTAGTCAAACTCACTAATTTTACAATTTTGGATTAACAAATTAAACAATCAAATCTTCATCTTTCCTTTGGTGCTTAAAACGAATTGAATCATTGCTTTGAAAGATAAAATTAATTTGTATCTTTATTGTTTTGTAATTATTTATACAAAGTAATACCATCAAAATCCATATGCACTTCTCTCGTGCCTCACGGTGATCTTGAGAATCAAAAGACTTTTGGTGACATTAAATTGTGTACTTAATTACCCACACACTTCAATTTGGGTTTAAAAATTGAACAAAATACTTTGCGAGTGTGAGTAAACTTATTGCATGTGTTCTCCCTTTATTTCTAAACAAAGGTTGATCGAACTATGAATATGTTTACTCTCTTTTGTCTATCTTAGAGGGTCTTCCTTGGGGAAAAAGTACTCACCTAAGGGAACAACTCAACCGTTAACACTCTAAAGCCAAGAGTATTTCCAGTTGGGATATAAATGTGGGTATTGGAGCAAATGCCAATATCACGCGGTTGATTCTAATGAGATGGATCCGAAAGGGGACTCTCACCATATGGGTCAATCTCCATGAATGGGAAGTCCAAACTAAAACCCTTGTTTGTAGTGGCCTATTAACTCATTCACCAAGTTTATCAAAGTGGTGCATTGGAACTTAGATTCCAAGAAGTTACTTGCCATGTCCGATCTTAGTTAAAGTATAGAGGTTAAGACTTCATTCTTAACATACTTTTATACTCTTTCCTTGGTTGCATGTAAAATCATCTCTTCTTCTATGAAGGGCATGAGACAAGCCCACCAAGAAAACGTACCAATTGAGCTAGGATGTTATATTGCTTATGAGTCAGTTTGAAAACATAGTGCTTTGATTGAAAACATTGGAAAACCAACATTCAACATGAGCATCAAATCTCAAACCCTTTAGGAGAAGAAAATATCCTTGAACAAATTCACATGTTATTGCTTACCCTTGGGATTCAAGTATCCTTAAAGGCTTCTAAACATTTGGATTTCATCTCAATTTGCTCCTACTAAGGTCAACATTAGGAAACCTTTACCTTGATTTCCTCGACTTCCACATAATGCATTTTGTGGGATGAAAGAAAATTAGGACATTCGGCGTTCAATTGAAAACCTAATCAAGAAGTGTTTTTGATAAAAATAATCCATTAAGCAAAGATTGAATCAATTGGACCCCACACATGTGCTTGGCATCTTTTGGTCATATGGTTTCATGCAAACATTGGTCTTTTGATTTTGAATTACTCTTAGAGAAAGGCATGTTCTTCACTAGCTTGGTCTCGTAAAGAAGTCCTTCCTAGGGTCATTTAGGATCAAATCAAACACTTCATCCAAATTCCAAACATCTATCAAAACCCATCCCACCAAACAACTTTAGAGCTTTTGGAAACATCATTCTAAACTTGGGTAAATCATCAAAATCAAAATCACCTTGTTTAGTTAGGAGTATGGGAATGCATACTTTCTCATACCTCTAGTTAAATTAGCACCCCTTTGAACAAGTTCATCCTAAGATAACATCTAACATCTTAGGGTCTACAAGTCCATTATCCAAATCCAATCAAACCAATCAAAATCAAATCCCAAAGTCTAGCATTGATCCAAAGTTCCTAAACATTCAACACCCATATCATTTACCCCTTTTCATCCTTCATCTCATCATTGGTCCTAAACACCTTAGAGATCACTTTTACAACAAGGTCAAAACACAAGAGGAACATGGAATATAAACTTGATCCATACATCATGAGTAATCCAAGTCAACCAAACTTTCAAAGCCTTACAATGTCGATTAATTATCAACACTCACATTTATACAATCCATACATGGGATCATTATCTCCTACAAACATCAATAGTACAAATGTGAGTATGCCTAGTCAAAATTTTGGAACACCTTTCCCGATGTTAGATTTAAATCAAAGTCTAAACGTACAAGTCTATTTGCCAAACAATCAATGCATGAGTCTTCAACAAAACAAAATTATCCCACCAAATCCATACATGCCAAAAGTGAATATACCAAGTACAAGATTACCAAACATGAATCCAACAAACTTTGGGATAAATATGCTTGCAAATCATTTGAATATTGTTCAAATTCCAAACAAGACATTAACAACTCCAAGTCAAGGTAACACCATGCAAAATCAAAGCAATATGATTCCCAACCACAACAATGTTCAGTTTGCACCTATAAATATGAACATCATCCCAAATTAGAACATTGTTCAAAATCAATTTGTCGATGATCCCATGCGAACACCACAAGTGTACATCCCAAATCTACTTGAACAAAAGACAAATCAAGGGATTCAAAATCAAAATCAAGATCAAATTTCGCTAGAGCAACTTACTTCACATGCCAAAATAATTGAATTATTGAGCCAAGAGATATCTTCACTCCAAAATAAATACACTCTTCCATTGGTTAAAACATGTCATCAAAGCATTGAGTTGTGTTCACAACCACATCAAGAACAATATCTCCAATGTCAAGAAGTTAGATGTCAAGATCAACCACATCAACAAATCCAACCCCCACATCTTGAAGAGCAATCACCACATCTCGAAGATCAATCACCACATCTCCAAAATCACCCACCACAAGGTCAATTTAAAGTGAAAATCTCACAAGGTAACAAACGAAAATGCACACCTCTTAGGGGACCAATCGAATTGATCATGCAACAATTGGTACAAGAAAATCTCATTAAAATCCTTGTTTATGAGGATTATCAAGAGCCCTTAGTTAAACCACCAGGGTATAATGAGAAGCACTTTTGTGGCTTCCACAAAATAAAGGGACACACAACATCAAATTGTATTCGACTCAAAAATCTCATCCAAGACCTTATTGGTCAAAATATAATCACTATTGGGGACAATGATGAAGATCTATTCATCAATGAGCACCTTGGGGATGTTTCCACCTTGTCCAATGATCAAATTAACATACCTCAAGAGTCACTTTTCAATCATGATCAAAATCCACCAACCATCAATGATCCAATTCAAGAAATGTCAACATCATTTGACCCTATGGTTGAAGACATTGGAAATTCCTCCATCACAATTGTTGAAAACAATGATCAAAATATATCCATCAATGAGCACATTCAAGATGTTTCTCCCCCATCCGATGACCAACTCACCATACATCAAGAGCCACTTTTTAGTGATCTATTTCAAGGAGTGTTAGGATTATTTGATCCTATTAACATAATGCACGATCCATCAACCAATGATCATATTGAAAATGTCTCTACATCACCTAATGTGTTAGAGGACATATCTCAAGAATTTATTCCAAAGCAAGGTCAAAATCTTCCACTAAGGTCTAGCAATGGTCCTTTCCAAGACATGTTGACCCCCTTTGACCTCATGGTTACAAATACTGAAGGAACCCTGAAATCGACACTTGAAGATATTGAACCACTTACCATGTCTAATGATGGCATCCAAGAACCCTTTGCAAGCAATCCATCCTTTGAAACTGACCCATGTCAACAGCTTGATACAAAGCATGTCAAAAACAACTTCAAAATCATTCAAGATCAAGAATTTGTATCTTCAAGATACTACAATAATCTAATGGACTCTCTCCTATATATGCAAGATGATCAAATCCATATAGCACATACTCCTCCATCTACCCATGAGATTCTTTTTGTAGATGGACACATAGATGATCTTCATTCAGAACAGGATTCCTTTACTCCTTATATTATTACACAAAAGGAGCAGATTATTGATTCCTACAGCCAAATAGAGTTGTCAACATCAAGATCAAATATATCCAAAATCCAGACTAAAGAAATCATGTATGAAGATATCCAACATTATCCACTCAAGGAAGTAGGTTAGATAGAATGTAATATATTTTGAAGTTAGCAGAGCATCCAATCGAAATAACATCATTTGCAGTGGTCATTTATCAGAGAATGCATTCTAAGCAAGAGCTCTCGGAACAGGAAAAATCAAAGCATGAAGGTACTACTACCACCATACTGGGGGCAACTTCATCTCAAGCAAACATCAACATAGGGAGCACGAAGAATCCTTATGATGAAACTGATGCCAATACTACAACCAGCCACATCATGAATCTTCATCCACCCATCACCCCATCCACAAATTGGGACCAACGTCAAAAGAAAGATTTGAATCAAAGCACAAAAAATGTTATCAAAGTAAAAGAAGCTAAGAATCATATCAGAAAAATAAAATACATATGGATACCAAAAAATACAAAGAAAGATTATCCCTATCAAACTCCATCAGTTAAAGAAACTATGGGGAAAAATAAAAAAGGGAAAAATATCCATTAAAGATGTCCACAAAAGAACAAGCAAGCTTTTCAAGTGAAATACAAAGTGTATCAAGCAGTTGGTCCTAATTCCATGTACACTTCCGTATCCACCCATCATTGCTCATCTTCCCAAGTTTGGAGAGTCAAAGGTTCCAAACTGTCAACCAATCCATCTCCTATCCCTAAACACACTCCATCCACACCTCCACACATAATATTCAATTCTCACACTGACCATGTATTGGAAATGACCCTTTATCATAAGGATTTAGAAGGCATTCTATCATGATGTGCGCACAAAGACAAAGTCAACTCTAGTATTAACAAAGCAAATCAGGAATCCCAAAAGTTTTATTCAAGTTCGCGTATCTTAGCAAAGCAACTTCTTCAGGCAGGATATTGATGGCACATTATGATAGAAGTGTCTACATCAGCAACACCTTGTGATTCAGCATGAGCTTAAAATCTTTAAAAAAAAAAGAAAAAAATCCAAAAAAATTAGAAAAAGGATTGAAAACAACAAAGAAAAAAATTGTCCTCTAGTGAAAACCGCATGGGTGGTGCTTTGGGAAAGACCATGACAAAAACCTAGCAAACAAGCATCATGTGTAGAATCGAGAATCTATGTGTGTCACTTCAAGTGAAAGCATCTCATCCCATCCATAATAAATCAAGCATTCCATCCATCTTATCCATAATAAATCCATTCATCCATAAACCATTGACCCAATCCATTTTCATCCATATGCATCCATCATCCAAGTTATCTTGATCTTGATGAAAGTTTGGGGCACACTTTACACTTACTTATGGTAAACATCTTGACATGGGTCATTTTCACTGATCCTATCCTATCCAACATTATTTGAGGCATGAAATATTACCCAAATGAACATCCTTTATCCAAACACCTTATCTTATTGCAAGATAATCCATATCCATCCATCCATACACCTATCTGGGCATCTATCCATGACATTCCATACATTATTAGACACTGGGGGAAAATATGTACATCCTCCTTCAAGAATAAAATCTTGATCTATATCCTCCAACTTATGTGGTGATCTGAACATTGGAAAACATGAAATCAATTTGGTCAAAACCACCTGTGAGAAAAATTCCAAATCACTAGCCCATGGCATATTTTGACAAGAAGATGTTCTTTATCAAGCTTCATATTTCATCAAACATCACTCCAAATAATTAATATCAGTCACATCTAATTTTCACTTCAAACATCACATCAAATCATCCAAAACATCTGTTGTTTCAAACCAAGCTTCAAAATCTTGATCAATCAAATCCAATCAATCCATCATCATCTTGAGAGATCCTTCCCAATCCTCGTGTTGTTTAACACTATCCTTGCATCGTTCTGCATCCTCAACAATGTTATCATCATCAATCTTGATCAATCAAATCCAATCAATTTGTCATCATCTTGGGATATCCATCCCAATCCTTGTGTTGATTAACACTATCCTTGCATTGTTGTGCATCCTCAACAATGTTATCATCATCAATCCATTGATCAAATCAATCAAACTTAGCTTGGTCTTCAACAAAATCCCAAACAGAGAACTGATATCATCACACATGTCCATATCCAAATCATCAAAATCATGCAAAAAATCCAAAAAGACCAAAACATATCAAAATCCAAAAACATTCAAAAAATCAAAAGAATATAAAAAACATTGGAATTCGAACTACATCGTCTTTGAGCTTAAATGTAGGCAAGGCTAATCTTTGATCAACCCCTGAGACACAAAAACATTCAAAAAACACAAAATACCAAAAACAGCCTCAAAACATTCCAAAAATGTCAAAAACATCCAAATATTTGAAAAAATCCATCCGTCCCATTTCGCTTTCACCCGCAATAATCAATCATTCATAATAAACTGATAGTTACCTTCATCATTTGGTAAAAAAATAGAAACAAGTACAATAATAAACAAAAGCTAGCTTCAAACATAAAATAAAAATTGAAAGTGAAATAACAAACCGTTAAACGCAAAATCAAACTCTTGATCACTTTCAAACATGTCAATCAACTTTATATCAGTAGCCTATCAATCAACTTATCAACCCATCATCATCCTATACAATGCATGTCCTAGGATATATTGTTCTGACAATGGGCATCATTTTGGATATCACTTTGGATTCTTATCCTATCAAAACAAACCCCTTTGGATAGAGGTATGAAGAATATTGACTTGTTTTTGTACTTGATCTTTTCTTTTGATTTATCTTATTGTACTCATTCCAAGGACCTCTTGATGATATCTGAATGAAGGATTTAGAGAGATAGGAATGGGGCAAAGATCATTATCCTTTTGTCTTTCGTGCTTGTTGGATGCTCTTGTAATATAACTTGGTTAATACTTGCTTTGTTAGGTACATCCTAGCAAGGTTTCTGTATGTCAAGTGTGAACAAGAATACTCCTATCTATTTGTCGATTCAAAGTCCATTGCACTTGGTACAACGCCATCCTAGTTCTTTATACCTTGATGCATTGTATCTACAAGTGTAATCAAACATAAGGTAAGTAACCCTTTTAAAATCTCAATCCTTGATAAGCAAAACATCATCTATCATCATCAGCATCTCTAATAAAGTCTCGTCAGATCATGGACTTGTTGGATCCTCCTTTCATCATCTCATTTCTTCTTTTTTCTCTCCGTGCTAACATAACATCACCAATGCGTCCATCATGCATCCATCCTACATCCACAAACCATCAACATTCGGCATATCATCTCATATACATAGTCATCATCATAATATAGATTTGTTAGTCTAAGCATCTCATAAATCGTACATTTGCATAAAACATCTATTACATAATCATATAGGCATTATTGCATCATCATCTCATTAACATCATCATCATAACTATCCATCTTGAACCTCTTTATCATGAGATCGACCCTCAAATCGAATCTTTTTGCTTGATCTCTCGAGGGGGCAATGTACTAGTGTACTTCTTTCCACTGGGGCATCCGAAAAAATAAAAAAAATTGAATTTTGATTGCGAAAAGTTTATTCTTTGAACCAACGCAGCAAGTACATTGATTCAAAGAGGGGAAAAATGTAGACACATGAAATTGACATCATGCATTTAATTAGTTCATATTCGCCCATCAATTAAATAAACCAAGTAAATAATTGACTTAATCTCTAAGGATCTTCCATTTAAAATTAAATAAATTAACTTTATTTAATTTGATCCTATCATTATCCCCCTTAGCTTTAAATAAATCAAATATTTATTTAACTAAATATTTATCACCTTTCATCTCCTTTTGATTTGATTTAAATCCCTAAATCTAAGTCAAATGGGTCAAAAACATCTAACATCATCTTAATTAATCTAATCCATGATTAAATGCTAATCCTAATCACTTGTATTCTCTAGATTTTGCCACTTGCACATGAAATTGCATTTAATTGATTTATCAAAATCTTTATTTACTTTCAACTTGGCATAAAGGGAGGATATTCTCCAAGTTTGAATCTCCGCCCAATTTAACATGTACATCCAACAAAGCATTTATGAGGCCTTACATGTCTCTTGCACAAGGTCAAACTCATCATTTATCTCTCAAATTCAAATTTGAATCTCCCCCTATTTGACACATTGACCAAAATGTGCTCATTCCTCAACCTATCACAAGTTGACAAGTGGCTTCATCTCATTGGTCAAATCTTTATCCCACATTGCTTTATTTTGAGCACTCTTAGCATTTGACATTTTATAAATAGAAAGTTTCATTCTTCAACAAATCCTCCACAATCTTTAGATCTTTCTCCATATCATTGTCATTTGAATCCATTTTCATAGCATTTTCATATCATCATTATCATGGAGTTTAGCAAAGGATTGGGAAAGGGCTTCTTTCCATAGAAGCACCAATCCATTATGAGATAAAGTTTTGATCATGTTTTTATATGCTTACAATTAGCTATTCTTGTTCTATTTAGTTTTTCATATTTTAGCATGGTTAAGTATTTCATAGGGATGTTGAATTTAATGTGTTTCAAATGACTAACATGATATTATTATGTTAAGATTTAAACATGTTGCAGATTTAGCATCCAAGAGGAAAGAAACAAATCTCACTATCATTGGTGTGCACACTATGAAACTCTGATTCACAAAAAGGGGATATGTATGCAAGGCCATCGCGAATGAACACTTAAGATTTAAGTTTGGGTCTAGGAATGAACCTGACATCATGAGCTTACCACTTTCTAGTGTAAGAATTTGAGTGCTGATATGGAATCATCGCCATTATGATGGTTGAAAAAGTTATTAAGTCTTCACACTTTCTAGATTAGTTGGAAGATGATTGGTTGATTAAAGTTGGTCATTAATAAAAATTTAAAAAAATAGTAATCGAGGGGAAATTTTTGCAAGCGGCCTATTATATCTAGATAATCATGAAAAGTGGCATATTATATCTAGATAATCATGAAAGTTTCTTATGATAAGAAACTAAAATGCAATTTAATGCCAAGAAATGTGGTAGGAACAAAATAAAACAATAAAATAGATATTGATATCAACTTCATGCAACCACATTATTCACAATCCACAAAATATCAGATCCACACTAAGATAATTACGCCAAGAGGTGTTCCACTACAATGCCATTTTTTTCGTGTGTATCAAAACGTATGACATGTAAGGGAATAAGTAATGGTTAGTTTACGTATAAGAGTCTTCATATGTTGATCACCGCCTATTATTATCTTGTAGCATGTGCTTAAAGAAATTCATTGATTGCCTCCACTAATCACCACCTAGCTTCCATATAAACCGCCTCCACTAATCACCACCTAAGATGCATGTTTATATTGAATGTCATTCCCATTTATTTTCTGCCTACATTAATATCTACATAGTACAAGGTTAAGTGGGGATCTAATAAAGAGGATTTGTGCATTTGCAGATCACATTTACAGCTTTATAAACAAAATTGGAGTATCATGCAAAAAAATTAGAGGCTAAGGAAACAAGTTTTACTTCTCAGCAAGGAGAATCAAAATCTATAGTAGAAATAGCAAGAGAAACATAGATGTATGAACAACAGTTTGGAATCCTCATGAGTTGTTTGGTGGAAGTTTAGGTTTTCTTATGTTGTACGATCCTATTGCATAGTCTGGTATTCATTCTGAAAATGGTACACAACGATTTTTTCTTTTCATCAAATAAGAATAATTGTGGCTATTCATTTGCTTATTTTCAATTTTTGGATTTGAATACTTCATGCAGTTTTCAAAGTGATTTTTTCTTGAAATTTGTTAGGTTTTAGGTGTTGCATGATAAATTAGATTTTGTGTGTTATGTGCAGTTGAGAATTCTCAATTTTTATGGCCTTTTCCTTTGTCGTAGAGGGCTTACTTTTTTAGGTTAACCTTAACTTTTTAATTATTTGCTGAATAATTTTGTTATAAGCCCAACAAGTTTATGATGGTTAGTGATGGATTTTACTAGCTAAGTGCTTTTTTTTACCATTTTTCCTTCTAGAGTGTGTTTGGTCCACGGCTCACAAGCATTTTCCCATGTTGTATGCACATTATGCATGTCATATGATGTTATTTTAATTTAAATTGTAGCAATAGTGTTTTTACTTATTTAAATATAGATGAAGTAGCAGTGAAACAATGAGGACATTTATTTAAATTATTTAACTTTGAATATCAATTTAATCTCATTTCACATTTTTCCTTTAAAGCTAGTTGAATTATTTTAGATCTATTTAAATCCTTTTAATATATAGAAGTCAAAGATTGATAACTGTAAAATAATAGGGACATTCACTTCAATCTAGGGAACTTCTTAGCTCATTTAGGCTTTTGTTCACGATTTTCCTTTCTAGTTTCATTTAATTATTTTAGATATATAAATATAGGTAAGATATTATTGAAATGAGAAAAAAATCAGTGCACTTTGCCTAAATTTATTAGGATTCTTGGCTTGTTTTAGCCTCACTTTACAGTTTTCGTTTACTTTAGGTTTTTAAAGAAATGAGGCATAATTACTTAAGTCAAACCTCGTGTTACTGTGCTTGGTTCGTGACCTCATAAATAACACTTTGTTGGAAATGGGCCTTAAACTCTTTAATATCATATAAGATCCAGAATTTTCCAATAAATTATAGGGAATTTTAGTATTTGAATTTTTTTTCACTTGAATGTATTTGATTTTACCCTTGTTATTTTTGAGCCACCTATTGAAAAATAAAATAATTTTGGATCTCATACATTGCTTTATTCCAAATTTGTCTTGGCTTTGGGGGTGCAACTGGTTATGGTAAAGCAGATTCATATGGGGTTTGAGTCACCCCAATTCAGTTTGTTCAACTATCTTTAATTTTGGATTCTATGAAGAAGTTAGAGCCAAAGGTGACTTTTTGGGTCATATCCTGATGCACACCCCAAGAGGCATATGAGACCTATCTATGATAACATAAGGACATTTTAAATTTACAGTTTATCATATTTATAATGTTCAAATATTGAACTCGATGTGAACAAGGAGATCCCTAGATTGAACCTAATGATGTTTCTCTACCGTAAAATAAATATTATTAGACAATATACAACTGGAGTGCATCAAGAAAACTATTATATGTTATTTTCCTACAAAATGTTTGAAGTTATATTTGAATGTGTTATTGCTAATTATTGATAGAAGATATGATTGGCATGAGTTTTAGGTCTACAACTATCTTGAAGGAAAACCGATATTGTTGTGGTGAAACTGTTTTTCTTGAGCTTTCAGAGTGAACTATGTCAACAATGATTTTTCTATGAATGCCAAATGAAGGCAATATTGATGGTTGGCTTAGACATAACAACAAAAGGAAACACCCCATCACTACAAATGGAAAAAACCAAAAATTTGGAGTCTCATCACGCTTCCAAGTCCCTGGAAAAAGGATTTTCCCTACCCCACTAGGCATCAACTTGCAGAACAAAATCTCATGCTTTAGATTAGATCAATCTTTATACTGGCTATTGTCAAAATGATCACTGGTGACATAATTGTTTTGAATTTTGCTGATTGATGGGTATCCTCTGATCATTTTCCAGTTTTTTTTGGAACTATGGATAAGTATAGTGTTCCATTGGAATGTGCCCGCCCTCAAAAATATTGCAATCTTCATAGATGAGGATGTTTCTAAGAGAGTGGGACAACATGGAAACATTCCTCCACTGTGCTACCACTAGCATTTCCATATAGGAGATGTCCCTGGGATGTTTGTCTTAGAGAGGATAGCTATAGTTAGCAGAAGGGAGAAAATACAAAAGGGGAGAGAAAGCGAGAAGAGAGTTGATTCATCTAATCTAACAAAAGAGAACAAAATGAGGAATTAAATTGAATAGAATTACAAAAAATTGAACTCCTTTAAAAATCACAAATAGGATTATTGTTAATCTCGAATGTGCACGAAAATTTCAAATTATTGATATACCAAAATACTACTGTATAAAAAATACTAAAGATTATTTAACTTTTATGTTTGACTGTTCGAAGTTGGTTATACAACCATCAATTACAAATAGAATTCGCTTTACAAATTTATTTCTTGTTTCCCTAATTTTCTCTTTATTTCTATGTTGCTTACAAGCGTACAATTTCTTGACACTAGATCTATTTATTTTCAGCAAACAAACCAAGGGCATAGCAGTAATTAGATACCATTCTTTCATAAACTTTACAAAGGTATTTATTATTTTTTTCCTACTCAATAACATTTGGTATATTTGTACAGCCTTCTACACTGATGTTTTGTTGTTGGTTTGCTGACGATTTATCTAGTGTTTTCTTTTGTCAACATTCTTTACTTTTTTGGGCTACTGGTGCTTGTGTCTTTCTCTTTAGCAACTTCCTTTCATTGTATATGTAAGACCCTTCCTTATATGTACTTAATACAACCCTACTTTGTTATATGTTTTTCTTAAAGTGATTATCAAATGGATTGTGGATGGTAAATAAGGTGATCTTTTGGCAATATGTTTGCATTTCCTCTTGGCATTATGTTTTATTGTCATTACCATGAAGGTGAAATGCACTAGTATACTATGGGATGCAAATTGAAATTTTAATGGATTATTATATGGTTAAAGTTTAGAGTATTCATCTAACAGATTAATGTGATATACAATTGTTATTGATGAACGTGTTGGTAATGTGCAGGAGGGTAGCGATGTTAGCATGAGAAGGACGAACCATCGAGAGCAAATTAAAAGACTTCTTCTTGAGGATACAAATTTGACCCTTTTTGGGGCTTAGAAATAGATAAAGTTAATATGTTGGTAAATAAAGGTGATGAGGGTTGGTAATAAAGGGATAATTGATTATGTATTTTATAGGTGTAAGAGGGGTTGGGAATTAGTAACCCTTATCCAAGTGTGGAACTCGGATGGATTTTTAAGTGGGTCTTTAAAGAGGGTTGTTGGTTAATTTCCTTGGTTGGGATGTAAAAATAAACCCCTTAAAGTCCATACTATAGTGGTAGGGGTGAAGTGGGCATGCAATAGGGCCTCAAGGACATGATTTGACCTTTGAAAAGTCCTCATAATGGAGAGTGATGAATTTTGAGGAGAGGATGGGGGTGAAAGGATTGGGTGGTTGTCTAAGTGCATGTTTCTTCTTTAATAAGGGAAAACACCCTCATTTATGGAGAAAAGGACACTCCACACATCCCCATCCAAGAGTTGCAAGTTGAAGCTTCTATATATTTTGGAGAGTAGGAATGAGTGGGGTCTTACCCACTTCTCCTTTTGGAGAACTTTAATGAAGACGATAGGAAGAATGAAAAGAGGAGAGGAAACTTGTTGGGGAGAGAGTGATCTGGATGGCTGGGTTGGAGAGGAAAAAGAGATAAAAGAGTTTAAGTCCAGCTCCTAAAGCAAGAGATAAGTTCTGCTATCTCCATTTTTCCTTGTTTAGTTGTGGTAATAAAGTGATATGTTGTGTGGATTTTTGTTGAATATGGTGAGTGAAAAATCTAATGTACGCAATATGAATGTTGTGTTATTTGTTCATTCCTTTCATAATAGTTTAAGAAAACCCCATTCATTATCTTGGGGTTGCTACGTTTATTGCTAGGGGGTATGGCTAGAGCCCATGAGGCTCCATGACGCCATTACGATAGGGTGGAGAGCAAGCCTGATTCAGGTGTAAGTCATTCTTTGTAGTTCTTAAAATTAGTAGAATATGGAAAGCTAGTGAATGTTGTAGCATGAAAGAAATGGAGAAAGAACAAGCCTTATTCCTTTGTGAACTATCCATTGGGCTTCTAAAATAGTGAATGCGGCATCAAAGTCTTATGTTTGGTTTAAATGAAGAAAAAAATGTAAACCTTGTGTGATGTAGCAAAATACTTTCTTCATGATCCATTGAGTAGTCACTGTAAAATTTCTTACACTGTTGAATGGTTATATGTTGTATTATTGCAGCAAGTATGGAGATACATTATGATTCAGTCTTAATGATGGTAGAATGCAAAAAGGAGACAAGAGAAAATATGAATGGAGGTTCTATTGTTTCATTTCACATTGAGTGATAAAAGGAAATGTAAATCCATATTATGGAATGAATATTGGTTTGATAGAGGTATATGATTGTAAAATCATGCTTGTTTTACTCACAAGTGAATTTGCTTATCTAACTATCAAAATATTAAATAAATACAAATACCCAGATATAGTAAAATGTTTAGGTTTTATATGTTTATATACATATATTCTCCCTGCAATATAATTTTTGTTTCATATTCCCTTGTGGAAGGAAACTTCATTGACGACAGAAATGTGTAATGCCTTACTCCCCTCGTTCAAGCCAATATGTGAATATATTTGACCTTACAAAGAATTATATATATAACCAAATAAATGGATGTTTGATTATAAAGAATGCTATAAGTACTTACAACAAGCCTCCTCGGGTCTTTGAGGAAACACAGCAGTGATTGCAGCCTTTTACAGTCGTCCGGCTAAAAGAAGTATTATAGTTATGGAACTGTTAGTGAAGTTCGTTAATCAAAATCACAGCCGTAAAAATAAAAGGAATAAACGGTACTTGTAATATGATGAAATGGTAATATAAATATCTATCGACGTAATATAGACATACTATGCAATAAAATAACTAAACTAGTAGGGTATACTCCCACATACTGTCATTAGTAACCGAATAGATAATACAAACTGCATGATTCATAAGTATCCGAGTATAAATGAAACGAGATGTAAAAATAAACAAATAAGGGGATTATCAAGCGCATAAGCGAAATACTGAGAGATAAATGAAAACACGGGTGTGAAACAAAGACTAAATTTATCAAAAATATATATACGTGCAGATAGATGACCTGCAGACAAATCTGTCTCTCCTGGCGGGTTACACCTTGTGAGGATGGGATCTTTTACATCCCTCAATCTATTTGCTTGCCATACTTTTTTTCGTCACAAGATTCTACCCTGGTGTTATCTGGACGAGTGAGGTGTGACCTTTTCCCAACGCTCCTAGATCCACTTCACTTCCAGCCTCATCATCTTAACAAATGTCTGAAGGAAGTCAAAGTAAATAATTAAGAAGTAGATACATTTGGGGAATAAAACTCAACCTCCCACTGTCCATAGTAAATCCGCTTCATGGCACGACCATCACATTGAATGCTGGCCGTTGTGTGTTAAAAGATCTTTATTTTCCACGCGTACGTTTTTCCTCTGTTTTGGTTTGTTTGCCTGTGTTTCAAATCTACAAAAGTCTTTTACCTTGCATGACATTTGAAAATTCAAAGAACTTTTAAATTTTGTCAAAATTTATTTGTTGCGTAGAGTCTTCCTGATCTAGTGTTGAATTCTTCTCTTTGAGACAAATTTCTATTTGAGTAAATCTCGCCAACGGATGTAGCTTCAACAAACTGCTAGCATGTTATGTTAATCAATGTCAGATGTCGATGTTCTTAGAATAAACATTTTTATCAAATTCGTTCACTTAGCCTTGAAAATTCCAAATAGCAGTAAAGCAGCTAAACATTGTGATTTTGAGGTCCAACGACATGTTAAGGATCAATTTAAGCACCTTTTAAGTGCACTGTCAAAATCAATGCTCATACAACTGATATTTCTCAAAAGTGGCATTAATTTGTCAAGTTGTCTAGCACTTCAACTCAATGAATAAGTTGTATTCCATGGTTAAGCCGATAGTTAAGAAAGAATAATTAAATATCGGTTTCATTCTTAACGGAAGTACAACAAAAAAAAAACATTTTCTTCCACTAACTTGTGGATCAGATTCAGGTTCACATAAATGATGGAGATTTTAGTGTATGTATACCGTCCCTTATAGTATTTCTGGCAAATAAATCTGTGCAGCATTAATTCCATTCCCCATCAAGAAATAAATTAAAAGAATAAATAAATGGGAAAGTCGTATCAATCTGACATAGTGGAGCGACCTGCTCCTGCCAATGGATAGCAATTGATAATCATAAAAAAAAAAAAAAACTGCAGGAAAGTAGCTGGCCATTTATGGAAGTGAAATTATTAGACTAGATGCAAGATCTAGTTCATCTACCCGGTCAATGACATACCACGAACTACACAGTAGCAAAGAAAACTCCACAAAGAACCCTCTTTGGAATAAGCACGTCCCACCAGATGAAAGAGAGTGCCTCCATCATTACTCCTATCAAAAATTTGAACCCGTTTCAAACAAGATGGATTATAAAGGGTTGTGACAATAAAAAAAGAAATGCATGAATTCAACACTCAAAAGGGGCAAGGATATGTCTTCTCCTTTGAAATTATTGATTGTGATGGTACTAAGATACGTGTCACTTCCTTCAATGATGTTGCAGATCTTCATTACAAGAATGTTCAAGTCAGAATTGTCTATACAATATCTGGGGGGGACTATTAAATCAACTAATAGATTATACAACAAACTCAATAGCCAACTTGAAATTTGTTTAGTTGATGATTCCAAGGTTTCACCCTCTAAAGATGACCTTGCAATTCTAAAGCATCCATTTCTTTCATGACCCTCATTGACATTCTCCACATCACCAACAATTCCCTTGTTGATGTTATTGGAATAGTTGTTTGTATCAACCCGAGCTCTACAATAAGAAGGGATGGTTCAAAAGTTCTTAGAAGGAGCATTAAGTTAATGGATGTCTTCCTCTACTACTAATGTGACTCTATGGGGTCCAACCACTCAAAAAGAAGGTGTGCGGCTCTAAGAGATGTACCTCTTACATAATGTTGTTCTTGGAATAAAAAAATGGATGTGTCACAAAATACAATGGAAAGGTGGTAAGCACTTTGGGGAGTACACAACTATTTATTGACCCAATCATAGACGAAACAAAACTAAAATCATGGTTTTCACAGAATGGAAATGATCTTCTCTCATCATCTACACAAGTTGTGCATTTGCCCCTCGTAATCACCAAAAAGACAATTGTTGCTAGATTGAAGAACATACTATGCACATGAACAAATCTGCCTAATGCATTTTGAAAGCAACTGTGCAATTCATCAAATCAAATTCTTTTTGCTATCCATTTTGTCCCCTTATGTTGGAAGGAAAACAATGTAAAAAAAAGAGTTGTGCAAGTCGAAGATGAGTCATGGTATTGTTCAAAGTGTAAACTTACATTTGTAGATGGTAATTACAGGTATGTACTTCAAACAAAGCTAGCAGATCATACAGGAACATTATGGGTTGTTGCTTTCGAAGATTCAACCAGTAGCCTTCTTGGTATCTCTACAAAGGATTTATATATGCTACAGTTCAACCTGGGAGTAGAAATGAGTGTTGCAGCTATAATTAACAAGCTTTCTTCAAAGATTATCTCTCACCCTATCATATGCAGCATATGAAATTGGTGTTCAAAGATGCTTACAAGCAACCATCACCAAAATTGATCTCTTGGATTTTGATGAGGAAAATAAGTTGTTGCTATAGTGACTCTCTGATATGTCCAATACAAATAATACTTGATACTATAGTTATGATACTTCTACATTCTGATTAGGTTAGCTCACTACTAAAGTAGAGTTTTGTAAAGGTTTTTAATATTTGAAAATGTCTTTGGGGGGTCACTATCATCCTCATGCATATTTGGATTGCAAAACATTTGAACTTGGCAAAGATGTTGCTCTTCTCTATCACCTTTTTAAGTATATATTAGAGGACCATGTTGCTCAGTATGTCCCCACAAATGACAAGTTTATTTTGTTTTTGTTGTTACTTTGAGTAATCAATGTGATTGCCCAAATATATATCTTTCCATAGCAAGCAGGTTCAAAGCTGGTAATTGTCATCCTCTTGCATTATTAGGAGTGTAAAATCTTTGAAATTAATGGTGTTGACTATGTTATTGGGTTCACCTGGTTTTTGAAAAACATCATAATATAATGAAGTATAGTGGGATTAGATTGTAGACAGTTATTGATTGGTATAAACTTAGATCATAATATAATAGTTTAGGGTGGCTAATATAACCACTACATTGGACATAACAAATTTAATTGATTTATATATATTGAGTAATAGTATTATGCATTGATACCAACAAACATTTAGATTATGTAATTTATACTAATTTAGTACATTATCTATTAGCTTTGTTAATAGAACTATCTATTAAGTTTTCTTATAATGTACTAGAATATTACATTATCTATTATATTTTTTGTATATTATGTTTGTATAATATATACCATTATTCTTCGAACTAATATAATTCAGTGTTCTAATATAAACCCAAGTATACCACGGTTTCTTTCTCGTACATAATCAAAAGGTTACCCTGATATGGTAAGAAAGGTTTAGTTCATTTCTTCATAGTTCTTTGAACAATTTGAGACATGGTTTTATATTCACTTCCTTTTGTATTTGATTGTTTTACTCAAACATCTCTTTGTGACATTTTTATTGTACCAAACATCTACCTCAGTCATTCTTAGACTACAAACTACATGACATGATTCTCATGAAAACACCTCTCCAAATAATCTAGATGTGAAAAATTCATAAACAAGGGGTATGATACAAGGGTGTATCCTCCATGCAGGTGCTCATACCCATTTGGAAGCTGCAATGCAAGCATCTCTTCAACAAAGCCCGACATTGCTATGCACAATGCGGTACATGCCCATTTTTCTACTATGGATATCTACAAAAGTGGATATCAGGTGCAATGTAATTTAAGAATAAAATAACATAGGTTATGTGCACTATGTAGGATACAGGAAGTAGGAAATCGTAGGAAAGATTTTTAGTTAGCTTGTAGATTTTTGGATTAGCCTACTTGATCATTTTTCCTCGTATCACATTTCATAATCCATCATTAGAATAAACAAACAAACAAACAAATTGAAATCCACAAAATCCTGCAACTTTAGCACATGTTTGATGGAATTTTTGTGCAATATCTTTGATTTCATGTATCTCTTCTTCTTCAACAGTGGCAATATGGTAAGTTACCTCTTTAATGTCTTTGATAATCTTGTTAGAATTTTTTGTTATTTATTGGATTAATTTCTCGACTAGTGTTCCGATGTAGGTATTCAAGCCCAAATAATTATTTGGGATTATGATTGGACTTGTAACTGAATTGTGTGATTGGTTTTCTCCAGCATTGATATTGTCCATGATCTAAAAGGAAAAAATATGAAACTAATATTTAAGAGGGTAGTAATCATTTTCAGATTATTTGGTATAGATAAAAAAAAATGTAAACAAAAAAAATTTAGTTAGTTTTAGAATGAAAAATTAAATATTCATATAATTAATTTTATTTAAACAAAACCAATGGTTATAAATATTATTTATACTAAATGTTAGTAAATTATTTTTAGGGAATTACAATTATGTTATATTGAAAGGTAAGAAAAATGAAATTAATATTCAAAAGTGTAGTAGTCATTATCGTATTAATTGATATAGCTAAAAAGAATGTAAACAAAAAACATTTAGTTAGTTTTAAAATGGAAAATTAAATATTCATATATCTCAATTTAATAACAAAAAAAAAATGGAGTTGTGTAAACATATATATCTACATCGCATTTATAAATCTTACAATAGTTGCATGACTGAATTGAATGATAACAGCAAAATAGATATATATAAAGAGGTATATACTTATACATACATGCATAATATTTACATGTTTTTTTTTCCTCAAAATATGGGGAGCTTAAACTTGACCAATTGAATCTAATAGAACCTTGCTTTCAGATGAATAATCAAAGTCAGTTTCTTTCATGATTGTGCACTTTATCCTCTTTGCATTATTGTAACTCTCTTCTTTCACTTGAACTGTAAATACAAATTTCTTGTAAAGTACTTTGTGTATAATGTCTCCAAACTTTACATCATCTTAATCTTTGTGTTTCAATATATATAATTTGTTTGAACTGTAACACCCATTATTTTTTTTGTTGCTTTTCAAAGTAGTAACCCATGTTGAACCAATATGATCTTGCACTTGACATTGAAGAAGATATCTATAATCACAATTAGGGAAATTGCTAACACACTTTTGGCAATACCAATCATCATTTCCATTTTTTTGCACCTTTTTTTATGCATTTCTTACCTTCATTCTCCATGGGGCAAGCATTGTAATGGAAATTCTCATATTTGATGAAAGATAATGTAGCTTTTAGTAGAATCCATGGATTTGTATTGCATATAAAAAGCTTCCTATCTTTAATTTCTTCCACAATTTTCAGCATTAAAGGTTGTTTAACAAATGAATGTTCCTTTATCATAGAGTGAGATGGAATTTTTTCCTTTTGTATTAAGCCAAGATCTCAACTGTTTTGACTCTGGAAGATTTGGATTTATCAAAATTTGGGTGGTGTTGATTGTTCCCAAAGATTTTCCACCATAGTCACTTACTCTTGCAGTCTTTACAAAACAAGGTTGGAAATGCCATATCAAGTAATCCTGATGTTACATATTCATTTATTGGAGATTCACCGATTGTTGGCTAGTCAATAAATGCTATTTGATTTATATTTGGGTTGTTATCCCATGCATTGATCAACTCCATTTTTGTTTGTTCATTAAGTGTTTGAGAAGCCATTGATGTAGTGTGGTCAATGATCTCACTTTCATTGGTATCCATCACATGTCCAAGGATCAAAGTTTCCCTTGTATCCCATCTAATTGAATATGCGTTGTCTGAAGTTGATCAAAGATATTTTCATCAAAATTTGAAGATAAATTGTACAGAGCATTTGTATCAATTGTGACATCGAAGTAAAAAAATTTATGGTTGATTTTGTATTGTAGTGCTTTATAAACATGATCTTTGTTCATTGTGAAGTGATAATTTGTGCCATGTTGATCTTTCCTTTGAACTATTATGATTGGTAAATTTGTAATGCAATGGGGTAATTTTTTTCTATGTATTCAATATGTTGTGGAAAGCTTATAGAGTGCCCTCTATATTTATGTTGACCAACTCTTGCAAGTGTAACTTGCAGTATAGGACATACACCAATGATTAACATTTCTTCTACTTTTGAGTTTTGATAGTTCATGTGGTTGGTATCTCGGATTCATATTATTTGCAGTTGAAAATCAGTTGACATCTCTTTATTGTTTGCATCTACTGCAAATAGGACCCTATGCAGTTTGAGATATTTTAATTCCGATGTAACATTCTACACAAGTATGAAAGACTATTGGGGACTTGTACGCATCTAAATTATTGCGAAATATCATTTCAATTTGTTTGAAATCAGTTGTAAGCGATCCATTTGGATTTTTTGTGATTGGAATATTTGAAGTTGAAGCAGAGTGGAAATCATTTTCCTGTTCAAATCTATCCCTATTAATATCTCCTTCCAATATATTTTTTGTTTGTGAATGTTGTATACTTAATTGTAATTTTTTCCTAGCATATCTTATTCTATCTGCTTCATTCATTTTTTTCCTTTGTTCATCCCATTCTGCATCAATCATTTTTTGCCATTGTTGTTTTCTATATTCTCTAGTAATTTTTTTTATACTATTTTCTTTGTGCCTTAGATGCCAATTGTTTCTTTGGACGTCCCATTTCTGGAAACTACGGCCAATCTTGTAAATTTAATGTGTATGAAAGGAACAATACAAAGAAAATAGTATGAGATAAAGTTAACTATTGACTTATAAATTTCTTTTTTCTTATTTATATTATTTATTTACTAGAATTATTGTGATGTGTTATCATATTGATTATAGTATTATATTATAATGAAGTTTTTTTAATAAATTACAATAAATTTCATATAATGTTATATTGTAGTACTATATTGAATAGTATATTGTACTTGTAATATTATATTATATCATATTATATGCTCCACAAAGATATCTTATGGTGTCATTTACATCGTATATTTAATTGTATATTATAATGTACTATAATTTTTATAGTATTATATTATAATTAAATTGAAGTTTTATATAATTTTAAGTAAATTTAATATACTATTATATTGTAGTACCATATGTAATTGTATATTATATTTGTAAGAATTCAATTATGTGCATATGTGCATGGACTTTTGTAACTTTAGTACGTGTTTGATGGTTTTTTTGTGCAATATCTTCAATTTGTTGTATAACAAATGTTTGTTTTACAATATACCATTATGCCAATTTGTATACATAAAAGATGTATAATAATTTGATCTAAAACATGTTTACAAAAAATATACAACTATATATAGATATATGAGAATTAATCTAGAAAGAAGATATATAAAGAAATATTTGATTGAAAATACATTGGTGTGTTACATACCATGTGCATATGAGTTATAAATGTGTATAACAAACATTTGTTTTACAATATACAATTATATATATATATATATATATATATATATAATTTATGGAAAACATGTTTATACATATATATGAGAATTAATGTAAATACATAGAAGATATTTAATAATTTTATCTAAAACATGTTACAGAGTATGTTATAAAAAATATACAATTATATACATATATGAGAATTAATGTACAAAGAAGATATCTTAAGGGATAGATGGTTGGAAATACATTGGTGTGTTATAGATTATGTGCATATGAACTATTAACAAGTATGAAAACACTCTACATGGCCGTAGTTGAAGTACATTAGTTATTGTTCAAAAATAGTAGAAATTGTTCAATAATTTGGTGTGATGAGTCTTGCTCATACTGTTCATCATAGTAGAGCTCTTTTAAAAATCCACAAAATCCTACAACTTTACAACATGTTTAATTGAATGTTTGTGGAAATCTTCAATTTCATGTATTTCTTCTTTGGCCAGCGACAATCACAGTGGATTGTAGTACCCCTCTATTTATGCTTATGTTTTTTGCTGATATGTTTTCACATTGTTAGACTATGGTACTTTGTTTGGATATTTTGATCACTGGTTTTGAGCGACAGTGGATTTACTCTGTGACTTGATGATACATTATATTGCGATATTTGATTATTGATTTCATACATGTTTTGATATAGCGTAGATGTTTACTTTCAGATGATTATTGCTATGTGCATGTTATGATGGACTAACTGTTATTTAATTTGTCGGTCGATGTGGCGTGTATTAGTGTGGAGAAGCAGAATCACATCACTTTCGCTACTTGAGGGAGTGCCAAGTGATATGCTGTGATTTTCTCCCGCATGGTGTGCCCTATACAATGGTTTATATATATATATGCATGTCATTTGCTTGGTTCGCGAGTTGAGGTACATGACAAACTCCACAGGTACTCAAATGCAGTGTCAAGACTCCTTGAAAATATTGATTGGGAGAGTAGTAGTTAGAGTTCATCCTAGTCTAGTCTTTAACCGGTCACTATACAAAGTTAGTTTTAGTTTTTTAGTCATAGGTGTCTTGTTTCTTCTGTTTGGATAAATTATGCGAAGGTAAATTTGGTTAATTTTAATCTTAGTTTATTGTGTTTAATTTATTATTATTTAAATTAATTTTAAATGTTGAAGTAGTTTTAAATGTTATTTAATAAATTAATTGGTTCTGTTTAGTTAAGTAAGTTGATAAGTAAATATTAAATTTATTTAATTAAATAAATTAATTAATTAAATCAATATTGATTAAATGGTGTGTGAATAGATTTATTTAAAATTAAAATATTATTTTTGTGGAAGTGGTGTTTTAAATTATTAAACAAAATTTGTAAATTGGAAATTTCAAAAATAAAAATAAAATAAATGCATGTAAATTTGAAGAGCAAAATTGAAGTTGTTGAGATGTTGCACTTCTCGACATGTGTGCCAGTGCATTTATTGATTTTTGGTTGAGGAATTTCTTCATGGAGTTTATTGTGGATCTAGGAAAAACACAGAGGCTATTCTATTCCATTTTCTCTTCACGGGAAAAATATCAGTGCTTGGTAAAATTTGGTATTTTATGGTTTTGGTATTGTTGCAATTTGTGGAAGATCACTGGTTTTGCAATTTGGGCAATTTGGGTATTGGCTTCTCGGGAAAGACTTTGGAAGCTACAGGAAACAGAGGCAACAGAGGATTCTCAACACTAGACAAATTTTCTGAAGCAAAGCAAACAGGTATTTTCCTGGTGTTTAAAATTTATTGTTTTCTGAAAAAGAATGTCTGAGAAAAAGAATATTTCATGTTATCAATTTTTTGTACTTTTCGGGAAAAATTGTTTACTGTATCCTTCTTTTGTGAGGATTTGTTGTTTTCAGAAAATCTTTGTAGCTTTCTCTTTGAAAAAGGAAATTGAAACCTCTAGGGTAATTTAGGATTTGAATGAAAATACTGTGTTTCTTTGAAAACCTCGATAAAAAAAAAATAAAAAAATTTACAATTTCCCCTATTTCCCTTTTGAAACCCCGTTGAACTTCTGTAGAAGTTTTCTAAATATTCTCTGTGAAAAAACCCTGATTAATTTGTATAAATATATATATATATATATATTTATGCATATATTTGATCTCATATATAAATTGGGTTGTGAAGAAATTCTTTTTGAAAAACTGTACAAACAAATTGTTAAATTGTGTTGAAGAAATTTATTTTAGTAAGCCGTAATCTGTACGGCGGAATTTAAACGGCGGACTAAAATCCGCAAGGCCGAAGTTCTATAAACCTTAGGTTTCAGATTTTATTTAAAAAGAAATAAAATTTTAAAAAAATAAAAAAATACATAGGGGAGGGCCGAAACCCTCCCCACATTATACTATGGTGGGTGCAGCCACCATGGCTGCGCACAACAGCCAGTGGCTGCTGGGCACAGCCCTGACAAGGCTGCGTCCTCCCACAGGGAGGCCCGCGGGAGCCTTACCATAAAATATATGTAATTTAACAAAAAGTTTAAAATGCAAATTTTTATGTATCATTTATTAAATTCGATTTTTATATATAATGCGAATTTTTATATATTATTTATTAAATTCAATTTATATATAATGCGAATTTCAAAATTAATATATATTTAATATATTATATTTATGTATATGTATATGTATATATATATATATTAAATTAAAATATTATTATGTTTAAATGGGATGTTTAAAAGAATTAATTTATTAAATATCTAGATTTAGATATTTTAATAATTAATTATCATGATCTAGATATTTGTTTTAAGAATAGATTGTTATTCTGGAGTTATATAATTTTCATTATAATATATGGTTATGAAATTGGGCAAATTGAAGATCTGATTTTCGTATTGCATGGAAGATGAATTAAATCTTAGATGAATAATTCTGGTACTTCAAATTATTGCTTGATGGGATTTAGTATATCCTAATAGTAGATTTCTATTAATTTTTATTTTGCTTTAAACTCGCTTTGGGGCAACCGGAGAGTCTTAGCTGAATAAGTCTTCCAGAATGATTTGTATAGTAAGGGTGTATTATTGTTCAAATGTATTTCTCGAGTTGACTTGGGTTGTGCATGTGTTGAAATATGGTGTTTTGTTACCTGGTTTATGATAAAAGTTTTAATGATCATTGAGGGTCATTTGTTATTATGTGATGAACTTTGTGCACTTTGTAAACCCTAGTCAGGAAAACTTAGTATATCCTTGTTATATTTAGGGGAGTGGTTTTTTGTAAGGGCTGACACAGTGGTGTCAGGGTAACTTACAAAGAGTTAGTAATTCAGTGACAACTAAGAACACAGTAGTTAGATTTAAAATCCTTAACAAGATGATTTTGCCTCGCTTATGACTCTTAAGCTACTTCAGTCTTGAGTATAAGATGAGAAGGCCTGGAATGGAAAATTGGTGTCTTGTTTCTTCAAAAGACATTCGATTCCGCAATGATTTGCAATGGGGCCGGATTTTGTAAGAGGTTACCAGGGTAACCCATGTTGGGGGTTGGAACCTAGGAAGAAACACCAGGGTAACCTTTGCAATATTGTGATGGCACTCCACCTAAAATAATAGTTAACCTTGTGTATGTAACACATTCAATTATGTAAAATCTGGAAGTAATGTAACCATTAGTTTGTTATGTACTTGTGTCTAGGGTTAGTAGATTATGTCTAGGTAACCATATTACTATCTCCTAGCATGGGGGGTGGACCTATGGGTACCACATGGTTGGGTGGAACGTGCACCTTACTCTGTTGGGTCCCCAGTTTTGTGATCATGGCATCAAGAGCTTCATGGATGGAGAGCTCACACTTGGAAACTTATGTGTACTTCTTCATTGTAATTTGTAATTCTTGTATTTGAAAACATCCCTCAATTGTTTATGAGGTGAATATTGTAAAATGTAACTATTAATGAAATACCTCATCGATGGATGAGTATTGTATTATTTTATCAAATGTAATGTATGAAACATGTTAGTACTTTATGTTATCTTGAATGGAATTCCAAATGAAATGCAATGTTTATCTTTAATGTTTATGTTATTAATTAATATGTGCAATGCAAAATACTAAAGTCGTCTATGGAAACTCAAAGTAGTGTAACATCGCATAGCTTAATGAATGTATGCAACTAATTAACTAAATAATTATAATTTAAAAAAAAAAATTATTACACCCTTATACACAATTGCAACATTCTTTAGGTTATTAAGACGGGCATTACAAAAACAGTGATGAGAAAAATAACCCTAAGCCAAAGAATGAGGGTCCTAGCCAAGTATACATACTTTAAAATGGAATCCAAAGAATTTTTTGAGGGGTTCCAATAGTGGCTCTAGTTGGGGACATATGCCTCTTGCAGAAATGATGAGATCTCATAATCATGGGTGTAGCAGACCAAACACAGAAAACAAAACTAGGGCAACCAACTTATATATCTAGTTTTTACATAGGTCACAAGGACCTAAATTGAGAGATTCAATCCCTACTTGTTTGAAGCCTCCCCCTAAGGTGAAAGTTATCAATATGCACCTTGTATTTAACCAAGCTTCAACCTTTCTTAGTGGCCCCTAGCCACTAAACTTTGGGCTGATACTTGCCTCTATCAAAAACTTTATTTTCCACTATTTGTATCAGGCTAAGGCTGAAAATATTCTCATGAATTTCCCATCCCTTAATCATTCCTTTGTCACTAGACATATCCATTGTGAACTTATCATTGTTACTCCTATTTATGTCTAGTTGTGAACTATTTAACTAGAAAACATGGCTAATGGAGTACTTGTCTAACTTAACTTGCAACTATACTCCACCAAATGCTCATCTAATAGGACAAGAAAAATGAAGCATTCATAATTTTTTTGCTTGTTATTAATGCAAGGTAAAATATCATATTCATTTTGTGTAATGAACAAGAAACATTCATAAAAAGTATCTTGCTCAAGCAGATGTTCATATTTATTAGAGCAATATAAACCAATTATGTTTCCCAATGCTTTACCTTCTTGAAAATTAATCTCTCAGATTCCATAATACTTTTACTTTTTCTTAGAGAAATATCCTTCCCATAAAGGGCATCATTCACATAATCCCAAACATCAGAAAGAGTTTCGGTTTTAGGATCACTGACACACTTTGATTCTTCTTTCCAGTCATCATTTCTCAACTTGAAACAAAATGTTTGATAGGATGAATCAACTAATCTAGAATTGATATGTTTAGTAGCAGGGTATTCAAATGCACCTTTAAGTGGTAGTTTTATCAACTCATATGTGCAGGACTACTGGAAACTTGAACATAAATTTTGTTCCATCAAGTAGATTTGTTCACTTCCATCCTCAGGAAGATTCTAGTAAAAAAAATCATGTCCATCCCTACCATAAAATATGTACATCCCATTTTTGCTTCATGTAAACATTAAAAAATAAGGCCCTATTGACTAGCATTACCAAACCCATCATTAAATTTAGGCTGTAAATTTTGAGTGTAGACATTTTTGTCTTCAAATTCATCACCAACCATTTCATTAGAATTCTCTAATCTTGAAATAGTTGAATTGCTTTGCAAGATTCTATCACAAGCAATTTGTTTATCTAGCAATGAGGGAAAAAATTTATGAGTATTGACACATTCATGTTCTTTAGGAAAAAATAATTCCTTCAATTTTTCATCACAAAAGGTTTTGTATTTCTCATGAGAGTAATCAAAATTTTTATCTTCACTACCCTGGTTATCATCTTTCCAAAGTACATCAACAATATTTGTAGGTATGCCAATATCATCATCCATACTGTTATGGAGACATTCATTCTTAGAAACATCCTTATCCGTTCTTTGGGAAAACTCTTTATCTTTATCAATAAGGTTAGCACTCTTGCTATTTTTAGACCTCATTTCTTGCTCATAGTCATGTTTGGCTTCCTCAACAATTTTGATCCAATCAATTATCTAATCAAAATCCCGAGGTTTCAAGTCCTTTGGCAAGGTACTAAGCCTTGGCTCATAAATGTCACAAAATATATCTATGCATATTGAATCTTTAGTTCATGATCTTTTAGGCATTTCTAACAAGGAATCCAAATTTTTTTTTAACAAATCATATGGTGATTCCTCCTTATACCTCTTTGTGATAGACAACCTCTAAAGTAATAACTCCTGATCATCATTTGAACATTGTTGAAGTCTATTTTGAATTGGTTCTTGATCAATATGTTGTGAGAATGAACAAAATGAGGCATCAAAAATGTCATCACATTGATAATTCTTTTCATCCTTGTTTATTTCATCTTTATAATGTGTACCTAGACAACAAACACTTGCAACCATATATCCCTTCATCATTGACTACTTCATACTGTTTTCAATATCCATAGCAATATAATATTCCTATTGTAATGTTGTAGGTTCCTTATCCCTTATCAAATAAATCATTTTATTGTCAAAAGCACCAAGATATATAATCAAACACCCTTTATCACTAGGTCTTAAATACTTAGGAATATCTTTTACTTCTTTCATGAATCTGAGATTAAAAGAAGGAACCAAATCTTCTTCATCTTCTTGGATTTCCTTGAATCTTTATCTTATCTCATTTGGACTCTTCCTCTCACCAAATTGTTCCACAAATACTATTTTAAAAGCATCCCATAAAGCTATAGAATATATTCGTAAATATGAGTAACAATCTTTGACATATTTTAATGACTAGGCAAACAATTTCATGATAACATCCTCATGATTTATCTCAAAGTCACCCATCAAATCTATGAATTCATTTTAGTGTTTGGAAGCTAGCTCATAATTTTTCCGTTTTAAATTTTTGTAAACATTTCCTAATATCATCAAGAATCTTATTAGGGAAATCTTTAATACCTCCAAAACTTAATGGCTTATATCTCAATAGAAAACTTCCTTTGAGGGAAAGATAAGAGTTGCATATCCGGTATACTTTTATTTGACATTCTCCTAGGAAATAAAGGCGAATGATACATTTCTCTTGTGTCTTTATTTAATCTTCAAATATTAACATTATGGTAGATTAGAAACAACCTCATCATGATGACAAAGACACACAACTCAAATATACTCATGCATAAAATATTTTTAAAAGGAAAATTTCAGAAATAAGCACACCTCTTCCATCCCTCTTAGATAATAGAAATTTCAATTCAAAAGTATGTAAAACAACTACCACTATTCCCTTCTCTAGTGCTCAATTCACTTAATAGGGAACAAAGTATTTCTTCCACATCTCTTAAAAATGGATTTCATACAAATTTATTTCTTCATGCAAATCAAAACAGGGGAAAATACTTGAATATATTTTCAGATATTCTGAATTATGCTTTGTTAGGTTCTTTGCATGGATTCACCACCTCCTTTGTAGAGGACCATACTTCAATAAAAATGAAGTTTCTATCACCAAATAAGTTCACTTTGAGCTTCCTTTTCCTCAAAAAATTTCCACTAGTACAAAGTTCTTCGAAGTTGTCACCCACTTTTAGTGAGAACTTTAATTTAGAACCTGCATGACTCTATCAAGGAAAAATGACCTACTGCAAAGGTTTTCTCAAATTTTCCCCAGCAGAGTCACCATTTTTGTTCGTTATTTTTTATGAATCAAACTTATTCTTACCACATACCTATGAGCTTGGAAAAATTCAATTATTAGTAAGGGTAAGGATTGGCCAACACATAA